>JABAKD010000023.1:18019026-18641526 GCA_012845835.1 Undaria pinnatifida
ACACACCGAGGTGGGTTATGTGCGCAACCGCACGCTCGAGGGTCAACGATGAGGAAACACCTCAGAGTCTGCCTCGAGGATCCAGGATGATCTTGAAGTATTATAGTGATAAGGAGGCGGTACAATCTAGGGAATAGGGACTGGTATCCACACTTTGACAAAAGAAAAAACGTAATATTAGACGACAAAGAAGGCAAGGATAGGCGAAACAAACTATGTTGAATGCGCCGTCAAGTAAAAGTTGGCGTCTATCAAACTTAAATACCGAAAAGAGTATTATTGAGAACCTGCGTCGCCTCTAGGCGAAACAAAAGAGGCCTTGGCATTAATGAAGAGACTGCACAGCTGTCCCCGTGGCAATGGAGGTTCGAAGTCGACAGGATGCAAAGTCGGTTTGCATCAAACGTCGACATGAGGACATTTCAGCCGGCGAGGTTTTGGAAGAAGATTGTTTTGTTTGTTACGTGAAGGCTGTCGCATTGATTGGTCTGCGTGGTCGCGGGCGAGGAGGGAAACGTAAAAGAGGAGGGCGATCTCTCGTTGAGGCGGTGTTGTCTAAGATTGGTGCGGGGGTGGCTTTGCTCGTACGGAAGGTTGGCGTAGCGCTTCTTCTCTGTTTTTTCTCGGGAAGGCGGGATATGTGTGTCTGCTGTCTTTTCTTCGTGGGGGCTTTCACGTTGTCGAAATCGGACGCGTCCCCTCAATGCATAATATCCGGAGTGTCTCTACCATGACGACTGCTGATAGTGCCGTGCGTATTTCCTGGAGACTGACATATTATTTACTTGTAGTAATAATAATATGCCTTTGCAACATTTTTTTTTCTTCATCCCATTCATTATCCCCGCACCACTCTCGCGCTCCCTCCCAGTAGTAACTCAGATCCGGGGTCACATAGCGGGCCCTCCTCCTCCCTCCCCACTTTGGCACGTGCTTTCACTTTTACCGCGAGGAGAATCCAGCATTTTCTTGCCTCGTCGACTCGCGTCGAACCAACCCACGCTGCTAGGCGCTCTCAGCAGTTAGTTGATCCCTGTTTTTTTTTTTTGCATTTTTGCAAATAAAGTCAAATATCATCGTGGTGGGTGTCGAACTCAAGGACAACCAAACGTTAGTATTTTTCGAGGGTAAACCCACTATTATTAATAGACCACCGGGGCGGCCGGCTGACAATTGATTAAAACAAAACAGGATATTTGCATAGATATTACATTCCCTCCCCCATATTGTTGATATTACGATGGTTGACGCGATACGGATAGAATAAAGCGCCAAATACCTAAATATCAGCGTACGCGGAGTTTTAGATATCATGAATAACGAACGACCGCGACGGCAGAGCACGGCAAAGCATAGCGCTTCGCTCTGCTGAGCTAGCGGTGCACTGCTGAGCTGAGCCGTAGGGCATCGCAGGGCACTGCACGGCGCTTCGTTGCTGTAAGCTATAGCGCTGCGATGGGGTGCTGGGCGGTGTCGAGCTGATGAGCCAAGCCCAGATCTCAGCCGATAAAGCTTCAAGTACGAACAAATGGTGCGAATCAAAGAAAAGCTAAAGCTGGACCGTTCCGCAACTAATGCACAGGCGGCAAATTAGCGGCAAATGGTAGGAAGTTCAACTTTCCAGACAAAAAGGAAGAAAAAATCCCGAAAAAGTTCAAAATCGTGTTGGCAGAAAAACCAAATTTGCAGGAAGCAGCTGAAAGGTCAAGAAACAGGCAATATTTCAGTTGTTGTTCTCACATTAACTCGCATAATCAAGTCCGTGGTCACAGGACAGGCTTGAGTCACTCTGGAGCTGAGGAATACCTTAGGGGAAAAACACAAACCAAAGGTGGTACACGCATAAATCACAGCTGACGCAATTCATGCCTCCACCAGAAACATATAAAAGTGAAATCGGGAGTCAGTCTACGATATGCCAGGTCCATACCGGTGCATACGTCTCATTACTCGCGCCTGGAAAAACCGACTATACCCCTTGCCACCCAAGAAAGACTACCACGCATATATTACACGTGGTATCTATCACTACGCATACGCACAACAGACGCAAGTCAATTGGAAAAAAGAAACAAACAAAGAAGAGAAAAGAAAGGAAATGGGTGCATGGGGCCAAGAAAAAAAAAAGGTAAATAAATTTTGGGGGGTCTACTGGCGAGTCTGCCACCAGAACGATGCCACGTGGTTTTTCGACGATCTACAGCAGTACTACGAACGACTTCAGATACACCCACCGAAGCACGGACTACCGGCGAATTACGCGATCGACAGCTGGCCGTGGTTGTCACGTGTCTCTGTGTTGGGGGCCCCTGTGCGCTGCCTCTTGCTGGCACTTGTTTGGGTAAAACATGCGGTGTGCTCGATGGTCTCACGGCAGCAGCACACCAGAATCAGAACGTCCGCTCGTACGACGTATCATTCTTACAGGAAATGTAACTTTTTTTTCTTCATCAATATGAACATAAAACGGTTGTTATGTATTGGACAGAGTGATGCGTGTACGACTGAACTTGCCAACGGCACTCGTACTGCACTTTGAGCTATCTGCTGTGGTTCTGGTTGCTACTAGTTGCTGCAGTATGTGCCAGAAGTTTCGCCCTTCGGCTACTGCTGCTGCACCTGATGTGCGTTTGCCAATGTTGTCAGTTGGCGTTCATGCTCGTCGTACATACTGCTGTTCTCACCCAGTACGTACGGGTTTCCTCGTACCTCGACGGCACGACGACGAGCTCAAAACAGAAACGAGGTGACATGAAATGGCATGAACAATGGCCACATAGAAGCGGCGGCGCTCGAACGAAGCTATATTCGACCGAGAATTCCAGTTCCGCGAATCGCATACTTCGGCCGAGACAAAAAAAAAACTCCTGACCAAATCCCTGACACCAACGAAGGATTTTATATAGATTTATATCGATTTTTTTATTGGGATCACTTTTTTTTTCCGATGACACCCACATTCGAACCACCGAAGACCAAGCTTATAAGCGGACAGTCTATCTACTATTGATAGACCACAGCCTCACATTGATGTCTATTTTATTTTTACAAGTAAAATTGATCAATGAATACCAAGACTGTTAAGTATCGATTTTTCATGAGGATCCTTTTTTTTCCGATGACACCCGGATTCGAACCAGCGAAGGGCAGGGTTATTAACGGACAGTCTATCTACTAGACCACAATGTCACAGCGGCAGTGGTATCTACCAGCACTATTCTTTTATGTGCAACTACTACTACTGTATATTAGCGAAACATGGATGCACTACGCAGCTGGCAAAGTTGAGTTTCAACAATTCAATCGGTCGTACTCACAGCTGACGTTTTTCAATTTTTCTATAAAATACATATCGATTTTTTTTTAGGATCATTTTTTTCCCCGATGACACGTGGATGCACCACCGAAAACCAGGCTTACGCGTATAAGCGGACAGTTTATTTAATACCTGGTAGAGCACAAAGTCACATTGCTATCTATTTTTTTGTTCAACCAATAAATATTGATTTGTCATGAGGATCTGAATAATTTTTTTTTTCGATGACACCCGGATTCGAACCAGCGAAGGCCACCAGGATTATACGCGGACAGTCTGTGTACTAGACCAGAATGTGTCACAGCAGCAGTGGTGTATCTACCAGTACTACTTTTTTACAAATATATACTCCGGGGTATATGTCAAAATTTTTTTGAGGATTATTTTTGTTTTCATGTGACCCCTGGATTTTCAACCAACGAAAACCACAGGCTTATAAGCGGACAGTCCATCTTCTAGAAGACCACAAAGTCACATTGATGTCTATTATTTTTTTCATGGGGACATTTTTGTTCCCCCGATAACACCGGGATTCGAACCAACGAGATACATACCGTTACTACTACACCAGGTTTGTACATACCATCAGGTACTACGCTGTTGGATCACAATGCACGCCCAGCTCAGATCAGTCACGCTATATATAGCCCAGCAGCTCAGCGTAGCGCCGTGCGGAGCCGTGCGGTGCGGTGCCGTGCCCATCGCTTCGGTGCTGTGTCGTGCTGCGCTGTGTGCTTTCTTTCGAACATGGAGCAGTACCGGGTATAATACGTGTTGTTGTGTACTACGTTTCTTCTTTTTTATTTTTCTACATGTGTTTGTTTGATCTTTCACGGCCCCCTGTTTTTTCCCCCACGCAAATTACCCCCGTACTGCCGATCAGAACGTAACACCGGTAACAAAAGCACACAGCAGAGCTGGGCGCAACAGGGCAATTTGCTCTAAGCAGCTCTTGGCATTATCAAATCGCTGTTCGCACCAAATCATGGGCTTCTTTCTGGCCCCTTTACATGTTTTTAGTTGCATTCTTCCTTGCCTTGCGCGAGCCCGCGAAGCGGGGCCCTTGTATATATTATTACACGGTTCCCCTCCGGGAAGTGCCTAAGGGAGTGGCGCAAGAACGAAACCCAAGCATCCAACATCTGACCGTCTGTGGGCAAATAAGATGTACCTGGTGGTAGTGAAAACTATGTTCTTGTCCGCAGCTCGCGAAGCGGAGTGTGGGGAGGCGCCCTTCCGGGTACGGTTTGCTCTCTCCCCGTCGTGGTGGAGAACCGTAAATAAGTGGTAATCCCATGAGTACGTGTCCAGCGCCAGTACTCGTACGATGCGGACTTTTCATAAGGGCGACTCTTTTCCAGCAAAATTTGCGTGGTAAAAAATAAAAGGTCAAAAGGTGGATGTTCAACCGGCAAAAAAAACAAAATCAGCAGTTGTTCCGTGCGCCGTCTTTCTATCGTGTTTTTGATGTTTTTTCTTTGTTTCCTGTTTCGTATGGAAATCAGCAATTTCAGAATAAGTACTCTTGGTGTCTTGTTGAGCCAGATATTGAACTTCACGACGAGTGATACACGCCAGGATGGGCAATCATCCCTCTTCACCAGTTCGTCGCAGAGAGTGCGCGGAATGAGGAACTGTAGGGCTTCTATTGTCGCTGAAACAGAGAAGCCCTTTCTCGTGGAGCATCAGCGCCTATAGAGTATCCACTGCTGTTTGCTTTTTAGATTCAAGAAAAATTACGCTGGCACGTACATGATGTATCCTACTGCTGCTTCTGTGCGGCAAGGTTGTACACGTAGCGTTGTGCTGTCCTCATGTTGTCTGGTCCCGGTCATCTGTGGTGTGAGCAAAATCTCCGACCCATAACATTACCTCTCTGTTATGTACGTAAAAATACAGTCTATTTGGACGTAAATGTAAAGGTAGGTTGGTTATAAATTAGTATTTTAAAAGTTCCTATATTACCGCCAAAATTGACGCGATCTATGGACATGCAATGGAGATGCGCACGAAGCGGCAGCACAGCGGAAATATGGAGTATGGTGGGGTGACAAATGGCACGCTCCGATCAAACAATCAGCTTCTACAACAGCAGCCACACGCGCATAGGGTTGCAGGCTGCTGATGCTAGCGGGCTGGACAGCTGCTGGGCAGCAGGATCGTAGCGTGGCGCCATTAACGCCTATATCCGCTGCTGTTTGCTTTTTAGAGTCGAGAAAAATTACGCTGGATTGTTTTGATAATCGTCCGATTTAAAATCGTCCCCTTGCGGAGACGAAAGCAACTCGCCTCAGCATAGAGAGGACTCGCCACGCGCATGTGCATGATGTGTCCCACTACTGCTGCTGTGCGGTAGGGTTGTACACGAAGCGTTGTGCTGTCCTCATGTTTGGTACCTGTCATCTGTGGCATGAGAAAAACTTCCGACATAAAACAATACCCCTCTGGTACGTATGTAGTACGGAAAAATATTGCCTCTTTGGACGTAAATGTAAGGATGGGTTTTTATATTGATTACAATCAAAACGTATCTTATATTACCGACCAAATTGACGCGATCGATGGACATGCAATGGAGATGCGCCCGAAGCGGCAGCACACCAGAAATATGGGGTGTGGTGGGGTGACAAACGCCACGCTCCGATCAAAGAATCAGCTACTACAACAGCAGCAGCACGCGCATAGAGTTGCAGGCTGCTGCTGCGAGGGGGCTGGACTGCTGCTGGGCGGCAGGATCGTAGCGTGGTGCTCTGTGCAAAAAGAGGGAGAGAAACGTGTACCCTCTACGAGGAGAAAAGCCCGGTTTGCATCCAAACCTTACGTACGTCAGCGGGGATAGGGGGTGCAGAAACCCAATCCCCGGGGATGTTGCGGAAATCCGGGGATTTGCCTGATGAGGCCAAAAAGTTTGAAAGGCTTGCCACGCGCGACACACTGCACGGATCGCGCCCAATCCTCCGGCAACGTGAGCCCGACGGTCGAATTGTGCCCACCCCACCCGACGTTTGGGACAAAGGTGCGAGCACGAAGAGATGTGCCCAAAGGAGAAGAAAAATCACAATTATACATGTACATATTACAAGGTTCCCCTCCGGGATGTGGCTAAGGGAGTGGCGCAAGCGCCGAAAGGAAAGTAACGAACGTTTGACGAGCACTATATGTTGGCGCTTTGCATTTAAGCGTGGTACTGGAGTGAGTTGTAGTGCTGGGTGATAGGGTCGTACAGAACGTTGCACGAGTTTGGCTCGGGGTGTGTGCTCGGATAATTTGTGCAAGCAAATGTGACATTGATGTTGATGTTGAATAGATGATTGGCGGCGGTGATTTCAACATGTGTGGCGTAAGCAGATGCGTTCGACATGAGGTTGAGGTAGTGACCGACTGAGGTATAGAGCGTGTCGGGTTGACCAAGAGTAGCGACAGCTTCGCTTTGGATTCCGCCTGAAATGATGTCGTTGAATGACAAACCTGGTATCGAATAAGGGGATTGGGTCGTACAGGTGATCACGAATATGTTGTAGTATTTGCTGTCGTGTAATGAAGTGTGAGTCAGGGTGCCCATGCACTTTGCGGGCTATACAACGAAATAAGCAAGCGCCATCTCCTATCTCATTAACAATAGTCCACTTGTTGCTGTTGTCGTCGCTACTGCTCTCGCTGTTGTTGTCACTGTCACTGCCCTTGTCGCTGCTGCTGTTGCTGTCGGTGTCGGTATTGGTTTTATTCGACTTTCCATACCCTGAGGAATTAACATTCAAATACAGGGGTTCTCGTCCTGTAGCAGCCAAAATGAATTCCCGAAAGACGACGTTGGCAACGTGGGGAACGTTGTCTATGAGCCTGTTTGGTTTCATGAGACACAATATGTTTTGTCGTGAAGTGGTGCGGCTGAGAGCGACGTATAATTGCCCATGAGTGAAAACATCATCTCTTAGATCAAGGCCGACTTTCGGTAGTGTTTGCCCTTGTGACTTATTGATTGTCATGGCGTAGCATAAACGAAGAGGAAATTGATGACGATGGAAGGTAATTCCTTTGTGGCCTACTTGAGTTTCGAAACAGATTCTGGGTATTTTAACAAGAGGAAATCCTTCAGCGATAACTTGGACATCAACGACTTTCGCAGACAGACCTCGAACCACCCCCTTTTTGCCGTTAACGAGACCACTGTCAAAGTTAATGTTCCTGATGAACATTACTAAAGCTCCTATCTTAAGTTGCAAGTCATGTGGAGGTGTGCCTGGTACATTAACTGTGTTCAAGTACTGACAGACACGACCTCTGGCATGTTTTCTGAGTCGTCGGTGACGAGCCGGTCTGGACTCTTCTTGTGCTGCGTATCCCCAGGTAACATGTCCAGAACGTATTCATTGATTTGGTCGATGCTGTCATCGGTTGGTGCTAATATGCCGCGGTCATCGAACTTGTTGTGATTTACTTGCAAAAGATCAGGATAAACGGCTTGAACGAGGTCTTCGAAGTTAGTGGCTCCATTGATTTGGCACACGTGTTCGGAGCCGGCGGAGTCCTTCGATGTGTGCTCGAGAGGTATAACCGTACTGCCGTCGGAAAGGGTCACTGGTTCGATGTCGCCTTCGCCTACTGCTAGCACTGTTTTAGCGTAGGAAATGTCTCCTCGGTCTCTCATTGATTGCGTGAGACGAAAACGCTGAACATGTTTCCAGAGGTGCGAGGATAAAAAGGCTTCATCGACAACGTCTCTTGTAGTACCAAACTTTATAATCGGGCCACACTGGCGCAAATCTCCCGAGAAGACAATGGTTTTCCCGCCGAAAGGAAGATCATTGTTCATGAGGTCCCTTAGAGTTAAATCTAAAGCTTCAGGAGCATATTTGGTTGACATTGGGCATTCGTCCCATATTAACAATCCTGCTTGTTTGAGGACATCAGCTCTTTGAGACTCTGCTTTGATATTACACGTGCTACCACTAACAGCATCTGGACCGAAGGGAAGTTTAAAAGTTGAATTGCAGTGAGACCACCCGGGAGGACCAATGCGGCTCTTCCAGTAGACGCCGTGCATAAGACGAGTGTCCCACGAGCTCTGAGAGATGCAGCAATAGTAGTTTCGGAAAAATTCTTGCCGGTTCCAGCAGGTGCATCGATCATGTATACGCCTCCTTGTTGTATGACGCTGGATGTGATTGCATCAAACACGGTTTTATGTTCTTGTGTAAGTTGGAGGATGAGTTGATGGCTAACTCTTGTATTTCTTGCAGGTCGAAAGCTCCGAGCAGGCGGTCGTACTCAGTGTTTTCGTGGTTTACTTTGGGCAAACCATAGTCGTCCGTGGATCTGCCATGTTTGTGGAGCATAAGGTCGATGGATTTTAGAGCGGCGTTGACGGCAGCGGAGTGTGCAAGGTTCGAGGCGAAGTCTGCCGCGAGATCATCTTGGAAAATCTCCCATAGCGCGCAAGGAGGTGCACCATGCAAGATGAGTGTGGCAGTCGCAATTCTTTGGCGGTCGAAAAACCGATGCCTTCTTGTAGACATATCGTGTACTCCTCAACGCCATGAACTAGGCCGATAGCTCCGGCGGCATCTTCGAATGTTTCCTGTAGAAGGCCGTTGACTGATCGGATGCGTGTCCCACTGGTTGTGTGTTCATGGAGTAAAAGGAGCCGGAGGTACCATATGTCTCCTTGGTCAGGGCTCATGTATTGAAGACGAGCTACGATTGGCTTGCTTCGGAGATAGACAAAATTAAGGTATAGATCGCGCCAATGGGTCGTGGACGAGCCATTGTCGTTGGAGGTTTGGTCGTCATCGGAGTCGTCATCGCATGGGCGAGATCGCTTTGATGTGCGTTCTTTTGGCTGGATAATGTATTGTTCATAGTATTGTAGGTATGTTGAGTCATTGAATTGGGGGTGAAGAGGTCGTCCGAAGTACTTCATCAAGTTTGATACGGAGGATTTGGCTATTGATCGTTGTTTTTCCGCGGAGTCTGCTTCATCGAGGACAACTGGCTGCTCTCCTTGAAGGTGCACAAATAGGAGAACAACAGCTGGCACGCGTTCTTGCGACTTGAACCCAAAAATATGCCACATAAGCCTCAGAGCTTGAAATGTAGCGCACGCTGCGAAATGCTTCTATTTCATTGCCGTTGTACGTGATTTTTGCTCGAGTAGAATCGGCCGGCTTATGTGCGTATTTGTATAAGTAAGCGATGACAGCTTTACCTGTGACCATGTCGACGAAAATATGGCAATCGTATTTCATAATCAAGTACGGGTTGTAAGGCACTATGTCGCGGTTGTCTATGGTGGCCTCCACGGTCTTGTTTTGGCCGTTCTTGCATTTGATAGTGGCGCTGTCGTTATTGTCTAGGCGTCGGTATTCAGCTCGTTCCGATTTTTCGTGGATAGCGAGGCTGCTGCGGAAAGGCTGGGGATGGTGCTTTTTGCAATATTTTCTCTTAGTTTTGGGATCTGTTTTCATGCAGGGTGCAGCAGGGTTGAACGTACCATCTTTTTTATGGACCATGTGCTGGAGGACTTTTTCGCGCAGCTCGTCGTTTGCAATGCTAGCATCTGGAAGGTTAGTCCATATCCATTTGTCAACCTCTTTCAATTGCTCGGGGCCTGGTCCTTCAAATTTAGTGATAATGTGCGCATGAACACAACCTCGTCCCTGGTATTCAATGACATAAAGCATGTAATGCATTTTGCCAAAGAGGTTGCTTTTCAGGTCTGCCAAAAGGGATCTGAGCTTTATTTTGAAGACACGGTTTTAACTAAATCTGGGCGATCCATTCTTATTTGGCCTTTGTGTAGGTTTTTCACTATCTCCGGCCATTTAGGGTTTGCTGTGAACGTTACCATTAAATGCGGCTTTCCCATGCGTGTGACCACGGCCATTGCATCCAACTGCTTCCTTTTGCGGTTTGCTGGGGCGCCATGGAAGCTGACTGGAAGGCGTTTTCCGACCGTAGTCTCTGGGGGAGCCTGGTTGATTGCGTTGAGTGTGGTGAGGCGTTTCTTTGGAAGTTGCTTATCGCAGTAAGAAAGAACAATGTCATCTTGCCAGCATAAGAGCCACAGGCATGTTCCTGCCCTAGTGTTGAAATAATTTGGAAAGCAAGCTCGCAAAGGAGCCGTTGCCGACAGCATTGAAAAATCTGAACTGGTTTTCCATTGGTAGAGAGTGTGCGGGATTTTCTGTTGTCACCAAGCCATCCTGGGCTCCAACCTGGCTCGCCGAAATAAAATAAAAGTGGAAATTTAAGAGATTCATACAAAACCGACCAGATCGGCACGAACCGTGGCTTTTGACATTCGTCAGTTGGACCGCTGCGGGGAAATGTGTAGACGTGTCTTTAGGCAGGTGTGCGTTCGTCGTCTTTGTACAATAGAGCCGCGATTTCAGTGGGGGCGGTGGGCGTGACACGAACAGTTTCCTCGAACGATATACAAAGGTTGTGGTGTTCGCTTCGGTCGATTTCAAGGAGTAGTGTACGGTATTGTTTGACCCATTTATTATCCTGTTTTATGCGTTTGCTCAAGTAGGTGAGAGTTCTGCATCTAGTTACAGGCGTTTGGCGTTTGTTTGAATCTCATTGTCATAAATGTACATTCGGGCTTGTTATTTGCAACGGTGCCTCCGTATGTCCCGCGAAAACTATCCATTATACGGTGATACGGTTTGCCGTGGAGCTTGAGCATGCTAGGGTAAGAGGGTTTGTCCAAGTGGGCGAAGGCAATGCTCCAAGAGCTGTCATAGCAAACGTGCCATTATAAGAGCGTTGGCGTTTGAGGAAACTAGGCGCGCTAAAAATTTCCTCAATATCTGGCGGAATAGGAAGGAGTGGGTGCACGACATACTTGCCTTTGGAACAATAGTTTATCTTCTCTTCTTTCCATTTCAGGGCATTGCAAAACTTGCACTTGGTATTGAGTGGGTTGTTCAAGTTCAAGTTCCTAACGCAATGTGGATCCGGCAAGACGACAGAAAGGTCACCGAACGGAAGGACTCCAAGACGTTGCGATGCTGATGATGAAGCAGTGCTCATTAATTAATGCCTCTTTTGTTGCAGAAAGATTCTGAAACCAAGCGTCCTCTCAAGAGTCTGTAGTCTGCCTTAATGCAATTCCTAATTATCCTTTCTATTATATGTAGACGTGCTTGCCGCGTACTCGATCAGCCCCCTCCCTGCCCTGTAGACTTACTTCTCGCGTACTTGCTTGCGCAACGCTAAATGTTCTAAGCAATGTGTTCTAAGTTCGATGTTCAATGTTCAATGTCATAAGTAAAAAAACGTAGCCTAGAAGACTACGAAAGGTCGAGTTGCTCGCCCCTGGCGAGGCCCTCGCGGGGGCGCTTTGCGGGAGCTGCGGGCGGCGTTCTTAATTTTTTCGGCGCTGTTTGCGGCAGCGCGCTCGTCGGCTTCGAGGGTAATATTCGCTACCATCTCCCGGCGACGCCTCAGCGCACACCCCACGTGCCAGGGCTTGATGGAGGAAGCCACCAGGTGGTTGCCGGCGGCGATCAGCGTGTCGTCCTCCTCGCGGAGGCAGTCGTAGCAGCGTTTTCCTACCTGTAAGAACACATGGCAATAGAGGAGGAAGGCGGCCGAAGGCCATTATATAAATATGAAGTAGAACTCCTTGAAAAAGCAAACTGGACCGAACGGCACCGTGTGATTTGACATTTTTTTTGTTTTGTATGAAGCTATAATGCGTACGCGGCGTGTACGATGTAAACGTCAACAGTAGGCCAAAGTGTGAAAATCTAGGGCTGGGCACTGGCACAGTATGTACTGGCAGTAGTAACCTACTGATTGACCCGGCCAGTATATTCGCCAGTAGTTTTTTTCTCATGTACGTCCAAGAAAAACGCCATATAATAGTACGGAATCCCACCGATGCGTTTCGGATGGAGAGAGAAGGAAGGACAGACAATGGATTGCACTATTGCTGCATCTCAGAGCTCGTGGGACACTCGTTTTATGCACGGCGATAAAACGATCTGCTGGAATTATTTTGTTTGTACGCACCCAGACGCGGCGTGTACGATGTAAATTGATTTTTATAAAAATGAAATACGTCAGCTGTGAGAACAAAATTCAAAGTCGTAGATCTTACATCGAAATCCCAACTTACCTATAAAAATAAAATACACCTCAGCTGTGAGATCGAAGATTTGTTGAACCTCATCTTTGCAAGCTGTGTGTGATACTACGATCGCGCGTATTACGGGTTGTGTGTCCTCATTAAGGATATAGGTCGGCGACTCCCCTAGGAACTACAGTGTAGCTATCAAGGTGAACAGGGTGATGTTAGTCAGTCTGTGCGCGGAAACTATAAAGCCCGTTTTTGAGGGGGACAAAATCTGTTAGCTGTGAAAGGAAACGCATCAGTTTACCAAGTGAATCTTGAAAGTGAAATAATTGGTGAGGGGAGGGCGGAGTTTTTAAGGACGTGGGGGCCTGGGTTTGATCAATAAAGAGCGGGGGCGGGGCGGGGGGGGGCTCAATCTGTGCGCGGAAACTAAAAATCCTTCAAGGGGATAAATCTGACGGTTTTGGGAAAAAAATGCACCAGTTTAACATGTACATGCTGTAAGTCGTACAACCAGTGAGGAGAGGGCGGAATGTTCGAGGGGGTTGCGGGGGGAGGGGGGGTTAGGCGAAAGGGTTTGATTTAAACAGCTTTAGGTCGCATAGATGTAGGGGTTTGCTGTACGCGTGGTGCTAGGTCTAGGCGATAGTGCGGGTGGTGGGGAAGGAGGGGGCGTTGAGGCGGGTGGGGGGGATGAATTGAAGCAGCGGCATGGGTGGCTGTAGAAAGATACTGAGGTGATATCAAGTGCGTGGAAGTGTTTATTACTCTGACAGATTTCGTTGTTAGTTGGCGCGTTTAAGCGAGAGGAAGCGGGAAAAAAGAAATAAAAAAAAAGGAGCGGGCGGGGGGACAGGGTTTTTAACCGTGGATGTCAGGTAAATAAGAGTGTTTGGGTAGATCTTTCAGCGAAATCCCAACTTACCTCAGATGGGGAGGGGTTTTTGGCGTTTACGGGCGTCTCGTCCTCTACCTTGGAGACACACTCGTCCTCGCGTAAGTGGAAGTTCGCGTAGAGAGGTTGACCGGTGTTTGAGAATTTACCTGAGAAATGAAACACGTCCGAAACAAAGGAGCGAAAAAAATCGATTAACACGGAGAAACCGCGTAGCACTGCTGTGTGGTGGCGTCTGGGACATTACAGGAGAAGGCTCGTACATTCGTGGGAGCGTCTGTTGCGAAGCATGCTCAGTCTACTGTACTTACCCGAACAATGACGTCGTCGGCAGGGCACGAGCTCCACCGTCTAGGTGGGCAAATTTGCAAATACATGTTTCATTGCAGGAGCACACAGATAGAAACATTGACGGAAATGTAAGGATCGTGTGTGTAATAATATTAATACGGAACGATCCTTAAGTTTACATTCGCATAAAAAAAGATGAAAAAAGGAAAATTAAACAACCACAGCACACATGACAAAGCAGCACTGCTCTAGCTCAGGACACGCACGCACGCAAGCACATTGCATGACCCTACAGCAGGAAGAAGGTTTTTCGTGTACTGAGGTGGGTTCGTGTAATGAGCTCACCCAGCAAAATTGAAAAATCGTACAGGCCCGTAACGGTCTTGTGATCCCTCGCCCAAGGCATATAAATAAAAAAGATGAAAAAAGATAAGACCAGCACAACGCACATGACAAAGCAGCACGGCTCTAGGTCGGGACACGCACGCACGCAAGCGCATTGCACGACTCTACAGCAGGAATCAAAAGGTCGTCCGTTTACTGAGGTGGGTAGTGGGGGTTGCGGTTTAAGATCGCCTGGAGTGTTTTGTGCTTCTTTTTGCGTCTGAGATACAATAATACGCACAGTAGTACCGTGAATGATGCCCATTTTGCTTCACCTCTCTCTGTGCTCTGCTGGCTGCTACAGGGTGTAGATGTTGGAATAACCTTGGGAAAGATCAACACTTCGATTATGCACAACGGCAACAGCCTGTCCTTTCAGCGCTCTTGACCGCAGGCCCGGGCTCTCTAAAACCATTATATTCGGTTTGGTTAAAAAAAAAACTATCTTGAACCGATTCAGGAGAGTTACGTGTTTAAGATAGGTTTTCTCGGTATGGCACACCGTTATCTTAAACCGCAACCCCCACTGTAGGGGGTTTAACCCTGTGTTACTTGCAGCAGCGATGGAGGTCGTTCGTGTACCGAGGTCACTCGGCAAAATTGAGAATACATGAGAGGAGTATCAACACCGGTCGTGTACGTACAAATTTTGACAATGCATGATAAGTAATGTTATCTTATGGTAGATCTCGACTCACGAAACTTATAAAAAACGAGCGATTTATGTTGTACGCAGCTTGCAAAGATGGGTATCGACCCTAAATCCGTCGAACGATCTTGAAAGACACCACACAGCCCACACAACACAGCAGACTCACCCTCGAGCTTTTTTTACCAAGTCGTGGTCCCCGCCACGAGAGGTTCGCAGCAAAAGTGGCAAGGCTTCGTCCAAGACAGGACTATTCGCGTCCACGCACAATGTTCAGGATACCGGGGGCAGCCGGGAAAGTCTGCCCTACCGGGGGTGTTCTCCAGGAGGAGAAGTTCGCGGGCACACCTTTAAATGATGAACAAACAAAATGAAAAAAAAAATGGTCGTTCGGGTACTGCTGTGAAAAACTGAAACATGAAAATATTTAAACACACCTCAGCGCACACAACACGGCGCGCAGAGCACACAATACAGCAACCGTAGCCCACACAACACAGCAACATCGCTCCACCTCTGCCTAAGCGCAAAGCATCGCCCCACAGCAGCAGGGATGCATCCATCGCAACGCATTGCATTTTTACACTAACGGCGATGCAGGTCGTTCGTGAACTGGACTCACGTGGTTGAGACATACAAATACGCACATGTGACGTCAATATAGGAAACGTTATTTTATTAATATTGAATGTTGAACGAAATGTTGACCGATCATTAAATTCAAAGCCAAATAATGAAAAAATGAAACATAAAAAATCATGAAAGAACCACCCGCACCATCCCCCCCCCCCCCCCCCCGCCTTCTTCGTCCACACACCACAGCAACATTACCCCACATCCCCACAGCCCTGCCTACGCGCATAGGCATGAACCTACAGCAGCAGGGATGAAGAAGGTGGTTGGTGTACTCAGCTAGGCCGGGTTGTGTCGTTGTTGTTTACAACAGCGATCCAGGTCGTTCGGGTACTGCGAAAAACTGAAACATGAAAATATTGAAACACACCTCAGCGCAAACAACACGGCACGCAGCGCACACAACACACCAACCGCAGCCCACACGACACAGCAACATCGCTCCAGCTCTGACTAAGCAATAGCACGCATACAATTACACACGATGTGACGTCAAAACAATACAGCAACCGCAGTCCACACAACACAGCAACAACGCTCCAGCTCTGCGCATAGCATGGCCCCACAGCAGCAGGGATGCATCCACCGCAACGCAAGTAAGCCCAGTGCATGCTTTACAGCAGCAGCGACGCAGGTCGTTCGTGAACTGGGCTCACGTGGTGAAGTTGAGACATACAATTACAAACCACGTGACTTGAATACGGGAAACGATATTGTACTAATATCAAATATTGAACGATCATTAAATTCCGGCCCAAAAGTAAACATGAAAAACGTGAAAGATATTGCATGCAGCACACAACACCGCAACATCACCCCACCTCCCCACAGCTCTGCCTAAGCGCGTAGGCATGAACCAACGGCAGCAGGGATGAAGAAGGTTCGTGTACTCAGCTAGGCCGGGTTGTGTCGTTGTGTTTACAGCAGCGATCCAGGTCGTTCGGGTACTACTGTGAAAAACTGAAGCATGCTCGTGAAATTCGTGAGACATGAGTATTGACCTGAAATTCGTCAAACTCACGGCTGACGTCCTTGAAAATTAGTTATAAAATACGCACATGTGACGTCAATATAGGACGTTATTGTATTAATATCGAATGTTGAACGAAATATTGAACGATCATCAAATTCAAATCCTAAGAATGAAGAAATGAAACATGAAAAATCATGAAAGAACCACCCGCACCACCCCCGCCCCCCCCCGCCCCTTCTTCGTCCACACACCACAGCAACATAACCCCACATCCCCACAGCTCTGCCTACGCGCATAGGCATGAACCTACAGCAGCAGGGATGAAGAAGGTGGTTGGTGTACTCAGCTAGGCCGGGTTGTGTCGTTGTGTTGTTTACAACAGCGATCCAGGTCGTTCGGGTACTGCGAAAAACTGAAACATGAAAATATTGAAACACACCTCAGCGCAAACAACACGGCACGCAGCGCACACAACACACCAACCGCAGCCCACACGACACAGCAACATCTCTTCAGCTCTGACTAAGCACATAGCATGGCCGCACAGCAGCAGGGATGCATCCACCGCAACGCAAGCCCATTGCATGCTTTACACTACCGGCGATGCAGGTCGTTCGTGAACTGGGCCCACGTGGTGAAATTGAGACGCATACAATTACACACGACAGGGATGCATCCACCGCAACGCAAGCCCAGTGCATGCTTTATAGCAGCAGCGACGCAGGTCGTTCGTGAACTGGGCTCACGTGGTGAAGTTCAGACATAGAAATACGAACAACGTAACTTGTATACGGGAAACGTTATTGTACTAATATCAAATATTGAACGATCATTAAATTCCGGCCCAAAAGTAAACATGAAAAACATGAAAGATGTTGCATGCAGCACACAACACAGCAACATCACCCCACCTCCCCACAGCTCTGCCTAAGCGCGTAGGCATGAACCCACGGCAGCAGGGATGAAGAAGGTTCGTGTACTCAGCTAGGCCGGGTTGTGTCGTTGTGTTGTTTACAGCAGCGATCCAGGTCGTTCGGGTACTACTGCGAAAAACTGAAGCATACTCGTGAAGAAAATTGAAACGCACCGGGCCCCACACGACGCATGTTTCAAAGCTCTCACCGTGGGCAGTTCTCGCCAAGGGGGGTGCTGTTGGAAGGCGTCCCGGGCTCGTCGCTCATGGTCGGTGAAGCTCGTCTGGGTGCGTCGGTCGTGTCGAACTTGTCTCGGTATACTTGGCCTTGGGTTTTCGTTGTGAGTGAGCCTCATGCGCTGACGGTACCGCTTGGATTTGAGAGAAGATGCATCATCAAGGAGAAAGCTATTCGCAGAAACCCGGGGTATGCTGGTATCCACTCCTGTACGTACGTACGTACAAACTTGCGTGCGATAGGGGATAGGGGATGCAGAAACCCAATCCCCGGGGGGGATGTTGCGGAAACCCGGGGATTTGCCTCAAGTGTCCCCAAGGCCAAAAAAGTTTAAAAGGCTTGCCACGCGCGACACACTGCACGGATCGCGCCCAAACCTCCGGCAACGTGAGCCCGACGGTCGAATTGTGCCCAACCCACCCGACGTTTGGGACAAAGGTGCGAGCACGAAGAGATGTGCCCGAAGGAAAAAAAAAATCACAATTATACATATACATATTACTATTATTATTATTATTATTATTATTATTATTATTATTATTATTGTTGTTGTTGTTGTTGTTGTTGTTGTTGTTGTTGTTGTTGTTGTTGTTGTTGTTGTTGTTGTTGTTTATTGTTGTTGTTGTTGTTGTTGTTGTTGTTGTTGTTGTTGTTGTTGTTGTTGTTGTTGTTGTTGTTGTTGTTGTTGTTGTTTATTGTTGTTGTTGTTGTTGTTGTTGTTGTTGTTGTTGTTGTTGTGAGCCTCTTCGCTCGTTCTAGGCTCTTCCTTCTCTGCGGCTGCGTGTTCTTCGCCCTCTTCAAACCTGACGGCGTACCACCTCGTCGTGCTGCGGCGGAATCTCTGCGCACCATGCAGCGGAACGTCCCTACAGCAGAGCGGTATCTTGACGACTGGGGAGACCAAATACACATTCACAGGGCTCTCTGTGTAGTACATACATGTGTAGCGCAGCGCGGTACTCCTGTGTGTTTGCGTGTGTGGGATACGCGTACGTGTTCGAACCTGCCATACTACCTCACCGTCCTCCAGCGCTCCTGCGGTACAAATCCCTTCCATCACATGTGAATGCAGGTGTGTACACGGCACTGCTTATACGCTGCGCACTCAGCATGGTCACAGCAGTGTGTGTGGGTACAGCGGTGTGCACACAGCTCTCGCTGTGTGTAGCACATACATGTGTAGCGCAGCAGTACTCCTGTGTGTTTGCGTGTGTAGGATGCGCGTACGTGTTCGAACCTGACATACTACCTCACCTTCCTCCAGCGTTCCTGCGGTACAAATGCCTTCCATCAACTGTGTATGCAGGTGTGTACAGCGGTGTGCACACAGCTCTCGCTGTCTGTGTGTGTAGTGCGTACATGACATGTGTAGCGCAGCAGTACTCCTGTGTGTTTGCGTGTGTAGGAAACGCGTACGTGTTCGAACTTGACATACTACCTCACCTTCCTCCAGCGTTCCTGCGGCACAAATCCCTTCCATCACCTGTGTATGCATCATCTCCTATGTATGTAGACTATGCGTCTCCAGCTACGGCTGTGCGTCCTGTAACAAGTGTTTGTGTTTTTCAGCACGTTACATCCTATACCTGCGTACAACGTAACCCATGCGCATATTGTCATCACACCATGCGTTCTTCCTCGCCAAATTCTGCTGTTCCCTGTACAGGAGACTAAGTACGAGCATCCTATCGGTGACATTCTCCGCCTCGAACCGAAAGTCGCCGACTAAACATTCCGCCACTCCCGACGATCGCCAAGTGCCTTCTCGCGCAGTCAAGTGTGATGAAACATTCAGCCACTCCCGACGATCGCCAAGTGCCTTCTCGCGCAGTGAAGTGTGATTAAACATTCAGCCACTCCCGACGATCGCCAAGTGCCTTCTCGCGTAGTCCAGTGTGACAAAACATTCCGCCACTCCCGACGATCGCCAAGTGACTTCTCGCGCAGTCAAATGTGATAAAACATTCCGCCACTCCCGACGATCGCCAAGTGCCTTCTCGCGGAGCGAGCCACCAGTCAAGTGTGACGAAACACTTCTCCACTTAACACCAAAAAGCACTTGACTAAACATGTATTGTTACAAATATATATATCAATTTCTGTACGAGGATTTTGTTTTTTTTCGTCTGACAGTCTTATCTACTAGAAGACCACAAAGTCACATTGATATCTATTATTTCTTTTTGAAGATCATTTTTTTCCCCGATGACACCGGGATTGGAACCAACGAGAAGACCATGAGGCTTATGGTACATTGTTGAGGTATTAGTGGGGTATTAGTCTGTTTGACTGCTTGCAAAAGGTTAACCAATAGCTTACCCAATCTAAGCCTTAAAACACTCTCCCCCCCTGAAACGGCGATAGCAGGTCGGCCGGATGTGCGGGCGGACCTGCCAATGTCGAAGCGGTTTCATTTCCTGTGGGTATATCGGGGAGAGTAGTTTTCAAGTTCGACATGGGGAAAGTCTGAAAAAGTTTATTATGTGGATGGTGGGATTTGAACCCACGACCCCAAAAAACCATGGTCTGGCGACGACGCCATTTGTTATGGTATTAGTGGGGTATTAGTCTGTCTGAGCACTTGCAAAAGGTTAACCAATAATAGCTTACCCAAACTAAGCCTTATAACAACATACCGGTACTACTACACCAGATTTGTACATACCATCAGGTACTACGCTGTTGGATCACAATGCACGCCCAGCTCAGATCAGTCCGTCTATATATAGCCCAGCAGCGCAGCGTAGCGCCGTGCGGTGCCGTGCCGTGACCTTCGCTGCGGTGCTGTGTCGTGCTGCGCTGTGTTATTTCTTTCGAACATAAAGCAGTACCGGGTATACTACGTGTTGTGTACTACTTTTCTTCTTTTTTCTTTTTCTACGTATATTTGATCTTTCACGGCCCCCTGTTTTGTCCCCCATGCAAAGTACCCCCGTACTGCCGATCAGAACGTAACACCGGTAACAAAAGCACACAGCACAGCTGAGCACAACAGGACAATTTGCTCTGCACAAGCAGCTCCTGGCATTATCAAATCGCTGTTCGCACCAAATCATGGGCCTCTTTTTTCTGCCCCCTTACATGTTTTTAGTTGCATTCTTCCTTGCCTTGCGTGAGCGTAGCGGGCGGCGTTAGCCGCTCGCGTAGCGGAGCCCTTGTAATCACATATAGACTTGCTTATGAATGTCTGTGCTGAAAGCGCTCGGTTGGTGCTTCCCTGGCATTTCCGAGGTCGGACGGTCCAGCTTATTTGTTGCGGAACGGTTCAGCTTTTCTTTGATTTCTTCCTCCACCTGATCTATTTTTGTTACAAATATATATTTTGATTTTTTGGGGGGGAATCACTTTTTTTTTGCCGATTACACCCAGATTCGAACCACCGAAGAGCAAGATTGTAAGCGGACAGTCTATCTACGAGATCACAACACACGTAGATATCTATTTTATTTCAAATAAAATATATCGATTTTTTATTGGGATCACTTTTTTCCCGATGACACCCAGATTCGAACCACCGAAGATCAAGCTTATAAGCGGACAGTCTATCTACTAGTAGACCACAACAGCGTCACATTGATATCTATTTTATTTTTACAAATAAAATTGATGAGTAAAAACTAAGTATCTATTTTTCATGAGGATCATTTTTTTTTCCGATGACACCCGGATTCGAACCAGCTAAGGCGAGTATCTTAAACGGACAGAGTCTATGTACTAGACCACAACAATGTCACAGCCGCAGCGGTATCTACCAGCACTATTTTTTTATGTGCAACTATTACTATTGCTATATATTAGCGAAACATAGATGTACCACGCAGCTTGCAAAGTTGAGTTTCAACCATTCAATCGGTCGTACTCACAACTGACGTTTTTCAATTTTTATATAAAATACAAGGTTCCCCTCCGGGAAGTGCCTAACTAAGGGAGTGGCGCAAGAACGAAACTCAAGCATCCAACATCTGACCGTCTGTGGGCAAATATGATTTACCTGGTGGTAGTGAAAACTATGTTCTTGTCCGCAGCTCGAGATATCTTCGTGCTGAAAGCGCTCGGTTGGTGCATCCCTGGCATCTCCAAGGTCGGACGGTCCAGGTTACTTGCGGAACGGTCCAGCTTTTCTTTGATTTCTTGCTCCACCTGATCTATTTTCGTTACAATATACGAAGTATATCGGTTTTATAATGGAGATCACCTTTTTCTTCCGATGACACCCAGCTTCGAACCACTGAAGAGCAGGCTTATAAGCGGACAGTCTATCTACTAGACCACAACGTTTTTTTTACAAATAAAATTGATATATAAATACCAGGTATCGATTTTTCATGAGGATATTTTTTTTTTCCGATGACACCCGGATTCGAACCAGCGAAGGCCAGGATTATAAATGGACTATCTATCTACTACACCACAATGCCACAGCAGCAGTGGTATCTACCAGTACGATTTTTTCATGTGCAACTACTACTGTATATTAGCGAAACATAGATGTACCACGCAGCTTGCAAAGTTGAGTTTCAACCATTCAATCGGTCGTACTCGCAGCGGACGTTTTTTAATTTTTATATAGACTTACTTACGAATATGTTTGTGCTGAAAGTGCTCGGTTGGTGCTTCCCTGGCATCTCCGAGGTCGGACGGTCCAGGCTAGTACTTGCGGAACGGTCCAGCTTTTCTTTGATTTCTTGCTCCACCTGTTACAAATTTCTCCACCTGATCTATTTTTGTTACAAATATATATATCGATTTTTCCATGGGGATCACTTTTTTTTTCCGATGACACCCAGATTCGAACCACCGAAGACCTAGCTTATAAGCGGACAGTCTATCTACTAGACCACAGCGTCGCATTGATATCTATTTTATTTGTACAAGAACGGTGGGAATGAGGAGCGTGGCAGACGCCTTCAAGTGGTCAAACTCCCAACCGCATTAAGCTACTGCGTTGGCGGTTTTTCTCTTTTTGCTGTGTTGCTGCAATTGTCATTGATTGGATCGTTTTGTATTTAGAGCGATTTATATCAGCACAGAAACCTTTTCGAACACGCATAGCACTCGGCTACAGCACAACCCGAAACGAACCACAAGTAGTGTGAGTGTGCGCAGCAACACCATGTACAATAGTTCACAATACTTGTGATATGTGCAAAAATTATGAAACCTCGTATTCATATATATGTATGTATATATAATACACAGCAGTATGTATATATTATACGAGTATGTATATGATGCTGGTGCTCGTTCCTCTCGAGAGAGGAGTGCACAAGGCAAAAGCCACACAATCATCGCTCGCAAGCACCGAGTAACACGAAGCTCACAGCCAACATAACACACAGAGACCACTACACCACAAACACCAGCCGCCACGAGCAATATAAACTTCTGCTGCTGTTGGTGGATGGTGGTGGGGGTGGTGGTGGGGGGAGTGTTTGTGGTGGGGGTGGTGGTGGGGGTGGTTGTGGTGAGGTGTTGGAATTGGTTTTCTCGGTCCAACAGCAGCAGCAGTGCAAACATGTATATATATTATATGTATATGATACTGGTGCTCGTTCTTCTCGAGAGAGGAGTGCACAAGGCAAAAGCCACACAATCATCGCTCGCGAGCACCGAGTAACACGAAGCTCACAGCCAACATAACACACAGAGACCACTACACCACCACAAACACCAGCCGCCACGAGCAATATAAGCTTCTGCTGCTGTATATGATACTGGTGCTCGTTCTTCTCGAGAGAGGAGTGCACAAGGCAAAAGCCACACAATCATCGCTCGCAAGCACCGAGTAATACGAAGCTCACAGCCAACATAACACACAGAGACCACTACACCACCACAAACACCAGCCGCCACGAGCAATATAAGCTTCTGCTGCTCTTGGTGGATGGTGGTGGGGGTGGTGGTGGGGGTGGTTGTGATGAGGTGGTAGATGCGGGTTGCTTGTTTTGTTGCAGGTGCAAATCTGGACTTGGTGCTTGGGAGAGAACGCGGAGGTTTGAGTATAAAATCCCAGTGACAATTGCCACTGGTACGAAGCAGTCACTATGGCCTAGCTCTGCGATCTCGGCATTTCGACACGAGCAGTACGAGACTTTGAGCATAAATAGCGGGCGTCTATCAGTCCCGAGCGCGTCTGAATCGGTTCGGTGTACGCGTCGCACGCCGAAAGCAAAGCGAACAGACGGACAGACGGACAGACAGACAGACGGACAGACAAACCTCAATATTAAGCAAACCAGTAAATAAAGGCACGCTGTGGCAGTTTTCGGAACTGTTTTTGTCCGTTTGTGTTTGTTCGTGAGCAGGGGTACACGCCCACAACTGCACACATGACCCCTTATAGAAGAGCATCTAATCGATGCTCGTCGGCCTTCGGCCTCCTCGCATCGTTAGCTCCTCATTACAAATAAAATAAGGGTTGGTACTCGAGAACACCGCAGGGAGGTGCGAATCTCCAACGCTGTGTGTACAAGCGTCCCTCTCAGGCAACGGTCGCAGGATGTGGGCGGTGTTAACGATCACCGGACGAATAGAAGTGATCGGTAAAGAGACAGAATCTCAGATTGAGATGGGGACAGAGGGAAGAGTGAGAGATGTGCGAGGGCGCGCCCTCGCACTCCTCTCGGACGAAAGCAACGGGCAACGAGCTGAGGAAGCGTCTGAGAAGACGTCTTGAGATTCCTCGGGATATTGTACCCTTGCTTGTGGCTCGGAGCGTTGGCGATAACGACATCGCTCCGAGAGACGATCTTTCTAGGAGAACGTGCGGAACGTTCCCAAAGGTTCTAAGATTAGTGTTCAGACGCAAGTAGGCAGGTTGGGATTAGAGCATATTGTGACCCACATGAAATTTTATTAGTACTTCGATTTTTCATGAGGATCATTTTTTTTCCGATGACACCCGTATATTAGCGAAACATAGATGTACCACGCAGCTTGCAAAGTTGAGTTTAATCCATTCAATCGGTCGTACTCACAGCTGACGTTTTTCAATTTTTATACTTCGAAGAGTAAAATATATACCGGTATCGATTTTTTTAAAAGGATCATTTTTTTGACACCTGGCTTCAACCAACGAAAACCAGGCTTGGAAGCGGACAGTCTATCTACTAGACCACAAAGTTACATTGCATTTTTTTTTTTTGGCAAATATATATCGATTTTCATGAGGGATCATTTTTTTTTCGATGACACTCGGATTCGAACCAGCGAAGGCCACCAGAATTATAAGCGGACAGTCTATTTACTAGACCACAATATGTCACAGCAGCAGTGTGTATCTACCAGTACTATTTTCTTACAAATATATATCAACTTTTTTATGAGGATCATTTTTGTTTCATACGACCCCTGGATACAACCAACGAAAACCAGGCTTGGAAGCGGACAGTCTATCTACTAGACCACAAAGTTACATTGCAATTTATTTATTTTTTCAAATATATATCGATTTGTTTTGAGGGTTCAGTTTTCTTTTCGATGACACCCGGATTCGAACCAGCGAAGGCCACCAGGATTGTAAGCGGACAGTCTATGTACTAGACCACAATATGTCACAGCAGCAGTGTGTATCTACCAGTAATATTTGTTTACATGTATCAACTTTTTTAAGAGGATCATTTTTGTTTCATACGACCCCTGGATTCAACCAACGAAAACCAGGCTTAGAAGCGGACAGTCAATCTACTAGACCACGAAGTTACATTGCATTTTTTTTTTTTGACAAATATATATCGATTTGTTTTGAGGGATCATTTTTCTTTTCGATGACATCCGGATTCAAACCAGGGAAGGCCACCAGGATTATAAGCGGACAGTCTTTGTACTAGACCACAATATGTCACAGCAGCAGTGTGTATCTTCCAGTACTATTTTTTTACAAGTATATATAAACTTTTTGATGATCATTTTTTTTTTTCATACGACCCCCAGATTCAACCAACGAAAACGAGGCTTATAAGCGGACGGTCTATCTACTAGAAGACCACAAAGTCACATTGATATCTAATACCAGGTATTTTTTTTCGTGAGGATCATTTTCTTTCCCCGATGACACCGGGATTGGAACCAACGAAAAGACCTTTTGAAGCTTATAGACTTACTCACGAATATGTTTGTGCTGAAAGCGCTCGATTGGTGCTTCCTGGCATCTCCGAGGTCGGATGGTATAGTTTATTACTTGCGGAACGGTTCAGCTTTTCTTTGATTTCTTCCTCCACCTCTATAAGTTATTTATCTTTTTTTATTACAAATTTATATAGATTTTTTAATGGGGATCATTTTTTTTTTCCGACGACACCCAGATTCGAACCACCGAAGAGCAGGCTTATAAGCGGACAGCCTATCTACTAGACCACAACGTCACATTGATATCTCTTTTATTTTTACAAATATAATTTATACTTCGTGAATAAATACCAGGTATCAATTTTTCATGAGGATAATTTTTTTTTTCCGACGACACCCGGATTCGAACCAGCGAAGGCCAGTATCTTAAACGGACAGTCTATCTATTAACACTAGACCACAATGTCACAGCAGCAGCAGTGGTATCTACCAGTACTATATTTTTATTTGCAACTACTATTAATACTACTGCTGTATAATAGCGAAACATAGATGTACCACGCAGCTTGCAAAGTTGAGTTTCAACAATTTAATCGGTCGTACTCACAGCTAACGTAACGTTTTTCAATTTTTATGTAAAATTTATACAAGTATCGATTTTTTTAAGAGGATAATTTTTGTTCCCCGATGACACCTGGATTCAACCAACTAAAAACCAGGCTTAAAAGCGGATAACCTACTAGACCACAAAGTCACATTGCTACCATTTTTATTTTTTGACAAATAAATATCGATTTTCCATGAGGGATCATTTTTTTTCGATGACACCCGGATTCGAACCAGCGAAGGTCACCAGGATTATAAGCGGACAGTCTATGTACTAGACCACAATATGTCACAGCAGCAGTGGTGTATCTACAGTCGACCCTGCTTTAAAGACACACCGCGTTTATTTTTTTGGGAGTGTCTTTAACGCGGGGAAGTGTCGTTAGGATTCCGGGGCCACTAACTCACCGTCCCCGGGGGCAATGGAGGTGTAACATATGTCAAAAATACGCGCATTTGAAGCAGAAATGCGACCACGAAACTGTGTTGCTTAAAAACTACAACACGTGATTTGAAAGGCCGCAACACTACTGCTGTAGTACACTCCAATACTTTACACATTTTGAATTTCCCTCCACCACCGAAACGCGGGAAGGAGTGCAGCACGACCTATTGTAATGTGTACGGCAGTGCGCTGTTGTTGATGCAGGCTCTTGCTGTAATGTGTACGGCAGTGCGCTGTTGTTGATGCAGGCTTTTGCTGTAATGTGTACGGCAGTGCGCTGGTGTTGCAGGCTTTTCTTATTGTCAAGGCGTTATCCTCACGGTGAACATCATGCCCGAGATATCGCGAACACACCTGAGACACATCAGTTCGTTGGAACTAGCTCTGATACGATACACGCAAGTTACCTGCCACATAGGGACCAAACAAACCCAGTCGACCCCTTAGAAGGACACAGGAAACGGTCGGTAGCGCAGACCACATCATACAAAAAAATCGGGCAAATACACCGAAAAGAGGACACCGTTCTTCCCCAAAGGTCAACACGAGGCAAAAACACAAAACAAAAATACGAAAATTTAACTCCACGAGAAAGGCAAAAATCCCAAACAACGAATGTGGGCATGCCAAGTGTGTTGTCCTCAAACACCAAAAACTACGTCGCCCACATATCCCGAAGAGTCGCCTGCACCTCACCCCCCTACTTCGTTCTTCGCTTGACTTGAGTTTCATGAGTGAACGAATGCACATTCTTCGAAAGAAGGTACACCGTTTCGCTGTACTCGCCGTCTCTTCCGTTCGCGTACAAATAGGAGCGGACATCCTCGAGGCACCATGTTCTGGGAAAAAAATGTGTCTTTATAGCGGGGAGTTTCCGTAAGAAGAGTGTCTTTGAAGCGGGGACGACTGTACCAGTACTATATTTTTACAAATATATACCTGGTATAATTTTTTTCATGAGGATCCATTTTTTTTTCATATGACCCCTGGATTCAACCAACGAAAACCAGGCTTATTAGCGGACAGTCTATCCACTAGAAGACCACAAAGTCACATTGATATCTATCTAACTATTTTTTTTTTTCTAGTATTTTTTTTCCACGATGACACCGGGATTGGAACCAACGAGAAGACCTTGAGGCTTTTAGTACATTGTTGAGGTATTAGTGGGGTATTAGCCTGTTTGACCACTTGCAAAAGGTTAACCAATAGCTTACCCAATCTAAGCCTTTATAACACTCTCCCCCTCTGAAACGACAGGATAGCAAGTCGGCCGGATATACGGGCGGGCCTGTCAATATCGAAGCGGTTTCATTTCCTGTGGGTATACCGGAGAGAGTAGTTTTCAAGTTCGACATGGGGAAAGTCTGAAAAAGTTTATTATGTGCATGGTAGGATTTGAACCCACGACCCAAAAAACCCATGGTCTGGCGACGACGCCATTTGTTATGGTATTAGTGGGGTATTAGTCTGTCTGAGCACTTGCAAAAGGTTAACCAATAATAGCTTACCCAAACTAAGCCTTATAACAACATACCGGTACTACACCAGATTTGTACATACCATCAGGTACTACGCTGTTGGATCACAATGCACGCCCAGCTCAGATCAGTCCGTCTATATATAGCCCAGCAGCGCAGCGTAGCGCCGTGCGGAGCCGTGCGGTGCCGTGCCGTGACCTTCGCTGCGGTGTTGTGTCGTACTGCGCTGTGTTATTTCTTTCGAACATAAAGCAGTACCGGGTATAATACGTGTTGTTGTGTACTACTTTTCTTTTTTTTTGCTTTTTCTACGTGTATTTGATCTTTCACGGCCCCCTGTTTTGTCCCCCATGCAAAGTACCCCCGTACTGCCGATCAGAACGTAACACCGGTAACAAAAGCACACAGCACAGCTGAGCACAACAGGGCAATTTGCTCTGCACAAGCAGCTCCTGGCATTATCAAATCGTTATTTTTTCTTTTTCTACATGTATTTGATCTTTCACGGCCCCCTGCTTTGTCCCCCATGCAAAATACCCCCGTACTGCCGATCAGAACGTCACACCGGTAACAAAACCACACAGCACAGCTGAGCACAACAAGGCAATTTGCTCTGCACAAGCAGCTCTTGGCATTATCAAATCGCTGTTCGCACCAAATCATGGGCCTCTTCTTTCTGCCCCCTTTACATGTTTTTAGTTGCATTCTTCCTTGCCTTGCGCGAGCGTAGCGGGCGGCGTCAGCCGCCCGCGGAGCGGAGCCCTTGTAGTACATACCGGTACTACTACACCAGGTTTGTACATACCATCAGGTACTGCGCTGTTGGATCACAATGCACGCCCAGCTCAGATCAGTCCGGCTATATATAGCCTAGCAGCGCAGCATAGCGCCGTGCGGAGCCGTACGGTGCGGTGCCGTGACCTTCGCTGCGTTGCTGTGTTGTGCTGCGCTGTGTGCCTTCTTTCGAACATTAGAGCAGTACCGGATATAATACGTGTTGTTGTGTACTACTTTCCTTCTTTTTTCTTTTTCTACATGTATGTGATCTTTCATGGCCCCCTGCTTTTTCGCCCACGCAAAATTCCCCCGTACTGCCGACCAGAACGTAACACCGGTGTTGAGGAATTAGTGGGGATTTAGTCCGTTTGACCACTTGCAAAATGTTAACCAATAGCTTACCCAAACTAAGCCTTGAAACACTCTCCCCCTGAAACGGCGGGATAGCAGGTCGGCCGGATATACGGCGGAGCTCTGTCAATATCCAAGCCGTTCCATTCCCTGGGGATACCAGGGAGAGCGTTTTTCAAGTTCGACATGGGGAAAATTTGAAAATTTTATCATTATTTGGATGGTGGGGATCGAACCCACGACCCAAAAACCCATAGTCTGTCGACGACGCCATTTGTTGAGGTATTAGTGGGGTATTAGTCCGTTTGGGTATTAGTCCGTTTTACCACTTGCAAAAGACTAACCAATAGCTTACCCAAACTAAGCCTTATAACACCGGTAACAAAAGCACACAGCACAGTTGAGCACAACGGGGCAATTTGCTCTGCACAAGCAGCTTTTGGCATTATCAAATCGCTGTTCCCACCAAATCATGGGCCTCTTCTTTCTGCCCCCTTTACATGTTTTCAGTGGCATTCTTTCTTGCCTCGCGCGAGCGTAGCGGGTGGCGTCAGCCGCCCGCGGAGTGGAGCCCTTGTTGAATTTATATCGATTTTTTTAACAGGATTATTTTTTTTCCCTGATGACACCTGGATTCAACCAACGGAAGCCAGGCTTATGCGCGAACAGTCTATCTACTAGACCACAAAGTTACATGGCTATCTATTTTTTTTTTTGACAAATGAATATCGATTTTTCATCAGAATCATTTTTTCAGGGCTTTTCACGGGTCAGGTCAAATCTCGCGAGTCGGGTCGGGTCGGGTCGGGTCAGCTGACCCGACCCGACCCGCGAGAGTTTCGAGACGTCTTGACCCGACCCGACCCGACCCGCGAGAATTTCGAGACGTCTTGACCCGACCTGACGCGACCGGCGAGATTTTCAAGACGTCTTGACCCGACCCGACCCGACCCGACCCCCGAGATTTTGAAATCGTCCTGACCCGACCCGACCCGACCCGCGACAATCAGGGTGACCCGCGAGATTCTGGTCGTCTGGCGGGTCACGTTTACTAGACCCGTGACATTTCTCACCGGTCAAAGTCAAAAGTCACGGGTCAAAGCATGTATACCTCGGTCGGTTGGTTGGTCCTTCGTCCCTCCTACTTGTTCCAGTATGTCGTGTTCTCTGCGTTTATTATCGGCATTGTTTGCAGCTGATGATTATGTCATGTGGTGTGCGAGAAATAGGAAATTAACCGCAACCCACATGCATGGACATGCCCGTACCGATTGACCACTGGGTCGACCCGACGAGCGACCCGACGAGTGAGCTAGTTATAAGGTATAAGTGCAATCTCCGGCCCCGGCAAGCCGCCTAGCTGAGCCGCCTCCGGCAGCAAGCCCACAACTGGGGCGGTGGATCTGTCAGCAGGGGCTGCGATCCGCGAGGATGCGTTGTCCGCTGCTGGTGCTTGCTGCTGCCAGGGTGGTGCTGCTGCTGCTGTGCTGCTGCTGCTGCTGCTTGCTGCTGCTGCTGCTTCGACGACGACTGCTCTTCTTGCTTTTTTACGTTTGGTCACATTTCGTACTGATATGATAATTCTCGAGCTAGCTACTACTACTACTATTACTACTACTGCTGTATTTATCTTGTATCTGTGCAGTCTCCAGCCCCGGCAAGCAGCCTAGCTGAGCCGCCTCCGGCTGCAAGCCCACAACTGGGGCGGTGGGTCTGTCAGCAGGGGCTGCAACCCGCGAGAATCCGGGGTCTGCTGCTGCTGCTTGCTGCTGCCAGTGCTGCTGCTGCTTCGACGACGACTGCCCTTCCTTGCCTTTTTACGTTTGGCCACATTTCGTACTGGTATGACCGTAATATTACTACTACTGTTGGTACGGCTTCAGTAGGTACGGGATTCGCGTCACACTGCTGTATTCCTTGGTACGAGTAGCTAGGGGTACTGCCTGGTGATTGTTCTGCACGCTGTGATGACATATGATCGGAGCATCGGCACGAGGGAGGCAGGACGCGGAAATGTTTGTATTTTATTGGCGGACCCGCGGGCCCGACCCGCGGGGCGCCTGCACGGCATCAATGTGGCTCTCAGCTCTAAGTTTGAAAAAGGCGGATCCGCCGGCCAGATCCGCGGGTTTGACCCGCGGGTCAGCCCAACACAACTCACGGGTCATTATGGCTTGACCCGCGAAGTGGCCCGTATCTCGCGGGTCATGACCCGACCCGACCCGCGAGATTTTGAAAACCTCTCGACCCGACCCGACCCGACCCGCGAGATTTTGAAGCCTCTTGACCCGACCCGACCCGACCCGATCCGTGAGATTTTAAAACGTAATGACCCGACCCGACCCGACCCGCGAGATTTCGAAACCCCCTTGACCCGACCCGCGGGTCGGGTCATGACCCGTGAAAAGCCCTGATTTTTTTTTTCGATGACACCCGGATTCGAACCAGGGAAAATGCCACCAGGATTATAAGCGGACAGTCTATGTATTAGACCACAATATGTCACAGCAGCAGTGGTGTATCTACCAGTACAATTTTTTTACAAATACATCAACTTTTTTATGAGGATCTTTTTTTTTCATATGACCCCTTGATTCAACCAACGAAAACCAGGCTTATAAGCGAACAGTCTATCTACTAGAAGACCACAAAGTCACATTGATATCTATTACTTTTTCATGAGGATCATTTTCTTTCCCCGATGACATCGGGATTGGAACCAACGCAAAGACCTTAAGGCTTATAGTACATACCGGTACTACTACACCAGGTTTGTACGTACCATCAGGTACTACACTGTTGGATCACAATGCACGCCCAGCTCAGATCAGTCCGGCCCGGCTTATACAGCCCAGCAGCGCAGCGTAGCGCAGCGTAGCGCCGTGCGGAGCCGTGCGGAGCCGTGCGGAGCCGTGCTGAGCCGTGCGGAGCCGTGCGGTGCGGTGCTGTGTGCCCTTCGCTGCGGTGCTGTGTCGTGCTACGCTGTGTGCTTTCTTTCGAACATAGAGTAGTACAGGGTATAAACGTGTTGTGTACTACTCGGAGTACTTTTCTTTCACGGCCCCCTGTTTTTTCCCCCACGCAAAGTACCCCCGTACTGCCAATCAGAACGCAACACTGGTAACAAAAGCACACAGCACAGCTGAGCACAACAGGGCGATTTGCTCTGCACAAGCAGCTCTTGGCATTATCAAATCGCTGTTCGCACCGTATCATGGGCCTCTTCTTTATGCCCCCTTTACATGTATTTAGTTGCATTCTTCCTTGCCTTGCGCGAGCTTAGCGGGCGGCGTCAGCCGCCCGCGGAGCGGAGCCCTTGTACACACATACGCACAGAGCACCACGAGCCGGTATATACACACACTTTTATATACACACACTTATATACACACATACACATACACACGCATACACGCACATATGCACACATACACACATACACACATCGCATACACACAGAACACCACGAGCCGGAGGCGAGGTGCGCCGCCGGAGATATTTTCTTTGGACGTGTGTGCATAAATTTACTCAAAAGGCTCGTCTCATTCGCTTGTCTTGCAAAGAACACAGTAACAAGCGCAGGCAGGACCTGCTGCATATAACTGCATGGATGTGAGCGCGCAGGTCAACTCCGAAGAATGTTGGACATGTTGAAATCAATGGATTCGCCCCCTTTTTTTCAGGGCTTTTCACGGGTCATGACCCGACCCGCGGGTCGGGTCAAGGGGGTTTCGAAATCTCGCGGGTCGAGTCGGGTCGGGTCGGGTCGGGTCAAGAGGTGTTCAAAATCTCGCGGATCGGGTCGGGTCGGGTCAAGAGGCTTCAAAATCTCGCGGGTCGGGTCGGGTCGGGTCAAGAGGTTTTCAAAATCTCGCGGGTCGGGTCGGGTCGGGTCGGGTCAAGAGGTTTTCAAAATCTCGCGGGTCGGGTCGGGTCATGACCCGCGAGATACGAGTCACTTCGCGGGTGAAGCCATAATGACCCGCGAGTTGTTTTGGGCTGACCCGCAGTTCAAAATCCACGGATCTGGCCTGCGTATCCGCCTTTTTCAAACTTACAGCTGAGAGCCATTGATGCCGTGCAGGCGCCCCGCGGGTCCGCAAATATAAATACAAACATTTCCGCGTCCTGCCTCCCTCGTGCCGATGCTCCGATCATACAATGTCATTACAGCATGCAGAATAATCACCAGGCAGTACCCCTAGCTACTCGTACCAAGGCATACAGCAGTGTGACGCCAATCCTGTACCTGCTGAAGCCGTAACAACAGTCGATTTATTACGGTCATACCAGTACGAAACGTGACCAAACGCAAGCGGGCAAGGAAGGGCAGTCGTCGTCAGAGGAGCAGCAGCAGCAGCACTGGCAACAGCAAGCACTGGCAGCAGCAAGCAGCAGCAGACCCCGGATTCTCGCGGATCGCAGCCCCTGCTGACAGACCCACCGCCCCAGTTGTGGGCTTGCTGCCGGAGGCGGCTCAGCTAGGCCGCTTGCCGGGGCTGGAAACGGTACAGATAGAAAATAGACACTGCAGTAGTAGCTAGCTCGAGAATTGTCATACCAGTACGACATGTGACCAAACGTAAAAAAGCAAGAAGAGGAGTTCGAAGCAGCAGCAGCAGCACAGCAGCAGCAGCACAGCAGCAGCAGCACCCTGGCAGCAGCAAGCACCAGCAGCAGACAACGCATCCTCGCGGATCGCAGCCCCTGCTGACAGATCCACCGCCCCAGTTGTGGGCTTGCTGCCGGAGGCTGCTCAGCGAGGCCTCTTGCCGGGGCCGGAGATTGCACTGATAACTTATAACTAGCTCGCTCGTCGGGTCGCTCGTCGGGTCGACCCGGTGGTCAATCGGTACGGGCATGACCATGCATGTGGGTTGCGGTTTATTTATCATTTTTCGCGCGCACACCACATGACATAATCATCAGCTGCAAACAATGCCGGTAATAAACCCAGAGAACACGACATGCTGGGAAAAGAACGAGGGACCAAGGACCAACCAACCGACCGAGGTATACATGCTTTGACCCGTGACTTTTGACTTTGACCGGTGAGAAATGTCACGGGTCAAGTCGACCTGACCCGCATGAAACCCGCATCTCGCGGGTCACCCGAATTGTGGCGGGTCGGGCCGGGTCGGGTCAGGAGGATTTCAAAACCTCGCGGGTCGGGTCGGGTCGGGTCAGGAGGTTTTCAAAATCTCGCGAGTCGGGTCGGGTCGGGTCAAGACGTCTCGAAATTCTTGTGGGTCGGGTTGGGTCGGGTCAAGAGGTCTCGAAATTCTCACGGATCGGGTCGGGTCAGCTGACCCGACCCGACCCGACACGACCCGCGAGATTTGGCCCGACCCGTGAAAAACCTGTTTTTTTTATATCGGCAATTTTCCATTATTAAGAGCAGCCTGCGGCAACTCGCCTTCGCTATTTCACATACATCATATACAGCAGCTGCTATACCTACAACTGCTATTGTTGTTGTTCTCACATTAACTAGCATAACCAAGTCGGTCGTCACAGGACAGGCTTCAGTCACTCTGGAGCTGAGAAATACCCCAGGGAAAAAACAAAAACCAAAGGTGGTACACGCATAATATCACATCTGATGCAATTCATGCCTCCGCCAGAAACATACAGAAAGTTGAATCGGGAGTTAGCCTACAATGTGCCCGGTCCATACTGGTGCATACGTCTCACTACTCGCACCTGGAAAAACCGACTATACCGCTTGCCACCCAGGGAAGACTACCACGTATATAGTACGCGTAGTACCTATCACTACGCATACGCACGTCAGACGCAAGTCAATTGGAGAAAAGAAACAAAGAAAAGAAAAGAAGAGAAGAGAAAGGGAAGGAAAAAAACGGAAAGAAAAGAAAGCGAAAAAGGAAAGGAAAGAAAAGAAAAGAAGAGAAAAGCAAGAAAAAAACAGACAGGAAGAGGAAGCAAGGAAAGGAAAAGAGAAAAAACGTCATACTAGCAGACCCTAGGAACTGATTGGTGACGGCATTGGGCTAATAGAAGGTATCAAGTGCATCAATGGCACTGGGATGAGAACGCAACAAGGCGAAGAAGTCAGGGCGGCGTTACGCTAACTTGTGCCGGCCATTGGAAGGCCCACAAATTTCAAGACGATGATGGCTGGACCTAGACTTAAGTCTCTTGGGCAGGACGCCCCCCCTTGCCCCCCCCCGCCCCTCCCCCCTCCCCCCTTCCCCCCTACCCCCTACCCCCCTTACCCCTACCCCCCTACCCCCTACCCCCTACCCCCGGCCGCTTAGAGATGCCGACGGTGGAAGGCGCTGCCGCGGCCTTTGCGTGTCGCTCTGCAGCTCTGCGCCTCTCCCTCTCATGCAATTTCCGCATGAACAACTCGGCTCCCTCCTCTATCCGTCGAAACCTCTGCCGGCCTTGTTAGCAGCCTTTCGCCACTCTTCGAATTTCATTCCAAAGACCGACAGATCCACCTCAGATGCACCAACCAGTCCTGCTACATGTTGTTCTCACATCAACTCGCATAATCAATCCGTGGTCTGTAGATACGCCTGAGCCAGGCAAAGTCTACCGACCAGAAAGTATCCCCCCTTGGCCTGAGGGGGGCTGGTCAGCACCATTATGGTGCTAAAAATAGAGAGATAATCTATTGTATTAGCTCCGAACACAAGAAAACAAGCGATCTTAACTTCATCCCCGAGTACCCTTACCAGAATCCAGAAGAGGATAAGTAGAAACCCCTACTTTCTTTAAATCTAAATAACGTTCACACTCCACGTCAGATCTTCAGCAGTCAATCACTACCACGAAGATCAGCTGTCGTACCTTACCACCAGCAGCACACACTCTCTGGTGCTCCACTGTCCGCAATGCCCCCAAAAGCGCGTTCCTACTCGAAGTAGTTCATGAACAAGCTTTCATCAAAAGTGAACACCAGCTACGCAAAGAACATCAAAGAAAACATACAGGTCGTTTTTGGATGATAAACGACCACATACATCTAGATACCATACTCAATGATTACGAGTCATGAAACATTACAATACTTCAGAAAAGCATTCACACACGATCACCAGGCACAAATCATGCATTAGAACATAGCAATATCATCAATATATACAACATGGGCAACCGTCATTTTTCACAAGAAATACCTCAAGGTAAATACAAGTATATTCGTGTTATATAGACGCGCATACACACGCGAAAATAGCATTTATCAAATAACGCACAAAGCACCCACGAAAAAAAATATCGTCAAAACACTCCAAGACGACCACACAAATCACTCGAAAACCGCGGAGCTCACAGCGTAATACCACATTGCCGCTTCAGCTTCGTTCTCACTTCCCGTTTCACTCTTATCTTACGCAATTCCGACTTCACAAATTGAGGAGTCGCGCCCCATATCTTCGCTAAGTCCTCCCACGTGTTCTCTTCCGTGTCGATTACAGCCCACTCTACTTCCACATCAAACCAGATCCTTCCTCCACAGACGCCAAATCCACAATTGCTGCCATCTCAAACTCTCCGTGCGAGAAAGCATGTTGCAAAACCTCTTTTAACTCGGCAGTGCTCTCAAGAGCAGCGTCCGCATAAAAACGCATCCGAGCAACATGAACGTCTCGAATTTCCCCAGATACAATATACTGCACGCCATACACATGCGATCGTTGAGCGACCACCACACGCCACGGCCCAGTCCACGTTATCAGCAAATTTGGCGTCGAGCTACTACGCCGCACCGGAGCTACCAAGACATGATCACCAACAAAAAAAATCGGCGAACTTCCCCGACTCGGGGCCACACGCTGCTTACAACGATTCGCCTGCACCTTATCCAAGACCTCCTTGTGCAGCTGACTCTGCGCCGCAACCACGCCCTGCGCCTTCGCCGGAAGAGCCTTCTCGTCCAGCACATCCACCTGCCAATCCCGTCCGGTCGACGACGCCAACGTGGACAACGCTATGCGAGGCGCTCTTCGGAACATGACATGATACGGGGTAGAGCCGTACCTTTCGCGAAACGCAGTATTCAAGGCCCACTGAACCGCCGGTACTAGCTCTACTCAATTCTGGGCGGTCCGCCGCTCTTCATTAATCATGGCCTTCAAAGTACGCACCACCTCACGCATCGTCTGTTCGCATGTACCATGAGACCAAGGCGAATTCGTAACTGAGAACCTCATGTCAACACCAGAGAGACTTCTCCAACGCAGCCATCATTTGATTCTTAAAATGGGAAGCAGTGTCACTCACCCACACCTCCGGAACCCCAATAATCTTACACCAGGTTAGAGATGCTACGCTGTCAAACGGGCAGTGCATGCTTCCGTGGGCTCAAGCCAAACCCAAGTGCTCATATCGTCCATCATGACGAGGATGGATCGGTACCCCCCGTCCTCATCCAGGCCATCGTCTCCCAACGGCCCGCTCGCTCCAACATGGAATTAGTCGTGTGGACCACTTCGCCCGGCCTGGTGCCGTGCACCGTCTCCCCAAGGGGACGGGGCACTTTCTCCCCTGCTTTAGAGTCCATGCAATGGAGACACTGCTTGACAAACTCGGCTACGTGCTCCTCAATGCAAAAAACAACAGCACTATTCCGACAACCGTTGCAGAGTAGCCACGGCACCCCGATGGCCAGCCTCCTTCATCGGAGCACACACCATCAACCATGCCTGAAGCTGCTGACCTCCTCCCGGAATCCACAACACCGCGCGCCCATTAACCGGGAGCCAAAAAATCCCCTCGGCATCCAAGCCCACTTGACCAACGTTCGTCATGAACGACGTAGCCCCCGAGGCGAGCGTGCCCAGGTTTGCCCGCGACGCTTGCTGCGCGTCCGGGATCACCTGCGTGGACGGAAGAGTTTCATCGGGCGCGCTAGCTGCATACACCGCGGTCGCGCGAACACTCACCGAAGGGGCAGTCACCCACCGCGAGAGCAAATCCCCCCAGCAGTTACGGTCTCCGGTGATGTGCACAATGGTATAGTCGTATTGCCCCAATACCGCCTTCCACTGGTCCATACGCTGCGCCGTCGTCTTCGCAACAGACGACACCCACGCCTCCGGATCAAAAATATACGCCAAATTCGGTGGTCTGTATATATTTGCACGCCGTTCCACAAAAGGTACTCCAACCGCTTGAAAGTACTCACCACGGCGAAGCCTTCCTTCTCCACCGTCGCCCAATGCTGCTGTGACCCTTTGAAGGCCCCACTCAGGAACCCAATAGGCTCGTGAGTCTTGTCCTCGACTGAAACGCCACGGTCGAGCTCTTCCTGGGGCACCTGCGTGAGAAAACTCCCCCAATGCTCATCGGAGGCATCCGGAAACATGAGCACCGCCCATCCCGGTTTCGGATGAGACAAAGCCACAGCGTGAGCGACAAGATCCTGCGCCGCCTCCCAGGCCCCGATCAACCCCGAGGTCCAGTCCCCGGCCGAAATCGCCCGGTTAGATGCCACACGTTTAGTAGGACGCTTGGGGCTCGCCAGATGCCCGTCCAGGAAAACACGAAGAGGAAAAATGACCTCTCCCATGCGCGGCAAAGACGTACGCAGCCAATTAACAGCCTGCGAGAACTGCATCAACTCGCCCGCAGTCTCGGGCCGCCTCATGGTTGCCAAGCCCGTCAACCGCTCAGGATCGTGCTTGGCTTGCCCCTGCGAGTACACCTTCCCGCACCAAGTGATGCTAGTCTCGAAAAAGATGCACTTGTGAGCCGCAGCGTACATTCCGACCTCTTCCAAGCGCTCCAGGATCAACTCCAACGTATTGAACAAGTCTGTCTCGTCCAAACCCCTATAAATCACATCGTCCACCCAAATCATGCAATTCAGCCCCTCCAGCACGCGTGTAAGCGTCGCTTGAAAGTAGGAGGTTGCGTTCAAAATTCCTTGCGGTACTCGCGTAGGCGTATACAACCCGCCCGGCGTGGCGATCGTAAAAATCTCTTTCGCTTCCGATGCCAGCGGGCATTGCCAGTAACCTTGCAAAAGGTCAAGACTGCCGTGAAACTGAGCCTCACTCAGCTTGGCCATGCTTGCTTTCTGATTTGGCATCACCCCCGGCACTTTCTCGACGCGCTGGTTTGCAGCCCGGAAATCGCTCACCAAGCGAAACCCCCCTTTTTTCGGCGTGACATAGCTGCACTGGCCCACACCGCCTGCATAGTAAGGAGAACAAGCCCCAGAGCCGCCAACGAAACCATACATGGTGCCAACCAGGCGGTCTTCACGGGGTTGTAGACGCGCGGCCGAGCCTTGACCGGCCGAGCGCGCGGCTTAAGGGTGGCGCGCAGGGGCTCGACACGCGCGGGCGGGTCGCCCCTGCGTAATCCACGCCAAAATGCATTCCAGCGCCTCCCAATGACGTCACGAAGACGCTTCACATGCGACTCATCCAATCCAGCAGTCACCAACGCCAGAACGGCCTCCTTCAGAGCCTCAGACCCGGCCCGTAATTCCTCCTCCGGGCTCATGTCGATGTCCGGCCCTCGCGCCACCAAGCGCTCCGCGGCCTCCTCCAGCTCCTCCGGCGTCCCGCACGGCTGCTGCTGCAAAGCGTCGACACTAACAATGACGCGGCGGCATTGCCGGTACGCTGCGGTGTCGACACCGGTGAGGGCGGCACGTTCCCGCGCGCGCGCCCCCAACTGTCATAGGCATCGATGCCCAACAGCTTCAAAGTTGGGTTTCCGAGAATGACAACATCGTCGTCGCGCGGCATGACTGCAAAAGAACACGGATCCATGGTGACCAAACCCCAGCTGGTGTGCAGAGCAATCCACACCGGGCATGTTCTCTCCTGGACCACGATCACACGTCCATCCGCCACCTTGAGCTTCCCCGGGTGCGCCATGCCTCCCATAACTTGCACACCAGGAATTGCCGCTTGCAACTTGTTTGCAACCCCAGCAGACATGGTCGTGATACCAGACCCCGAGTCGAGTATGGCAACAGCATCAACAGCCGCCATAACAGCTGCCCCGGGCACCGACAAGCTGACTTGACACCATTTTTCGCGCTCGTCGACGGCGACGCCTCCGGCACTAAACCCAGACATACCACCGGGCAGCACTCCTCGGAACGTTGGTACGTACGGCCCCGATTCCCCGGGCCCGTCAGCCGCCGGCGCATTTACCGACGCCGGGGCAGTAGCTGGAGACGGGATCGGGTGCGGGGGCAAAAACTCGGTCGCTCTGCCTGCGCCCGCTGGCTCGGTGTCACCAGAGAAAACCGCACGACCTCCAACGTGGCGCTGATGGAAAACAGTTGAAGATGCCCCCCCGTGACCCTTCCCCGCTACCGAAAAAGGCGTCGAGCCGGGTTGATCCGAGAAGCGCTGCTGCTGCGGCGACGGATGCTGCGGTTGTCGTTGCCGCTGCCGCCGCGGCTTCTGTGGTCGTTGCTGCTGCGCCGGCGGCGGCGGCGGTCCACGCCCCTCGGACGACCCATGACCTCCGTTTCCCCGCCCACCCGCGGGCGGCGAGGAAACCTTCGAAGGAAAGGTGTGCAGAAGGCAGTTACGAGCGAGGTGGCCGGGCTTGCGGCATTCGAAACAGGTAACAGGTAATCACCGCGGTAGAGGCCTTATCGACCGCCCCACCTGCCGATATCCCGGGAAACGGCTTCGCCGACGACCGCCCGCGCGAATTCACCCGACCAGTACGTTTTTGATGCCGCTGCTTATCAGCCATCTCCACCGTGCGCCATTCGACGGCCACCTCCCGCACCAGATGAAAAGCTTCCTTTGGTTTGTCCTTCAAGGCCCCTCTCCTTTCGAGCTGATGCTCAACCTTAAGCTTGAACTCGGGGGGTTGCAACCCAGCCACCAGCGCTTTACTAATGACGGCTGCAGGTCCTCGTTTGTGAACACCAAGCGTGTCACGGAAAACGCGTTCAGCACTGGGGTTTTCAAAGTACTGTTCAAGGCGGCTATGGACGGCGTCCATCCGATCTACATGAATAGCTTCGGACCCCATGGTCACCCGACGGCACACCTCAGCCGCCGCAACAGATGGGTCGATAGAGTCGTCGGTCCAACATTCGGCGTGCTTCGCAAGCGCCTCGCGTAAATCGTCTTCCTTTAATTCAGTTTTTTTTTTTTTTTTTTTTTTATCCTCCGCCGGATGGGGAAAAATAAAGCTTTAGCTCACCACACTTCCACGTATTTTCATACGTGTCGTGTGTCGATTTAACCCAGTTGCTTTCGCAGCCCAACGCTAGCTGGCGCACCCTTCGGGTCCCATTGTAGGTATAGCGTAAGCTGTCCCTATTATTGGTCTTCGTTACAACCCCGGCAGCGCAAGCTGCCGTTGTATACGGATGCGTGTGTACGTCGACCCGGCCTGTCCCCTGAGGGTCAGGTTCGGTGGAGATAGCCACCCGGAATGTCATCTTTCCGGGTAGTGTGGGACTTGCGCAAGCTCACCCACTAACAAAACCCCTGGCCATGGGAGATGGCCTTCCGCCGGACTTGGTCCAGTTACGGTCCACCCTACCCATTCGGGTCAGTCCCATCAAAATAAGTTCACGACAGGCACGACCGGATGGTCTAACGCAGCAGCTGAGCAACCGGCAGCACACGGCGCGAGATAGACTGTGCGTTGTTGCTGAGTTCCATCGCCCGCTCGTACTCAGCGCATTGGGTATAAAAACGGCGCGACGCTGCCTGCGAAAAAATCCGTCCATACTGGAGCGCCGGGACCATTTCCCAATATGAGGTCATTGAACCCGATTTGAACCTCACCATCAGCAGATGTGGAGCCCTGCGATCCCCCGCCTTCTGCTGCTGCCGCTCCTCCACGCTGGGAGCGGCGTTGGGACATATCCTCCAGCGATCCCTCGTTCAGCTATAGACGCCTCGGTTCTTCTCTCATTCTTGTATTACCGAGACGCGGCGCAATTCGCAGCCACCCGTAGCTGCTGTATCGATCGTTACCGAAACGTCCTTGACTAACTTCAGTGTGTTCACCAGAATTTTCGATAATTGTAGATAAGCCTAAGCTAGGCGAGGTATACCGACCAGAAAGTATCCCCCCTTGGCCTGAGGGGGGCTGGTCAGCACCATTTAGGTGCTAGAAAGAGAGAAGTTATTGTATTAGCTCCGAATGCAAGAACACAAGCTATCTTAACTTCATCCCCAAATCCCCATACCAGAATCCAGAAGAGAATAAGTAGAAACCCCTACTGTCTTCAGGTCTAAATAACGTTGACACTCCACATCAGATCCTCAGCAGTCAATCACCACCACGAAGATCAGCTGTCGTATCTTACCACAAGCGCTACACACTCTCTGGTGCTCCACTGGCCACAGGTCACAGGACAGGCTCCAGTAACTGAGCTGAGGGATACCCCAGAGATATAACACAAACAAACCAAAGGTGGTACACGCATATATCACAGCTGACGCAATGCATGCCTCCGCCAGCAACCTAAAAAAGTGAAATCGGGAGTCAGCCTACGATGTGCCAGGTCCATACTGGTGCGTACGTCTCACTACTCGCGCATGAAAACCCGACTATACAGCTTGCCACCCAGGAAAGACTGCCACGTATATATTGCACTTAGTAATAATCACTACGCATACGGACGTCAGACTCAAGTCAATTGGAAAAAATAAACAAATATAACAGAAAAGAGGAGAAAGGGAAGGAAAAAAAAGAAAAGAAAAGAAAGCGAAAAAGGAAAGGAAAGAAAGAAATGACAAGAAAAGACAAGACAAAAAGAGGAAGGAAGAGAAGGAAGAGGAAAAAACGTCATACTCGCAGACCCTAGGAACTAACTCAAGACGGCTTTGGGTTCATAGAGGGTATCAAGTGCATCAAAGGCACTGGGAGGATAACGCAACAAGGCGAAGTCAGGGCGGCGTTACTCTAACTTGTGACGGCCATCGGAAGGCCCAAAACCTTCAAACGATGATGGCCAGACCCAGACTTAAGTCTCTTGGGCAGGCCGCCCCCCCTCCCCCACCCCCCCCTTCCCCCTCCCTCCCTCCCTCCCCCCTCCCTCCCTCCCTCCCCCCTCTCCCTCCCTCCCCCCCTCCCTCCCTCCCCTCCCCTCCCCTCCCCCCTCCCCTCCCTCCCCCCCCCTCCCTCCCTCCCTCCCCCCCCCCTCCCTCCCTCCCCCCCCCTCCCTCCCCCTCCCTCCCTCCCTCCCCCCCCTCCCTTCCTCCCTCCCCCCCCTCCCTCCCTCCCTCCCCCCCCCCTCCCTCCCTCCCCCCTCCCTCCCTCCCTCCCCCCCTCTCCCTCCCTCCCCCCTCCCTCCCTCCCTCCCCCCTCCCTCCCTCCCCCCCCCTCCCTCCCTCCCCCCTCCCCCCCTCCCTCCCCCCCCCCCCCTCCCCCCCCCTCCCTCCCCACCCCTCCCTTCCTCCCTTCCCTCCCCCCTTCCCCCAGGCCGTTTAGAGATGCCGACGGTGGATGGCGCTGCCGCGGCCTTTGCGTGTCACTCTGCAGCTCTTCGTCCCTCCGCCTCATGCCATTTCCGCATGAATAACTCGGCTCCCTCCTCTACCCGTCGACACCATCTGCGGGCCTTCTGAGCAACCTTTCGCCACTCTTCGAAGTCCATTCCAAATACCGACATATCCTCCTTCAGGTGCACCAACCAGTCCTTCTCTTGCCCCCCTGAGTAGCCCTTACCCCCAACAAGCTCCCCAAATATCACTCTCTGCGGCAGACGCTCCTCCCCCATACGTGCTACGAATCCCTCAAACAATATCATCCGTTTGCGCACTATCGCCTCCATGCTCTTGGAAGCTGTTTTGGCAAGCGCCTCGGCGTACGAAAGAGTGTGGCCGGCGCGCTTCCGTTCCCGCCATCCAAAGCATAGGAGGAGCATGGAATGGTGAACCCGTCGTAGCCTATCTTCGTCAGGCTTGTTCGGGCTCCACGTCATGCAACCGTAGAGTAGTGTCTCGATCATCTCCGCTTTCAGCAACCGCACCTTCAACCGTAAGCGCACACCCAGGCGATCATAGATTTCCATGTTGTACCGCTGGAAGCACGCCCAGGCCCTCTGAAGCGCCGCGTTATTTCGATGCATAGTTATCTGTCTGCGGTGATAGCCCCGCCCAAGTATACAAACTCGATTGTTTGGTTGGATACCTGGCCGGCTGCATTGACAGTGAACGACACCTTACCCCCACTTTTGGTTTGCTGGCACATGATCTCTGTTTTCGCCTCAGAGACCGTAAGCCCGAACGCCGAGCACGCAGTCACGATCACCGTCATCATCCTCTCCAGCTCGTGTGATGATCTCGATGCGATGCCCGCATCGTCAGCGTAATGCATACCCCACAATCTCTGCATCTCCTCCTCCTTCCCCCCCCGTCCGTCGACTTTGCCTGTGCGTGAAGATCCCTTCGTCTCGCCTTTCTCCTTTCGTTGGAACTGCACCATGTTGTCCGTGATGGCTGCATCAGCCAGGAAGCGTTTCTCGGCCACACGCAGTACCGCCGTGAAAAACCTGTTAACAGCGGTGGCGCGAGCACGCATCCTTTCTTGAGACCTTGCCCCACGTCAAACTTATCCGAGCACTCTCCATCATCCAACCGCACGCATGCTTGCATGCCGTCGTGAAATTGCCGGATGACGGCGAGCATTCTCGGTGGCACGCCAAAACGAGCAAGGACATCGCACAGAAGGGTTCGCTCGACGGAGTCATATGATTTGGTGAGGTCGATAAAGCACAAGTACAAGGGGATGTCCTTCCGCGCCAGTTCCTGCAGTCGTCGCACTACGAACATGATGTCAACCGTCGAGCGTTGGGGTCTGAACCCACACTGTTTCTCCGGTAGAATGTTCTCGCGTTCGCAATAGTCACTCAGGCGACCCGCGATGACTTTGAGGAGTACTTCGCCAGCGTGAGCCACGAGGGAGATGCTACGATAATTGCCACCCTCTATACCATTTTTCTTGTGAGGCACCTTAATCGTTGCATCTTTCCATTGTTGCGGCACGCCACCTCCCCTCCACACAGCGACGATGGTATCGTGGAACTTTCCGAGCGTGTCAAATTCTCCTTCGTCGGCCAAGACCTTCAAGAGCTCCGCCGGGAGACCATCGGACCCTACCGCCTTTCGGTTCGCCAACACACGGATCGCCTCCTCTTCTTCGTGCCTAGACGGAACATAATTCAGTGGTCTGCACGGGGGGCACTGCTTAAGCTCGTCCACAATGCTCGGATCAATGGTCGGCGACTTTGTGTTGAGCAATTTATGAAATCACCTCACCCACGGCTCGCGGATGAGGGCATTATCCCGCAGCAATCGACCTTCCTCGTCCTTGTGTACTGCGAGCTAAACGTCCTCTCCCTTTCCACATCCATCCCCTTCAGGTGTTTGTAGAAGCCAAACTGATCACCTTCTCGGATACTCCCTTCGAATTGGCTGGCGTAATCTTCGAAGAACCTCTATACAGCTTCTGCCTGCGTGTGTGTCTGCCGTTTGGTGGTCGCCTTCAAGGCTCGCCGTAGACCACGACAATTTGGAGCGGAACGGACCCGTTTCTTCGAGTCTTCCCTATCCTGCCATCGGGCAGTCAACTCCGCTTTCGTCTCCTCGGTCGCACACCAGCCCCTCGGTGCTTGTTTGCGCCGAATAGGGGGCGCTATGTCGGCCGCATTCGACAGTAGCGTCTCGATTAGTACTGAGGTCATGTCATCGACGCTTCTGGTATTAGTACCGGGTGTCGGGGATGCAAGCTTGGCTGCTTTCGCTTCTTGAAAATTCATCCGGGGATGCGGGTCTGCCATTAATCTTGGTAGATCAATAGCTCGCCGGTTCTTGATGACTCTCTTTGGACGATTTGGTGCGATGCGGCCCAAAAGGCGAATATATCCGAATTCGAGGTTATGGTCCGGCTCCCTGGATGGGGTCAGCACAGTGACATTACGTACCATTCGTGTATCCACTTGCCGTGGCAGTATGTAGCCAAGCCTGTACTGGGCCTTCCTCGGTTAGGACTCTGAAACGTGTACGATGTACCACGGGCAGATGAAGCATACTACCTGTTGAGGAGGGGGGGGTTGTTACCAATTCCGTGCCTCAATAGTCGCTCTCAGTTGTCGTGCAGTTCGTCACGAATATATGCACCCAACATCTTACTGTCGGTCCACACGATCCCTCTCATGCCTGTACGAGCATTTGCGCCCATCAGGACAAGGAGGTGGTCCCTAATGGGTACCCCCTTGACCACCTCAAGTGAACTCCAAAAGTAATATTTTTCGCTGGTGCTCTGTCGAGAGTAGGAGCGTGGCGTACATTAAAAGACACAACGTTAGATTTGTCTTTGAGTCGGATGCAAACCTTCATCAATCTAGCACTGGTGCACTCAACCGCGACGTCGCCCGTATCCATCCCTGCCACGATAGACTCTCTAACGGCTAAGCCTACCCCGTGGTTCCCCTTCTTCTCGTGCTTTCCTCCGTCCGCTCCCGAGCCAAACGCAACATACCCCGCCACCGTAAAAGCACTTCGTCCATCGCGCCTCACCTCCTGCAATCCTATGATATCACAACCTGCGTCCTCGCAAGTCTTCAGTATCACCTCGGCGTGGCCTATGCCGTTACGTGCCCTTGAAAGCAAGTGTGTAAACGTTGTACGTGCCCGCGACGAATTCCCCCGCTCTCGACCTAGCCCTTGCATCTGTACGTATTTTCTGAGCAGCCAATCGAAACCTCCTACGTCTTCTCTTCTTGCGAGCGTCCGATAACCTCCCTTCCACCCTCCGTTTTTCCCAAACAGAGTGTAAATACTCTGAGTATTTCCCCCTCTCCGTCTTCCTTCGCCCAGCCCGGTTCTTGCCTAAGTGCCACCGTGAAGGGGTCAGCAGTCCCGACACGCCACGTCTATATCCTTCCCGACTTTGTTGCTTACTCACGTGGGTTCGATCCTCTCTTCTCTGTTCGATAGAAGCCCCACGCTTTCCGCGGCGGTGACGACACTGCGTCCGCAGGCAAGGCTGCTGCGTTAAAAATGTCCGCGAGGAACTTTTTTGTCTTGTCGCTGGATTTCACCGCCAGCCCGGCCATACCCGAGCGCTAGTTCAGCGCACGAGTACGGTCGACGCCACACAGCCCCTCACGGGCCCTGGCACGTTTTGGGGAAGCCTCAAGCCTGAGCACCACCCCGACCGGGGAGCAGCCGAGGGGAGCTATACAACGATATCATTGCAGCTTCAGCTAAGAACGAAATATCTTAATATCTTGCTCGTTCAGACCAAAGATGTGGGCAGACAGCACTCTCACCCCTTGGCAGATAGCGTCAAGGCCAATGCCTAGAAAGACAGCCTTGTCAGCTAAAAACAGGGGACACTATCGAAAAATCCTCGCTTTTTGAAAAATGCCCGACCACATTATTGAAAAATCTGTTTCGTGCAAGAAAAAAATGCAGTGTTTAGGCCTTTCTTAACACAGTCGGATTCCGCCAGTCGAAAACGGCCGTTTTCGACTGGATTTTTTTTCGACCGGATTCTTCTTGTCCTCATCGTCAGTCGAGTCGATTTTATGGTTTTGGTGCTCTTCCTAGAGGCGGTTGGTGTGAGGGAGTTCTGCTGTATGGCAATCGAAAATCGGTTGGCAGTTCTGTGCTTCGCGCGTTCTGCGCGAGCAACGCGTGCTCGCGCTCGACGAACCCTTGTCCCAGCGAGTTGGTGGCTTTGGGCTTATAGCCGAAAGCCGCCAAAGCTACATTCGTGGAGTTGCACTCAGCCGAGAGCCGCCAAAGCTACAGCAGGCGTAGCCGTTGTTGGCAAAATGGGATCGATACCGCGCGCTTTACCGCCGTCGTGTGATAACACGCTGCTGGCGAGCGGAGCTAGGAATGCACCACGCTGACTTGCGGCGAGAAGCAACAGCAGTGATAGCCAAGCCAGGCGCCTTGTATGATACTGCTGTGTGGTACCTGGTATGGGTGTGTGAGCGCGTGGGTGTGTGTTTGGTGGTGGGATGAGCGGTGCGTTGGGTTGAAAAAACACTTGTTAAACGACTGAGTGTCTGGACTTGCGGATTCAGTCGAAAAAGTATGTAGGAAAACTCAGTCGAAAAAAAGTTTAGTCGAAAAAGCTCTTTTTCGACTGTGTAAGAAGCCAGATTTGGGCTTGAGTCGAAAAAGGCTGTTTTCGGCTGACAAATCCGACTGTAAGAAATGACCTTAATAAAACAAAAATGCGTTCAGATCTGCAGCAGCAGTAGCTGTTCGTATTGTATGATCGCTGTTGAATGCTTGCACCACGTACAAGCGCGGTTATTCCATGATCGTGGAAGAGATGTAGAGTGTATCGAACCACTACCAAATACACACAGGAGGGCCGTACCGTTCTGTCACACAGACCCTTGCACACATATACACGAGTCATCCGTACCTTGTTGTCACAGACTCCCTTCGGCCATATATACAGGCAGCACAACAAGGGTGTGAATTAGGAGCGTGACAGACGCCTTCAACGAGTCAAACTCCTAGCTGCATTAAGTTACTGCGTTGGCGGTTCTTGTATTTTTTTGTCGTGCATGTGCGTTTTTGTGCTCAACCTGATACGTACAGCTGCGATAAGAGTAGTAGTACAGTAGCAGGAGGAGGAGGAGAAAAGCGCCTGCGCAGGCGCAGGCGCTGGCGGGAGGCGGGAGGCGGGAGGCGGGGAGGGTCGTGGTCGTGGTCGTGGTGTAAATACGGCAGCCGGGAGGCGGGAGGCGGTGGGCGTTGTGTGGAGAGGGTCGTGGTCGTGGTCGTGGTGTTGTTGGTGGTGTTGGTGGTGTATATGCTGAATTCTTCTCTCGATACAAATTAACACACGTACCGTAGTGGGGAGGGTGTGGGGAGGGTTGATAAGGGCCCGCTATGTGACTCTTGATCTGATTTACTACTGGGAGGGACAGCGAGAGAACGGCGAGGATAAGAAATAGGACGAAGAAAAAGAAAGAAGGTACGGGTAGTAGTGGCAGTTGTAGTGGTAGCAATGGTAATAGTAGTAATAAAAATTCGCGGTGTATTAACGAAGAATACGAAGTATGTAAAACGCTAATAGTATTTATACTAAAAATACACCCCTTATCCTTGTGGAAATGGCAACGCCACAAGGCCATCGGCATAACCCATACGTAACAAAAAAACGTCTGCCCCTTATCAAACCATTATAACACAACAACACCGTTTAGGCGGAAAGAACATAATATACAATCGCAACGTTCCCCTTTTGAGATAACTTTACACCTCAGCCAAACTAGAAAAAGGGAGGGCGAGAGAGTGGTGCGAGGATAATAAATGGGATGAAAAAACAAAATGATCAAATATTGTGCAGCAGAATGATTGGCAGCAGCAATGTTGTTTGGTTCGTATAATGCTCTATTCGGTGAGGCTTATCGGAGTATCGGAACTCATCCTTCTACTCTACTTGGTAGAGTATGAGGATCAACTGCTTAGAGCGCCTAGCAGCGTGGGTAGCTAGCGGCGTGGGTAGCTAGCGGCGTGGGTAGCTAGCGGCGTGGGTAGGTACAATTCTACGCGAGTTGATGAGGGAAGAAAATGCTGAGTTCTCGCGATAAAAATGGAAGCACGTGCCGTAGTAGGGAGGGGAGAGCAGGGCCTGCTATGTGACCTCGGATCTGGGCTACTACTGGGAGGGAGGGTGAGAGTAGTATTAATAGTGCGATAATAAATGGGATGCATATAACGGTCAACGAAATGCAAGAAAAAGTAGAATGGCGCCAAAAACACGAGATTCCAAAAACAAACGTACATATCTATATGCGGCAACGAAAAGTGCAGAGGGACGCCAAACGGAATAACAATCGTACCACGATATACGGGATAAGCGGCCCACGTTCACCGAGGAGCAAAAATGCAGGGATCAATGGTCCGAACGACGGCCCGTGATGACAGCGAAGAACGTCTGCGACGACAGTGAACAATTGCTCCAAAGGAAATTACAATCGTTAAAACATGTATGATTAAATGTTGCGGACCATTGCGCCAAACGCTTGCAATATCGATATGTCAAAATCGTTGTATTAGGATACCTATAATCGATGCATTGTGTAGTGTTGTTGTGGATCGCAGCTCTGAATGCTGCAATCTCAGGACCGACCCAAAAAATATGCTGATTGACGCAAACCATGCTGATATGTCAGCTTTGAACGAGTCGTCGATTAAATCAAACGTAGTAACATAGTTAGAACATCCATATCTACCATAGTTTGCAGTAGGACCTGAAACTTTTTTGGTCAGCGAATATCTACCGCCTCTGATCGCCTTTCCGCGTGGTTTTGCTGGGGCGTGCGCCCGCCTCGTCTGCAACGGCCGTCTTCGCGGATCCGTCCACTTACCGCCGTAGCGCCTGCGCGAGGCCTTGACGTCGAGATTTACGTCGAGATCTACGAAAATCGTGCCCTGCGAGCGGTTTGGCGCATAATCTGCCGTCAGGGTTTCTGTTTTGGCGCTTTTTTGGTCCTTTTCATCTTATCTGACCCCGGACCCTCGGGAAGCGTCGGCGACCCTACCGGCCCCGCCTTTTTGAGGGTTGCGCAAGCAGCTGTGTGCTTGAATCTAGGATAAATTGAAACGCCTCTAAGACCTGTGTCCGTCCAGGCTTCGTAGAGAAGGTAGGTATGAAACGTTTTGCCAAGCTGTCGTGAGTACGCACACCAACAGCTGGCATAGAGCACATCTCCGCAACTGCGTGGCATGTAAAGCAGCAGCTGTGATGGCACCTTCCTGCGGAGCTACGCATGCAGAGGAGCAGGTGTACAGCAGTCGAAGACGCAACCGAAGCGGCTTCGATCCCGTACCTGTGGGCAACATTTTCCAGGCAGTACTTTTTTGCGATGTTTTTCGGGGGGAGTTCGTAGGTCCGGGGCCGCGAATCACAAGCTGTTGCTTGCTGGTGTTGTAGTCTGGTGGTGATGGTGATGGTGATGGTGCTTCTGTGGAGTGGGTTTACAGGCAGGCAAGCACACAACAGCCTGCTGTGCTCTCGTGGATCAGTCGAGGGTTCGTTATACATTTTTTTTCAAGTTTTTTTATTTGCACGTTAGTACTTGAGGGAGGGCTCGTTTTCACGTACGTAGTCGGAGAGCTGCTGCTGTCAAGTGCCTTTGAATCAACTCGGCCAATCGGCTGCCGCCGACAGGCGCAAGGGCCCGACGACCTTTCTGCGGATGTGTACTGCAGCAGCTGTGCTGGCACGTTGCTACTGAGCTATGCTATGGGTCATCGGGTCTCCGCATACTCCCAGAGTTAAGTAGACGTCCTTCTCACTTTACGCCGCATATAATATACTCCGGGGTAATTAACAGGTGAAAATTATTCCCTCTGCGGGGAAACAACTTCGCAACTCTTGCATGATGACATGACTCAGTAATATAAATGGTATCATATGAAGATTAATATTTAGTGCGATCAGCTACTGCTGTTGTAAACCGAAATAACGAGAGAACGGAAGGCTCACCGACTCCCTGGTGTGTGTGTGTTTTTTTTTCAAGTTTTTTTACGGTGACAGCGTGTTAATTTAGAACCGTGGGTTCGAGGCTCACCGACTCCCGTTGTTTCTTTCGTTTTCGTTCTTGTTTTTGTTTCTTTCTTTTTGCTTTGTTTTTGTTTTGTTTTTGTTTGTTTTTGTTTGCTTTTTTTGTTTGTTTTTGTTTGCTTTTTTTGTTTGTTTTTGATTTTTAGGGTGGTACTTTTACATGTACAATGTTATGATGATCGTATATTTTGTTCTATTTATTTATTTATTCTCGGAGTATTAATTAATTTTATTTTATATTTCAAAGGTGGAACTTTAACATGATATCTATTAGACCACTACTACTGTCTTCATACTCCCGATATATACCAAAACCCGCCACTTGAGTAAAAAATAAAATATAATAATAATAATAATATAAACCACCCCCAGGTAAAGAAAACTTACTTACGCACTTAACCACAAGTACCAACAACCCTGACCAAGCCATCCATCCGCAAACCATCCACCATACTTATGGTAGAGCAATAGACTATAGTGGAAGCTACAGAAATACATATATATATATATATATATGAATTCATTCTTTGGGTTCAGGGATTTAGTCAGGAGATTTTTTTTGTCTCGGTCCAAGTGTGCGATTCGCGGAACTGGAATTCTCGGTCGAATAGCTTCGTTCGAGCGTTGCCTTCGGGGGGCGGCTCCGACGCCCCTCGCCCTGCCGTGTCCATTCCGCACATCGACGTGAACGCGGACGGATGCCGAGCGAGACAAGCGAGAAGTTGCAAAAATACTGCATGTCGAGGAGGAATTTCGGAGATTTTGGTAGATTCTTAATGTCTGCAGCGCCTGGATGATTAACAAAATTGGCCATTTCCAAACGGTACCAGGTACTTGATAATGTTTGGAATTTTGCAAAAAATGTGGCTTACTCTCGAGCATAAGTTTCTTTGCTGTACTTGTTTACTAGTTCGTTTGGTTTCTCGCTCGGCCTTTATTGTTTCGTTTCTGCTCGTTTTGCCAGTTGTTTCTTGACCTTTCAGCTGCTTCCTGCAAATTTGGTTTTTCTGCGCTGCCAACACGATTTTGAACTTTTTCGCGATTTTTTCTTTTTTTTTTTGTCTAGTAAGTTGAACTTCTTACGAAGGCAATTTTTTAGCGTGGGCACACCAATAACGTGACACAAATTACCGACGATATCCAACAACTTTGTGACACAAACTACCGACGGCAAGACGTTTCGTAACGAAATAACTCCTAAATCATGATATTTTAACACGTAACGAGAATCCCGAGACAAAACCAAGCGAGTAGAGCCGTCTCTTCGGCCTTTGGTGCTGGCTTTAGCACGGCCGCTGACACTCCAGGCAGCCTCTGCTGTAGGCATGAACGAGTGCGGTTGATCCGCAGCGAACTATCCCGCTGTGCTCGCTTCTACGTGGCCATTGTCCATGCCATTTCATGTCACCTTCCTTCTGTTTTGAGCTCGTCGTCGTACGGTTGAGGTACGAGGAAACCCGTACGTACTGGGTGAGAACAGCAGTATGTACGACGAGCATGAACGCCAACTGACGCCATTGGCAAACGCACAACAGCAGGTGTAGCAGCAGTAGCCGAAGGGCGAAACTTGTAGCACATACTGCAGCAACTAGTAGCAACCACAAGCACAGCAGATAGCTCAAAGTGCAGTACGAGTGCCGTTGGCAAGTTTAGTCGTACTCGCATCACTCTGTCCAATGTATAACAACCTTTTCATGTTCATATTGATGAGGAAAAAAATATTACATTTCCTGTAAGAATGATACGTCGTACGAGCGGACGTTCTGGTGTGCTTCTGCCGTGAGACCATCGAGCACACCGCATGTTTTACATAAACAAGAGCGAACAAGAGGCAAGGTACGGGGCCCCCCAACACCGAGACACGTGACAACCACGGCCAGCTGTCGATCGCGTAATTGGCCGGTAGTCCGTGCTTCGGTGGGTGTATCGGAAGTCGTTCGTATTACTACTGTAGACCGTCGAAAAACCACGTGACATTTCGTTCTGGTGGCAGACTCGCCAGTAGAGCCCCGAAATTTCTCTTTCTTTTCTTTTTCTTGGCCCCGTGCACCCCTACTGAAAGATTGCCCATTTACCGCTAATGAAATCATGTTGGGGTGGTTGTAGACGAAACGACGAAGAAACCCGAAACCCAGTAGACTTGGGGAGCGCCTAAGGTAAACTGAGGTGTTGGGGTGGTTGTAGAGTAAATGTCGCCTGTGCATAAGTTGCGGAACGGTCCAGCTTTAGCTTTCCTTCGATTCCCACCGTTTGTTTTGTACTTGAAGTTTCATCAGCTGAGATCTGGGCTTGGCTCATCAACTCCACACCGCCGAGCACCCCATCGCAGCGCTATAGCTCACAGCAACGAAAAGCGCCGTGCAGTGCCCTCCGATGCCCTGCAGCTCAGCTCAGCAGCGCACCGCAGCGCAGCTAGCTCAGCAGAGCGAAGCGCTGTACTTTGCCGTGCTCTGCCGTCGCGGTCGTTCGTTATTCATATCTAAAATTTCGCGTACGCTGATATTTAGGTATTTGGCGCTTTTTTCTTTATTGCGATATTTGTTTGGGCACTTGGTGCTGTCTAAAACTGAATATAGAGTTATCAAGGGCCCGAGATTCGAGAAGAGACGAAGCAAGGTTATTTGCCCCGTCCCGTGCAAGGTTATTTGCCCCGTCCCGTCCGAGACCCAGAGCAGCGTAGGGCACCAGCTGCCAGGGGTGTGAGACGAGGCATGCACGGCATGGGTCAGATAACGTTGCCTGCAACAACTGCCCGCCACGGTATAAACGCGCGGAATCCGCGATGGGTCGTGCTTGGAGTTTTGCTTTACGTGGTTACTGTTGGGGGAGCTTGGGGATAGACTCAATCTAAAAGCGATCAATGCCGAGGATCGAACGCAGGCAAGGGGGTTGACACAACAGAGGAATAACTGACTGCTGTGCTCCAGCTAGCTACTGCTGTGATGTGCTCTCATCACCTAAAACCAAGCAACAGACACACATGTTGCCCGGGCTCGAGAGCAGGGGCGCCGGTCTGTCAAAGGGCTAACCCAGCTGTCGCGGTCGTTCGTTATTCATGGTGCCGCGCTGGAGGCTTCATACGTGCAGCGGTTGGTTGTGTGTGTGCGCTGTTGGGCAGTCATGTGCTGTGTGCGTGCTGGCCATGTGGCTGCAGGTGGGTCTCTCCCAGGCACAAACAAGTAAACCGCATCTTTCCTCCAAAAAAAATCACAAAATATCGCGAAGGTGGGAATTCCCACCTACGCGATATTTTGGTATGTGCGGACCACGGATGGTGAAAATATCCCAACAGCCCGGGCTCGTCTAAAATTCCAGACGCATATAATTCGGCACTAAACGACCAATATCGCGATATCTCCGAGGTTTAGATGTCTTTAATATGATACGCGCCAACAACAACGTACAACAACGACGGACAACCTACAAAAATAAATAAACGAATAACGCGTGAGCGATGACATGCTTTTCGTAGACGAATGTGCGTTCTACGACATCTGCGAAAGGTTCCCTACGGCCGGCAACAAAGGCGGGGATACAACTTTATTAGGAAGCAAAATTTGACGGACACCCTTCACAAACAAATAAAAACTCACCCAAATAGTATATTACAAGTACCAACAACGCAGCTTGCAGAGATGAGTATTGACCTGAAATTCGTCCAACTCACGGCTGACGTCCTTGAAATATTTTTTATATAAATATATAAAAAATCCCTAGATAACGTACATGATGCAAATGACCGGCCGGATTGCGACCGCGCAAATAATTGCGATCTCAGAGTTAGTATGCTTTGATCCAATAGGCCGAGTTTTTTTGCGCGACCTATCATGCAAGTACAACTAGCCAAATTGCGGTTGTTTGGCTTGATGTCCGCCGGGCTCGAACGAATAAAATACGGGAAAGTGCGAGTGAAGAATGCGATACAGGATTAGAAAGACTGCAAGACGACCATGATACGTCCAGAAGAACGCGCGTTATACCAGTAGTAGATCGCTCTTATACCCCTTTTTATATTATTGCGTTTGGTACTGTTGAAGTGCTCATCATTTTGAGCGTGCTTGGTCTGCACGTCAATCGAGGGCATTCTATATCCCCTTTAGGGCTCCTCTCTAGGTGAGTTCTTCCTACATTGTGCACGTAAGCCCGGAGGACCTATCGTGTATCTCAGGCCGAGTCGGAGAGCTGTTTTGTGACTATGGTACGATCACATACTGATCCGTCATACGGATTCTTTTGTTTGCCTTGTGTTATGTCTGCATAATTCGTTTTTGATTTTTGTATATCTTTACCAGTGAAAGTGCCTCATACATTGAAGTAGCCAATTGAATTGAGGGCATGCAGTGTCGTCTTTAGCTCATCTTTGTGAGTGAGTTCTTCGTACATTTTGGAAACAAACATGAAGGACCTATCATAGGAGTTGCTCGTCTACTGTGGGAGTAAACACCGAGGGGTTCTCCAAGGCACAATCAACGGCGCCTTCCTTTTTCCCTTCCGTAAATTAAACATTTTCAACCATTCCGTCCGATATCTTTTTTATTGATGTCCTCTTTCCTTTCGCCTGGAAGCTTTGAAGCGAAGCAGGTTCTCAAGTCTCCTTTCGGCATTTCTGGCCAACTTTTACTTGGCGGTTTTAATAACAGTGTGTTTCGCCTTTGCTTGCTTCCTTTGTTTATATATTTTCCTTCCATCAAAGTAAACCGTCAGAACCTCATGTTCGTATTAAGCTCTTGGCATTACTTTAAGCTTCAATTTTTTTGTAACTACAACTTTTTTCGTCGAGCGCTACCCTTCCTTACCCAAAGAATGGGCGCCATGGAATGTCAAATTATGATTCTCAGAACCTCATATTTGTATTAAACTCCCGGCATTACTTTAAACTTCAATAATATCGAATCGAACAGCTACAACTTTTTCCCTTTTTTCTCGTCGAAGTGCTGCCCTGCCCTACCCGAAGCATGGGCGCCGGCGAGCCCTTGTATATTTATAAAATGTTAGAGTAACAGCGTATTGGTTGGGAATCGTGGGGTCGTGTCTCACAGTTATTATTGTTGTTATTATTATTGTTATTATTATCATCAGAGACTTTCGGAGTCAAAACCTACAAATAGGGAACAATAATTAGGGATTAGCCGGCTTGAATCTGCAAATAGTTGACAGTCCCGTAGTCCTAAAGAGTCAACAGCGTAATTTTTAGAAATAAGCCGCGTGAGGGCGCGCTAAATCTTGAAGTTCTTTTAGCTCTCCAGATTTAACGCGCCCAGACACGGGCTGCTGCCAAAAACATCATGCGCGCCAGTGGTAGAGCACGCAATCCTAACCAAAAGGCTGGAGAGGCTGGGGGCGGTGATCAGCAGGCGACCCGGTCCACGGGCTGTGTGGGGTTTTAGGGAATTTGACGAGTGGCACGCGGAGGAGGTTGAGAGGAGGGGAGGAGAGGAGGGGAGGGGAGGGGCAGCAGTCCAATGATGATGAGGAGGTGGAAGCAGTCACCGTGGTACTTGGCAAGCAGGTAGCAGCCGCGGCCCAGCCGACTGAGCCGAAGCCGAAGAAGACGAGGGTCAGCGAGAAGTGGAACACACTCCACGACCTGGTGCTCGCGCGAAAGGGTGTGTGTGTGTGTGAGAGAGAGAGAGAGAGAGAGAGAGAGAGAGAGAGAGAGAGAGAGAGAGAGAGAGAGAGAGAGAGAGAGAGAGAGACTCTTCGTTCTTTTTTTTTTTTTCGGTGAAACACATACATACATGCCGCTCCTCTCTGAGTTGTATGTCTCGAGTGCACACACAACCACAGGAAAGACAACAGCAGTACGCTTAGTACGAATGTGCTAGGTGTCCCGGTGGGGCCGCTGGTGTGTGGTTGTAGACTAGACGCCCCCACCCGCGTAGCAAAGGTGCCCGCGAAAGCTTTTCGCTGCTGTGCCCTTCAAAAAAAAAGAAGCACGGAAAAAAAACAAATTTCACGATCCCCAGGCCACTAGTCTACATGTATGTATGTAGAACCGCCGCACAGCAGCATCACGGTGACAAATCAAGTGGACTTACTTGTATCTCGCACACTCATCCTACCTCGGGCCATTCTACGTGCAGCACGGTGTTAACGATGCGCGCAGATCATGACTGTCTTGTGCGCACAACAAAAACGACCTTCACATGCCAAAAAAAGTTGTTGCCTGAACACGGAGACGGACGGACCGGGGAAGGGGGCGGCAGGATGTGTACGTATTGCAGCAGTAGCCGTCTTGGGGTTACAGAAATTGGGTGCGACATACAGAGATCGCACCGCGAAAGGGAGAAAAAAAGGCGCGCATCGCCACAGCTAGCACCTGAACCCGCCGTGTATGTGTAGTAGTGGGCGGCCCGTATCGATTTGTGCAGCACGGTTTGTACCACCTGTTCCCCGGGCCGTATTTTCGTCCTGACGATTCCGCCGCTTTTAAATTTCTCGGGAAAATCCCAAGGCGGGCTGTTGGTGGCCCTTATTCCTAATTATATTGCCTTGTTTCTGGCTCTTAAGAGCTCCAATCCGAAACTCCCAATTATTATTATTATTATTATTATTGAGGGATTGGGGTATCCCAGGTTCGACTCGCAACTTGCAACTACTTCTCTACTTGTTCTTCGTAGCGTGAAGGACACGCCAGGTTGGAGCAAGGTTCGACGGCGAACCGAGCGACGGGAACGATAGAAGTGCCTTGAGGCAACGAAAGGTGATTCGCAGGCAAAACAGAAAGTCGACAGAGATTACTTGTCAGCGGGAGACATAATTACCCGCCTCTCTGTCATCAGAATCTACGGAGACTCCACGACCACTTTTAGTACAACAAGACACGATATTTAATACCTCTGGAACGGCTACCGTTCATACAAATCTTCACGAGAAGATCTGTCTACGTCACGGTAGAAAGTGTACCTGTGACCCATATCTGTCCTGCCTTATCGACGCCAGATGAGGGATTGGGGTATCCCTGGTTCGACTCGCAACTTGCAACTACTTCTCTTCTTGTTCTTCGTAGCGTGAAGGACACGCCAGGTTGGAGCAAGGTTCGACGGCGAACCAAGCGACGGGAACGATAGAAGTGCCTTGAGGCAACGAAAGGTGCTTCGCAGGCAAAACAGAGAGTCGACAGAGATTACTTGTCAGCGGGAGACGTAATTACCCGCCTCTCTGTCATCAGAATCTACGGAGACCCCACGACCACTGTTAGTACAACAAGACACGATATTCAGTACCTCTGGAACGGCTACCGTTCATAAAAATCTTCACGACAAGATCTGTCTACGTAACGGTAGAAATTGTACCTGTTACTCATATTATTAATATTATTATTATTATTATTATTATTATTATTATTATTATTATTATTATTATTATTATTATTATTATTATTATTATTATTATTATTATTATTATTATTATTATTATTATTATTATTATTATTATTATTATTATTATTATTATTATTATTATTATTATTATTATTATTATTATTATTATCATTATCATTATTATTATTATCATTATTATCATTATCATTATTATTATTATCATTATTATTATTATTATGGGTCACAGGTACACTTTCTACCGTTACGTAGACAGATCTTGTCGTGAAGATTTGTATGAACGGTAGCCGTTCCAGAGGTACTGAATATCGTGTCTTGTTGTAGTAAAAGTGGTCGTGGAGTCTCCGTAGAGTCTGGTGACAGAGAGGCGGGTAATTACGTCTCCCGCTGACAAGTAATCTCTGTCGACTCTCTGTTTTGCCTGCGAATCACCTTTCGTTGCCTCAAGGCACTTCTATCGTTACCGTCGCTTGGTTCGCCGTCGAACCTTGCTCCAACCTGGCGTGTCCTTCACGCTACGAAGAACAAGAAGAGAAGTAGTTGCAAGTTGCGAGTCGAACCAGGGATACCCCAATCCCTCATCTGGCGTCGATTCTAAAGGCTTGTTAACTTGCAGCAACTTCGCCGTGAGTCTTTCTTGTTTTTTCGTATAAACAGACTCGTTCATTTTGTTTTTCTTCACATCGTACGAAGAAAACACGAAATGTGAGAATATAGACACGAGTTATCGTTCTTGGACTAATGTGATACCGCTCTCATCGTTGCGATCAACGAAGGACGCTTTTCACCACTCTCATCGTTTACAAGCGAAGGACGCTCTCCAATCGCTGTGGGCTGGTCCTGTTCCTTCTCTGGTATGGTTTGCTCGAGCCGCGTCGGTAAGCGAATCCTCGGGGGGCGAGCCTATACTTATAATCCCGCACGCTGCCTGCCGTTTTACGGGCCATTGAAACAATTAGATTTTTTTTTCTGTCGACCTGTGAGTAGGAGTAAACGATTTCCGTTTTGCCGAGCCTGGGTGTATGAGCCAGCATCGTGTGGGCACCCACCTAGAACGCTTACGCTACGTAGTTCAAGCGCTGGATCGTTGTACAACCCTCGACAAAACTAATCGTTCAAAGTTGATCCATCGATAGCGCTCGGATCGTATCCAGAGTACCATTGATTTGGCGGACTCGTGAAACTCCTGCTTGCGGTGAGTCGTGGGATGTTCGTATCGTCCCGCCCATCGTATCACAAGTTAAAAACATCGTGAAACTTCTGCTTGCTGTGAGTCGTGGGATGTTCGTGTCGTCCCGCCCATCGTATCACAGTCAAAGGAACACAAACGTATAGCATAACATCATGCGAGTTTGAGTTCTCCCAATCGTTTTGTGCGTATGATTGCCAAGCAGCAGCCCCGTGGTTGTATTCGTTACAGTGAGTACTACTACTGCCGTCGCACTTTCCCACCCATCGTACCGGGACAGAGCTCTGGTAATGGCATTTTTCTTTCTGCAGACTTGAGTGGGGCGTTTGGATTCTTGTGTCGTACCAAGGATCCCCACCAAGCAAAGAGCAGAGTGTTTTCTTGTGTCTGGAAAAATATCCGACATGCGTTGCCAAAACAGCAGTATGGCAGTCAGCGGTGGCGACCAAACTACGTTGAGACCAGCCGCGTTATAGTTTGAAGATGGCAAACGTGTACCCCGTCGGCATCAAACTATCTGTTGCTATACAACAGCATGATGTTGGAGCCGCATGCCGTTGTCGGCACCGTTACTGCATCGTTGTCATGAACTCATCATCATGCGGACTCGTGTACTCGTGTACTCGTACAGGTATACGTACCCTGATTCCGTTTCGTCTTTATTTTTCTTTTGTATAAAAATAATTGCGCCGCTTGCATACCAGAAAGAGAGTACCGTCAGCAGTGGAATATCGTATCGTAGCTCAATACAGCAACCCGTGTCTGCTGTGCCTTTGTTTGCTGCGGGTGATTGTGGGAGGGTTATCGAATTATAGTTTGTCAGAACAGCACCCCGTGAGTGCTGATAATTTGTCTGATGGGAGTAATACGATTACCGATAGTAGTTCTCCTTCTGAACCTCGTTGTGGTCAGAAGAGGGACACCGCTAGTAGTACATCTGTTCCAGTAGATGCAAGACCGAAACGCCGTGCGGTCGATTGTAATACAGCAGTAAATAGCGGATGCCCTGACAATACCAATAATAAAAATAATTCGTGGTTCAGCTCTTCGCTGTCTCGAAAGAAACCATCTGCTACTCTCTCTTTTTCCTCTCGGCGGATACGTATCCCCGGGATAGTTAATGGTCTTGCTGTGTCTGGCCTGACTTTTGACTCTGCAAGCGACATTACATGTGTTTCGCTGTTATTTTTGAAGCAACATCCAACCTTGTGCAAGGCCCGGGTTGAAACCGTCCCACCATCGTATATGCCTCTGAGTGCAGCGAATGGCTCGTCGCTCGAGATCTTGGGATTTATTAAGTTGTCTCTTACCCTGGGTGATATCACACGTCGTATTGATGCACTCGTTATACCATCGTTGGGGCCTGACCAGATATTGCTTGATAATGATGTCATGTCTCGTTTTGGGGCTATAATCGATTGGAAAAATCAGCGTTTGACTTTCTAGTCTAGTACTGTCACTATTCCAGCTACCCATAGGTCCCCTGATTCTCGTGCCCAGGTGACCTCATCCACTGTATTGCGCTCCGTAGCCGCAGTGCACAAAGATGCCGAGGTACACGCTGTAAAATTGTGCAATCGTATTGATCTACGCCCCCGTCACAGTGCCGTGATCGCTGCTTTTACAGACATCAAACCACTTCAAGATACGGAAGTTATTACTGAGCCGCGCATACTTTCGGAAAATGAGATGTCTTGCGACAATCGTCCGGTCGAATTTGAGCGAGTTATCGTAGCTCGCACCCTCACCACGTGGCTAGCAGCAGATGGATCAGTTGCCGTTCAAATAGCTAATCCATCCTCCGAGTCTCTTGCCCTCCACGCAGGATTAGAGATTGGGAAATTGTCGAGTGTTTGCCGTCGTGTCTCCTGCTCAGCTGCATGTGCATGCTGTAGCAGCAACACCTACTACCCCGACCGAAATCGCAGCCGCACGTGCTGAAATTATTGCGCCACTATCCAGAGCATTTGTAGACTCTACTTTCACCGTTGAACAGCAGTCAGCAATCCTGGATTTATGTGCAAAATACCGTCCTGTCTTATCGTTATCACGAGCGGAGTTGGGTAAGTGCAATACTGCCGAAGCAACGTTTCCCCTTCCCGCTCATACCAAACCTGTGAGCCGTCGTCCGTATATAACTAATCCGCGCACTGAAGCCGTTATCAACAAGTGTGTTCAGGACATGCTCAACGATGATATAATAGAGGAGCGCTCTAGCCCGTGGGGATCTCCCGTCACCATCGTGGCTCGCAAGGATGGTCAACCTCGTTTCTGTGTTGATTATAGAAGTACAATCAACAAACACCTTATCCGCAAGACCTGGCCGATGGCTAATCTTGAGGATAACATTGACATGGTCGGAGGCGCCAAATTTATCAGTGTCGCTGACGTCCAAAGCGCTTATTGGCAGATTCCCGTTCACCCTGATCATGTCGAGACTACAGCATTTGTCACTAATTCTGGCAAGTATTGTTATTAACGTATGCCGTTTGGTGTTTGTAATGCCCCGTGGCTTTTCACAGAAATGGCTCATAAAACGTTGGGCCATATTCCCGAGTCGCTTATTTATATGGATGATCTCTGCGTTTTGTCCACAACCTGGGAGAATCATTTGAAATCGTTAGAAAGCATGTTTGCAGCGTTGCAAGCAGCTGGTCTCACCCTGAAGCCGTCTAATCTAGCGTTTGGTCCTAAATCGGTTGCATATTTAGGCCATGTTATTTCTGCTGAAGGGGTTGCAGTTGGGAAAGATCGTATCGAAGCTATTCAAGAGCTACCTACTCCCACCTGCATCAAAGATCTTCGTTCCGTTTTAGGGGTGATGAATTTTGTGCGTCGTTTTGTGCCGAATTTCGCCGAAGTAACCGCACCACTCGTTGATCTCACCCGTAAAGAGTTTGCAACTAGATCACGCTTTAAGAAAGCCTGGGGGAAAACACAAGATACCGCGTTCGCTCACATCAAACGTTTACTGATGTCAGCCCCAGTCTTGAAATTCCCTGATTATGAGCGTGAATTTATTGTGCATGTAGATGCCAGTGAGATAGGAGTTGGCACTTTTCTTGCTCAGCCGTCGAAAAATGACGACTCGAAGTCTGATGTTGACATTATCGCGTATTTTAGTCAACGATTCAAACATGGGCAACGCCATTACTCTGCGTCAATGAAAGAGTGTTGTGGAGTCGTACTTACGCTCGCTCACTGGAGACCGTATCTATTTGGGAAACATTTTACGGTGATCACTGATCATCAAGCATTGACCCATCTATACTACATGCAGGATACGTCCAATATGCTTACTCGTTGGGCTATTGCGTTGCAAAACTTTGATTAACCGTTAAACACGTCGCGGGAAAATTAAATGTAGTACCCGACGCGCTGTCTCGATTGTTTGGTGAAGTGGAAGAACCGTTACCGCAAGAACCAGCCCTTGCATCTATCTCCCGAAACGTTCCGAGCGATAGACCGTATCGTGCACCTGGGCCTCGCGACTTCCAAGTATCTTCACAAAACCTCGAAGACGTAGACCTTGTACAGAATGATATGGAATTGTTTGCTAGTGCAGTGTCTTTGTTTCCGTTGCTTGACCCAGAAAAATTAAGAACAACGTGCTGAGTTCGGTCCGTATATCGAATGCGTAAAAGCACCTGTTACCGTACCCGTCCCAGAAGGTGAAACCAAAAACAGCATGAGTCATTATTTTTTTCGAACGAAGAAATATTATTCTGGTCGTATTTGACGGGTTATCTGCGCAAACGCAGTTCGTTCCGTGACCAACTCGTCGTGCCCACCGCTTTACGGAAATTAATCGTCCACTTGTGTCATGACCTACCGGCGTCTGGAGGTCACCTAGCTTTTAAAGCTACGTTCGATAAAATCCGAGATCGTTATTGGTGGCCTACTATGTCGAAAGACGTAGCAAAGTACATTAAATGCTGTTCATCGTGCCAACACCGTAAGACGTCACACCGTCCTCCGAAATTACCTGTTGGTCACCGTCCTGTTTCCCGTCCGTCTCAATGTGTGGCTATCGATTTAGTAGAGTACAAATCGTCGTCGAATAACTCGAAGTATGTAATGTCCGTGATAGACCACCTAACTCGTTTTCCCGTTTTAGTTGCGATTAGTGACAAGACAGCTGCCACAATCGCTCGCGTTCTTGTAGAACGTGTTTTTTCCGTGTTCTCAGCTCCTGAAACCTTACACAGTGACCTGGGATGTGAGTTCGAAAACGAGCTCGTTAAAGAACTGCAATCCGTATTTGGGTTCAAGAAGACGCGCACGTCAGCGTATCGCCCACAAGGCAATTCAGTGTTAGAGCGTGTGCATAGTACAATGCATAATTTGTTGGCGATGTACTTAAACGTCAAATACGACAATTGGGCAGAATTATTACCGTTTATTCAGCTTGCCCATAATACCGCCTACAACAAGACGCTCGAGGAAACCCCTCATTTTTTAATGTTCGGCCGTAGAGCTTGGTTACCCGTTGACATTATTCTCGGCGTCCCGTGTACGTCTGGTTCTGGAACCCGACAGGATTATTCCCGTCGCACCGTTGAAAATCTGCAACTCGCGTACGAAATTGCCCGTCGCAATTTACAGGAGCGTGCCGACAAGCAGTCAGAATCTAATGAGAAATTGTCGATTCCGCAATATCAGCCCGGGGATCAAGTGTTAGTACACCGTCCCTATACCGTTGCTGATGGACCTAACCCCAAACTAATTAGTCCCTGGCGTGGTCCCTATACTGTGCGTTGACAGTTATCACCAGTAATTAACCGTGTTGCGAGAGATGGTGAACTTGCGGAAACATCTGTTCATTTGGGTCGTATTAAGGCATACCATAATGACGCGTCTAGTTCCGTACCGGATACTACCGCACTCGATGATTTGTTCCTAGGAACTACGTTACCGGTACCTGATCTAGACGGCTCTGTGCTTACCGTGCACATCGGCCCGTATACTATTGAAGCTATCGAAGGTCACAAGCGTGGGCCTGGTAAAGCCTCACTGACGAATTTTCAATTTCATTTTCTCGTCAAAGATAAGCCGTCCAATTTAGGCATTTGGAGACACGTCAACGTTGTGCCTCAATGCCATGAGATGATCAGAGCGTATCGTTCAAGGATTCTAGCTGAAGATCCACACGCGTTTGATCCTTCCAAAAGTACAAAGAGTAAACGAGACGTCGTTGCTCAGTCGTCCTGATACAAGCCCCATTACCACCCTCCGTCCTTCTGGGAGTCCTTAGTCATCAGTATCGTTGCACCACCCCCACTATTTTTGTTTTCCCGGCCGGGTTTGGTTCGTCAATAGTGCGTCGTTGACACATGAGCCGCAACACTCATGAGTCCTTTTTTTTTTCGGTGGTTGCTTGGGCGGATTTTGTGGAGTAGTGCCCACGTATTGAGTCATGGTTGGATACTCGATTGCTGCTGCCCAACAGCTGAGGTCCTGGTTTTATACCAATTATTAATAGTGGATGTTTGTTTTTGTTCGTTTCTTCGTGTGGAAGTACCTCACACGAGAAGATAGCCTTTTTCTCTTGAATATTGTGCTATAGAATTAGAGACGTACACGGTTCAGAGACACTACTGCACATTGGGGTAGTAAGTGTTAATTTGGGGGCGTTCAACCAGTAGTTACGCAAGGGTGTGCATATACGAGCAGTATACACTCGGGCGTCATTGTTGGGTTAGTTGAGAAATTGTAGCTGTGTACAGTGTGCATATACTTGAAGTATACATTGGCCGCAGTGAGGTTAATCAATTAATGAACATCGTTTGTTCTGTATGAGATATTGGAGGCTCTTGGGTGCATTTGTAATGCATTCTCCAGTGTCAGAATCGTGTGTTGGATTGACTACAGAGTTACAGTTGAGCGCGTGAGCTGTATACTCCTAAGTAACACAATCCACATATGGAATATTCCCCGGACGTATCCCGTGTTACCGTGCGACCTGCACACAGTCAACCGTTAATTGACTGGCAGGAAGTCTCGTCATCATGCAGATTTATCTGTGTGCTGATTACGTTTGTCAGCCACCATCGTTTGCTGACCCGTGGTCATGATCTTGCCGTCCTATCGATTATGCGTTTTTCGATACTCGAGACATGCCACCTTATCGTTAACCATGCACCCGCAGTCCGTCATACTGCGCCGTCATCGTTACATCCACGCTATCGTCAAGTCATGCAGACTCTTATCGTCTTGATCGATCAAACGTTTACCGTGTTGCATACTCTGCATGCATCGTTTTCTGGCAAATCGTTGTTCAGCACATTTGTATACTCATCATTAAGTGTGTACCAAGCCCTGCAGGCAACCGTCTCATACACACATCGTTTATGTTGAGGAATGTCCTGATTATTGCAAAAGGTACTATCGTCCGTTATATAAGGTTGATTTTTATCGTCGAGTACGTCATTTCGAGACCGGATAACCGTTCTGGTGAAGAATGAAGGTACATACCACTGGTAGTTCATAGTGTGCGACTGACATCTTTAGTAAAATTCGATCATGCTCATACAAGCCCGTGGTTCTAACTGCGCAGGGGATGACATGATTAGAAAATGAACAAGTGCAATACACACATTGACTACCACAGTACAACACAATACTCTGATTTATTAGAGAACCTGAGAACCTGTCTCCTCTTCAAATGTTCGAAAGCTGTGCTGGGTTCTCCAGTATGTAGCGTTCAAACATTGGGGGCGATATGGGTCACAGGTACACTTTCTACCGTTACGTAGACAGACCTTCTCGTGAAGATTTTTATGAACGGTAGCCGTTCCAGAGGTATTGAATATCGTGTCTTGTTGTCCTAAAAGTGGTCGTGGAGTCTCCGTAGATTCTGATGACAGAGAGGCGGGTAATTACGTCTCCCGCTGACAAGTAATCTCTGTCGACTCTCTGTTTTGCCTGCGAATCACCTTTCGTTGCCTCAAGGCACTTCTATCGTTACCGTCGCTTGGTTCGCCGTCGAACCTTGCTCCAACCTGGCGTGTCCTTCACGCTACGAAGAACAAGAAGAGAAGTAGTTGCAAGTTGCGAGTCGAACCTGGGATACCCCAATCCCTCATTATTATTATTATTATTATATTATTATTATTATTATTATTATTATTATTATTATTATTATTATTATTATTATTATTATTATTATTATTGTTATTATTATTGTTATTATTATTGTTATTGTTATTGTTGTTATTATTATTATTATTATTATTATTATTATTATTATTATTATCATTATTATTATTATTATTATTATTATTATTATTATTATTATTATTATTATTATTATTATTATTATTATTATTATTATTATTATTATTATTATTATTATTATTATTATTATTGTTATTATTATTGTTATTGTTATTGTTGTTATTATTATTATTATTATTATTATTATTATTATTATTATTATTATTATTATTATTATTATTATTATTATTATTATTATTATTATTATTATTATTTTTATTATTATTATTTTTATTATTATTATTTTTATTATTATTATTATTATTATTATTATTATTATTATTATTATTATTATTATTATTATTATTATTATTATTATTATTATTATTATTATCATATTTCTTGGGGGGGGGGGAGTAGCCGACTTTCATTCTCGAATGCTGTGTCAAGAGTAACATATAAGACACACAACCTGTAATACGCGCGATCGGAGTATCACATACAGCTTGCAAAGATGAGTTTCGACAAAATATTCGATCTCACAGCTGGAGAGTATTTTAATTTTCTAAATAAGACTGATAATATTCTGTATTCGTACTCCTCCCGATATTAAAGCCGGGGGGGAGAAAAAACAAAATAAACCGCCTACCATACATATGATAAGAGAAATGTAGTGGAAACTACAGTAATAAATTTATGAATTAGATGTGATGTTAGATCTAGCTCAAAATTCCCCACCTTAAGTAAAATACCAACACTTACCATTATAGTGAGCCAAAAATAAGACCCCTCCCAATAAAAACTCACCTATATAGTATATTACAAGTACCGACAACGCAGTATGCAAAGATGAGTATTGACCTGAAGTTCGTCGAACTCACGGCTGACGTCCTTGAAATATTTTTTATAAAATATATATGCATATCGGGCAATCGGCAAGTAATCGCTATTTATAGCACTCTTCTCGCTTTCACGAGGTAGTCAACAAACCACGAGCACGACAACCGCCGAATCTTCGGTCCATAAAACACATCTGCAGCTACTTGCACGCAGGTTACATTGCGTTCAGCTTCCTGCTCGGCAGGTTCATGGCTGCCCTGCTCGTTGCAAGATCAACACATCCTTCGTTGTTCAATCGAAAGTTGAGGGTTTCGAATCAAAAAGTATAAAATGGCGTTTGCAAAGGGGGATATATATAGGCTTTTTTTTCTTCGTTTTTTGATCTGTACCTCACCTGCTACACCCATGCTAGGCTTGGGGCGTTGGACGGAGGCGCGTAAAGCATGAACATATGTACGTGCGTCGAGTATTCAACGAAGATTTCATTCGTATGTATCATGATTATTTACACGCAAAAATAGGACCTATCACCAGCTGTGAGCAATCATACACTTCGTATGCGGGCTGGGTCTGCGCGACCAATATCTATCCAGAATACAGACGTATGATATGACGTACCGGCGGTACGTCGTATCACCTACAAGGTGTATATCACTACAGCAGCTGTTTGTTCTCTGTTATAGAGTTAGGCGCCTGTCTCGAACGTGTGTCGTAGGAGATGCGGTCAAACCTCTCCCACGTAGTAGGCAGAACTGTACATGATGTAATACAATCAATGCAGGTGTCAGGTTTGTGATCAAGCTTCGAGCACACACGTATGTAGTTTACGCCCGTTGTTATTTTCGGGAACGTTCTGTATGAAGAGCAAGTAAGCTTATATAAATTAGGGCGTTCCCGGAGGGCGTGTGCCAATGTAGAAAGTTATTCGCACCTGGAGAATACCACTATTGCTTACCAACTGATTAAAAAACGTACCAGGTAACTGGTACGTATTGAATTCATCACACATCTCAGAGTGCAGTGCGGAGCACACGCTCTCAATCTATTGGCATTGGGTCCGAGCCTCATCATCCTCCACTCATCATATAGGCATAACACGAGTCTGCGACCAGCGGTCGTCCAGGCCGCCGTCGAAGCCCCTTGTATGCTTGTACAGTGCCTCCGAGGTATGGAGCAAAACCAAATTTTGACCACCTTTGGGTTTGGTAATTGGAAATTTGGGCTCCAATTTTACCCAACCAGCAGATTAGATCGGCGGTAAAATTTCGGAGTTTTTTTTTCCCGAAGAAAACTCCCCTTAAGACACCGTTGTGATCAGAAATTATCGTAGCTGACTCAAATGCCCCAAAACCTCCCTGAAGACCAAACAAAACACCATAAATTTTACTGCATGATCCAGCTTTACCGTGGTTTTCTTTTTTTTTGCTTTGTCTCAAATGGGAATCAGCCATTCATAATAGCATTCTTGTTAGGCCAGAATTTTAACTCCACGAATAATCCACGCCAGGACGGGCAATCGTCCTCCTTCTCCACCAGCTCGTCGCAGAAAGGGCACAAAAAGAGGAACCGTAGGGCTTATCTTGTTGCTGAAAGGGGCCCTCTGTCATGGAACATCGGCGCATCAGCGCCTACATCCACGGCTGCTGTTTGCTTTTAGAGGCAGAATCACGTTGGGTTGTTTTGATCGTCGTCCGATTCAAAATCGTCCCCTCGAGGAGACGAATTTACTTTGCCTAGCGCAGCTATAGGGCCGCCACAATACACACGATGGTGGCAAGGATGTACGGGTTATCTTTCCTCTTGGTGGTCGATGCAAGGGTGCTGTGTCCAAGTCGTGCCATGAGCAGTAGGCCGTGGGTTGTGGACAAGGTAGCGTGTCTCCTACTTTCCCGTCGTAGTCCACAGCAGCCTGAAACCCATATACATGTTAAATGCCTCCGAGGTGTGGAGCAAAACCAAATTTGACCACTTTGCGGATTGGTAAAATTGGGGCAAACCAGCAGATTTAGTTTGTGGTAAATTATCGGAAAAACCTTTTTTCCCAAAACAAATCCCCGTATGACTTCATTCTGATCAGAAATGATCAGAACTTACCCCAGATAACCTAAACCTCCCTCAAGACCAAAAACCTTACGCTGTCTAAATTAAAAAACAACACAGATTTGATCGGTGGTAAAATATTGGAGGAACTTTTTTGCCAAAACAAAGTCCCAGTAAGACGCCGTAACCCTAAAGGCAACAAAAAAACAGGGCTTTGACCCGACCCCTGTTCCAAAATCTCGCGGATCGGGTCGGGTCGGATTGAGAGGTTGCAAAATCTTGCGGGTCGGATCGAGTAGGGTCGGGTCATTACCCGCGGGTTGTTTTTGGCTGACCCGCGGGTCGCACCCGCGCATCTGGCCTGTGGATTCATCTTTTTCAACCTTGTAGTTGCCTGCCGGAGGGTCTTTGTCGTGCCGGCGCCTCGTGGGTTGGACTGGCGGATCTGGCCCCGGGTCCGAAAATGATACAAAACTTGCCGTTTTCTGCGTAAAAGCCTCTCTCCCCCTCCCGATACTGCGATCGTCGTATATTATCGTAGCGTTCAGAAACATCAACCAGATAGCAACTCCTCGTACCAGGCACAAAGTATTACTACGCGAATCCCCGTGTCGGATGAAGCCAGTAATGTTCAGTGAAAGCCTCTCTCGTCCCTATACTCCGATAGTCGAATGTTATTATAGCGTCCAGAAACATCAACCAGATAGCAACTTCTCGTACCAGGCATAAAGTATTACTACGCGAATCCCCGTGTCGGATGAAGCTTAAGTATTATTCAGGTATATTGTCGTCCATTCAAGTGCACTAAAACAAGCCAGGCGACACACTTGTTGCTACATTGATTGCAGGGTGCAACAATAAAGACGACAAATGGCAGTATAAAACCCATGTACCTGGTATGACGTATACTTACAGATTGGATACCCGGTAAGAATTTTATCATACATACCAGTACGACATGTGACCAAAATCGTAAAGAAGCAAGGGCAGTCGTCGTCATCGAAGCAGCAGCAGCAGCAGCAGCAGCACTGGCAGCAGCAGGCACCAGCAGCAGACCCCGGATCCTCGCGGATCGCAGCTCCTGCTGACAGATCTACCGCCCCAGTTGTGGGCTTGCCGCCGGAGGCGGCTCAGCTAGGCTGCTTGCCGGGGCCGGAGACTGCGTAGATGGATACAGTAAGTAGCTAGCTCGATAATTATCATACCAGTACGAAATGTGACCAAACGTAAAAAGTCAACAGCAGTCGTCGTCGAAGCAGCAGCAGCAGCGCAGCAGCAGCACTGGCAGCAGCAGCAAGCACCAGCAGCAGACAACGCATCCTCGCGGATCGCAGCCCCTGCTGACAGATCCACCGTGTCCCAGTAATGGGTTTGCTGCCGGAGGCGGCTCAGCTAGGCTGCTTGCCGGTGCATAGATAACTAGCTCGCTCGTCGGGTCGACCCTGTGGTTAAGCGCTACGGGCGTGGCTAATTGGTCATGCGTGGAATGCGGTCTCTTCTCAGTTTTCACGCGCACACCACATAATGCTGCAAACAATGCCGGTAAAAGAACCAGAAAGCACGACATCCTGGGAAAAGTACGAGGGACCAAGGACCAACCAACCGACCAATGCACATATCCAGACATTTTTGAACGGTCACTTTTCGACTTTGACTCGTGAGATATGTCACGGGTCCAGTCAACCACGACCCGCATGAGACCCGCACCTCGTGGGGCACCCGGAGTGTGGCGGGTCGGGTCGGGTCGGGTCAGGAGGCTTTCAAAATCTCGCGGGTCGGGTCCGGTCGGGTCGGGTCGGGTCGGGTCAGGAGGTTTTCAAATCCCACGGGTCGAGTCGGGTCGGGTCAAGAGATTTTCAAAATCTCGCGGGTCGGGTCGGGTCGTGTCGGATCGGGTCAAGAGGTTTTCGAAATCTCGCGGGTCGGGTCGGGTCGGGTCGGGTCGGGTCAAGACGCTTCGAAATTCTCGCGGGTCGGGTCGGGTCAGCTGAACCGACCCGACCCGACCCTCGAGGTTTGACCCGACCCGTTTAAAACCCTGAAGAAATCACCCCCAATTTTTCTGCGTAAAGTCCAGCCTTATGCAGTCGGATTTGTCAGTCGAAAACCGGCCACTTTCGACTGACCGCCAAATCTGTCGTTTTACACAGTCGAAAAAGAGCATACTCAGCTTTTTTTGACAGAGCGATGCGACTAAGGCCATTTCTTACACAGTCGAATTCCGCTAGTCGAAAACGGCCCTCTTCGACTGGGATTTTTTTTCTGGGTTATTTTGCTCCTTGTCGTCAGTCGAGTCGATTTTTTACTTTTCGTGCTCTTCCTAGAGGCGGTTGGTGTGAGGGAGTATGCAGTCGAAAATCGGTTGGCAAATCTTATGCTTCGCGCGGTCTTGGCGAGCAGCGCGTGCTTCTCGCGCGACGAACCTTCGTCCAGGCGGGTTGGTGGCGTTGGGCTTAGCCGAAAGCTACGTTCGTGGCGTTGCACTCAGCCGAGAACCGCCAAAGCTACACAGCAGGCGTAGCCGTTGTTGGCAATATAGCATCGATATCGCGCGCTGCTGCCGTCGTGTGGTACACGCTGCTGGCGAGCGGAGCTAGGAGTGCGCCACGCTGACTTGCGGCGAGAAGCAACAGCAGTGATAGCCAAGGCAGCGTCGGCGCTGTTGTATGATACTGCTGTGTGGTACCTGGTATGGGTGTGTGGGCTTGTGGGTGTGTGCTTTGTGATGGGATGAGCAATGCGATGGGTTCAAAACACAAGTGTGATTTTTCTTCGACTGAGTGTTTCGACTGGCAGATCAAGTCGAAAAAGTCAAGTTCTTCGACTGGATCCCCCAGTCGGAAAACTCAGTCGGAAAAAGTTGAGTCGCAAAGCCCTTTTTCAACTGTGTAAGAAAGCCCGATTTTGGCTTCAGTCGGAAAACGGACGTTTTCGACGGACAAATCCGACTGGGTAAGAAATGGCCGAACAGATCTAGTAAAAAAAAACAGTCGGAAATGTTTTTCGAACCCATCGCATCGCTCATCCCACCAACAGACGCACACCCACACGTCCACATACCCATATCATGTACAACACAGCAATGGCATACAGCAGCACCGACGCCGCCTTGGCTATCACTGCTGTTGCTTCACGTTTTCGACGGACAAATCCGACTGGGTAAGAAATGGCCGAACAGATCCAGTAAAACAAAACAGTCGGAAATGTTTTTCGAACCCATCGCATCGCTCATCCCACCAACAGACGCACACCCACACGTCCACATACCCATACCATGTACAACACAGCAATAGCATACAGCAGCACCGACGCCGCATTGGCTATCACTGCTGTTGCTTCTCGCCGCAAGTCATGGTGGCGCATTCGTAGCTCCGCCCGCCAGCAGCGTGTATATTTCGATGGCAGCAGAGCGCGGTATCGACGCCGTTTTGCCGTAAACGGCTACGCCTGCTGTAGCTTTGGCGGCTCCCGGCTGAGTTCAACGCCACGAACGTAGCTTTGGCGGCTTTCGACTAAGTCGACGCCACCAACCCGCTTGGACGAGGGTTCTTCGCGCGCGAAGCACGCGTTGCTCGCGTAGAGCGCACCAAGCTCAGAGCGTCCAAACGGTTTTCGACTCCCATACAACAGTACTCCCTCACATCAACCGCCTCCGGAAAAGAGCACGAAAACTTTAGAGTCGACGAGACTGACGATAGGAAGGGGCCCCGAAAAATCCAGTCAAAAAGGGCCGTTTTCGACTGACGGAATCCGACTGCATAATAATTGGCGTTGTCAAGTCGGATCCATCAGTCGAAAAAGACCCTCTTCGACTGGAGACCAAATCGAACTTGTTACACAGTCGACAAAGTCGTCGATTCGACTGGATGCGTTCGTCGAATTGCTCGGTCGAAAACGTTTATGATCCCATCGCATCGTTCCTCCAACCAATACACAAGAACGCCCACACGCCCATACCAGATACCACACGGCAGCATGTTACAACACCGCCGACGCTTGCTTGGATGCTGTCACTGCTGCTGCTTCTCGCCGCAAGTCAGCGTGGCGCATTCTTAGTCCCGCCCGCCAACAGCGCGTATCACACGATGGCAGATGGCAGCAGCGCGCGGTATCGGCGACGTTTTCCCAACAACAGCTACGCTTGCTGTAGCTTTCGCGGCTCTCGGTTGAGTGCATCGTCACGAACAACGTGGCTTTGGCGGCTTTGGGCCAATTTCAACGCCACCAGCCCGCCTAGACGAGGGCTCGTCGCGCGCGAGCACGCGTTGCTCGCGGAGAAGGCACGAAGAACAGAGCTTCCAACCGACTTTCGACTGCCACGCAGCAGTACTCCCTCGCACCAACTGCCTTCAGAAAGAGCACAAAAACCATTAAATCGACTCCACTGGCGATAAGAGCCAAGAATAATCCAGTTGAAAAAATGTTCAGTCGGAAACGGCCTTTTTCGGCTCCCGGATCCAACTGTTTGTAAATTGGCATATTGTTTCTCGTATTCTGCAGTATATGACACCGGATCACGACCAAACGCGACCGCGTGTTCCCTACGCAAACAGATCGCTGCCGGTTGCGATCGATCTTGTCTTGGAAACCGTGCGAAACCCGTCTCCGACTAGTTGCGACGCGTTCTGTTTTTCTATTCCAGCAGGTGCTGTTGTCTTGACCAGATGACAGATAATGATTCGTGACCTTATCATTTAATTATCGTAATTGATTCTGCGCTGACGCTCAACGCTTAGTCAACGCGATTCCGAGACCATCGGACAAAGAAGGGTCGGTCAAAGCGAATTTGTTGTTTGGTCGTGGTGTTAGCCCTATGTTTAAACTTGGCACCTATGTACTACGCACTACGTAACAGGGCTGACGCCGGGACGCCAAACAAAACAATTCGCGATTGTCAGTTATGCTACAGCTAGCCGCTGGAGCAGCATTTAAAACGTACGAGGGTATTCCATCCGACAATGCAATGTTGCGGACCATAGCGCTGAATGCTGTGGTCTCAGAGTCGTACTATTAACAGCGTATCACGAATAAATGCACAAACTATTTAATGTGGCGGACCGTAGCGCTGAACGCTGTGCAATTTCAGCATCTTCGCAAACAAATGTTGACAACTTAGCTTCTAAGGCTGAAAACTTGGGTACGATTGGGTCGTTGAGGGATGCGCCGCGGATAATGGAAGAGACGGTCGAAGCGCCTGTGTTGTTTGGTCGTCCTTATTATATACTTCGGAGTAATACGCTAAGGTGGTCGTGAAGGTGGTCGTGACGTTTTGGATCTTTGCAAATATCTGGGTCAAAACACCCCCCCCAAAAAGCGGCGACTCCCGAGCTCCACTCGGCCTCAGGCGGCCTCGCGGTGCCGCCACGTCCCATCCGCACAGCAGCACTACGACATGCCGGCGGAAGAACGGGCGTCGGAGCCCCACCTCGGCGAAGGGGGAGCGTGGAAATCGCCCTCCCGGGGACGGCTCGCTTGCCCCCTCCCCGTTTTTCTTCGTCGCTGCCCGCTAATTTTTTTTTTTCGAACTCCAACTATATTGAACTTTCGAATTGCTTTATGGGCACTTGAGCCATGGACAAAGCCATATGCACGAGACCACAAGCGCGCCTGCGTCAACGGCAAGCACAACAAACAACACCAGGACCAATCACAGCAGCGTCCAGCCGTCGCCGCTCGCCATGCGCAGAATCGGCAACGCGAGCGCTTTTGGCTTGGCCTAACAATGGCGAATCCTGCCCAGCCCGAGAGCATTGCAACCAACAAATCGGCTGCTGCTCGCCTGTCAGGTGTATTGCTCTAGGTACTGCTGCATTGCTGTACTAACCAACTAACTGCGCCCCGCGTACCAGGTGTATACTGCTGTACGTGCTGCTGCACGGCTGTACTGCTGTGCTGTACGTACTGCTGCACTGCCGTTCTGATGTACGTACTGCTGCACTGCTGTTCTGCTGGGTGGGTGGAGGGTGCACTGCGTCGTCCGTGGTGGGTGGGTGGGCCGTTCTGTACGTGGGAGTGTTTTTTTTGCTGTTTCCTGTTTCATAAGAACCAACCAACTAACTGCGCCCCGCGTACCAGGTGTATACTGCTGTACGTACTGCTGCACGGCTGTTCTGATGTACGTACTGCTGCACTGCTGTTCTGCTGTATGTAGTAAAGGTTTGGTCGGTGGGTGGGTGGAGGGTGCACTGCGTCGTCCGTGGTGGGTGGGTGGGCCGTTCTGTACGTGGGAGTCTTTTTGCGTCCTGTGGGAGATTTTTTTTTTTCAACCCTTTTTTTGTTTCTACAATTTAATACCGGCCTCCCACTGGTGCTTGGGAGTACCACCGTCCCCACTGCTGCACTCCTCTGTCCTTTACTACCGTACGCACTACTGCTGCCGTGTTGTCATTTTTGTTTTGCAAAACTAACATACAGAGGATGATACCTTTACTACCGTACGTACGGCGGCATTGTCGTTCTGCCCTGTTATTATTTTGTTATTTTAGTACTTGATACAGAGGATACAGCACCAATTTGTTTTTGTCCGCCATACCGGCCGGCAACTGGCATATTCCGGGAGTAGCACCACTAGTCCTTATTATGTAATACGCTAAGGATGGTCGTGACGTTTTGGATCTTTGAAAAATTTCTTGGTTAAAACACCCCCCCCAAAAAAGCGGCGACTCCCAAGCTCCACTCGGCCTCAGGCGGCCTCGCGGTGCCGCCACGTCCCATCCGCACAGCAGCACTACGACATGCCGGCGGAAGAACGGGCGTCGGTGCCCCACCTCGGCGAAGGGGGAGCGTGGAAATCGTCCTCCCGGGGACGACTCGCTTGCCCCCCCTCGCTTTTTCTTCGTCGCTGCCTGCTTTTTTTTTTTTTCGAACTCCAACTATATTGAACTTTCGAATTGCTTTTTGGCCACTTGAGCCATGGACAAAGCCATGGACACGAGACCACAAGCGCGCCTGCGTCAACAGCAAGCACAACAACACCAGGACCAATCACAGCAGCGTCCAGCCGTCGCCGCTCGCCGTGCGCAGAATCGGCAACGCGAGCGCTTTTCGCTTGGCCTAACAATGGCGAATCCTGCCCAGCCCGAGAGCATTGTAACCAACAAATCGGCTGCTGCTCGCCTGTCAGGTGTATTGCTCTACGTATTATTGCTGCATTGCTGTACTGCTGTACTGGGTAGGTTCGTGGGTGCATGGTGGGTGGTGGGTGGGTGTTGGGTGGTGGGTGGGTGGTGGACGGCGACTCGCCCGCTCCGCGAGATGGCCGAGTATCGTGAAAAAAAGGAATTCCCCCCCGTCTGTTTCCTGTTTCATACAAGGTCCTCAAGAACCAACTAACTGCGCCGCGCGTACCAGGTGTACTGCTGTACGTACTGCTGCACTGCTGTCCTGCTGTATGTAGTAAAGGTTTGGTCGGTGGGTGGGTGGAGTGTACACTGCGTCGTCCGTGGTGGGTGGGTGGGCCGTTCTGTACGTGGGAGTCTTTTGCGTCCTGTGGGGGATAACCTTTTTTTTTGTTTCTACAATACCGGCCTCCCACTGGTGCTTGGGAGTACCACCGTCCCCACTGCTGCACTCCTCTGTCCTTTACTACCGCACGGACTGCTGCACTGCCGTACTGCTGCCGTGTTAGCTTTTTTTTTTTGGAATACTTACATACAGAGGATGATACCTTTACTGGTACGTACGTACTGCTGCATTGCCGTACTGCTGCCCTACGATTATTTTGTTTTTTTACAGCACCAATTTGTTTTTGTCCGCCATACCGGCCGGCAACAAGCATATTTCGGGAGTACCACCAGCCCGAGAGCATTGTATCCAACAAATCGGCTGCTGCTCGCCTGTCAGGTGTATTGCTCTAGGTACTGCTGCATTGCTGTACTGCTGTACTGGGTAGGTTCGTGGGTGCATGGTGGGTGGTGTTCTGCTGTGCTGCACGTACTGCTGCACTGCTGTTCTGATGTACGTACTGCTGCACTGCTGTTCTGCTGTATGCAGTAACGGTTTGGTCGGTGGGTGGGTGGAGGGTGCACTGCGTCGTCCGTGGTGGGTGGGTGGGCCGTTCTGTACGTGGGAGTCTTTTTTTTGCTGTTTCCTGTTTCATAAGAACCAACCAACTAACTGCGCCCCGCGTACCAGGTGTATACTGCTGTATGTACTGCTGCACAGCTGTTCTGATGTACGTACTACTGCATTGCTGTTCTGCTGTGCTGTACGTACTGCTGCACTGCTGTTCTGCTGTATGTAGTTAAGGTTTGGTGGGTGGGTGGGTGGAGGGTGCACTGCGTCGTCCGTGGTGAGTGGGTGGACCGTTCTGTACGTGGGAGTGTTTTTTTTGCTGTTTCCTGTTTCACAAGAACCAACCAACTAACTGCGCCCCGCGTACCAGGTGTATACTGCTGTACGTACTGCTGCACGGCTGTTCTGATGTACGGACTGCTGCACTGCTGTTCTGCTGTATGTAGTAAAGGTTTGGTCGGTGGGTGGGTGGATGGTGCACTGCGTCGTCCGTGGTGGGTGGGTGGGCCGTTCTGTACGTGGGAGTCTTTTTGCGTCCTGTGGGAGATTTTTTTTTTCAACCCTTTTTTTTGTTTCTACAATTTAATACCGGCCTCCCACTGGTGCTTGGGAGTACCACCGTCCCCACTGCTGCACTCCTCTGTCCTTTACTACCGTACGCACTACTGCTGCCGTGTTGTCATTTTTGTTTTGCAAAACTAACATACAGAGGATGATACCTTTACTACCGTACGTACGGCGGCATTGTCGTTCTGCCCTGTTATTATTTTGTTATTTTAGTACTTGATACAGAGGATACAGCACCAATTTGTTTTTGTCCGCCATACCGGCCGGCAACTGGCATATTTCGGGAGTACCACTAGTAATACTGTAATAGCACTAAATTTATGCCTGACCGGCCGTGTGGCCTCACAACGTCGGTGCAACCTTTGCTTTGATAAATGTACAGTGTACAAGGGCTCTGCTCCGCGGACGGCAGACGCCGCCCGCTACGCTCGCGCCAGGAATACAACACGACCAAATGTGAAAGAGACAGGAATAGAAGGTGCATGGTTTCATGAAGCCCGCGACTTGATAATGCCAAGAGCTCTATGGGCAGAGCTGTTTACTCTGTGCTGTGTTGCAAGCTTTCTGGCGATGTCACGTTCAGATTGGCAGTACGGGCGAATACGACAAAAAAAGACATTTATTATTCAGAACGGGTGTATGATAGCGCATCATCACCAGCTGCTTGTGGTAGAGCACCAAATACGAACGCAAGATGGCATTGTGGTTGTACACCACTACTTGCAATACATGGAATACGAACCCGACTACCCAGTGCACACTGGACATGCACGTGACTCTACAGTTTGCCATGAAGATTGTACTTGGGGCGCCTAAAAATAACCAGCTGCTAGCTTACTGGCGTTTATTGATGGGCGTGGGACGTCTAAATATAATTCGTCGAACTCACGGCTGACGTCCTTGATTTTTTTTTAATAAAATAGATACTATTTGCAGTAGACGGAAAATGCATCCGTGGCTGTACTACTTGCCATGAAGTAACGCGCTTGGGGCGCCAATAAAGAGCCAGGTGCTTGTGGTAGGGCACCAAATACGAATGCAAGATGCGGGTGTACATCGCAAGCTTTTAACGTACATCTACGATACTACTGGACATCTATTAGCATGCGCACGGCGTTCAAAAGGATACAACTAGCTATTAAAACTGAAACAAATGCGAAATCGTAGTGCATCACCACGGCATGCTTATGGTTGGACACAGAATACGAATGCAAAACGTTGTCGTATACCGTAGACGCCTAACTAACACCTATCGTATTATACTATACTTCTGGACTACTTGCAGTATACGGAAAAAAGCATCTGAGCACCCGGCGCACATTTGGACATGCACGTGGCTGTACTACCTGCCATAAAGTTACGCGCTTGACTTCCAGAAAAACGTCTATAGCTACGAGCAGGTAGTCGAAGTGGAACACTGTGATACCAACACTATATCGAAACACAAAAACCCTTCTAACAAAGCTTAATGGTAGGACGCATAATACGAATGCAAAACGTGGTCGTATACCGCAGACGCCTAACTTTCACCTTGAATATTATACTATACTTCTGGACTACTTGCAGTATACGGAAAAGGCATCTGAGCACCCGGTGCACATTGGACATGCACGTGGCTGTACTACCTGCCATAAAGTTACGCGCTTGACTTCCAGAAAAACGTCTATAGCTACGGGCAAGTAGTCGAAGTGGAACACTCTGTGATAACAACACTACATCGAAAAAAAAAAAACCTTCCAACGAAGGTTGATCATACTGTGCCTATTTTATGCACAAACTTCCACGACACGCAATATCACAAAACAATCTGTCACAATCTGCAGGTGAATATGAAAGTCAAAGGATTGCATCTAAAGGTTATAAATAGCCCACAATATGACGGAATACTAACATGAAACAAGCACCTGACCAATATATGATGCAACTTGCTACGGCTCAGTGTTGGCGCGAAGTGACACTACGTACAAACACCAACATCGACGGTACAAAACAGACCACGATGTGAGGGAATCCAAACACGAAGCAACTACCTAACCAACATGTGATGCAACTCGTTGGCGCGAAATAACATAAACACACCATACGAAGAAACACAAACGTCGACGGTACGAAACAGCCCACGATGCGAGGCAATACAAACATGCAGCAAAATACCTGACCACCATATGATGCAACTCGCTACGGCTCTGTATTGGCGCGAAATTGCATATATATACACACGTTACGCACAAACTCTCGAGACTACAAAGTTGCACGACACGCAACAACAAAAATCTACTGCGACGATCTGTAGGGAAAAATGTAGACACGTTACGAACAAACTCAAACCCCACGGTACGAAACAGCCCACGATGTGAGGGAATACCATCATGCACCAAACTACCTGACCAACATACGGTGCAACTTGCTATGGCTCTGTATTGGCGCGAAATAACATAGACATACTTTACGCACAAACTCGAGACTACAATTGCACGACACGCAACAACAAAAATCTACCTGCGACGACCTGCAGGGAAGAACATAAAATGTCGAGTTTCACATACTTTTTGGTGTGCAACAGGTTCACAAACTCCGATGATAGGAAATAACCCACGGCCTGCGGGAACACAAAGATGCAACCCGGAGGTTCCGAGGAGTTTGAACTCCGGCTTCTTGGCGATGATGCGGTGCAGCTGTGCACGCGCGTTTCAAATTCGGGGGCAGTTTGGCGTTGATTATTGCATCATTTTATTAACATCATAACAGTTTCATATAATTTCGTTCAAAACTGAAGGGCAACACTATCGAAACGGTATACCGATGGTCAATGCATACTTTGTTCACATTCTGAGTACGAATACCCGAGCGGTGATGCTGCCAGTAGTAGCTGCACCCGCTGTACAGAGCACCACTATTTATTATTTAGTAATAAAAAAACAACTCGTCATGGTTGTGCATTCACATAGAGCAGTTAGATCCGGAATGCTCGCCGGTCGCCGGAGGTTGGAAAAAACAGTATACCCAAGCTACAGAAAGACACAACAATGTATCACGAGCGTAAATATATAATGTGCATAAATCAAGTCTGTGGTTACAGCGTATATACATATATATGTACCTTAATGTCGAAATCGCGCATGGCGCAATGGTAGTGGAGCGCAGGGGGCTCCTCCAAGAGGTAGTCTCCGGATTTCTTGAGCAGCAGGTGCCCTTCCGCGATGGTGCCAGTGCACTTCTGCTGAATGATGTTCCCCACCTGATCACCCCTCTCCGCGGCCTCGCAGACCTTCTGCAAACGACAACGTGATGCAACTACTGTCAGCTGTGTTTTTTGTGGGTTAGCAGTGCCGTACTGTTACAGCCGAAAACGTGAAGCAATCTAAGATCCCGCCCAGTTTGTCCACCCAAATACCTGATACCGTTCACCTACTCTCGTCTGCGCTTCTTGGTGTACGGTCGTATCGGTAGTTTCAACGAAGGTGAGACTATGAAAATAAACCATTAGTGTTTGGTATAATACGTAGGGTGGTATACGTACGTACTGCTGTGTAGCATGAGAGTACTCGGTCTGCTGGATTGTAGGAGGGTTTTGGAGCCTGGATACGTACATCCTGCTGTATGTAGATGACTTGTAATTACAACGAATACTGTCTCTGCTGTCTCTGGACAGACGAGCAGGTATCAAGCAAAGGGCTTCCAAGTAACCACGCCAAAAGTGTGGGGGGGTTTCCAGGAGAGTGAGAGAATAAAACGGGCCGAAAAAAACAGAAAAGCAGCATGGTTCCGTTGTTCAGCCGGAAAAAATATCTGCGGCTCTTTTTTTCCAACCAAAAATACCTGGCACCCAACCTCCGGGACAAACTTGGCTCCTTTGCTCTTACTCGACAGGCGGCCTACAACAGCAGATCGGAAAAACGAAAAAATAAACAGCAGGAACCCACCCGCCCTGTTGCATGATGAAAGTACCACGCCGCGCGTTTGTGATGTGAGCAGGAGCAGGTGCACAACACTCTCTCGTCTCGCACGAGTATCATACGTGAAAAATATTACTCCACAGCAGTCGCCGGCCTACAACAGTGGCGGAAGCCAGGAGCCGTACTCGGTCTGCCTAATTTTAGGACAACGAAGCGTCTCAGAGCCTGCGATGTACTTCGAACCACGGGAGAAGAAGGAAAAAAGAAACTCTGGGTCAACATTAACATCAATAGAGCAAAAACAGAGTGCATTTTTTTACTCACGCCAATCACGGGACCCCCCTCTGGGACGATCCACCCAAACTTGAGCTTCTCGCTGGTCCTGCTGCCCAGGCACTCCTTCCTCACTGCGTGGTAGTTGTACACACTGCAACAAAAAGGACAGCAGAAGCAAACGGCGTGTGAGTGTGATGATTTCAAGCACGCACACACATCACAACCGTAAGGTACGAAGCAGCCAAGCGTTCCACAACACAACAGGTGGAACGCAGACACTCGAACAGAAACGTATTAATGAAATCACGCAGCGACGAACCGCAGAATGGGTGGAAAAGTGATGCTGGTAGTTGTACCACGCTGCAACAAAAAGGACAGCAGAAGCAAACGGCGTGTGAGTGTGATGATTTCAAGCACGCACACACATCACAACCGTAAGGTACGAAGCAGCCAAGCGTTCCACAACATAACAGGTATAACGCAGACACTCGAACAGAAACGTATTAATGAAATCACGCAGCGACGAACCGCAGAATGGGTGGAAAAGTGATGCTGGTAGTTGTACCACGCTGCAACAAAAAGGACGGCAGAAGCAAACGGCGTGTGAGTGTGATGATTTCAAGCACGCACACACATCACAACCGTAAGGTACGAAGCAGCCAAGCGTTCCACAACACAACAGGTATAACGCAGACACTCGAACAGAAACGTATTAATGAAATCACGCAGCGACGAACCGCAGAATAGGTGGAAAAGTGATGAACACCACTCACCAACCGGGCATGCCTGCTAGACTGGCTTGGTGGCACACCGCGGGGATCAAACACCTAGAAAGGAAACACCGGCGCGGTCGCCACACGAAAACAAACGGAAGTAATGCGAAGGAACTCCGACTCACGTTTGGACGCCTTGTCGGGGCCGTCGTTTTCGACACCGACAGACGGGCTGTCAGCAGTGTCCTCTCCGCACCGATCACACCCTTGGGGGTTGTCGCTGGTGCCCCAGAACTTCTTGTTGTAATAGAAGTATACTCCGCAGGTGTCGCAGACACCGAAGAGCAAAGCCGAATTCCGCCTGTTGCGGATGTTGACAGCACCCCCACAGTGCTTGCCAGAGCACGGGTACGTCTTTCTCACGCCCGCAACGCCGCCGACCACGGTCCAGCCTGCACCCCCACCCCCACTCCCACCCCTACCACCGCCACCGGCAGAGCCCCCACCACCTCCCTCTCCTTGGATTTGGTTGTTGGGCTTCGGCTTTTTAGCAGGAGAGCTACGATAGATGCTTGAAGACGACATGCTTCTCGCTCTCCGAGTTGTAAAGTGGTGGGGAAGCGCTACGGCGACAGGTGGCCAGCGTAGGGAGCTGAAAGTAGGTGCCTACTCGTAGAACATTAAAAAGCCGGCAGTCAACTTCAACATCTCACGACTTTGCGCCGCAGATGCGTCGTAGAGTCGTAGATCAAACGTTGGTAAAAACGAAATTAAACACCCTAAAGTCGTAGATCATACGTTGGATAAAGTTACGGAATGAAGAAAATAAAAAGAGAAACGGGAAAAAAGGAAACGAAGAAAGCGAAGAAAGTAAGGAACGCGAAGAATGCCGGGAAGGTTCTCCGAGAGGGGGGTTTAGGCAGGCGTGTTCCAAGTGGGAGCGCTTAGAGCGGTGCAGGTCCCATTAACCAAGTGAATAAGGTTTAAAGAATTTTCGAGGACAAATGTAATTATATCTATAGAGCCAAATATTCGCATCGTAATTCCAGGTAGTTCCCCTCCCAAACGAAAGTGCTGTTCTAGAGGAGTGGTCAACCTTACTTAACAGCAGCACCGCACATACACACCAAACCAAACCATAGCACACACAACCTCGGCGGGCGGCAGCAGCATCATGACCACACCGTCTACAATAAAGACAAACCGTCAAACGTCTCTGCACCAGAGACTTGCGCTCTAAATGCGGCAGACGTCGTACAGATGCGCGCAAGTCGAGCGTGCTACTGTGTCCTTCCTCCTGCTGAACGACATGAAGATTTGCGCGTGAAGCACGAGACATATGGAGGGTAGTGCGCGCCTTGTGTAATCCCGCATACTGTAGTGCACGTTCTCGGTCATTTCGTCTTCTCGCCGTGAAGTTGGGGGCGGTGGTGGGAGAGTGGTCTTCCTGCGGAGGGCGTACATGTTATGAGAAATGGAGTCGACCCACTCGGTCTTGCAAATCTCACTCGCGAGACACTGCTGTGTGCTCGCTGGATGTCCAAACCCATACCACGAAATGTTTGCAGATTATTCCGTCTGGCGCGATAATGTTTGTTTTGGCTTTGAGAACTGGTCAAGAAACATTGATTGATGGATTCCCCATCCGCCGAAGGACGAAAAAAAAAAAAATGATTGATGGATCCTGTGTAAGTGAGTTTTTCTTCTGCTTCTGCTTCGCTGTCTGCCTACCATTCCGTCACATACTGAGTGCATTCGCCTTACACTCGCTTACATTAGTTTCACCTGACCTTGGTGGCTTGCCAGCTCGTGCTTCGACTTGAGACGGCTCGAATCGATACCCAGCGAGCTTCTGACATGAAAGGGCGACGACGGCTGTCTGCTCTCAAATGACATTCCCGATCTTACAACTACTTGCTGACAATCAGGTCTATACCTCGATATTCGTGTTATTCTCACTTTTTGACCAGGGCTACGGCAGTTTTCACTCCCGGGTTTTCACTAGCACGAGAGAGCGACCCACTGCCCCTCCCTGGCCGAAAGACTCTAGGCGATCATTATGGCGCAGCGTAGCTTACCGTTCCATTGCGGATTCATATCGCAAAATTTAAACAGCATGGAATATTCAAGACCGCGAAGCAACAGCGGGGTCACTCGCGCGAGTGACCCCGAGTCACTGCAATACTCCTAAAGCGACCCCCCCTACCATAGCCTCCCTTGAATTATGTGTATAATAGTTGGCCTCGGTTGGCACCGACGCCGTAAAACATCATATGTATCTTGGGTTTGGCGTTGGTTGGCAACGACGCTGTAAAACATGTCAATCACTACGTAAGCTAGATAGCCAGGGTACCGTTTTTGTTTTTGTTTTCATTTGTTGGCGGTGATCATGATGGTTGTCCAGTTAGATCATATTGTGCGGGGTGGAGAACCCTAACTCCGCACAAGGGGAATGATCGCATCACGTAGTGTGAATATGGTAAGGCACCCACGAGGCAGTAACATTGCTGTCTCTAGAGTGGCCACACCAGAAAACAAAGTATAACTCATTTGCACTGACATCCATGAGCAAGAAAGTAGGACCAATGTGCCGAAGTCCGTCTTACGAGCGGTTCTTGGAATGATGCAGTTCACCCTTCATGCGACTGGCCGAACACCTCACGCCGCTTCGCGCTCGGTGCAAGCAATGTCTGCCTGGTTGGTGAAAACCCGACGTGCTCTGTCCCGGCATAGTAGCGATGCGAGAGTCTATGGTCATACGACTACGGCCATGCACAAACTGAGTACACCCCTACCATATCCTTGGTCCTTTCCTGGAACAGTTCTACGGAGTATCCAATGACCTTTCCACCTCCTACAACAGCCCGTATATCTTCCAGCAACCCAGATAAATCCATGTCCTAATCCAAAATCTACTGACGACGACAAGCGAAGATCAACTCCGATACCAGGTATGTACGTGGCTTAACCCTTTCCTTGGATCTATTCCACCCTGAGTTATCAACTTACGTTGTGACCTTTTGACTAATATTTTATCAATTTATCAACTGACTTATGACGTCTCACCACATACATCCTATTTTATTTTTAGAGGGGCGTCCTTGTCTGCCTGTATGTTTGCCTTGGCTGGATATTATTCTGTGTTTGATTTTGCCTTGTATTTTTTCGTACAAGTATGCGTGTCCTTTGGCCATTGTGACGTAATGAGGTTTCGGACGCTTGGTTGCCACAAACTATTTTTGTACGTGGACCAACGAATGAATGCGTTTCTAGAATGGAAATTCGAATAAAATTTAAATAAATGAACAAACAAGTATGATAAAAGGAAAACTCGAATCTCGAAACTTTTCACACCCTGTACAACTGCCGCTGGCAACTACAACTAATAGTTGCGCATAGTTGTCCAGGACGAGTAGTTATCCAGGACAACTAGTTGCGCAGCTTTTTCAAAACGTAGTTGTCCAAGACAGTTATTTGCGCAGCTTTTTAAAAACGTAGTTGCCCAGGACACCTAGTTGCGCATCTTTTTCAATGAGTAGTTGCCTAGGACAACTAGTTGTGCAGCTTTTTCGAAAGAGTAGTTGTATAGAACAACTAGTTGCGCAGCTTTTAAAATAAGTAGTTGTTCAGACAACTGGTGGAACTAATTTGAGTGAAATGCGGAGATGCGGAGATAGTTGAAGGAACCTCTTGAGACTGAGTACAGTAACAGCCAGTTGTTGAATACGACTCTTGAGATGCAGAACACAGTAACAGCAGTAGTGCACAGCAGTTGTTGAGTATTGAATATGACCTCTTGAGACTCAGAACGGAACAGTCGCCGAAGACCCAGCGGTGCTGCACACAACGCCACATCACCATCCCACACACACGCAGACCACGGGACGGGCAACTAAACGCACGGCTAAGGGGTACAGGTCAACATGCCACCTGTAAATGACCATGCAAATGGTTTGCAAACTGACGCGAAATGAATATAGTCCAAACCTGTTGGGTGGCCTTTGGAAACGGATATTTTCTTGTATATACTTGTCGACAGGAATTGACACAGTCTCTTTTGTCATATGCGGGATGACGAGAACGGCGGGGGTTTCGGCGTTGGTGAATGTTGGGTGTTTTGTTTTGTTTGCGTTCTGGGTGGCTTCAACTCTTGCGGAATTCCTGGCATACTCGCGTAAACAGTAGCCGCAATCACGTGGGAAACAAGCTCAGGGGATAGGCGACAACCATTAATAACTGGTACCTGGTACGCTGGTTTAGTGCGGCAATCCGCAGTCAGTTGCACGTATCCGCGCTCGTTTTGGTTGTCGCCGACCATTTTTGTGTGCTGCTTTGTATCCTTCCCCCCTCTGATGATGAGGGTGTCTTTTCCCGTGCGTTTGCACTACGTAGGGGGCGCGGTTGACGAAACAGTTACCGCCAGATCGCGATAGTTTCGGTTCGTTTCTCGGTTGCTTGGTTTGTTTCCCCGCAATGAAGGTGTCTGCCATGCATTCACGCATCCGATTTTGCCATGATGTGATAATGTACTTTCCTGGTACGAACTTATTTCCATCACATGATGACACATGGCTAGGCTTCCTCCGACCCCCCCAAAACCACTATTAACGCATTACACTGCTCTTTTCTAGAGTATAGGTGTTCAGGACAACTAGTTGCGCAGCTTTTTCAAAAGTAGGTGTCCCGGACAACTAGTTGCGCAGCTTTTTGAAAACGTAGTTGTCCATTACTGCTAGTTGTGCAGATTAAAAAAAAAGTAGTTGTCCAGGACAACTAGTTGCGTGGCTTTTCAAAAAGTAGTTGTCCAGGACAACTAGTTGCGCAGGTTTTTTAAAACGTAGTTGTCCAGGACAACTATTTGCGTAGCTTTTATAAAACGTATTTATCCAGGGCAACCATTTGCGCAGATTTTTCAAAACGAAGTTGTCCAGGACATCTAGTTGCGCAGATTTTTCAAAGAGTATATGTCTGCCAGACAGCTGGCAAGTATCATAATTGTACAGGGTGTGAAGCTTTGAAACGATGGCAGAAACGTTTGAACGATGACTGAATGAATGAAACGACAGCTTATTGAATTAGTGTTACCGCACATTAGAATTGTACCCCTGCGAGTATTCGCGGCCAACGAGTACCCGCAAATTCTGGGGGGGGGAGCCAGGGTACTCGCGAGTTTTTGGCGCTATTTCAGGGGAGTACCCGGGTTCTCGTTGATAGACGAGGTCCACGGGTACTTGTGACCCTGTTCGAGGTTGTTTGGTCCCTAACGTTGCAATGAACAGAGGGTTGGTAACGCAACGGGTACAGCATTCGACAGGACGCTTGTAACAATGGTTTCCAAACTCTGTAACAAAAAACACCGGGTACATATACCAGTGATCCGAATGCACCCTGTCATGTTCTGTGTTCGTGTGTTCAAAGCGGATGGGTCAGCCATAAACTAGATATTGAGACAGCGAGCTTTCTGCGCGTGATGCGCGTCGCTCACCATGGCCCGTTTCACGTACCCAGGCCTCTCAAGTCAGACGCGATTCGAGTGAAATGAACAGACATCGTGCTCATTGACACGTTGTCAATTGATGGCTTTGCGCGATACCAGTGTGTACGCAGATTTGACGCAAATAAAAAAGAAATGGTGGGAAACCATGCGGGAAAACCTTAAAAAGCAAGAGAAATTTAAAAGCGGCTACTCGCACCACTACTGGCTATGTTTCCACCTCACAAGGAAAAAAAATCTGGACTACGTCTTTAGACGTTGCATGCTGCACTTACTATACCTCGAAAACACTCAGCGTACTCGTAGTGTAATTTATGTACGTACATGACAGTACCAGAAAAGAACGTTTCGAAAACGATCTACTGTGCATAATCAGGCAAAAATCAAGAGTGCCCATAAGACAGGTAGCACTTACTACGTGCCAAGGAAATAAGAAGACGAGGCATCTTCTGCCGGGGGGAACGTTCCTAAAACAATAGGTTACCTAGTGATAGGTTATTAGTACCTTTGGGTTTTAGTCGGGACGATTTAGAAAAAATAAAGCTCAAGCTTCCGCATATTTTCATGCGCATCGTGCGTTAATTTAGCTCCTCCATTGAATTCGCAAAATTAGATGTATCACGCAGCTTGCGAAGATGAGTATCGACCCTAAATTCATCGAACTCACAGATGACGTGTTTGGGAGTTTTTTTTCAAAGTACAAGGTTCCCCTCCGGGAAGTGCCTAGGGCTGAACACCCCCTTTGGCGTTTCGGATAACGTATAAGCATGGAGAGCTATGTCCGCAAAACAGAGGCAAACATAGCAATTGTAAGATCCGTACAAGACTCCCCTTCGGGCAGTGGGGTGATCCCCGTGCGGCGACACAAGCTGGTATGTCGGGGAGTGGGGTGTTTCCCGTGGGGTGACGCAAGCTGGCGTGCCACAGGGGAAGAATTATCAATCGCCACTCAGTGGTAGCATGAGGGTCATACCTAACGTACGCAACATTCACTTGTAAATTGGCATTGTACCCTGGTGCCACGTCAAAAACGCACGTTTTGTTGGCACGAATGACGACGTCAATATTTCTTGCGTTTGCCAAAACTTGCAAGGGTATTTTAGGTAAGGTATACCTATACCCGGGCAAGTTTTGAGGTCGTTCCTAACGTACCTAAAACTTGAGTAAGTAGTGACAGCCGTAACGTACCCAGCCCTTACGTAATATATCAGGATACGTGCCTAACGTACCTAAAACTCAGGTAAGGTGTTGAGGTCGCCGCAAGGCTCGTACTTAACCCGGGTATTTCGTCGACGGCAATACCTACACCCGGGTAAGTATTGGAACGGCGTACCTATCGTACCTAACACTTTGGTAAGGTTCGTGCGTACTTAACACTTAGGCAAGGTATCGGAGTATCGGAGTCTGTACTTAACGTACCTATAACTTCGGTAAAGTATTGAGGTCGCCCCAAGGCTCGTACCTAGAACGCGGGCATTTCGTCGACGGGCATGCCTACCCGGGTAAGTATGGGAGCGGCATATATATACCGGTCGCCCCGGTGGCGTATCAGGTTATCCTCGAGCCTGGTATAGGTCAGTTTCGTGAGTTCGAGCCCCGCCGAGTGCATACTCGTGTAAATTCGTTGGGACTTTTTCTTGTGCACAAATTGACTTGCGGAAAGCGCGAGAGCGTGAGTTAGCAACACTCGATGAACAATCGACGAGCAGTGGCATTGCTGAACCCTATGCGCGATAAAAACTGAAGACAAGAACCGGGGAGGAGAAGGGATGGCATCTGTGACCACGGCTTGTCCAGAAGCTGGAAAGTGAAGTGTGCAAATAATATATATTTATATATTGTACCTAAAACTTAGGTAAGGTATCGTAGGCCGTATCTAGGTGCGGGTGCGTGTACGTACCCGTATAATTACTCGTACCAAAAACGTCAAATTGGTGGGGCTATGTTTGATCTGACGTCCATGCAAGAAACGCCATCTTTTTTTTTTAACGAATCACCATGGCCGGTATGTTTACGCTGAGTCACAAGCTGAGTGACAGCCTAAGCCTATTATTACCTACGCATCGGGATGGAGTAGCATAGATTGCCAAAGTATACGAACGACGCCTCACGAGCCCCTTGTCGTCGACAACGCTTCGGCACGGCAACGTAATCAACGTCTTTTGTGTTCTCCGCCAGCATGTGGTACACGTCCTGCGAGTCCCAGTTTTATCCTGCTCTAAACAACCTTGGGAGTGATCACGGCGACTGCTGTCTTGCCCGGGGCGACCTCGAGCACCTCTCACTCGAGAGTGGCCCGGAACGACCGTGCGCGCTGGTTTCCTCGCTCGGTGAACCTTGGCCGTCGTGGTCTACACCACCAGTTTCGATCATTGCCCACGCTACTCACCCCCCTGGGTTGGGCACGTCTGCGCGACAGGTGCCCTGGGTGCGTGTCCCAGGTGGCCGGTATCCTGGGTGTGTGGCATTGAGACCGCATGCCTAATTTGCGTTGTGAATTCGTTTATTGTTTTTGTCTCGCAGATGACGTCGTGAGTATTTCGCATGACGTACACATTTCGGGTAAGGTATTTTCGCTCGTACCTACACCCGGGCATTTCGTCGACGGGGATACCTATACCCGGATAAGTATTGGGGCGACGTACCTATCGCACCTAAAACTGAGGTAAGGTATCGAGGCCCGTACCTAATGTACCTGACAGGTAAGGTATCGGGGTTCGTACCTAACGTACCTAAAGCTTCAAAGTATTGACGTCATCCCCCGGCTTGTGCCTAAACCCGGGTATTCCGTCGACCGGTATACCTGTACCCGGGTAAGTATTAAAGCGTCGTACCTATCGTGCCTAAAACGTAGGTAAGGTATCGTGGTCCGTACCTAACGTACCCAGCACTTAGGTGAGGTATCGAGGCCCGTACCTAACGTACCTCCGCCTCGGTTATGGGTACGTACCCGGGTATTTTACCCGGGTATGCCTAAGTACGTACATTTCCCGACATACTCTTGGAATTTGAAAACTTGCGACTCTCTCGATTTTTGGCAAATATCACGATTCGCAAACATATCACGTTTTCACATTTCGTAACATTTTATTTTTGGTTAGGAATGGCCTTCAGTATCGCAGCAAACAACAGGCAGTAGCAAGTCGTGCTCATATGCGTATAGTAAGCGGGAGCAAGTCGTGCTCGTATACGAGCAACAAGCAGTGCAGCACAAGCAGTATATAGTGACAGCGAGAAGTGTGGCAAGCAGCAGCAGGAGGACAAGCAACTACGCGTACCTACAGCAAGTAGCAACGACACACAACTATTGCTGCCGTATGAGGTTACAACTACTGCTGCATGAGGTCTACGTCAACCAGCAACAACACGCTACTGCAAAAGGTCTGCACTGCTGTATGCAGCATACTGCAAGTAGCAGCACCAGTACCTGGTACGTACACACGCGTACGCGTGCACACCTACAGTAGTACACATTTACTCCCCTCGTTTAAGGAAAACACAACTACATACTCATACAGTAGTATAATACGTACGTCATAAATTCATGTATAGATATGTTGGCCCTGGCACGAGAGCGGCCGAAGGCTCCGATTTAGACCAGGTTTTGAGTTGTCTTGGAGATAACTCGAGACAAGATTCACCTCTCGACGCGATGTTTCCAGGAGGTTCCCCAGCTTGCTAGACTCTCCAGACCTTGGCGGGGTCGGCGTCGGTTGTGTTCGCTTGTGTCGTGGTGGCCTACGCAAATATCTTTTTTGTGCAAATTTTCCGTTCAAAAATGCCAAGTGCGGAGCCGTACGTAAAAACACCTAATTCCCCTTGAGAACGAAAATGGCAGTTACAGCAGTAGTAGTGTGGCAGTTAGACTGTAGTTGTTCGTATTCACTAGTCGCGAGTTGGAGCCTCGCCATGTTCGATTTTCGCTTTTCATATGTTTATTTTTTTCTCCCGTTTGTGTTTTATAGACACGCCCAAGCCAGGCAGAGTCTATTGACCAGAGGTTGTCCCCCCTTGGCCAAAGGGGGGCTGGTCAGCACCATTAAGGTGCTAAACGAGAGAGAGAGAAGTTGCTGTGCATCAGCTCCAAAACACGAAAAGACAGGCGATCTTAAATCCCTATTCTAGAATCCAGAAGATGATAAATGGAAACCCCTACGCCATAAGATCCATCATACTCGCTCATCTGATCCTCAATGGTAAATCACCGCAAGTAAGATCAGCTAACATTTCTTATCACCAATACTACACACTCTCTGGTGCTCCACTGCTGTCCACCGTTCGAGTCTCGAGTTTTTTTCTTTTTTCTTTTTTCCTTGCAATTTTCTGTTCCTTGCAGTTTTCTGTTTAGGTTGCTTCCCTTTTTTTTGCTCTGTATGTACCGGGCACCGGCCCAAAGTGAGAAAATGTCAAGGCATGTACTTTTTTTTATTTTTTTGTCCTCCGTCGGATGGGGAAAAATAAAGCTTTACGAAGCTCACCACACTTCCACGTATTTTCATACGCGTCGCGTGTCGATTTAACTCAGTTGCTTTCGCAGCCCAACGCTAGCTGGCGCACCCTTCGGGTCCCATTGTAGACATGTTAGACCCTCATTGTTTGTAGTCACTAATCACGGGTTCGAGCCTTGGCATACCATCGCTTTTCCTTTTTTTTCTTTTTGAGTGTTTTTGTTCTCCAGTTTGTGTTCGAGTCTCGACGTTTTTTTGTTTTTTTTCCTTGCAATTTCATGTTGCTCTTTTTTGTTCATGTTTGTGTTGCTTCCTTATTTTGTTTTATATGTACCGGGTACCGGCCTCTAATGATCATATTACTTTGTATGCATATATTTCACTGGGTACTGCTTGCTGTTGGTCGCGATGTGCTGGTGCGCTGCTGCAGCATGCTGTTGTTGAATTTAAACTCACACAGGAGTTGTGCGTGGTGCGTTGCTGCTGCTAGCAGCTCTTGCACTGTGTGCATGCTGTATGATGGTATCGGCCCATATTAGAGCATGCTATTAATATTTATGCATGTTACACTAACGTTACACTAAATACTCCTTGCTGTTTGTCGTACTGCGGGTGCTGCCGCTGCTACATGCTGTTTGTGGTTGAATTTACACGCACATAAGAGTTGTACGGTGTTGCTGCTGCTGTTACTATATGTGTGCATACTGTACTTCTACGGTTTGCGTTTGTCGTTGGACTGCCGCTGCTGCTTGCAGTTGGTGTGATTACATGTATGATAAATCCATGCATGAATATGTAGACCCTGTCGTCGCAACGATCGAGAGGACCGATTTAAACCAGGTGTTGAGCCGTCTTCAAGAGAACACGAGCTGAGGTCCCCTTCTCGGCACGCTGTTTCATGGACGTGCCCCACCTTGCTCGCCCCTCCCGACTCTGCCGGGGGTGGCCTCGGCCGTTCTCGCTTCGTGTCGTGACAGGTCCTGCAGAATCGTGTGTTTTTGCCAAATTTATGTTGCGTAATGCCAAGTGCGTAGTCGTATGTACAAGAACACAAAATATTGTCCCGGTAGTAATCGTACAACAGTAGCTTGAAGGGTAGCCCCGAACAATTGTTGATCGTTAGTCGCGAGGCGCGGTGAACTCAAATTCACTATTTTTTCATGTTAGTTCTTTGTTTTCTCCCCTCAGGGTTCGAGCCTCGGTGCATTATCCGATACTCTTTGAATTTTAATTATTTTCCCGTATATTTTTTTACGTACCGGCTCAATGCAAATTGACAGTATTATCGTATGCATATTATATAAAATTATTGTAGCAACTTGAGGTGTGAGTTCGACAAATTTAGTGTCGATAATAATGTTTAGGAATCTTGTCTTTGCATCCTGCGTAATTTACCGATCGCCCATATATATTTTTTTCTCATGAGTCAAAACCTAATCAGTAGTAATGGTGGAGATAAACCCTGCAATAAAGCATGAAGACATAGACGTCTTAGTTGACACGAAAATTTATAGCTTTTTTCACGATTGAATCGAATAAAAATAACTATCCTTTTGTACTGTATTATCATCATCATTTTAAGTACTATTAATAGGATCGTGCGGTATGTATATACACCATTTATGTGCATATTTTTATACTGGAAAAGCAGCTCCCGCTTGTGCGGTTGTTGAAATTACATGCACATAAAAGTTGTTCGGAGGCTGCTGCTGCTTCGTATTGTTGTTCGTCATCGTGTGCCGGATGACGAAATTTGTTGCTGGTTTCGTTTTTGCACCTGATTCCACTTTTTTTTTCTCTATTCAAACACGATTTATGTGAATGTACCCCTTGGCATTGCTGTTGCATGTACAGCCTCGATTTGCCTTAATCCTATACTCATAATGTATGTCATGCATCTTCGAAATTACGGGCATGCGCGGAGCCAAGGAGGGCGGCAGCCCGCCGCGGCGAAGCCCACATAGGAGTCTGTAAATATTTGCACACACAGTTGATCATACAGCAGGAGTAGTCACTCCTCGTGTACCCACGACATACAGCAGCAAGTAGCTGCAACACTACTGTTTGTCGTTGCCGTTATATCATAGTATACGTAGTATATATGTACATGTGTAAACACTATAAATATGTAACACACGTACGTATGATACGTCCTGTCGCTCGAATATGTTGGTTTAAAAAAAATCTATCAATAGCGTTGACCCTGGTTGACTGCAAGCAACCGTGAAAACCATGTTAGCCTAAGAAAAACTATCCCGCCACCTTGCCCGGAAATAGCTGCATCGATGACTCCACAGCAGTACATTAATACTAGTACCGACTCGCGCGATGGTGGTATCAGCTCCGAGGACTTCCCCTCGTAGGCTCAGAGTGCGTTTGTCCACAATGCAATAGTTCGTTCGGTATCACACGGGGAAGTGACATGCCATCGGCCATGGACCTTCCCGTTTGTATCTCAAGATCTCAAGAGCTCACAAGAAACGCCAATAATGATAATTGAACTCCCTGACAAAATGTATCCAATCATTCTACGTAAGGTAGGATGCCCAATGATACGACCACACCGGAAAGCACCCTCCAAAAGCCCATCTCGGGCTACCAATCACAAGTTGGCTCAGACCGAGTAGCTTTGATAAACATAGCTGTCCGTACGTTGGGCAATGGTCAAGTCCAACACGTCCCGGTCAGTTTCACCACGGCCTAAGATCTACCACGTTTACTGACCGTGAACAACGGTTGTTCAGCAACCGCGTCATCACCAATGCATCTTGAAGCAAACCACGCACGACGCGCCACACCTCCAATTGCACATGCAACCAGCCGAAACCCAGACCACACACGGAATGTGTATTCCGGCACAATAGCCACCTCTGTAAAACGGAAGCATCAACCCCGGACATGCTCTGTCCACGCACAGCCTCGCGATAAACCGCCAGCTGTGGCTGCGTCAGGTGATATCAGCGCCCTGCGCAGAAATTCCAAGTCAGAAAAGAACACGTGAAGTTCAACATTTCAATCAAAACAAAAAACAGCATTTCAAAATTCGGGATACCCCCAAACCACAGTATGATCGAAAACGCAGCCCATACCACTGTACGATTCCCTGCTTCTGGTCCATCTTCAGCAGCAGCGCCTTGATCTCTTTTTGCAGCACGGTCGTCGCGCCATCAAACGCGCGCGACACCGGCTCCCAGGTGCTCTCCGCTCCTCCGGCCCTTCCCAGGCCATCTGGACGACAAAGTCGTCGTCACTACCGAGCGGCAGTGGGGGCACGACTCTGCCGCACTCCACCACAGGCGATTACGTTCAGGTGGGGGCTTCGCCCGCACCACCCTTGCCCCTGAATGAAACCGGACCGCCCCAGGCTTCTTGCGTGTAGGTGGTTCACACGACAACGCCCGACGTAACACGTCAAGGTGCGTGCGCAAAACGATATCACGCAGCATCTTGGCACATTCCGGCGGGGGGGCATGGCCAACAGCGTTATCGACAGCCGTCTCCAAGACGCCCGCACGATCCCGCATTTCCACCTCGGAATCCTGAAATATCATGGCTCGTTGAGACGGCAGCGTCAGTGCGACTTCATCGTCCACGTCGCCTGGCGCGTCACCGCCCTGCATGCACGCTGTAACAGCCATTGCCGCTCGCAGCACAGCACCATCGCTGGGCTTGCCCATAGAACGAGCTGTAAGCTCCATCCCAGCGCCATCTTGACGCCCTTGTGCCTTCAGTACAGAGGCCTTGAGCCGCGCCATGACGTCGATGCCGAGTTTTTCTCTCAGCGTCTTCTGTCCGATGATAACCACATCGCCTTCCCCAGGGAGCACGATAAGCGGCATCGCAAATCGGACTGGTCCCCATGGTGTATCGATCGTTAAGTGGAGTCGACACGATTGCGTCTCAACATCACACTCCTGGCCCAACGACGTCACCACACGCTCATGCCCAACAAATGCCTGGGTTAACGCGGTTTGCGTCACCCCCGGCCGTCCCTGCAGGGCCGGTACCAGCTCCTCCGATATAGCTGTAATGTTCGAACCAGAATCCATCAGCACCTTAACCTCAGCAGCCGCAGAAGCACCGGGAACCGCGAGACGCCCGGCGACATGCTGCATCAGGGCGTCCAAGTGCGGTTCGGTCTCCACTGTATCCACGCTCGTATCACCACTTTCTCCCGGCTGTTAGACCGAGACACGCGTGTATGAAATGGTGCTGGAATCACCACACGACTGCTGCGATGCCGGTGCCGGCAGCTGCAACGGAACGGAGTGAAGAACTGGCGCTGCATTCTGTGGCCCAGCGCTCTGGGATAACCTGGTGCCGCACCGTCTCGGTGAGCCCATAATCCACTGGCGCCATCCTTTCCCGCGGCCCGCGAATGTACACGTAGTCGTCGTCATTCTGCGTAGATGGTTCAGGCACAGCAGGTTCGGTCTCCGTAACCACCACCTTTGAGGCGGTCGTGTACAGCCTAGCTCGAGGGGTGGCAGACGCAGGGGCCATCCCGGTTGTCTTGCTCCGGGTATGCTGAGCGGACCGATCATGGACTGCTGCTGCTCTATAGGGATCTGGCCGTGGGTCTGGCCATGTACGCCTTTCCCCGTCTTACCCTGCTGGCTTTGGGGGCAGTCCCGCTGCTTGTGACCTTGCCCGCCACACACAAAGCGCTTCTTGTTTTCGTAACGACGGTTCTGCTCTGCTTTTACACTGGCGGTATTGGCATTCTCGCGTGAGTCGTGCCCGTCAGCAGTGCTTCCCTGCGGCGTAGTCCCCGCAACAGCCATCGACCTAGTGTCACGCCGCTTTGCTGTTTGCTGGCGTACAGCATCGTTGGTTTCAATTAGGGCTCGATCCCGTTGCTGCTTGGCAATTATGCTAAACACCGCGTCAGGGTCATGCGTTACGAGATCAAAACGCATCTTATTTTCCACCTTGCGGCGGAATTCGAGTGGCTCGATTCCCGCCGCTATTGCCTCCACCAGCATCTTGCCATGCTTTAGCGTGTACTGCCGGCCGTCGGGCCTCACCACCTTCGTTAGCCCGCTGTCAGCAAGGTATGTCCGCAGGGCACATTTTTGCATGAACACCCTGCTATCTACCGGCACGCTCGCATCCATCTTCAGCACACGGAATATCTGACGGCAAAATCCTCATCACTCGTCTGCTGCATATCAACGCCAGCAAACCTTTTGAGCCCTTGCAACAGCTCCACCTCGGAGAGGTTGACCCAGGGGTTGACATCGTAGAACTCATCAGCCACCATCATTTGGGTCGCCGAATCTACCAGCTCTCGCCTCCCCGCGAGTACCCGGTCTCCTCCATCTTGGTTGGTGATGTGCATCTGCTGCTCGTACTCCGAGTGGGCAACAAGAAATTCACGCATATCTTCGAAGGTACATCACCACCGAACCTAGGCGGTCTATCTCCCCCGATCGTCACCTTGATTTCCGGCTTCACCCGGCCGCTGGCTTGGCCTCCACCTCTTGGGTTGCCCCAGCTTGCAGAATGGACTCCGTTAGCGCCCTGCGCTCGTGCTCCTCTTGCTGCTGTAGGGTCTTCCATCGCTTTCGGCTGGTGTCCCACACCAGCACGCAAAACATTGTTTTCCGGCCTCCGAAAAGCAAATTGGTCACGTGTTGGGCAGTAAGCAGAACTTACTCAACTCAATGGAATTGTACCGACTCTCTGACCGCGGGCCCGGTGGTATCAGCTCCGAGGACGTTCCCTCGTAGGCTCGGAGTGCGTTAGTCCAAAATGCATTATTCCGTTCGTTCCCACTCGGGGAAGTGACATGACATCGGCCATGGACCTTCCCGTTCGTATATCAAGATCTCAATAGCTGACAAGAAACGCCAATAATGACAATTGAACTCCCTGACAAAATGTATCCAATCGTTCTACGTAAGGTAGAATGCCCAATGATACGACCACAGTGGTACATAGTAAAAGAACGATCGTAGCGGATCATAGGAAGAACAAAATGCAAAAATGCAAAAAATGTAGCTGCCCAAACGCGGAGCCCTGGTACAAGATGTTTCATTAGGCAAGAGGGCGTAGACCACGACTAAAAAGCGAGCACGAAGGAGCCCCTGTCTGGTGCTAACGCACAACAGTAGCAAGAAGCAGCAACACCCTGTAGGAGGTAGACCACGAAACAAAACGAGCACGCGCGAGCTCTTGTCTGGTGCAAACGTGTAACAACAAAAAGAAACAGCAACACAAGATGTAGTATTACCTCGGGCACTGCTGTTGCTGCTATGGTTTTATCATACGTATGATGGAGGATTCATGGCACCGGTTACCTTTCATACGAACACTTTCGTACGTATCTAATATGTACGGGAATATGAGTACCATTCGGATGTTAACATGGATACCGAACCGTTCATTATATTCCGGGGCAAAACGTTTTTGTGCTCCAAGCTGCAACGAACACCCCACCAGCTCCTGCCGCTCTCGCTCGGCCGATACGCGCCAAACTGCAACGAAAATCGGCAACCCCAACCTCATTGAGTCGAGGAGACTCGTCCCCTGCTGCGCGCTCGACCTGGGCAAGGCATTTGCGCCTGTGGTCACGGCGTCGGCGGAGCTTCACAGATTACAGAAAGTTTGGCTCCAATTTTGATTGTGGACGGGAGTGTAAGGTACTTTCCGTGTCATATCATGATATGCCGTACCTTATGTGAGAATGCACAGAGCAACCCAAGCTGCGTTTGTGCGCGACAGAGGCCCCTCCCTGCAACTTGCTCCCCACCCTTGGCTCGAACGCGTTGGTACGTTGGCGCGAAGGGTGCACAATAGACAACGACAGTACTGCTGAGCCCGAGAAGGCGAGGTGCACTTGGTGTCCGGAACCATGCTCGACGCTGCGCATGATCCCGTGTGCGGGAGCTGGGATGTTGGGGGATTCTTTGGTCGCATGATCTCGTGTGTGCGAGCGGCGGGACGTTTTTTTGCGTGTGCGCTAATTTTTTTTTTGCGTTTTTGAAGAAATGTCTTGGGCCCAGAGTTCGCGGAGCGGGTTTCCACGCGACCCGCTCCGGCACGGCACGGCGGGGCGGAGCCCTGGGGTGCCCCCGCGAAGCTGGCGCTTTTTTTTCTTCGAGAGCGCGCCGCGGCGGCCACGGGCTGCGCGCAAGGGCGAGGCCCTCGGGGGCGCGCCCCTCGGACGGCCGGCCGTCGGCCTGGTGCGGCGGGGACCGGTCCGGCGCGGCTGGGCCGCCGCGAAAGCGCGCCGCCGGTCGACAAGCTCACAATCTTACTATAATATACACGGCTTCACTTCGAGGAACAGGGTGTTCCCCGCGGGGTGACGCAAGCTGGCATGTCGTCGGAATGCATGGGTTCAAACGCAATGTCGTATGTAGGGACGGTCGAGGTCTCGGGGTGTCGGATGTTACCTACTAAAGCGCACAGACCTACGTGGAGCGACCGAGCGACCGGGCGTCGGAACCCTACCGATCGGGCGATCGCTCCCGGTGCGAGACCAAGCTCTACGGCCTGTGTGGGGTCGACCCCCCTTCTGTACTCGATGTCTACCACATTTCCCCTCGCGAATCTCAGGTACCGGTGTATATTATCATCATTCGACAGCAGCAGTAGAAGTTACGTAGACACGTCTACTGGAACGACTGGTCAATTGGTTGTTTAATGTACGCAACCCAACCCGAAGAAAGTGTCGTCTCGTGTCCTAGCAACACACCAACAGCAACAACAGTAGCAGCACAGCAGCAAGCAGCATGCTTTTAATATTGTACCGCCATATACTGCTAGTAGCGCTGCCGTGCGCTTGAATTATACCCGTACGTTAGGAGTACGTACATAGTACATTGGTACAGCACTTAGGGTTGCGATTCTGCCTTTTTTGGACCCAAAAAAGTGGTATGGCCGTTCTTAATTTGAGTAATTACATGCATCGACAGACCAATCAGAATATATCGAAATGTCGAGCCTATCACCAAAACAGGTTAAATAGGTGGACAGGAGTCATACCTGCATCAAATATACCAGGTACAATACATTATTTGCTTTATCCTCCTGGTATCAGGGTCTGGTAATGACAGCCCTCCACGTCCGAATCGAGTGCAGAGGGCTCGCCGGGCTCGGGCACCGAAGGCTCGGGCACGAAAGGCTCGGGCCCGGAGGGGTCGGGCTCAGAGGGTTCCGGCTCAGTTTCGGATGCCTCGAGTTCGGAGTCAGAGAACGATGATGAAAGTGAATAAAACAAGAAAAACAAAAATATAAAATGTGCTCAAAAAATCATGATTGTAATATACCAATGAGGGCGAATCTGCCTGCTTCATTCGTTGCATAGTTATGTTCACAAATGAGAAATGATCAAATGAGGTATACCCCCCGGTTTTTTAGATCATTTGAGGGTACAGAGAAAACGCGGAACGCGCCCGCGCTGGCCCCAAACGGCCTAAAATTCAATTCTGACGCGCTGCCATGACGCCCGCAGCCCATGCCGAGCACGCACACCTTTTCTTTTTCGGGCCCGGTGTTGGGGCTAACGGGGCCGCGGCGAAAGAGGGGGCAACCTACGCCCCGCTTTTGACTGAAACGTGGGGGGGTATCCCTCACAAAATCTACTAAATTAATGTTGTACCCCGCTTTGACTGCAACTGCCCCCCATTTTTCCGAAAACTGTACCCCCGCAAACCCGAGTGCACGTCACCGGCCAACGGCCCGAATAGACCACAGGCGGAACATCCAGCAGTAGCGAATAGCTGCGATCGTTTGTCTCCAAAATGACGAAATTACGGTGAACAGGAAACAAACTAAACGAAACAAGTCTCGAAGGAATACGAATGGATACAAAGGCGAATATATTTGCTCCTTGCGAAAGGCGATTTTTTGTCGGAGAACCAGAACACGGAATCCTACTCTTACGACGAGTAGGGCCATACGTGGGCGGGTACTTGCCTATCCGCTGTCCACCGGCGTGCTGTGCTCGGGGCTATGGACCGGAGGGAACACACGCGCATAACGAAGCATTCACGACGAAGACGACAGTAACTAACGGCATAGCAAGCCTGTGCCCGTACTTGTCGAAGATCAAAGCAATTGCATCCTCTCATCCATCACCGAGAACGCTACGGTTATCTGATACGAAATGAAATTATATAAGGGCCATGATATAAAAAGACACGCACTACTACAGCAGCAGTAGAGTGTTTTATGTCCCCCTGTAGTGCCGGTTTTCCGCCCACGCATGGTCGTACTCGTCTTAAGAGTGGGATTTGGAGATAATCGAGAAGTTCATGGAAATAACCCCAAAACAGCCAGTTTTTTTGGCAATTTCACCTCTGTTTTTAGTCCGTTCCAACGAAAGACCTAACCCCCCGTGGAACATATTGCATCTGGAGACGTACCCAAACTCCCAGTTGAAGATATATGCGCGATCTCTCGCACCATGCGTTTGAGAATTGAAGAATTTTATACACTGAAATCATGTAATTCTACGGTGGGTGGACGCGTCGGCTTTTGGCGGGGATGCTTTTTTTTGGCTGATGGTTGTCGCTTTTTTAGTGGTCGATACGCACGAAATCGCAGGCCTAAGAGCTACTGCGCTTATAAACGCACACGCGCGTACGTACCTAGTACGTGGTGTCGCACGGCGCAGGGATGTGGAATTTTAAAGTGAATGTAAAAGGCTTTCTTGGAAGAAATAGAAACAATGAAGAACCAAAAGAAAATTTGAAAGTGAAAAAAGACCAAGGCTGTTCGTGGGTCAGGTCAAACCTCACGGGTCGGGTCGGGTCGGGTCCGCTGACCCGATGTCCGACCCGACCCCCGAAAATTTCGACATGTCTTGACCCGACCTGACCCCACCCGCGAGAAATTGTAACCCTCTGACCCGACCCGACCCGACCCGAGAGATGTTGAAAACTTTTGGCCCGACTCGACCCGACCCGTGAGATTTGAAAGCCTCTTGACCCGACCCGCGATATTTTGAAAGCCGTTTAACCCGACCCGACCCGACCAGACACACTATGAGTGACCCGTGAGGTGCGGGTTTTATGCGGGTCGGGTCGACTGGACCCGTGAGATGCATCTCACGGGTCAAAGTCGAAGTCATGGGTCAAAACATTTCTGGATATATACCTTGGTCGGTTAGTTGGTCCTCGGTCTCTTGTACTTTTCCCAGGATGTCGTACTCTCTGTTTTTTGTACCGTTATTGTTTGCAAATGTTGTGGTATGCGTGCGAAAAACGAGAAAGAGCGCAACCCACACATCAGCACTTAGCCGTGCCCGTATAGCGCTAGACCCCCTGGTCGACCCTACAGCTCTAACTCGATGGCTTCATTTTCCATCCCGACGAACAAGCTAGCTATGCTGTCTCCGGCCCGGGCGAGCAGCCTAGCTGAGCCGCCTCCGGCAGCGAGCCCGCAACTGGGGCGGTGAACCTGTCAGCAGGGGCTGCGATCCGCAAGGATCCGGGGTCTGCTGCTGCTGCTGCCGCTGCTGTTGCGGACCCCCGGATCGTCCCGACAGCTCTAACCCGATGGCTTCAGTTTCCACCCCGACAGGCGAGCTATCTATCTATCTATGCAGTCTCCGGCCCGGGCAAGCAGCCGAGCTGAGCCGCCTCCGGCAGCAAGCCCACAACTGGGGCAGTGGGTATGTCAGCAGGGGCTGCGATCCGCGAGGATCCGGGGTCTGCTGCTGCTGCCGCTGCTGCTTGCTTGCTGTTGCTGCTGCTTCGCCGACTGCGCTTGCCTTTTGTGTATGGTCATATTTCGTACTGGTATGGCAATTCTTAACGGGTAGTTCATGTGTACGAACGTCCTATCGTACATGGGTTCTTATGGTATAATATATCTGACGCCTGTTATGCTGCACCCTGCAAGGGGGGGAGGCATGGCTTTTGTTGGTGGGCTTGGATGGATGACAGTATACCGGAATAGTTCCTACGCCTTCATTCGACACGGGATTCGAATTATACGTTATGTCTGATACGTGAAGTTACTGCCTAGTATGATTATTCTGGACGCTATGATAACATACGATCGGAGTATCGGCACGAGAGAGGCTTTCGTGCAGCTTCGGAAGCGGCAAGGTATGTATCTTTTTTTTTTTTTTCATCCTCCGGCGGATGGGGAAAAATTAAGCTTTAGCTCACCACACTTCCACGTATTTTCATACGCGTCGTGTGTCGATTTAACTCAGTTGCTTTCGCAGCCCAACGCCAGCTGGCGCACCCTAATGTATCATTTTTGGGCCCGCGGGTTGGATCCGCGTATCTGGCCCGCGGGGCGCCTGCACGACAAGGGCCTCCGGCATCTAAAGTTCGAACAAGGCGAATCCGCGGGTCGATCCGCGGTTCTGCCCGCGAGTCAGCAAAAAACAAGCCGCGGGTCATTGTGGCTCGTCCCGCGATTGACCCGTATCTCGGGGGTCCATGACCAGACCCGACCCGCGAGATGAACAAACCTCTTGATCCGACCCAACTCGACCCGCGAGATTTCCAAACCTCTTGACCCGACCCGACCCGACCCGACCCGACCCGACCCGACCCGACCCGACCCGACCCGACCCGACCCGATCCGACCCGACCCGATCCGACCCGACCCGCAAGATTTTGAAACCTCTTGACCCGACCCGACCTGACCCGCGAGATTTCAAAATTTCCTTGACCCGACCCTACCCGTGAGTTTTTAAAGCATAATGACCGGACCCGACCCGACCCGCGACATTTTGAAACGCCCCTGACCTGACCCGCGGGTCGGATCTTGACCTGTGAAAAGCCCTGAACAAAACGAACGTAGCAAAAACCTGATGCATCACACGTATTAGTGTATGAAAGGGTTTTGGGAACAAAGAACAGGAATTAAATACAGGAGGCAGTTTGCAAATTTGAAAAAATGCCGCCACCCGTGCGAAGCCCTTGAAAACGTAACACATGATTTATACACTGCCGAAGAGGAGCAACATCGTGCAGCATCAACAACGACTTCACAGCACTAGAGAGCAAACACAGAAAAAAACAAAGCAGAAATCAAAGATATATGGCCGCCCCCGATGAGGAGCCCTTGCCAAAGCAACACCAGACGTTCGTTTTCGATTTTTTCGGGTTGTGATTTGGACGAAAATAGCAGCATCAATCACTCCACAGCAGTACAGTAACACAAAAACAAAATTGCAAAATGTAAGAATTGTTGCCAGCCCCCGTGCACGAGCCCCTTGTAAAAACAATGGCACACGTACCTTTCTTCTTTCGACACAGGCCATGCATTTGCGTGTGACTACGCCACAGCAGCACCACCACCACCACGACCACCAGAGACTACCACACCAGATAGTAGCAGTGTCGTTTCCATGTTCTCGGGCTCTCGCAGTTGGTTAGCAGCAGCAGACTGGCAGGGTTCGTTCCAAGTCACAACGCAGCATAGCTGCTCCTCCGTGTACTTACGTGTGAAGCCCAAAAATCCGTTCTGAAATCAATTATTATTCCGAACCCCGATTTGGTCCACGAGACACAGCTGATGGTGCGTTTGATTGCGTGTACATACCCACTCCTCAGGAGTACCTCCAACACCACCACCACCACCAGACTGCAACACAAGCAAACACCATATTTTTTTCCGCGGTCCCGGGCCTTCGCCCGCTGCGGTAGCGGGCAACCCCTGTGTGCTTGCATTTTTTTTATTTTCTTCTGCGTGCCACGGTCCTCGAGAACACCAGCTCCCGCCGCCCTTATTCGATCGCAACACGCCGAGCCGCGACTGAAATCGATGGCCCCGACCTCTCTGAGTCGAGGAGACTATTAACCCTGCTGCACGTTCGGCCTCGGCAAGGGTTTTGCGCCCCTGGTCATGGCGCCTGAGGAAGCTCACGAAAGATGGGAAGCTCGGTGGGAATTTCGTGCGTGGACGGGAATAAAAAATGCATTTTTTTTAGTATCACGATGTGCGATACTCTTTATGTGCTGGCATATTTTCGCGCACGCGACAACCCAGGCTGAGTTTCTGCGCGACAGAAGCCCCTCCCTGCATCGTGATACCCGCTTCAGCTCGACCGTGCCGGCGCTCTCGCGCGAAGGGTGCGCAACAACAGTGCTGCTGAGCCCGAGAAGGCGAGTTGCTTCTTGTGCCCGGGACGATGCTCGACGCCGCGCACGATCTCGTATGCGGGTGCTTAGGATGGGGGAGGGGGAGGTTGGTTCCGTGTCGTGTGTGCTTGCCCTGCCTCTTCGGGGCGGCCATGCGTGGGGCTCGATCGTGCCGGCGGGGCAGTTTGATGTGCGGGGCAAATCGGCGCTCGTTGCTGATAGGGCAGATGGGTGCGAGCGGCGGCTTTATTTTTTTGCGCGTGCGCTGAATTGCTCTTTCTTTTTTGATGAGGAAATGTCGGCGCCGATCCTATCCATAGGAACACCTTCGCAAGGCATTAAAATAATCGCGCAAAGCGCCCAACAAAATGGGGGTGTTTTAGAACATGTAACACAACAACATACGTACACTGGAGCCCTATCATAAGAAAGGGGCTCACAAGACTCTTTCGGGGAAACAAGGACTTCGATAACTTTTTATACTAAAGTTAGTGTAGGACACATTATTTCCCGAAAAATACAAAGTTCAGCCTAAAACTCGAAACGATTTTTTATCAGTGGGCCGGCACAATACTCTACAGTAGAACAGGACGTAAGAAAGGCAAGCTGATATTCTTTTTTGCAGGAAGACAATCAATCCGTGACCTGAAGTTAGTGCAGAAGACACCTTCTCCCAAATAAGAAACCTACACCCTGATCCAGGATTCCTGTTTTTCGCTATTCATGAAGATTATTCTAGGCACAATACTCTTCATACAGTAGTAACGAAATGGGGGAAAAAATGGGAAGAAACCGAAATAATTCGGGCTGAGGCTGAATTTATAATTTGAGAAAGGGTGTGATCTGTGCATTTTTTTCAGCACAGCGCCTTCCGATTTTCTTTCTTTCGTGGTGAGGTATCAGCCTTGCTTTCTTATATCCCTGTTTTTTTTTTCATGCCATGTACTAACTATTAGTGCTGGATATCATAATATATGTACAACCCGGACGGCGAGCAGCACCAACCAGCCGTAAGTGATTTTTTCACACGTTTGTGATACAAATGTTGTCGTTGCTCTCTTCTTAAGATAATGCTCAAATGCATGTTTTTTTTTCGCGTTGAACTCCTTTTTATGTATCGAGTGAAGCAGGGCTTTTGGTGACAAATTTCCAATTGCAATATTAAGCTATGCGGGTGGTTCCGCCGAAATAGACGACACAAACACCACAACAAATAGGGCCCGTGTAACTGTAGTTCAACCAGATGATTGACGATGCTTTTTAAAAACTTCCTTCTTTAAATAGACACAAAGTCATTCAGATTTCTGCACTCTAGTGTGGTGTGTGTTCTTGGCACTGAACCTTTCTTGCCGCGCGGCGACATCCAGCATGCCCATCATGCCTTTTTTTCACCCTAGATATACCAGCCCTCTGCTGTGGTCACAAACTACAGTACATACGAGGCGGGAAATCGAAATCGCAAATAAATAGAAACCTTTGCAGTGCTAAAACTAGACATGTCGGAGGAGACAAGAAAACAAGACATCAAGAAGCAGAGAGGGAAACAAAATAACCGGCGAAGGAAGATAAAAAACGGGGGAGTGGGGAATAGCTACGAGTAGGTACGAGGCAACCTCCCTGTCCTTCTTTCCCTCTCCCTAAGGATAGGCAAAACGAGAACATCGGAAAGGAAAAACAAGTGAAAGGGATCACACCTTACTTTGTCGACAACGGTGGTAGTATCGCTGTTGAACTCCCCCCTCCAAGATGAAACACAGATCAAAACTAGTGCCACAAAAAATAAAACTGCCGGCTCGCAAACGAAGCAAAAGCAATATATAGTCGAACGATCTACACTCTGTGAACTAACAAAACTCCAACGACCCGACACTGCAGACGCTAGCCTACCACATCGCCACACCACCCCATAACCACATCAAGAGGGACCGGAGTATCAAGCGACGATCAGGGGCGTAGACCCTACCGTGCGCCTTTTCACATTCACACCGCGACCACGGCCGCTTACCGTCTGATCTAGTTTTCCCAGTTCTGCAGGCCCCGGGCCGGTGCTTTTCTGGCGGCACACTATATTGGGGCAGCCCCTCCCTCCCACGCGGGGCAGGGTGCGCCTCATGGTACGCGCCTTATCTTGTCCACGGTGGCCGCTGTGCAAGCAGATCTGAGGGCCCCGGGGTGGGCCCTCGGGCTTCTTGGGCTTCGGTTGGGCGGCGTCGTACTACCCAGCCCCTTCCCCGCCGCCGCCAAAATCCAACATATCTGCAGCTCCCGCCGACACCCCTGCACCTGCCGCTGCGCCCCCTTCTTCACTGCCGCCACGAAAGCCAATAATACCTGCCCCAGACAAACTCCGCGGAACCGGAGGGGGAACAACGCTACGGACAACGGCCGCAAACGTCGCGTTCCCGTCAGCTTCCTGCAACCTAGCACGCAATGCAACATGCGGTTGACTATTAGAGTTCGTATTCTTAACGTTGGCGTGCCTTTTGAACCTATCATAGTGATGCTGAAGTTGTTGGTAGGGTCGACAAGATCACCCGACCCCTCATCATCAGGTCCCCACAAATTCTGAAAAAGGCTGCTTTTTTCAGCAGTGTCTGCCACGTCAAGAGCAGAGACCCATTCAGGAAACATCGGGCTATCTGTTGACCAGCTGGCCGTGTCGCTTTGGGTAATTTCAAACCCGAACTGTTCGTAGCACGCTCCAATCTCCTTCGGCTGTCCGCGGTTCTTCGCAGCCATCCCAATATTCCAGCGATGATTGAAGTCCGGTGCAATCGAGTGGACCAGCGAAGGAGAAGCGCTTTAGTAGCCTGCGCAGGTAACGATGGCAACGCTTTCAAAAGGACAAACAATTGGAGCAGGCTGAGAAAATAATGAACAGGTGTACGTCAGGTCCATGATAACACGATCTACCTGGTCAACCAATAAGCCGAGGAAAAGGCTCAACATGTTACTCACTGCAACAACGAAACTGTGCGGTTTACTTGACGGCAAGTAATAGGAGCATCGGGTTATGACGTGAGGCCGTTGTGATGCGTGAACACTGTTGCTGTACCTAATAGTGATATAAAAGTAACGCGAAATACACAGACCAAGCCTCTGTACTGTTAGTCCCACTGACACAGCGACGAGTTGCGATATCCGCTTCAGTTTTCCCAGTTGCGTAGTACAGCGGCACGCCGTCAAGGTCGTTTAGACAACGAGCTTCGATGTGCTTGTGGAGCAGCTTCTTGGCCTCCAGTGCTTTCGGACGCAGGACAATTTATCCCGATTTGGCATCTATCACGTCGCAAAATTGATCAATCGCTGAATCAAATCGAGTCAACCATCGTGTCCGCTCAGGCACCAACCGCCGACAATTCCGCAAGAAACGCGTCCAGTTAATCTATATATTCTGTCACCTACTCCGCTGCCATTCCTTGCGCTTGAAGAGCACTTTCTATTGCAGTTGGAAGCGACATCGGCATGAGCGTATTGGTCACGATACATGACCCAGTACAGGCATTGTTTTCGACTACATCTCAAGGTTTTCCATATTTCTGATCCGAGCAACGACACATGTGGCGTCAAAATCACTTGCCTCCTTGATGTCTTCCAAATTAACGATGAAGCAAGCATCTCTCAACCGAGCCATGAAGGGCTTGAAGGCGCCGCGACTATTCTTCACCGGGCGCGAGATACGTGGAAGCGCGTGGAAGATATCCAGGCGAATCTTGAGCATGCGTGGGACGCCCCCCTGATACAGTTGGTCAAAATCAACATTAATTCATAACACTCGACCAGAAAAAAAACGTATATTAAAAGCGCACATTGACGCCGAGCAGATTTCAGAAACAAGCGGCAAATATTTGCCACCTCTACAGCACTCACGTCGTCCTGGTCGACGTTGTACATCGATCTCGTTTCCAGCTCCTAGGTCGCAAGTGCGGCCGTGACCAGCGCCAAAGGCATACCCGTCGCCACCGTCCTCTTCGCCCTCGTCCGAGTCCGCATTATAAAAACAAAACACAAATAAAATAGTTTGGTTTGTTTGGTGAATAAAAAAAAAAATCAGCAAGAAAATGAGGAACGCACTACAGGCAGGGCGTCAGACAGCTCAGCTCAATTTCTTCCTAGGACGTGGTGAGGCCTTTCCTGGCGAGCCCACCACGTGGCAAGTTGCTTCGTTAGCGAAGAAGTCGGCGCCATCGTTTGGTTGCCGGGGCTGCCCAATCTGCCGCAAGGCGAACATGGGCATCGTCCTGCAGAACACGCCTGTTACCACCGCCGTCGCTAATGTCCTTCATCGTCACACGACCCATGGCCGCGGAGGGAGGTGCCCCTTTGTGTGCCGCGTACGTAGCAGGCTTGACCGTGCCGCGCACTTTGACCACGACGCGCTTCTGGCTGCCAGATTGACGTGATTGAGGACGCCACCGAATCAAAGATTCAGCGGTAGTCTCATCGTCCTGTACGTTCCTAACACCAATACAACTGGCATAGTTATTGCTGTAGAGTCGCACCTAGAATTCCATGTTAAATTGACCAGGTTTTGGGGTGATACCAGGTTTAGTCGCTTGCGATGCTGATGTGTTGTGCAGGTTGTTCGTTTAGATGTTGGTTTAGATGATGGAGGAAATAAGGCCTCGATAAATATGGTACGCGAATCCCAATCGCACCTGTGTTCCCGATGGCAAAATGGTCTTAACCGGGCCGCGTATGGAATCCTTCAATATCTCGATCTCCACCTAAACAAGAACGTACACGTAAGCACCCAGGCAGGCATACTCTACCCATAACGGCACCGGAAGTTAAAGTTCAGGCATCATTAGCATTCCACCTACAAGGAGATTCAAGATCATGGCGCCAACACTCAAGCTGGCTACAAGTAACGTTCAATGAAATACGAGCGATAAAACTACGAGCGTGAGCAGAACACGCGCGCATCGAACTGCGGTAGTATCACCAGTTGGGCGTTGAGGGGATAAGTCCAGTGAGACAAGCGGATGGTCGGGTCTGTGGGCAACTCTTTCCCAAGCAAACTAGACACTATACCCGCCAGAGAAAGATATGGCGTCTACCCCCAACACGTTCTCACGTGGTTAGCACGTCCACAGTGTTCGCGACTTTGACCTCTTCCAAATACGTCGCATCTGACTTGATGTTGACGCCGATTCTACCATGACGTACAGGTACCAAATCACGCTGGCTTTCAACGTCGGGCAACGCAATCGAGATTTTTCGAATTGAGTACGTCTTCTGTCAGCTGCGAGCTCCCGAACCGAAAAACACGACAACCACGATTGTACCAGGTGCCAGTTGTCGTGTACCAGGTACCAGTCTTGGGCTCAGAGCTATATACATTACATATACGAGTGTACAAGCTGCGACAGCAAACAAGCTGCGACAGCAAACAAGCAGCAGCCGCAGCTTCAACAGAAATAGGGTAATTAGCCAGGCTGTTGTTGACAGGAAAATAGGAAACTCGGGAAACGTTATACTGAAGTTAACGTAGAATATTGTAGAATGTATCCTCTCCCAGATAGAAAGCCAGCCTAGGTTATCTGTGTTTTCTAGTTGTCCTGTACTACTGCACCTTGTATCTGGCGCACGATTAATCAAAGGTCAGGTATGATAATATACTTCGTACCAGGTACCAGGTATCGCATGCCCAGAGGTGTGACACCTGGTAGATCAGAGCACAACCAGCAGCGCACAAGCACAAACAGCTGGAGCAGTAGCCTACAATGAGTAAAAAGTATCTTCATAACAGATGACATCGTACCTGGTACGACTTGAACCTCGTATCCAAATAACAGCAGTACACGACACGTAAAAATAAGCATGGTAATGAGAAAGCCAGAATGATATTACACCACCGGAAAATAAGAAACTCGGGAGCCGTTATACTGAAGTTTCCGTAGAAGAAACCCTCTGCCAAATAAGAAAGCCAACCTCAACCTAGGTCAGTATTTCCGTGCCTTACGATGTACAGCAGTACTACAGGAGTGCAAGACACCTAATATTAAATAAGAAACAGGGTACAGTAATAAGAAAGCCTGGCTGACATTTTGAGGAAAGTAAGAAGCTGGGGATCTTTTATACTGAAGTTTGTGTAGAACGTACCCCCTCCCAAATAAGAAAGCCACTCTACCGTAAGTACCGGGTAGGTATGTTTCTTATCTGGTGTTCCGTACTGCTGTGACAGGAGTAAGATTCATCCGCACAGAGCAGGTAATGAAAAGCAGTCCACGATATAACTAATCACATCCGGCCTTGTGTAGCGTAGGTAGAGGAGTATAAGGAAATTACCCCACCCGCTTGATCCCCCCGTTGACGTGCTTTTTGTTGGCTTTGACATTGCTCTTGATCGCTGGTTCGCTGCTGTCAAAATAGATGAAGATGCACTTTTTTGCGGTTCGCTCTCCTGAGGGTCCATCACCGCTACCTCCACTGCTACCTCCATCGCCGACTCCACCATCACGACCTCCCCCATTGCTGCCTCCAATACCCCGACCGCTGCCTCCGCCATGACACGCCATCACTACCCACGTCGTCGCATCGACAGACGGCACGTTCCGAGAAACGAAAGTAGCGACACTACAACGCTGCTAAAAGAAGCCGCCAGGGCTCGGGACCACGGAAACGAGCCTGGTGGTGGCAGGCTAGCGAAATCTCAAGTAGCCATACCAAAGCGTCGATATGCCGCCACTCGAGCATGGTGCTGACCCGCCGGCTGTTGGTGTCGGTTGCCTGGTGTCTGTGCTGCGCGTGGTCTCTTTTGCAATCTCTCTTCTCTCTCTCTCTGAGCCGCGGCGCAATCACAGCGCCCAGTGGGGCAATCATCGCCAATCATTGTTGTCTATCCTTCTAAAATCCTTACAAAACTCGTATGCCATGTGCCGAATTTATCGAATTTGCCTGCCTATAAGCCAATCATATCGCTGGATCCTTATAAATAATCCCTCTGGTATAGGCGCTGTGCCGAAATGCCTTGGACCGAAAGTGCGCGAAAACGTGTTGTTTCACGCGGCTCGCTCAGGTGCGACGTGTGAGGGTTGGGGCCCGGGGCGGCGCTGCGAAACTTACGTCATTTTTTCGGCTTCGAGAGCGCGCCGCGCGGGCCACGGGACGAGGGCGAGAGCGTGGCCCCGGGGGTATGCCCCCCGGGCAGCCGGCCGTCGGCCGAGGCGAGCGGCGCCGAGATCGGTGGGGTGGAGCTGTCGCGAAAACGCGCCTCCGGTCGAAAAAAAATGCGATATTTCTATGTTACATACATACGTTGGACATACATCAGGCCCAAATCCAGCATGCGGAGAAGACAGGGTATAAACAGAAAACGATAATATATCAGCTGTGAGATCGAGGGTTTCGTCGAAACTCACCTTTGAAAGATTGGTTTGATACTTCCATCGCGCGCTACATGCCAGAGGATGGCCAAATCGGTAGATGGAACATCCTGTCTGGAGGAACGTTGGAAAAACCATCTACATACATCAGGCAAAAATCAAGCATGTAGAATTGACAGAGTGGTACGAACAGTACGTACCTGAGAAAGATTGAAAGGGTGGAACCTCCCGCCGGGGGGGGCTTTCCGAAAGCGATCGACATATAACATGCAAATTCAAGCATCCAAAAAGACAGCCCAAGGTTGATTTGTACCAGAGAAAGACTAAAGGGTGGAACCTCCTGCCGAGGGGAACGTTTCGAAAGTTATCTCCATAAATAAGGCAATCAGTCAAGTATGCAAAGATAAAGGGGAAAACCAGGAGATAAACTTCCAAAACAAGTAAAGAAGCAGAGGGAAAACCCGGTGTGGATGACTAAAATTGTAAATATGCTTCTACTGTAAAACCTCATGCTAGGTGGAAGGTGGAAGCGCATGAAAGGATTAAAAGCAAAAACAAGAAAACTCCGTGTGAAAAATAGGGGCGGTAAGCCTTAACGAACGCCACGAAAACCACCGCCATACCCCTCGCGACCTCTGATGCAAGCCACCGTATAATGCGTACGAGGTTCGACCTTCGAAGAGCTCTGCTAGAAGCTACGACGCACACGGCAACCTCTCGCGAACAATATCAGCCGGCTAAGAGCACTGTTTATGGTAGCCCGATGTAGGTCATAGATATTGACCTCATGAAGATTCGCCCATAGTAAGATCTGGTTACACCTGCATGTGGAGATGAATGTTGATTTCTGACAATTTCCAAGATCGGAAACTTCACCGAAAAGGTTTTTTTTCCAATCTCAGGCGGAGATCGGGACGAGGTATTTCTTTTCTAGATGTTGTCTCGCGGTTAGCCCGCATTTTTTCCACCGCGCGCACACACAGAACAGTAATTCGCAAAGATGCGGCAGCCCCGTGGGCCATTTGCCGAGCAGCTGCCGCTTGACCCTTGCGCACCTCGAGCGCCATGGTCTGCAGTGTCTTGTAACGCTGCGGGACGTTCGTGTCTATAGGGTGTTCAAAATTGTACAACCTTTCCCCTTAAAGTACCAACGAGTATATTGAACCTTGTTAGCTTTTGCATCTAGAATCGTTTTTAACATACGCACTGTTTGGAATTTTATGTTGGCATCATCTTTAGGCGGCGAAATGAATGTCAGGAACACATCTGTGACCTAGATCGGGATACCATAAACAGTGACCTAATCAAACACTGATACGCGTAAACCTAATAGTTGTCCAGAAGACCGCCGACGACCGTGCTGCGCACGATAACAAGCTGAGCAACCTTGGTGGACTTGAGCTTCGTCCACTTCTTCAAGGCCAGCCCTACCTCGGAGAGAAGGCGCTTTGACGATGCTAAAGAAGCCGGAATGCATAGCACACGAGATGCCAGCTCGAGAAGAGTGAATGGCTCGCGGTGCCCCATCTACCACGCGAAAGGGCTCGCATGTCGTTCCAGCAAGTGATACAGCGGAACCTCAGCAGCTCCGACTGGATCTGGGCGTCGTACTGTTCCTCGCGCCGTTTCTTGTCCGTGGCACATTTCATGTTCGGCCTTCACTGCTTTTTAGTTATTCTAAACAGGTTTCCTGGCGATTTTGTGCGATGTACTGCGCAGGGAACGTGATGTAGGGGACAAGAATTCACAATCTCCGGGTTTTCCAGGCGTGAAACAGCGAGTACTCGGGTACTCGTTACTCACGAGTTCGCGGGTACTCGAGCCCCAAATACTCGCGAGTTTGAAAGGACTACTCGTGCCCGTGACGAGTATTGGCAAAGATTTTGCGCTCGCGAGTACTCGGGGGGACGTTGTAAGGGATACAACTCTACAGCACAGGCAAAACGCGTATGGTGCGCGGACCGCCGAAATAATGCAACGTTTTGAGAATGGAGAAACGCGAATAGCGGCAAAATAGTGAAAAGACCGCCAGCGTGGTGCGTTTTATGTTTATACCAGATGTTAATACTACCTTAGCGTAGGGATGACGGTGATGGTGTCCAAAGGGATCTTCACGACTATGTCGGTTTCAGTATGCCCCGCTCGGCGTCGGCTGTATCGTGCGGCACCGGACCGCCCGCGCCACCACAATCGTGCCACGGCCGCCCCACGCGTCAACCCTCGGTATCCCTAGCGTAAGAACGAGCGCCGATGCCGCACTCAGCGAGCGGGGGGCTGGGGAAGACCCTCTCCTGGGGATGGCTCGCTCTCTCCCCAGGAAGGCTGTGGGGAATAGTAAAAAGTGCAAATCCCACGTCGAGTACAAACCAAACGCGCCTGTTTGCTGCTGTCGTACTGCTGTAGTACTGTTGCACATGGTGACTGGGTTGTTTGGTGGGTGGACGGGTTGGTCGGCGGGTGGATGGGTGGGTGGGTGCGTCGTTTTTGTACCCGGGTGAGTGCTTTCGTGCCTGTGGGAGGTGACCCTGTTTTTTTTTTTATTACAATGTTTTGTCTTTATCCACTGTACCGGCTTGCTCTGACAAGGTCGGGTACAAACCGACGCATCTGTTTGCTGCTGTACGTGGTGCTATACTACTGTATCACATGACGGTTGGGTAGGTTGGTGGGTGGATGGCTTGGTTGATGGGTGGGTGGTCGTGTGGTACGTGGGTGAGTGTTTTCGTGCCTGTATACGGAGCGCCTCTGGCATACATAACGCATGTAATCCCACCCAAACTTGACCAGTGGGGGGCGAATTATAAATTGCACTGCTTCCCGTTTGGCACCGTGCTTCCACTCAGTGGTGCAAATTTATAATCCACCCTCCGGTGCAACCGCCGGAGGCTGTTAGCACGAAGTGCGAACCGTCATTACACGTGTCGGACCTGGTACCAGGTGTCTTATTACACTACAATAGGCATATGGCTTTCATCCCTGCGTTTTCCGAGCCCCAATCCCATCGGCCGAAGTTCCCCAACCACCCACCCCCGTTCAATCAGGGGGCGAGGCGCGCGCGGCGGGAGTTGCCCCTCGGGGGAACGCCCCAGTCTCGCCGCACCTGTTGAGCAAGTTTAGCGACTATCATCTCATCATGTTCATTAATGGATAGAGCGGTTGAAGCTTTCAGCAGCAAGGAGCATGGAAGCAACACTCAACACGACAACTGCACCAACACGGCATTCGCTTCCAGTTCGCCGACCAAAAACAACAATAACTGTTTGCTGCTCTACGTACTGCTGTACGGCTGCAGCACATGGTTGGGGGGCTTGATGGGGCGGCGGTTAGTCGGTGGGTGGGTGGGTGGGTGGTTGATTAGGTGGATGGGTGAGGGTCGTTTCGTACGTGGGTGTGTGCTGCTGCTGCTGCGATGGGGCGGCGGTTAGTCGTTGGGTGGGTGGGTGGTTGATCAGGTGGATGGGTGAGGGTCGTTTCGTACGTGGGTGTGTGCTGCTGCTGCTGCTGCTGCTGCTACCTCGAGGTATCTGCCTGCCACTGCTGTATGAAAGCTGACCAGTACCACACGAGGGAGCAGAGGGAGGCACTGTGGAGGCAATTTCCGAACAGGGATATACCGTATGTATATCAGCGTTGGGGATCGAGTTCGACCTCCAAGTAAAGGGTACATCACTCCCTCTGCTCTGGGCGAGGAACGCGTTGGAGTTATCGATTTTGGGTTTTGGGCCTTCACTGTGGATTACACTATTCGTTGTGGTATGTATGTACCAGGTTCCAGGTACCTGTATATGTTTTATTCCGGCACCGGTTCGGCAAGTTCATTGCCATCTCAATATACTCATAAATAGAGCCGTCGAAAATCAACCTCTAGAATTCAGCGAAAGTTGGTTACGGAAGAAGCAGGAACCCCCGCACAACAGCGGCGTTGAGCAGCAAGGAGCAAGCAGCACATAAGGCCATTTCTTACACAGTCGTATTTGTCAGTCTAAAAGGGCCTTTTTCGACTGAAGCCCATATCGGGCTTTCTTACACAGCCGAAAAAGGGCTTTTTACTTAGTTTTCCGACTAGGAGATGCAGTCGAAAAGCTTGACTTTTTCGACTGGATCTGCCAGTCGAAAAACCCAGTCGAAAAGTTTTGCACCTGTAATTTTAACCCATCGCTCCGCTCATCCCACCACAAAACACACACCCACACGCTCACACACCCATACCAGGTATCACACAGCAGTATCATACAACAGCGCCGACGCTGCCTTTGGTATCACTGCTGTTGCTTCTCGCCGCAAGTCAGCGTGGCGCACTCCTTGCTCCGTTCGCCAGCAGCGTGTATTACACGACGGCAGCAGCGCGCGATATCGATGCCATTTTGCTAACAACGGCTACGCCTGCTGTAGCATTGGCGGCTCTCGGTTGAGTGCAACGCCACGAATGTAGCTTTGGCGGCTTTCGGCTAAGCCCAACGCCACCAACCCGCTTGGACGAAGGTTCGTCGCGCGCGAAGCATGCGTTGCTCGCGAAGACCGCACGAAGCACAGAGCTGTCAACCGATTTTCCACTGCCATACAACAGTACTCCCTCACACCAACCGCCTCTAGGAAGAGCACAAAAACTATAAAATCGACTCGACTGAGGACAACAAGAAGGGCCAGAAGAATCCAGTCGAGAAGAAGTCCAGTCGAAAAGGACCGTTGTCGACCGGCGGAATCCGGCTGAGTAAGAAATGGCTTAACACAACAAGCGCACCAACACGTCAACCCCTTCCAGTTCGCCGGTAAAAGACCAGAACTGTTTGTTGCTCTACGTACTGCTGTACAGCTGCTGTAGCGCATGGTGGTTGGGGTGCTTGATGGGTGGACGGGTTAGTGGATGGGTGGGTGGTTAGGTGGGTGGGTGGGGGTCGTTTCGTACGTGGGTGAGTGCTGCTGCTGCTGCTGCTGTTGCTACCTCGAAGTATCTGCCCCTCACTGCCGCTTGATAGCTGACTTGCACCATACCAAGCAGCAGAGGGGCAGATTGGAAGCGATTTTCGAACGGGGATATACCACATGTATATCAGTGTTGGGGATCGAGTTCGGCCTCCAAGTAAAGGATATTACGTTCCCGCCGCTCTGGCCGAGGAAGGCCTAGGAGTTATCGTTTTTGGGGTTTCCATTATTCCTGGTGGTATGTATGTACCAGGTTTCAGGTACCTGTATATGTTTTGCCGCCGTGGTATGCTTGGCCACCACCGTGTGTAGGTCGTTGATGGCTTCGATTTAGGTTCTGACCACCTACCACAAGGTGCGGAGGTACTACCCATGTCGATTATTCCACTACTCCGCCTAGTTTGGGACGTCAGCGGACCCCCCCATTCGTTACTGTCACCAATGCAATATCTCCGTAGATGTCTTCTGTCTGCTATGATCATCGCTTGGCGCAGTCCAATATTGAAAAAATCAGGCGCGCGACTATTTTTGCGCTTGTAATATATGAGTAATATACCAGGTATTCAATAGTTGTTCATGGCTTATCCACGCCCCCAAGGTAATTTTTTTTTGTCTTTTTCCTGAGTGGGCTCGGTTGGTACATGCCTGGCCTCGCAAGACCTCCCACTTGAACAACGCCTCCTTCCATTACTTGCCGAACGGTCATTTTTATATATGTATTTCTTCACCTTTTTATTTTATTGCACGAATTATCATCATACCAGGCCCCAGCTGAGCTCAGCTTGGCTGTTCAGCAGCGCAGCGCAGCGCTAGGGCGGCAGCGCAGCGCCGCGCGGTGCCTTGCGTTTCAGTGCGGTACGGTAGTGTGCGGTGGTGTGCCGTGCTGTGCCGTGCTGCGTTCTTTGCTATACTCACTCGTACCAGGTATCATTCGAAGTATCATACCAAGTACCGGTTACAATGGGACCCGAAGGGTGCGCCAGCTAGCGTTGGGCTGCGAAAGCAGCTGAGTTAAATCGACACACGACGCGTATGAAAATACGTGGAAGTGTGGTGAGCTAAAGCTTTATTTTTTCCCCATCCGCCGGAGAATAAAAAAAAGGAAAAAAACCAAGTACCGGTTGCATGTTCTACTTACTGTAGATTGTTGAAAATGCAACAAATGCACCCCCAGCTCAGACCAGCTATAGCTCAGCAGTGCAGCACAGCACCGTGCAGTGCCGTGCCTTGCCCTGCGGTGTGGTGCTGTGCCGTGTTGCGCTGTGCTTTCTTTCGATTGCACAGTATCCGGTATCATACGATTTGCAAGGTACCGGTATGTACGCTCGTTGTTTCGCTTTCTTGATTTGACCGTCCCCTCTTGGTCTTCTTAAATGCTTTTCTCGTTTTTGTTCCCGCCAATTACACCCGTACTGCCGATCAGAACGAGACGTCGCCAACAAGCACACAGCACAGCACAGGGCAATCAGCCCTGCACAAGTAGCTCTTGGAAGTATCAAATGGCTAGTTGCACCAAATAATAGGCTTATTTCTGCCCCCTTCTCATTTAGTTGCATTTGTCCTTGCGCGAGCGTACCGGGCAGTGTCGACCGCCGGCGGAGCGGAGCCCTTTGTATGTATGTAACTGATACCAGGTATATTTGTGAGATTTGAAACACATGAAATAACTGTGAGAAATGATGCTGAGAACTGAAATAAGAAATAAAAGATATTTGAGTCTTAGGAAACGATACTGTACCGACTATAAATGGTGCTGACATTTACATATATATATAAAATCATTCTTTGGTGTCAGGGATTTGGTCAGGAGTTTTTTTTTGTCTCGGCCGAAGTATGCGATTCGCGGAACTGGAATTCTCGATCGAATATAGCTTCGTTCGAGCGCCGCCTTCGGGGGGCGGCTCCCAAGCCCCTTGCCCTGCCGTGTGCCTTCCGCACATCGACGTGAACGCGGACGGATGCCGAGCGAGACAAGCGAGAAGTTGCAAAAATACCGCATGTCGAGGAGGAATTTCGGAGATTTCGGTTGAATCTTGATGTCTGCAGCGCCTGGATGATTTATAAAATTGGCATTATTTCCAAACGGTACTTGATAATGTTTGGCATTTTGCGGTGGCATACTCTCGAGCGTTAGCTTCTTTGCTGTACTTTTTTACTAGTTCGTTTGGTTTCTTGCTCGGCCTTTATTTTTTTTTTTCTGCTCGTTTTGCCAGTTGGAAAGGCAGTTTTTTAGTGTGGGTACACCTAAAACGGGACAAAAATTACCGACGATATCCAACAACTTCGTGACATAAATTACCTACGGCACGACGTTTCGTGACAAAATAACTCCCAAATCATGATGTCTTCACGTAACAGAATCTCGAGACAAAACCAAGCAGGTAGAGCCGTCTCTTCGTCCTTTGGCCCTGGCTTTAGCACGGCCGCTGAAACTCCAGGCAGCCTTTGCTGTAGGCATGAACGAGTGCGGTTGATCCGCAGCGAACTATCCCTCTGTGCTGGCTTCTATGTGGCCGTTGTCCATGCCATTTCATATCACCTTCCTCCTGTTTTTAGCTCGTCGTCGTACGGTTGAGGTATGAGGAAACCGGTACGTACTCGGTGAGAACAGCAGTATGTACGACGAGCATGAACGCCAACTGACGCCATTGGCAAACACACAACAGCAGGTGTAGCAGCAGTAGCCGAAGGGCGAAACTTCTAGCACATGCTGCACCAACTAGTAGCAACCAGAACCACGGCAAATAGCTCAAAGTGCAGTACGGGTGCCGTTGGCAAGTTTAGTCGTACTCGCATCACTCTGTCCAATATATAACAATCGTTTTATGTTCATATTGATGAAGAAAAAAATATCACATTTCCTGTAAGAATGATACGTCGTACGAGCGGACGTTCTGGTGTGCTGCTGCCGTGAGACCATCGAGCACACCGCGTGTTTTACATAAGAGCGAACAAGAGGCAGGGCACAGGGGGCCCCAACACAGAGTCACGTGACAACCACGGCCAGCTGTCGATCGCGTAATGGCCGGTAGTCCGAGCTTCGGTGGGTGTATAGGAAGTTGTTCGTAGTACTGCTGTAGACCGTCGAAAAACCACGTGACATTTCGTTCTGGTGGCAGACTCGCCAGTAGACCCCGAAATTGCTTATTCATTTCTTTTTCTTGGCCCCGTGCACCCCTACTGAAAGATCTGGGCTTTGACTCATCAGCTCCACACCGCCCAGCACCCAATCGCGGCGTTATAGCTCACAGCAACAAGGCGCCGTGCAGTGCCCTGCGATGCCCTGCAGCCCAGCTCAGCAGCGCACCGCCGCGCAGCGCTAGCTCAGCAGAGCGAAGCGCTGTGCTTTCCCGTGCTCTGCCGTCGCGGTCGTTCGGTATTATGATATCTAAACCTCCGCTTGCCCTGATATTTAGGTATTTGGCGCTTTATTCTATATCACGATTTTTGTGTGGGCACTTTGTGCTGTCTAAAACTGAACATGGCGTTTTCTCCACACTCGAGTCATCAAGGGCCCAAGACTCGAGACGAGCCGAAGCAAGGTTATTCGCCCCGTCCCGTCCGAGACTCAGAGCAGCGTAGGGCACCAGCTGCCAGGGGTATGAGACGAGGCATTCACGGCATTGGCCAGATAACGTTACCTGCAACAACTGCCCGCCACAGTATAAACGCGCGGACGGACGCTGAGCGTGACACGCGAGAAGTGCGGTTTTTTTTTATTTTGGGCGGTATACGCCTGAGCTATTCTTTGGTCTTGGCATATGTAGAGCTTGAACGAATAAATGAGGGACAACATTTCCAAATTGGCATCATTTCCAAATTTGAATCTATTTTTTTTCCCGGCGTCGCTTTTTTCATGGCGGCCTCGAAGAGCTGTTATTAATAGTGTCCTCCTGAGTACTATTAATACTAACTGTTACTGTAGTACGTGGAGAGGGGAAAGCTCCGGAGGTTCCTCTTACGAAGTCGATGAGAATAAGTTAACGAACTCGAAAACGTGTTTGGTTGGTATTTCAGTATAACCTACTACTGAGTTACTTCTGAGTCACGTGACAAGGGGGTAGTGCTGTGTCGTGAGGTCGATTCTCACCGCCTTCATATTTGTCGTTTTCGAGCGTGCGCGCTGACGACATTATCAATGGGTATTTTGTTAGTTTAACATGTCATGTAGCATCACCCACTGACTGAGTCAAGTGATTGAGTAGCTCCGTGGGCAGTTCTGTAGGACTTCTCGGTCAAGTCACTTTGTTCCAAGGGCGCTCTCCACCGCCTTCCTTATCTGTCCCCTATACCTGATCGTGAACGCGTACTACGTACGGGAGGTAAGAAACACTTCCGAGAATAGCGGGGACGATTTTGGATTTTGGATTCCTGGGCAGTAGTTTTTCCGAGAACGGGTCAACGCGTGGCGCACTAATCAATGACACGGCAGCAATCATTAGTATAGTTGTAGTCAACGACGATATATACCTGGTGCAACGCTGTTTTCAAATTCCGAGCTTCAAGAGCAGCAGTAATTGTTGTTGTTGTTCTCACATTCACTCGCATAATCAAGTCCGTGGTCACAGGACACAGGCTCCATCAGTAAATTATAATGTTGACTGACACCACAGGCAACACCTCTCTGGGTACGTAACGCGGCGTCAACCATGGAAATATCCAGCTGGTAATATCATACAATATGGCGGAATGTAACCTCTATGCAAAGATCCTGTTTTGTTTTTATCAATTGTCAGCTGGACGCCCCGATGGTCTAGTGGTTTTACCCTCGAATACTACTAACGTTTTTTGTCCTTGAGTTCGACACCCACCACGATGAGATTTGACTTTATTTGCTGAAATGCAAAAAGAAAAAAGGGATCAACTGCTGAGAGCGCCTAGCAGCGTGGGTAAGTACAATTTGACGCGAGTCGACGAGGGTAGAAAATGCTGTATTCTCCTCGGGATAAAAATGAAGGCACGTGCCGAAGTGGGGAGGGAGGAGGAGGGCCTGCTATGTGACCCCGGATCGGAGTTACTACGGGGAGGGAGCGCGAGAGTGGCGCGAGGATAATAGATGGGATGAAAAAAAAAAAATGCGAAGATATATTATTACTACCAGTAAATAATATGTTAGTCTTTAGGAAATACGCACAGCACTATCAGCAGTCGTCATGGTAGAGACACTCCGGATATTATGTATCGAGGGGACGCGTCCGATTTCGACAACGTGGAACCACCCGCGAAGCAAAGACAGCAGACACACATCCCGCCTTCCCGAGTAAAAACAGAGAAGAAGCGCTACGCCAACCTCCCGTACGAGCAAAGCCACCCCCGCACCTATCTTAGACAACGCCGCCGCAACGAGAGATCGCTCTCCTCTCCTTCGTTTTCCTCCTCGCCTGCGACCACGCAGACCAATCAATGCGACAGCCTTCGCGTAACAAACAAAGCTCTCTTCTTCCAAAACCTCGCCGGCTGACATGGCCCCATGTCGACGTTTGATGCAAACCGATTTTGCATCCTGTCGACTTCGAACCTCCATTGCCACGGGGACAGCAGTGCAGTCTCTTGATTAATGCCAGGGCTTCTTTCGTTTCGCTTGGAGGCGACGCAGGTCCTCAATACTATTTTCGGTATTTTTGTTTGATAGACGCCAACTTTTACTTGACGGCGCATTTAACATAGTGTGTTTCGCCTATCCTTGCCTTCTTTGTTGTATGATGTTACGTTTTTCTTTTGTCAAAGTATGACCTTCATAGTCCCATGTTCGTATTAAACTCTTGGCATTACTCTAAAGTTCAATGCATGCCAAATCGGACAGCTACACCTTAAGTTGTCGAAGTGCTGCCCTGCCCTACCCGAAGCATGGGCGCCGGCATTCGCAGGCGCCCATGCGGAGCCCTTGTATTTTCAAAAGATGAGTCGCAGCAGTAGAGAGGATGATAACTAATCTCATAAATGCGCCCGAGAGACATGTGAGACTGTGGTAGAATATGTCTACTGGGACCGAGAAGTGACACACAGAGATTAACCGATTATGATCAGAACACAGGAGTATATGATACGAGAAAGGATGCAGTACTGCTCATACTGGGTACAAGGTTCCCCTCCGGGAAGTGCCTAATGGAGTGGCGCAAGAACGAAACCCAAACATCCAACATCTGACTGTCTGTGGGCAAATAAAATGTACCTGGTGGTAGTGAAAACTATGTTCTTGTCCGCAGCTCGAGAAGCGGAGTGTGGGGAGGCGTCCTCCCGGGTACGGTTCGCTCTCTCGCCGTCGTGGTGGAGAACCGTAAATAAGTGGTGATCCCTTCAGTACGTACGTGCCCAGCGCCAGTACTCGTATGATGGGGACGTTTTATACGGGCGACTCTTATGCAGTAAATTTTGGGGAAATTGACAAAATCGGGTACACCCGGGTGGTTTCTGAACAAAATCGGGTACCTTTTTGTCCGCGACGGGGCGCGCTTACGTACGCCTGCAAAACGCCTCCAAATCGCCTTCTGGCGCCTGAACTCACTGCGCCTTGTGTACGCGCAGCACCCCAAACCGTTTTTTCGGCGTTCGAACCCTCAAAACGGCGCCAATGACGGCCCCCATAAAGTGCTCTCGGCGGACAACCCGATTTTGTTCAGGAACACACCGGGTATACCCCGCCCTGTGCTTCGATTTCATCAACTACCCGATTTTGGCCATACTGCACCCGTTTTTGTTCACTTGCAAAACCCGCGGAGACACGGAAACGGACGACATCTCCCCGCAACCCAGCTGTGGAAGATCCCGCACACAACTAGCAACTTGCCGACTGTCATGCGACCACAGCAGCACTGCTAACTTCCCGGCCCACAAAGATCCCGCCCCGATGCAACCGCACTGCGAAGAATGGTGGCATGGCGATGAGCGCGGACACCCAACCAAGATCCGGCGCTAGGACGAAAAGACTAGACCATATTGTTGTTTGTTGTTTTCTCACATTACTCTTGTCAAAAATCTAGAGCCCGTGGTCACACAAAGGTGCTGGAGCCCTAGGAAGATCCGAAAAACCAAGTGAAATCAAAATTCGTCAGGGAAATAATGCGCTTTCCCGCCTAAAAACGCATGGTACGGAAGAAGGCGCACAAGTGAAAAGGTCAAATGTGCACTCGGTACAACCAACAAATATACCCCAATTAACATATCAATAATTATCTGACCACTTTGATACTAACCTCTTATTAATTTCGTACGAGGACCACAACGGTACCGAGACCTCAACCGAAACGGGTTTTTATTCCGTCATCCACACTCCATTCGAGGAAATATTTCTCTGTCGTCCGGAATTTTTCTAGTTCGAGTATCCCCTCCCTTTTAATCTCGTTCTTCGTACTCGACATATACATTGACGGCGATGGGCGTCCGTGTAGAATGATGCGTGTCCATGATAACTAGTTCCAAGTACACCGGAGAGAAAAAAGGTGAAAAAACAAGGCGCTTTGTCCCTCCGAACGAGCGAAGAACACTAGAATGGAAAATGTGGGAAATGAAATCCAGGTACTAGTACTAATTATTGGTATGTTAATTGGGGTATATTTGTTGGTTATACCGAGTGCACATTTGACCTTTTCACTTGTGCGCCTTCTTCCGTATCATGCGTTTTTAGGCGGGAAAGCGTAGTATTTCCCTGACGAATTTCGATTTGACTTGGTTTTTCGGATCTTCCTAGGGCTCCAGCACCTTTGTCTGACCACGGGCTCTAGATTTTTGACAAGAGTTAATGTGAGAAAACGACAAACAGCAATATGGTCTAGTCTTTTCGTCCTAGCGCCGAATCTTGGTTGGGTGTCCGCGCTCATCGCCATGCCACCATTCTTCGCAGTGCGGTTGCATCGGGGCGGGATCTTTGTAGGCCGGGAAGTTAGCAGTGCTGCTGTGGTCGCATGACAGTCGGCAAGTTGCTAGTTGTGTGCGGGATCTTCCACAGCTGGGTTGCGGGGAGATGTCGTCCGTTTCCGTGTCTCCGCGGGTTTTGCAAGTGAACAAAAACGGGTGCAGTATGGCCAAAATCGGGTAGTTGATGAAATCAAAGCACAGGGCGGGGTATACCCGGTGTGTTCCTGAACAAAGTCGGGTTGTCCGTCGAGAGCACTTTTTGGGGGCCGTCATTGGCGCCGTTTTGAGGGTTCGAACGCCGAAAAAACGGTTTGGGGTGCTGCGCGTACTCAAGGCGCAGTGAGTTCAGGCGCCAGAAGGCGATTTGGAGGCGTTTTGCAGGCGTACGTAAGCGCGCCCCGTCGCGGAAAAAAAAAGGTACCCGATTTTGTTCAGAAACCACCCGGGTGTACCCGATTTTGTCAATTTTCCTAAATTTTGCGTGGTTAAAAATTTGAAAGACGAATAGGTGGATTTTCAACCGTCAAAACAACAATCAGCAGCTGTTCCGTGCGCCGTCTTTCTATCGTGGTTTCGATTTTTTTTCTTGGGAAATTGACAAAATCGGGTACACCCGGGTGGTTTCTGAACAAAATCGGGTACCTTTTTTCCCGCGACGGGGCGCGCTTACGCACGTCTTCAAAACGCCTCCAAGTCGCTTTCTGGCGCCTGAACTTACTGCGCCTTGTGTACGCGCAGCACCCCAAACCGTTTTTTCGGCGTTCGAACCCTCAAAACGGCGCCAATGACGGCCCCCAAAAAGTGCTCTCGACGGACAACCCGATTTTGTTCAGGAACACACTGGGTATACCCCGCCCTGTGCTTCGATTTCATCAACTACCCGATTTTGGCCATACTGCACCCGTTTTTGTTCACTTGCAAAACCCGCGGAGACACGGAAACGGACGACATCTCCCCGCAACCCAGCTGTGGAAGATCCCGCACACAACTAGCAACTTGCCGACTGTTAAACGACCGCAGCAGCACTGCTAACTTCCCGGCTCACAAAGATCCGCCGTCACTGATGCACAACTCGCTGCCCCGATCCACAACTTGCCTCTCCCGATGCAACCGCACTGACCGCACTGACTGCTACTCCGTAGTTGCCTCTCTTCTTCTGCGTACGTCCTCTGTTCCGCATACGAAGTGCAATTCAGTAGTAGTATCGGTCCGAAAGAACTCGTACGGATACCTAAATCTGGTAATGCACAAGGACTGCTGTTGGGGAACTATTTTTCCGCGCCGCGCGTGCTCCTGTCTGTGTCGATTCTCCGCTGTTGGTGATTTGGTCCTCACAACAACACGCGTCAGACAAGCCTGAGGGTGCCTGTTTTCGGAGAACTTCGTGTTTTTCCCAAAAAACAACGTATCCTCCTTTCCCCGGAGTATGTATTGCGGTGGGGTGCTTCGAAGTACTTCGTATAACTCAACAAAACTACTTGTACTTCGTAGTACAGCTGTTGCGTCTGTGCATGCGTTCGCAGTATGTGTTAGCAGTCCAGTACGTGTTCGCAGCACAGTATGTGTTCGCAGTACAGTGGTAGTATGTGTTCGCATCACAGAGTATGTTCGCGTTATAGAGTACGTGTCCGCAGTAGGTGTTTGCAGTACAGAATGAATGTGTTCGCAGTACAGCATGTGTTTGCGGTAGTATGTGTTCATTCCCATAAAAAGAGAGAGAAATGTGCGACATCATAGTACGAAGCAGCAAGGTAATCTGTCTACTCGTCGTATCTACCAAAGGTGCTATAAGAGCAATGGAAAGCATCATTTGACACGTGCAATGAATAATAATCTGATGCTTTAGACCAACCAAAAATGCTTGCATGCGTGCATGCGTGACCTGCAAAGTAGTAGTGCGCGGTGTGCGGGATGAGTTGACCGAATCGAATAATCATGACAAAACCCATTACCCCGTACGTGCGTACCTGGAAATATTTAGTACTCGTACCTGGATTTCATTTCCCACATTTTCCATTCTAGTGTTCTTCGCTCGTTCGGAGGGCCAAAGCGCCTTGTTTTTTCACCTTTTTTCTCTCCGTTGCACTTGGAACTAGTTATCATGGACACGCATCATTCTACACGGACGCCCATCCCCGTAAATGTATATGTCGAGTACGAAGTACGAGATTAAAAGGGTGGGGATACTCGAACGAGAAAAATTCCGGACGACAGAGAAATATTTCCTCGAATGGAGTGTGGATGACGGAATGAAAACCCGTTTCGGTTGAGGTCTAGGTACCGTTGTGGTCCTCGTACGAAATTAATGAGAGGTTAGTATCAAAGTGGTCAGCTAATTATTGGTATGTTAATTGGGGTATATTTGTTGGTTATACCGAGTATATGATAAGTAACATAATACAATGTCATATTAGGGTTTGATTTATGGAACATACTATATAGTCCATGTGGGCGATCGATTTAGTACGCAGCTTGCAAAGATGAGTATCGACCCTAAATTCGTCGAACTCACAGCTCACGTCGGCACAATATTTTGGTTTGTAGTATTCGAAGCTCAGACGGAGAGAGTCTGAGGGGTTAGCAGGACGGACGAAAATCCATCGCACCCGTGCCAGGGTCACACCACACAAAGATACCAAGTGTGAGTGCAAGAACCACTCCGGTTGAACGTTTGCACCTGGTGCGCACAAACAGGGGCACGTCACAGACGAAGACAAGAACACAGCTTTGAATCCACAATGCGGCATCAACACGCAGGAAACATGGCCCAGGAAACATTAACGAAAGCGAGGCATGCCACTGCTATGTCCAACCCTTTTACCAACCCACAAGACGAGGAAAGCAATGGCATAGACAGGGCAGCGACAATCAAGAGGGAAGCTCGAACCCCACAAGAGAATTAAAGCACGGGCAGCGACAATCAACACGGAAATTCGCACCCCGCAAGACAAGGAAAACAATGGCGGCGACGCAAACACAGAAAAGCAAGTGAACGAGGACCACAAGAACCGCATATGCATACACGAAGGCTGTGGCAAAGTGCGCAAGTGCAATGCCAAGAGTCGACTCCCTGAATAAATTTCACTATTAAACCAATTTAATGGGAAAGTGTACCACGAGTACATGCACCGACAGTACACCGTCACGTCACTGTTTATTGTACACCTGCGATACGTAGCAGTAGGGCATCGACTTCCACCAGTGCAGAACGACACACTCTGTGCATGTACGTGCGGTGTCAACCCTACGTTACATCACAAAATCACCCTGCGGAGGGTCCTACGACAGGCCCTGCGACAGGCTAGGCGTCGCTTCGGCTTGGGGTTGGGAGTTCGAAACGTGGCGAGCGTACGTCCGCGACGACGTAGCGAACTCGCCGTTCGATGTCTTGCGCTTGGTGATGCGCACCCCCTTCTTGCGGCCCGCCTGCCCTTCCACGGGAAGCGGCGCGTGGTGATTGGGGCTGACGGCGAGCGCCGACCACATAGGGGGGACGATGTGGTACCTGTCGTCCGATGCCGCGGCGCGGAAGTTCTTCAGACGATATCCGTCGTCAAGTAGGCCCAGCGCCCGGTCATGCTCGTCATTAGCTGCGATTAAGAGACGTACGAGGGGGAAAGGCGGGCGACACAGCGTGGTCGGTACCATAAAAACCACTGCCCATTCGGGCGCTCGCCGGTGTTCCTTCTAAAGCATGCCGTGGTTACATACCTCCCGGTCCGGACATGCCTGTCCACCCGCATGTACAAGAAAATGGTCCAACCTCAAAGCAGACGGACACGCCGAAAGGAGTTTCTTGCAAGCGAGAAAGATAACCCTCGGATACGAAAGACGCTCAAGTCGAGTCTCACACGCACTTCGCCGCGTATGAAATTTCCCCGCCAAGTGGACACAGATTACACCAAACCCGATCGCGCAGCAAATGACAGCAAGCACTGATGCTGTACTACGCGCACCTTTGGCCGCGGCGATGACATGACGGCAAGGAATGAGCCACCTGGAGCACCACCCACACGTGCAGGAGTAAACGTGCTGGACTGTGGGGTCGTTGGAGAAGACAAGCTTGACCACGTTGTAGTGGCGGCGGTTGTTGTTAGGGAAAACCATGTATCCTCCTCCGCCAGTGGGGCTCACCTCGCAGCTGAGAAAGGACGACAGTGCGGGGATAGTTGAAATAACGGGAGAAATGTGGGGCTTTAATTCGCGAGTTCGCTGGAAATGACGAACTAAGTTTCTTGAGCTTTGAGCTGGAACGATGCAAAACGCGAGCGACCGCGCACTCGCGACGATGAACACATTTTGATTGGTGATGACCATCATGGCGCAAAGACGAAACTCTACCCTTGTCGTAGCATGTCATAAGTTGGTCGGCTGCTTGAGGTGCCCTGCTCAAGTTACTAACGTGACATGGTAAAGAAAGGGAAAGTGCACGAAAAGCAGTTTCAAAATGCAGCCCGGCTGCTTCTCTGTCGGTTGATTCCGCAGGTCTCATGTTTTCGATCCACGCGACGCTCGCGTACCATCGACCATCGCGCTGAATTTGGAGTAACTTGGTTTTTCAAAGATGCGCTGAACACTATACAGTACCGGCTACTGTTTAAGATAATTTTTTAAAGAGAAAGTACCGATTTAAGATAGTCAAACTGGCATGTCACGACCAAAATCGATTTGAGAGAGAATTGGTCTTATTTCGGAGATGTTCTCCTAAATCGGATTTTTCTCTAGAAGAGGTGCGAGAATAGAGCACAGAAAAAAAACACGTGAACAAACGCTAGAGATATTTATCCACGTGTTGTCACACGAAATGTGACTTCTTTCCCTGCACGGGTACCAAGAGTGTACACGTGCTTGACGTGGGTCCATGTTGCTCGGGAACCAACACACTGAACAGCAGTGAGTCGAGCTAGCTCAGGATGCGCACGCGGACTGCGTTGTGTGACATGAATAATACGCTCTCTATAAGCTGTGCGGCAGTTAGTTGGGACGAGAGCCTCTATCTTCTACGGCCGCCCGTATTGGCTACGATATAAGAGAATATTCTCTTCTATCGATATCCGGTTCAAGAGAATATTCTCTTATATGGTAGCCAATGCGGTATAACAGAAGTCCCGAATTAAGATAAAAATGCCGGGTTGGAACCTCCCTCTTGAACCGTAGCCGGTACTGTACACGGTTGTTGTCCAGAGGTCCGCGAAAGAGCGCTTCTGATTACTAAGGACGTGATCTGAGTTACAAAAACATGTTAACCGTACCCAGGGAGCCCCTCTCGCCCACGGTGATCACTCTACGCCTACTTCAAAGGGTGTTTTAAAGTACCCCCGAAAACACCTTCTCCCTCTACAAGAAGCTCACATACAGCTACGACCTTGGTCACTCTTGCACAACAACGTTTCTGTCCCCAAGGACACGATAACCAACAACCAACATGCTAACGTAGCACCAGAGAATATGGAGTGGTTAAACCAAATCATACTAACGTTTTTGCCCATTCCAGCTCGGCGTTGAAGGTCTTCGTCGCGAAAGGGCAGAACGTGTCGGTGGGGTTGCCTAGGTTCGCGGCGGCGGCAAGCCTCGCTGACGACTGCATGACGATGTCCTGGATCAGGTCGAGCGCCGGCTTCGCTCTCGTCTGCGACAGTAGCCAACCACAAGCGACAGCGGTGCGGTGTTCATTTGGAAAAAGGCAGATGGGCGGGGGTCGGTACAGCCGTACGAGAAAGGAAAGCTTGCGTCGATCTTTTCTATGTACTTGTGTTTAACGACTCACGTGCGCCTCCATATGTCTCAAGCGATCACCACCACATATTTCTGCTGCATGATTTCAAATAGGGATGGTCAAGGGCAAGCACTTCAACGAGGGTAAGAGAGCATAGCTCAGTCATAGAGGCTCAGTCATAGAGGCTCAGTCATAGAGACTTGGACGGGTGTGACGTGACAGGATACCAAAACAAAGACTTCCCGACGTCTATACTACACGATGGTCGGACGAGAAGCCGGCAGCGAATGTCAACTTCCCAACGCCCCGATAGAATCCCAAACACACTTGCCGACATGCTCACTCACATCCGCGGTGATCATGTGGTTTGTCGTCTCCGAAATGTTAGACGTGACCTGGTCCCACACGGCGTTGCCTTGGGTTGCGTACATCGCCCACGTGTGGTGGGGGATATCGGCGATCTTCTGGCCAGCAACTGCGTTCAAGGCCGTAACCTTGTTCAGGTAGAACTCGCACGAGGCCTGATCAGGCGCCCTTGCGGCGGAGTAGAATGCCATCCTCCCTTCCTGCGCAGGATAGCAGTGCAGAGGGTGGGCCAGCATGCGCAACAGCGTCCAAAGGGCGGCGGATCAGCAAGTTGCAACACTCATTTTGCTCGTGATGATGCTATCGGTTTTCAACACAAGGAACCGATGGAGGGCCGGCAAAACAGCCTATCCTGTCGGATCAAATTGACAACAAGTTCACTGAACACTACCGCAAAACCTCGCGACGCGACCACGACCGAAACATACCACGCGAATCCACTCCGAACACTTTTGAGTAGTTGTTGTCAAAAACCAAGCGCACCACCACCGACGTGCGGTGAAAATGAGTCCTTGCACGGCATCCGGGAGGGAACGACAAACTGAAGTGCCCCCCCCCCCCAAAATGGAAAGATCTCCTTTGAAAAAAACATGCGCAGGGGAAACAGGAATGCAAAACGCCAACAGATAATCCCATCTCACCGGTCCGACCGCACCATGATTCTTGAGCATATGCTCCGCACACCGAAGGTGCTCCGCTTGCCCGAGCGTCTCGGGAATTGCAGAGTCCGACCCCTTGTGCTTGTCGGTAAATATGGTCGTGGTGGGCTTCAGGAAGCGCCTGACCTCCGGATGCCTGACCGCGTGGTTGATCATGTACCTGTAGGCGTCGCCGGTCTCCTTCGCGACCAGGCACGTTGCAAGGTGGACGACGTTGTTGTTGGCGCTCTTGGTGCATATGGTTCCCATGGTCCCGTTGAAATCGCCCTTCAAGTGAGCGAAGTCCATTGATGCAACCTGAGTCGTTGAAGCGGATGGGAAGGCGTTGAAGGGGAGGGGGAGACGAGGGTGTCCGACTCGGAGAGGATGGGGGCAATGTGGATGAGCCGTGACGAACTCGTACGTGAGCGATACAAGCTTGCCACCAGCATCCAGCTCCAAAAAAACGCGTGATAAGTCGGGCCTTGTGATGCTTTGGGGGAACTGACTGTTTACAACCAACTGCGTGCCTTTTTGCTGCACCACGTTGAAATACAGCGGTGGTGACACTGTCAGGAACACAAACCACCATGTTCCAGACTCTGTGCATGGAGGTGACACGCCAATCCCCGACAGCCCCACGACAAGGAAACGCTACCGATTTGGAAGCGACAAACTTGTTTCTCACGGGACTCTGCTATGTATGTCACTGCACTACACACCGTTGGCACCAATTGGTAAGCTAATCCTTTCTCCCAGTGATACTCGAGAAGACCGACTAGCAAGGCTACCTCTACTCATTGCGGTGTTTTTCAGATGACACCGTAGAGAGCTTCAGCGCGCTGTTTTTTTACCTTCTGACGACGGCCAGAGAACGCACCACTTCGTCACGCAGTGAAAGAGGAAGAGAGGGAAAAGGGTTGAGTGATGTCCAGTGGTCATAGTGGTGGGTGATGGTTCCGTGATTTTGTGTTCAACAGGGCCAACAACGAGAACGCTCACAGCACCACTAGCAGCAACAGCAGCAACACAAAAAAGGGAAAAAAGGTCACAAGAACATCCCGCAGGCTGCTCGCAAATACCAGGTATAAATGAATGCACTGCTGTCTGTGGCGCCAAGATGGAAGAGCAAACATTAGGGGCCGCGGGCCTAAGGCAGGTGCTTCGGCAGGACTGCGATGGCTACGGAATGGAAAAACGAACGAAGCGACCTGCAGCAAGTATAGTGTTGTTGGCGTCGAACAATGAGTTTCTTCGGAGGGGTGACGGGGAAAGAGGGGGGTTCTGATTGTGGGTGGTGGGGGGCGCTCACATGGCATACTAAAGTACGCCGAGTACAATACAAACTCCGATCTCTTTTTGAGTACGGAGTAAATACTATGCTCCCGTTAGCGTTAGCTCATAACCCCCTGCTCTGTCATGAGTAACGCCGAAACACTTGCAGCTGGACGAACGCAACGTACACGGGGACGGCATCCACTTCTTTTCGTGCTGGCTTAAGGTCTCCCGGGAACGTCAAAGAAGTGCACGGCCGAGGACCAAGAAATGAAAGGGGCAACCAGAGTAGGGGGGGGGGGAGGGGGGGGGGTCTCGCGCTTTCGTCTCCGCGTAGGAGCCTGCTTGAATTATGTCCTGGACTCGATACTTCGAACTTCTGTGGGGGGCGGGGGTGGGGTGGGGGTGGCGTTCGGTTTCTGTGCATTTGAAACACACTCGAAAGTCTGGTGCTAGGACGCGTGGGGGGCAGGCGCCTCGAGTGTCCAAAGATACACGCAGCTGCCAGCATTGAATCGTGCGAAACAGTACGAGGTACCAGGTACGTATATACGAGTACTTGCAATCTCAGGTACACATGTGGCGGGGGAATTTGAAGCAGTGAGTGATAGACCAAAACACACTCGCAAACACACTAGCGTACCGCACCTGCTGGACTCCCTGGGTAGCGAAGTGTGCAACGGCCCCATGCATGATGAAGGCGCTGACGAAGTGACCCTCAGCATTCCACTTCAACGACAGCAGCAGGCAGCAACAGCAAACACGGCGACGGAAAAAGGAAGCAAATTGAGGTCGACGCGTACTCTACTTGTACTTGGCAAGAGTTGACAAATGGGAGCATTCACATGAGTCGTTTCTAACGACCAAACGAAATGCCCAAAAACTTGCTATTTTGGCAAGAAAAAGATGACAACCCTTTCCAAGAAGACGACAAAACTTTTTGACGGGAAACACTGCACATTTCGCAAGCTTTCGGAAATTGAGCAACCTTTCTCATCGTCATGCCCTCAGATTTTATTCAAACCCCACAGAGCAGCAGCAGGGAGCCGACGCTCTCTATGGAGTAGATGCTGGCGCAGAAAGGACTCCAGGCACAGCACATGTACCTCAGAGGTTGGCGGTCCTTTCTGCCCGGCCAAATTTGCCTGTCAAAAGCTGTGGCGGCTGCTGTTTGTGATGATGCTTCAGCACCCGCTCAAAACGACGCCCATGTGGCACCTACGCGGCGCTCACGGCCAGTGTCGCCAGCCGTATCATCGCTGCTGCCAATGACACCGTGTATCATCCGTATCTCCCGCTATTGCAGAAGTCAGAGCGAGTCTAGTGTGCAGTCTAGAGTGCGACGTCGTGGTGTGGTATGGTTTATACAACCTTGTGTTGGCGTTATTGACCTAAAATAGCAAATGAAATAGACTATAGCAAATCTCACTTTCCAAAAAATTGCCACCGGAGCAGAATGGTAATATCCGAAAAAAACTTTGGCAACTTCGTTGCTATTGTGGCCAATTCAAATTTCCAAAAATTTGCCAAAATAGCAACAAACTTGCCGAAAAAGTCTCGTAAACTTTGCCTAAATAGCAAAAAACTTGCCGAAAAAGTCTCGTAAACTTGCCAAAAGTCTCGTAAAATTTACGAGAGTCCTTTTGGAAAGTTTGTTGCTGTTTTTGGTGAGTTTTTGGACATTTGGACTTGCCAAAATAGCTATAAACTTACCAAAGTTTTTTCGGATACTGTATGTCCATTCCGCTTCGCTGGCAACTTTTTGGAAAGTGATATTATTGCTGTTTCATTGGCCGTTTTAGGTCAATAACGCCAACACAAGGTTGTACAAACCGTACCACACCACGACGTCGCACTCTAGACTGCACACTAGACTCGCTCTAACTTCTGCAATAGCGGGAGATGCGGATGATACACGGTGTCATTGGCAGCAGCGATGATACGGCTGGCGACACTGGCCGTGAGCGCCGCGTAGGTGCCACATGGGCGTCGTTTTGAGCGGGTGCTGAAGCATCATCACAAACAGCAGCCGCCACAGCTTTTGCCAGGCGAATTTGGCCGGGCAGAAAGGACCGCCAACCTCTGAGGTACATGCGCTGTGCCTGGAGTCCTTCCTGCGCCAGCATCTACTCCATAGAGAGCGTCGGCGTGCCGTCGGCTCCCTGCTGCTGCTGTGAGGGGTTTTATAACAAAATTGAAAAACGTCAGCTGTGAGTACGACCGATTAAATGGATGAAACTCAACTGAGGGGTTTCAAACAAATCTGAGGGCCTGATGATGAGAAAGCTCGTGAAACGACAAATTCCCAAGAACTTGCCAACTACTGTGCAGTGTTGTCTTTGTGGAAAGTGTTGGGGATGTTGCCATGTTGTTAACGTCAATAATAGGCCCTTTCTAAGAAGAGTCGTTTCTAACGACCAAACGAAATGTCCAAAAAGTTAACATCATCACGTGTCTTTTCCTCTACCTCGTCCCGGTGTATCGGTTGCTCTTCCCTGAGCCCATACACTATAAGGATAAACCCACAACAACGTGCTCAGGGGGCGGGCAACGGACGACTGAAAGCATGTGCTCGTGAGCAGGTACTCGTACTAATCCTGAGTTGCATTGGTTCAACGTCTTGTGTGTATCGTACTGCTGCTGTTGCGGTTATACGATGTGGTTGTACTTCGAGCATTCGTATGGCTCACGCACGGGTTGGTCTAATATTGTGACGACGTCACCTGTGAGTTCGACGAATTTAGGGTCGATACCCATCTTTTGTTTGAAGCGAATACATGTGCTGCTGATGCTGCTGGTTCGGAGTACTAGGTACTACCTCGTACTCACATGCTTATGAATGAAATCGTACGAGTACGAGTACGGAAGTTAAAGCATGTATGATACCAGGTACAGAATTTTGAATTTTGAATTTCGGTTTCAGTACCGTAGGCGTTATTTTGGCGATTGCGCAGCCGTTGGACTCTACTTGTTCGAGTACTGCCTGTACTGTGTACTCGTACTCCTACAAAGTAGAGTTCGAATTATACGTACTACTCGTGGACTATAGGGCCGATTGCATACGTCGAGCACAGGCAAGAAAGAATGGTGAACTGAGCGAAAAACGAGTAAAACTTAGCCACCATCTACCATAGTGTCGAGCTGACGTATGCGTCGTGAATCCAAACTACAACTAACTGCTGTTAGATGCACCCATGTCGACACTACCACCTCTTCACCTCGCAGTGGGTGACAGTCCCAGGGCTGTTTTGTGTGAGGATGCGGAGGTAGCTCTCCAGCCGTTGATAGCCCTCATTTTGGGCAGCTTCGGTTACTCCTACAACCTCGCGCTTTAGGCGGTTCGCCGTGTGCGGTGTCAGCTCCACCCCGTATGAACCCTTTAACGTCTTCACGAGCCCTCCGGAGGTGATCTTCCGGTTGGCGTTAACAATCACGGCACCCTCGGAGGACATGGCGCAAAGGCTGGGCTTCTTCTTCCCTCCGGCGCAGTTCGAGTGCTTGAATGAGCAGTCGACAACGTGAAATTGTTTGTCGGCGCGCTTGTATGCACGCACAAAAACTGGGCACCCTCCGGCTATGCCCTTCACCCCCTTCGCCATGATGGCGGCAGAGCAGCGGTAAACGTTCTGCCTGCCCCCGCTTACCCTCCCGTGGCTGACTAGCGTGCGTCCTTGGGACAAAAGGACCCGCTCTCTTGCTGTTCGCAACTGCTGCGCTGAAGCGAAGGAGTCTCCCACCTTGATGGTGTCAACCACCAGAGACGGCGCAGCAGTGCTCGGCGAGTTTGACGACATGATGACTCGGGACGAAGAGTGCTTCGACGTGTGCGTGTGTGTGTGGAGTGGCGCGGAGAGCGTGTGGGGTGGCGCGGAGAGCGTATGGGGTGGCGTGGGGAACGTGTGGAGCCGAGGGCGTGCGTCGTTTGCTGATGTTTGGAGCAACAAGTGGACCGTCTCTACATACATGGTCTTGTCTTTTTGTCCTAGCACCGGATCTTGGTTGGGTGTCCGCGCTCACCGCCATGCCACCATTCTTCGCAGTGCGGTTGCATCGGGGCGGGATCTTTGTGGGCCGGGAAGTTAGCAGTGCTGCTGCGGTCGCATAACAGTTGGCAAGTTGCTAGTTGTGAGCGGGATTTTCCACAGCTGGGTTGCGGGGAGATGTCGTCCGCTTCCGTGTCTCCGCGGGTTTTGCAAGTGAACAAAAACGGGTGCAGTATGGCCAAAATCGGGTAGTTGATGAAATCGAAGCACAGGGCGGGGTATACCCGGTGTGTTCCTGAACAAAATCGGGTTGTCCGCCGAGAGCACTTTATGGGGGCCGTCATTGGCGCCGTTTTGAGGGTTCGAACGCCGAAAAAACGGTTTGGGGTGCTGCGCGTACACAAGGCGCAGTGAGTTCAGGCGCCAGAAGGCGATTAGGAGGCGTTTTGTAGACGTGCGTAGGCGCGCCCCTTCGCGGAAAAAAAGGTACCCGATTTTGTTCAGAAACCACCCGGGTGTACCCGATTTTGTCAATTTCCCTTTTTTCTTTGTCTCCTGTTGTTTCGTATGGAAACCAGCAATTTCAGAATAGGTACTCTTCGTGTCTTGTTGAGCCAGATATTGAACTTAACGACGAGTGATACACGCCAGGATGGGCAGTCATCCCCCTTCACCGCCAGTTCGTCGCAGAGAGTGCGCGGAATGAGGAACTTTAGGGCTTCTATTGTCGCTGAGACAGAGAAGCCCTTTCTCATGGAGCATCAGCGCCTATATCCACTTCTGTTTGCTTCTTAGATTAAAAAAAAAATGCACTGGATTGTTTAGATCGTCTTCCGATTCAAAATCGTCCCCTCGTGGAGACGAAAGTAACTCGCCTCAGCATAGCGAGGACTTGCCACGCGCACATACATGATGTATCCTACCACTGCTGCTGTGCGGCAAGGTTGTACACGTAGCGCTGTGCTTTGCTCATGTTGTCTGGTCCCTGTCATCTGTGGTGTGAGCAAAATCTCCGACCCATAACATTAACCCTCTGTCATGTACGTAAAAACACTCTGTCTACTTGGACGTAAATGTAAGGATGGGTTGGTATATAAATTACTAAAGAAGGTTTCCTATATTACCGCCCGAATTGGCGCGATCTATGGACATTCAATGGAGATGCGCACGAAGTGGTAGCACAGCGGAAATATGGGGTATGATGGGGTGGCAAATGGCACGCTCCGATCAAAGACTCAGCTTCTACAACAGCAGCCACACGCGCATAGAGTTGCACGCTTTTGACGCTTGGGGGCTGGACTGCTGCTGGGCGGCAGGATCATAGCGTGGTGCCATCAGCGCCTATATCCACTGCTGTTTGCTTTTTAGAGCCAAGCAAAATTACGCTGGATTGTTTTGATCGTCCGATTCAAAGTCGTCCCCTCGTGGAGACGAAAGCAACTCGCCTCAGCATAGCGAGGACTCGCCACGCGCATGTACATGATGTATCCCACTACTGCTGCTGTGCGGTAGGGTTGTACACGTAGCGTTGTGCCGTCCTCATGTTTGGTACCTGTCATCTGTGGTGTGAGCAAAATCTCCGACACAAAACAATACCTCTTTGGTATGTAGTACGGAAAAATACTGCCTCTTTGGACGTTAATGTAAGGATGGGTTCGTATATCAAATACTATCAAAAGGTTTCTATATTACCGACCAAATTGGCGCAATCTATGGACATGCAATTGAGATGCGTCCGAAGCGGCAGCACACCAGAAACGTGGGGTATGGTGGGGTGACAAATGCCACGCTCCGATCAAAGCAATCAGCTACTACAACAGCAGCCACACGCGCATAGAGTTGCAGGCTGCTGCTGCTAGGGGGCTGGACTGCTGCTGGGTGGCAGGATCGTAGCGTGGTGCTCTGTGCAAAAAGAGGGAAAGACACGTGTACCCTCTACGAGCAGAAAAGCCCGGTTTGCATCCAAACCTTACGTACGTACGCGCGGATGGGTGATGCAGAAACCCAATCCCCGGGCATGTTTCGGAAACCCGGGGATTTTCCTTAAGTGTGCCCAAGGCCAGAAAAGGTTAAAAGGCTTGCCATGCGCGACACACAGCACGGATCGCGCCCAAACCTCCCGCATCGTCAGCCCGACGGTCGACTTGTGCCCACCCCACCCGACGTTTGGGACAAAGGTGCGAGCACGAAGAGATGTGGCCGAAGACAAAAAAAAACACAATTATACATGTACATATTTTGCCTTTTTTCGTTTTGTATCACTTGGCATCGCGACTGCTGCAAAACACTTGGCATTGACATGATATGTCTGTGTACAATGTTCACTTGTTTTGGCATGCTGTTCTCCGGCGGCCGAGGTTTCGTTACTCGCACTTTTGACTGGGGGGGAAGCACGGCGGCCTTCGGTACATTACGACGCATGTCGAGATCCCGACCGAGCTCCGTGACGGTGCTCTAAACATTTTACGTCGTTGAACTGGCTCTTTTTTTCAAGGGGTTGTGTTTTTTCCTCGCTGAGAACAGGAAATCCTGCAATTTGTTGTTCTTTGTCAACATCTCGGTCCGCTCTCATATTTTTGACGCGCTCCGATATTTCGCCCGCTGCGCGTCATCGGCCTAATTGTTTTTACCCCCTCTGCTGTCTGCTACGACGCAGCAACCTACAGCCGGAAGCAGCAGCACATTTCTCGAGCATAATACATATCCGTTGCACCAAGCACTGCGACATACTTAGCATGTTTTACATTTCGCGTTGAACATGTAACACACCTCGCTTGTGACAAAACTTCCTTCCTTCGCCCGTCTACCTGGGAGATTAGCACCCAGCTACCAGTTCTCGAGTTGTGCCCCCCGCGCCGCATTTGGGATGTAGTCGCACCGAGCAAAACCCACAAAGCATGGCCCGTGCTGTCGCTTGCCTCGCTTCGCTTGGCCGCCCAGGGCCCATAGAACCCCGAATGTTAGTGTTTTTATCGTCGCTCTACTGTTTCTGTGCTGCTGCATCCCACTCCAGGCTCAGTACTTGTGGCAGTCACGATACAGAGGCTGCGCTGTGCCATCTCTCCGTTGTGACAGCCACAGACGGTGTGTGTTTGCGCTTCTGCATATAGGTACCAGGTATGGGTGGGTCGCGCGTGGGCCGTCGCAAATCAGTATTCAAGAGCAGCGCAGCAGCAGTATAACTGCAGGAGCCGTGTTTCAAGCTCTTGCCTTTGTGGCAGTAGTCACGGTGCATGCATGCGTGGTTGGTGCACAGCAGGAGTTTGAGCCACGACAACAACAGTTTCACGTCCAATGCACCAATTAAAAGCCCATCGTGGGCTCTCATACAAGGAACACGAAGCACACAGCAGTGGCTAAACCGCAGCTCATTTGTTGTCACGATTCCTTGGTTCGTTACGTACGGCTTTCATGCATATCGTTGGAATAGACTACTCCCCATTTTGGACGTGCGACGCCCCCGGGATATCAAGTTAAACCCATCCCTTAAGGAAACCTTGTACTAAAGTAGAACATGACCCTGACGTACTTCCCTATCCAAACCATCTCTAACCCGTGTAATGTTACTGTTACGTTGGGCATGTATGTTATCCGCCTGCCGACTGGTTCGATAGCGGCCAGGCTTGCCTCCGTAAAGGGTGTTACTTGCTATGTATCGGCTGCCGATCCTGACGCCACTGCTGCCATTACTAATGCAAAGTAACACATCGGGTTGTCCGATCGACTGCTAATGTTGTAAGTAGAGATTGGCCCTTTAGGGTACCCACCACGATTGGGCACCCGCTAAATTTTGGAGGCCGGACCCTACCCTACCCGCCTGGTATTGCCATTTTGGCGGGTGCACGTTTTTTTTTCTTTTATCCTCCGGTGGATGGGGAAAAATAAAGCTTTGGCTCACCACACTTCCACGTATTTTCATACGATTCGTGTGTCGATTCAACGGGTGCACGGGTACGCGGCGGGTACCCGGATACTTTTCGACTTTTATTTTTGTTTGAGTCGCACAACGAGTGGTGATGTGGTGACATAATTGAGAATCAAGCCGCCTGATCTTGCATCCTAGTGTATATACAAAATCCTTGTGTAGGCATAACTATTGGGGGCCTGGATGTGGTAACAACGGATAAAATTAAGACGGGGGCTCGTGTTTATATTAGGGGCCTGATTTCTGTAAACAGGGCTGTACACACATGGGGACGCTGGTCTACGCCCCCCCGCCCCCCGCCCCCCCCCTCCCCCCCTACCGAAGACTCTAAAATTCACTATGTACGAGCACGGGGACGCTGATCCGCAATCTCCCCCCATGGAAGACTGCAGCACGTACTACCTGGTGTGTGATGGCTGAATGGAAGCAGTGTTGTTATCATGATAGTACGTGTATTGATGAAACCAGTGAATCTCCGCAAAAAATCACCAGAAGAATTGCCCACTAAGGCAGTTTACGGATGCATGCCCGGAAACAAGCGGTCACCCACACGTCTGCCTCCTCTGTATTCAGAAGGAATCCGGGGCCAGTATCGCTGCACGCCCGGCCAGATATGTACACTCGCAGACGCGCAAATGCTTGGCAGAAGACGGTTTGACATTGCGTGTGGCCTTCCCATGTCTCTAAGAGCATGTTGGGTACCGTGACCTACAGCCTGCCGCAGACTAGATTTACTGCTGCTGCTACTACTTTCGCTGCTACTACAATATAAATAAAATACCACTAATACAGATAGTACTATTCTACCACTACCACTGTTACCACTACTACTACCATTACTGCTGCTGGTAATGAGGAGAGCAAGAGCCTAACCAGGACATATAGGTCGAAATTGGCCTCGGGCACACATTGTAAATAGATTTTCTAGAGATACTGCGTTAGAACGATGAACCGGGGGTCCTCAAAACGAGCGGGTACGCTAATACTCGCGGTACCCGGGTACCCGGGTCCCCGTGACAAAATTACCCGCAGGGTCCAAATACCCGCGAGTATTAAGGTCCGACCGGGTATACCTGCCGAGTACCCGGGTCATAGATGAACGGGGCCAACCTCTAGTTGTAAGGCACTGCCACTTTGCCATCATAATATATCGAAAGGAGGTAACATAGGGACACTGTTCTAACATAATCATACCCGAAACATGATGTCAAGCGATGAGGGTTTCGTTACCCAAGGTGAGAAGAAACTACTTGCTGACAGGTAGACACCCCAGATCCAGCTGGCTTACCCAACCTCGTTGGCTTACATGTGGGCAACAAACGTTTAGTCCTCCGGTGTCCAGGTGTTTGGCTTCCTGTATTTTTTTGTTTCCGACAGTGCTTCGTTTCGCTATAACACCTCTTGAACGTATACGGATCGTGGTTTATTCGCCACCCTGCAGGAGTCTGGCCCCCTCTTTCCCCATATAAGAGTTGGCCTCGGTTGGCATCGATGCTATAAAACATTACATGTATATTGGGGTTAGCGTTTGTCGGCAACGGCGCTGTACAACATGCCAATCACTGCGTGTGCTAGACAACCAGGGTACCGTTTTTGTACTTGTTTTTTTGGCGGTCACCATGATGGTTATCGGGTTAGATCATATTGTGCGGGGTGGAGAACCCTAACTCCGCACAAGGGGAATGATCGCACCACGTAGTGTGAATATGGTAAGGTACCCACGAGGCAGTTACACAGTAGTAGCCATTGCTGTCTCTGGAGTGTCCACAGTACAAAAAAAACAAACAAACTCATTGGCGCTGCATCCACAAGCGAGAAAGTAGGCACAAGGTGCCAGATTCCGTCTCACGGGTGGTTCTTGAATGGATGCGACTCGCCGAACACCTCACGGCGCTTCGCGCTTGATGCAAGCAATGTCTGCCTGGTTGGTGAAAACCCGACGTGCTCCGTCCCGACATAGTAGGAATGCGAGGGTCTATGCTCATAAGACTACGGTCATGCGAAAACTGCGTACATCCCCCCCTCTGCAGGGGTCTTAGTGGATCGTGTGTCACATGTTTTTTTGGAAGGTTGCAACAAAAAAATGTATTTTTAGCGATAGCATGTTGCATTCGAAGGCGCCGTAAGCTCCTTGAGTCGATCCGCCCTTGCATGTGTCGCGGCCAACCTTTGTTGTTGCCCGTAGTTACAATTTTGATTCGGACCTTCCTTATCTGCCGTTGAAGAACAGCGTAGTGGTGCACTTATCGGCCATCTGCATGTTGCTCCGTTAATTTCCCTCCCTGCCTGCCCAATGTTCCCTGCGGACGTTGTACTTACCGCATCTATTCAGGCAGCTATTCCGTCCTGGCTTTTAACTTGTTCTGAGAGGACGCAAGGTTGGCAGCAAAGAAAGGGGTCGTGTTTCCGATATACCACAGGACCGAGTCGTGTTTAGCACGGAAAATTGTGCTTTAGATAGACGGGAGAGAAGCAGGGATCACCGGGAGAGACGCCAAGAGGGCCGTCGGGGCGGGAACCATCGCTGCTTTCCGGGGAGTTCGTGAAACATCGAAACACGGAGTCTGACGACATATCGGGAACGAGGCAGCAACAATGTTTGGCGTGGATAATGGCAGTACAGGGCGGAAAGCGGGATTAGGAACAACTGTTGTGGCAGTGGCAACAGGCGTCGGGGCAACCGTGTCAGCCATTGGAAAAGACCGCCTACCTACAAATATCCTTCATGCTGCATATGTAGGGGCACTGGAACTCCTCAAGTCCATGGTAGCGGTAAGCGGTCGTGATGTAGGTTAATTTGGGAAGCCCCTCGGATGAGGAGGCAGGGGGGTCGCCTATTGGAGTACAACGAGTGGGAGATGACGGTTGTATCACGCTTCCCTCAATCGCCATCGGTTTATATAGCTTCGCTTTTTGTCGTCTGTCCCGTTTTTGTCCCATGCAAGAAAAACATGTGTTGGATTAAATGAATACTGCAGTAACGTCGAGCCTTGTAGTTGGCCGTGTCGCCTGAACAGCATGAGGGCACGCAATGGCGTGCCTTCCGCTGCACTAGGCGTACTCAGTTAAATGAAGAGTTCTTCCGCATCATCGAGATCCTGGGCGTGAATTGCACAACCCGCGCTGTCTCTGTCATGCAAACTTTTTCGTGTCTTGTTTCTTTGTGGCTACTCTAAAACGCACACCCTCGCCGCCGTGGCCGCCGTATTTCCTAGTGTTTGAAGCCTCTAGCCTGTCGGGCTCCGCGTCATGTCATACCTAGCATGTTTGGATAAGCAACTATCCTTAATGTTCACATTTTTTTCTGCAAAGGTCGTCGACGTATATAGAGGTGAATAGTCCCTGTTATTAGATCGAATTCAGTCAATTCAAGAACGGGTCTGCTTCAGGATACTCGGACTTTATATTCATATGTTCGACTGTGATGGAGAGTAGGGGGTCGGAATTTTGTTTCCGTAGGCGCTGGACTGACGTGCGCACGAGTGCTGGTTAGAACGCCTCGAAAAGGTTGGACATGTTTGCTCTTATTTGCGGAAGTTACACTATACCAACCAAAAGGCTTGAGATGGATAAAATATACATGTCTATATATCAAGCAAGCGCGTTTACTGTTATTAATAGGAGTTGCCTTTGTACTTGTTTCGGCCTAAAACGTCTTATTGGTTGTTCTCTGTTAGAATATGGACGATCCTATTAACCGAAGACAAAGGTCAATGGCATCTACAGAAAACACGGAATATTGTGGCAAGATCTTATATCTTATCATAAATCAGGTATGTTTGAAGTACACTAACGAATGGACGGCTCTTCAAGGACCACAGCGACAGCACGCCTTTCACGATCATCGCCACCACAACACACAGCAGCCAGTTTTTTTTTTCGGAAGCAAACGCAGGCAAACACCAACAACACCCGATGCACATCAACAGCAGCACAGCAGTAGCAGTACCGCATCCGCAGCCGCAGCCGCAGTATCAGCTGCGGCGGGGGCGGAGGTAGTGATGGTATGGCCCAGCAAGATGAATTACGCCACAGCAGCTCGGCCTGGCTCGATCAAAACAGCCAGTTTTGATTTTTTAGACACAAACACCGGAGACAGCAACAGCAGCCGCAACACAACAGCTGCAGCATCACAGCAACAGTAGCAGTAGCGGCGGTGGCGGCGGTGGTGCGGCGTGGGTGACAGTGGAAGCTTCGGCGACAGCGTTGTGGTATATTGGCGGTGATTAAAAAAATCAGCACCGAACACGACAACCTCACGCAGCAGCAGATGACGAGGTCATCGTAGAGAGCGCGGGAGCGCTAGCTCACTAGCACCCCTCCCTGAGGTTTCGCGTACGTGCCATGCTTCCCCAGCTACCCTTTGGTGCGTCCGCATCAAGGTTGGGTTGTGTCTACCGCTGCCAAGCGCAGCGCACAGCGAGCCGTGTCTGCTGTGTGCTGCCGTGAGGGTTGTGCCCTCGTGCCCTCTGATTTTGTGCCATTGTGTCTGGAGAGCGACGGTGTTAAGCTCGGTACATGTAGGCAAATCATATGCGCTGGTGGAGATTGATGGACGCTCCCTCTAAATCGTCCACTCAGATCGGAATTTCAGGCAGTTTAGGGGCAAATTATTTCTTTAAAGTTCTCTAGGCGGTATTATTATTTGATCGAATTTCAGAATGAATTTTTGACGCACTCTATTTTGAAAATTTTGGGAAAACCTCTTGACAAAAAAATCATGTCACTTGTGAGGTCGATTTTAGAGAGAAAAAGATAGCTTGGTTGGGAACCCGATCTGGCCTTGTGCGGTGTCTGGGCTGTTTCTTATTCTCCTGGGCTGCAGTGAATTGTGGCACATTCTTATCTGCCGATCCCTTGTAATTCCCCCGAGTTGTAATTATTATTTCCTCCTCGACTTCAGCACGAATGCTCAGCTGTAATTCCTAAATTTCGCATTATATCAGCCCCAAATTCTTTATTGTCAAATTCTTACCATCTGTCGCGTACTGTATAGCGCTGTGAGATACGCGCGTAAGGTGTGTTTTATAGCCGGTGCCAGCAATAAAATTGTCCCTCGGTCGTTACGAGTACAATTGGAATTCAAAACTTGAACCAATCACAAACAAGTCGAAAAACAGCAGATGCCATCGAAAATCAAAACTCCAGCAGCCCAAAACGAACAGTCACCGTAATTATTCCATCAGTCAGTCGATTAACTGATGATGGGCAAAAGGAAACGACGAGTATATCTGGTTATTAATAAAGGAACAAGGAAGAACGAAACTGCTTGGCAACCAGCAGCAGCATCAGCAGTAGAAGTATCAGTAGCGAAGGATGGAAGATTTCGCAGACACCCTGGTGCCTCCCTGTTGCATCATATATGCATTCCGCATCGGCTCCCTGTTGCATGCCCTCCACCTCTCCGTGAACGCGGGCATGGAGAATGTTCGCCTTTTGCCTGTCTTGCTTTTATTGCCCCCGCCCTCGGTCGTAATTTTGCTCTTACCCTCGCTCACATCCTCGATAGCGACAAACGGCCGTAAGTAGTCTATTTTCGATACTTTTGTCCACTTCGAATTCAGACGAGGCTGCGATCTCGGCGGGGGCAGGCGAGTGCCTCCTGCTTGAGCGACCGGACCACCTGGTCGATCCTTCGCCTGTAGCTAGTTCAGTGGATAGGGCGTCGAAGTTTTGTCCGTTGGCGCCTTGCCTGTAATCGCCGATAACACGGCAGGTTGTCGAGCAACAAACATCAGCAGCAGGCATATTAAACATGTATATCAACAACTGGAGCTTGCCTATACCCAGTCTAAGTTAAAACACAAATGCCGAATACACTCGGTACGTATTATTCGAAATACGACGATATTTGTATTGCCACTGAGGTATACCACCCGTATAAACCGTATACCAGGTACCTGTCACGGTATGCCATATTTTACTTGGATTTTGAATGACGAAAAAAAATGATCGGCCGAGGTCACTGAGCCAAGAGGACGATGCAAAAAGGGAACGAGTGTTGCTGGTGCTGGTGCTGCTGCTGCTGGTGCTGCTGCTGCTGATGCTCACCTGTTTTCCAGGCCAGCCGCTCGTGCCTGATCCGCCCTCCTTCCCTCTACCTCGACTTCCAGTGCCGCTTGAGCTTCGCGCGTATCTGCTTCAGCGCACTTCCTCCTCCGGCAATTCGGCTGCCACATCTTCCTCAATAGCTGGCTGGAGTATCTCCGATGATTGTTTGTGCTGTTCGACTTCCTCATGGCATCGAGCAACGGCCGCAACACGGGCTCGCCTCGCGTCGTTGTTCAGTCGCTGCTACGCTTGATAGTCACCACGCTGCGCGGGAAATCGCAGCGCGCCTCATCACCCCCATCTAGGCGAGCGAACTTGCCGTCCGACGGACGAGCTCATCGCAAGTTTTTTTTGGAACCTCTCTTTGTATTTTTGTTTTTTTCGATCTCGGCGTCTTTGAACCTCGGTTATTGGCCATTGAATCTCATTACCCTATACTGTATCTTATTTTATCTTGGCTGTACCGGTCGGATTAGGGTGCGGTTTGTTTTGTGACGTAGCTAAACAAAACAGCTAGTGTTTGTGTCGTTTACTTTTTCTATCGCCATCCACATCATATGCAAATAAACAGAAGCATGCTCAATTATTTCCAGTTGGAATATGGTCGACATAGGCCCCAGCAACTGTATATTAGATAGGAAACACGACTTCAAACCGTTTCTCGAAGTTTAGAGACCGGATTCGTACCGTATGGTGAGCATTTGCGGATATTGTGGCGATTACAGTGTACTCTAAGCTCAAGATTTTTTTAGCCTAACGGATGTCGGTGGCCTTGCTCGAAATTGGTCTCTTGGTTGTTTTTTGTTGTTGTGCATGTCTTGAATTTCATCGTGCCACTTTTTTGTGGTCGTTAAGCACCTTCCACGCGCATCTAACGATTCTTACATTTTCGGATAACACTGTACCTGGTACGTTGTACGATGACTCGTCATACGAGTACGAGGACGGCAAATACAGACAAATACGAGCTTGGAGCCAGACCCCAGGCGCGTTCCGAGAAGCCTTGGCCAAGATTCAAGCCCAGCGGCACGCACAGCAACAACTCACACGGGGTCTAGAGGTGGGGCGCGCCGCCACGCAGGTATACGGGCGGCGCCGTATACCATGCGAGGTACAGCATGGCACAGGGACTTGCACAGCAGCAGCAACAGCAAATATATATGGCAAGAGATTAGCCCCTGCTGCTTGATCCCTTTACATCACACAGGGGGCAGCAACTTCGTGCTGCCGGCCGCCGAACCCATGAGGCCGCTTACGCTCGTGCGTCCACGTGTACGCTGCTGCTCTTTGCTCTGGGCCTGGTGCTGTACAGCAACACGCTTCGTACGATAAGCAAAGGCTCCCCGGTCTAGCTGGCTTTTTTTTAGGAAAAAGGGAAGGCAGCCTGTGGCAAAGAGCTTTTTTTGTGAAAGCTACGCTCCTAATTTTTTTTTTGTCGTTACGTGATTTTTATTCCCCTATCGCTGATTGGTCGAGTTTCTAAAGAGTTTTTTCCTAGAAAATGACCATGAAGACATTTTTTTCCCAAATTCTACGACTACAAAAATCCTTTCCCAGGCCTCACTGTAGTCTACGAACCACAGTTCATTATAATATGCAAAATAAACTTGTAAGTACGTATTCGGACAAACTTTTTGTACTTGTTTTTTTTTTATCGGCCCTTTTTGTTGTTGATAAATCTAGTGGGGGAACGGCTATCTCGTTCAACTTTGGCTCTTTTTTTGTTCTGATTCGAGTTTTGAAGATCCACAATTTTCCTTTTTCAAGCGATCCATAGTGTTCGCTTTTTTTTCAACTTTTTGAAAAAATATATCTTGATTTGGGTGTGGAAACATATCTTGGAATTAATGTAGGTATGTGTATCTTGAAGCTGGTGTGGATGTACGAGTATTGTCTTGAAGTCAGTGCTGGAAATTTTCCTTAAAACGTAGTGTAGGGCGGTCCCGAAGAGCACCTATGTATTCCTATAAACGTGTTGTGCCTACGTATTCCCGTAAACGTTTTGTGCTTGATATTTTTTATCAACACTCTATGTTGAATTTAGTGTGGATCGGCTATCTTTAACGACCATCTTGCTCAGATTTGACTCTTTTTATTCTGACTCGGGTTTGAAGATTTGTTTATCCAGGGCTGTGTATCGGTGTACTATATACCAGGTATACCACTCGTAGTGTTCGCTTTTTTTTCAACTTTTTGAAAAATTATATCTTGATTTGGGTGTGGAAACATATCTTGGAATTAATGTAGGTATGTGTATCTTGAAGCTAGTGTGGATGTACGAGTATTGTCTTGAAGTCAGTGCTGGAAAATTTCTTTAAAACGTAGTGTAGGGCGGTCCCGAAGAGCACCTATGTATTCCTATAAACGTGTTGTGCCTACGTATTCCCGTAAACGTTTTGTGCTTGATATTGTTTATCAACACTCTATGTTGAATTTAGTGTGGATCGGCTCTCTTTAACGGCCATCTTGCTCAGATTTGACTCTTTTTATTCTGACTCGGGTTTGAAGATTTGTTCATCCAGGGCTGTGTATCGGTGTACTATATACCAGGTATATCGTAGATCGGCGCAGCAGATATATCGATATTTTTCGATATATCGGTGAAGGCGTGGAAGCTCGCTGTGCGAGCCCCAACGGTCTCCCCGGACTGGCGAGGGAGACCCGCTGGAGGCAGAAAGATGCAACACTTTCGCTCCATTTCCCATCAAAATTAGTCACTAATGCACCATAAAAATTGGTCTTGATCAGCCAACAACACTAAGCGAAAACTCCACAACATGTTTTTTACTGGTATTTATTTATTTCATGGCATTTTCATGCAGAAAAACTAAACGGAAAATAGCGCTGGCCAGCACAAATACTACGACGTACAGCCAGCTAAACGTCCTAAAAATGATTTAGATGGCGAAAAACCAACAACATCATAGCCGCAAGCCGTATAGCTGGCAAGTGGCAACGAACATGCAAGTACATGAATTGTACCCTACTAAGTTTACTGCCCAACATAGTGAACCTATTTCAAACAGCAGAAAAACAAGTAGCTCAAGTACTTGAATTGTACCCTACTAAATTTGCTGCCCAACAAAGTGAACCTATTTCAAACAGCAGGAAACAAATAGCTCGAAAGTTATAGCAAAAAGAAACACCTACACGCACCGTCGTTTTGCCGATTGTATGTTTTTTTTGCCTATTTTTTTAACACTACACTGCGTTCCTTCAAAATCCGTGCTGACACTCTATTTTTTTACGGGCAGACTGTTCGTGATAGCGGCATGTATGTATCAACTGTACTGCGATGAAACTCTGATTGGTTGGTTTGAATAGCAGAACTGTTGATTGTATGTTGTTGTACCAGAATACTCTTCTAGTGGTGCTACGGTACTTCGGTAGATTGTACATGTGCACGAGTTATACATCGGACCGTAGTGGTGTGTACGGTACGTTGGTATGTCGGTACGTTGGACATATTGACGAGTAGGAACATTCCTGTAGTGTTGCTAACACGATATAGCTTGTCTCAACGAACAGCCTAGCAATAAGTTACAGTTACATACGTTGTGTCACGGAGGTAAGTTACAGGGATCGTCTCGTGGTATCACCCACGAGCAGTCCCACGGGTATGTACGAGTAGGCACTATGCGAGGAGGTTTAGGTATTCGACTACGAGCGGTTGTTACTGGGCTGTGGAGAGTTGGCCCACATGACCCACTCCACTTTCTGACCTGTCTCTCCAGACATTGGTCTCTCTAATATAATACCTTTCTCCACAAGCCACTGATTTACCAACACGCTATAGCGCTATCGGTCGACTGCTGTTCGTCCCCCTGGACTGTGTTCGACGAGACTGTGAGGGCGGCTTGATCAACCGGCCTCGCCATGGCTGAACAGGAGGGAGGTGACCCTGCGGCAAACCAACAGGGTGACCCGCAGGGCTTTGGTGAGAGAATGGATTCCTTAGAGTCTCGAGTGTCTCAAATGCTGGATATGTTTTCTAACCACCAGCAGATGCTCCAGACAGTTGTTGAGACACACCAGAGGGAGAATGTGGAGTCCTCTAGTTCGCGTGCTGCGCCGCGAGGCATCGAACTAGAGTCTGGTGTGCACCAATCGGGTGCCGCCGGTAGGACCGCGGGGAGTACGGGAGGCGATACCCTAGGCTTTGGCGTGTCCGACATGAGGGTTGGGAGTAGGGGTGTTGTAGACCCAGGCTTGAACCCGCGTGTTTCTGATGAGAATCGTTCCTCTGTTCCTGCAGTAAACTTTGGTTCGGTTGACGGGACTGTTGGTGGGGCTTTAGGTAGCCAGTCCTCTGTTCCGCCCACTACCTCAGCAAGCGAGTGGTGGGGAAAAGTCGCTAGTGGGAACACACTGATCCCAGCGGCTGACAGTAGTTCGGGGGAGAGCTTGGGTGGGGGTCTTTTCAAGAAAGTTCCCAAGGCTCCTGAATTTATCGGTACTGATGTATCGTATCCTTCATGGTCGCAGAATTTTCGGCTCAAAGCTCGTCACTACAATCTGAGCGAGCCGTTCACCTGTGATATGGACATTAAAATCGCCGACGTTAATTTCGACTTGACCCCTTGGGTAGAGAAGGGAAACAGCGTTGGTGTACTGCGTCAGCATGAGATTGCTTGGTGGTTTCTGTTCGACTGCTTGAAGAAAGACAGCCACAAAAACATGGCAAGGCAAGCTGGTTCCCCGTATAAGGCTTTTCGCGCGCTCAAGGACCACTTTCTACCGTTGAGTCAGAGTCAAATTCGAGTGCAGGAAGAAAAACTGAAGTCTCTGCGCATGCGTCCCCACGAGAATCCCACAACTTTCTTTTCATCCATCAGAGAGACGCTTGGTGTGTTGACCATGCTTGAAGTAACGGAGGATGATCGTGAAGTGTGCAATCTCATGCTGGAAGGACTGTCCCCCGAGTACAAGACTTTACGTGAGACTCTTGTGGTGTTGTGTTCGAATGACCCCTCTTTCATCGAGACCAAAGTGCGTGAGCGGTACTTAGACTTGCAAGCACAGGGTGGTTCTAAGAAGCAGAATGGTGTTGCTCTGGTGTCTAGGCCTGCGAAGAAGAAGAGTAACTTCAAGAAGCACAACAAGCAGAAGTCTAACTCTGAGTCTGATTCCTCGAAGAAGTCTTTTCAGGGGAGGTGTTACAAGTGTGGGGAGGTGGGTCACATGAAGCTCGACTGCAAGGCTCGCATCATCCCTCATCCTTCCCAGACTGGAAAGCCCGAGGCCGACGAGAATGAGAGCGGCGAGAAGTGTGCTATTCCTGATTCGGATCTGGTGTGCAGAAATGGTAGTTACCGCATGAGTGATGACTGCCAAAAGGTGTTGCTTGCAGCATGTCGTAAGGAAGTGGTCTTGAAGGCGTGTGATGATTTGAGTAGGATGTGGTATGATGTCTCTGGTCTGAAGTGTCTGATGACGTCCCGTGATTATCTGATTATTAGCGCCGTCAGTAATGATATGATCCTGGAAGCTGTCAACAAGGCTAGATATGTCGAGGATTGGTATGCTGACACAGGCACTTCACATCACATGACTGATTCCCTGTCTTGCATGAGAGACTTGAAGCCTTGCCACAGAAGTGTGAATGGAATTGGTGGCGTCTCTTGTCAAGTAGCTTACTCCGGAACGCTAGACTTGGTATTTGTGACTGCTGACAGTGAGTTCTCCGTGGAATTGAAGGACGTATTGTACTCTCCCAACTTGGAGTATAATCTCTTTTCTCCGAGTGCAGAGTTTGATGGTGAGTCATGGAATGGTCTTGGTGGTCCTAATGGTGTTATGACTGCATTCAATGGACAAGTAACTTTTCAGAACTTCGATGGCATGCTGATTGCGTCTGCGTAACGCCTAGGAGAAGCCTCTGTTGGTACGGTGTTGGCTGCTCTCACTCCCGCCAACCCCAAGCATGAAACTACGATGGATGTCAACGATTTCCACAATATTTATGCACATTTGCACGAGGGTCTGCTTCGCACTACTGCAAAGCGATTGGGTACCAAGTTGGTTGGTGACATGCATGCTTGTTCAGGGTGTTCGATGTCGAAGGCTATTCGGAAAGCAATCGTTCGGGAAACTAAAACTCGATCGGATAAAAAGTTGGGCAGAGTTTTTGTTGACCTGGGAGGAAGGAAGGACATTGCGTCCGTAGGGGGAAAACATTACCCCATGATTGTGAAGGATGATTTCACGAGACGTGCATGGCTGTATTTCCTGAAAAATAAATCAGACGCTGGCAGTGCTTTCCGGAGTTTTCTTGCGAGTGTGCGTGCTGATGGTGTCCCGTCATTGGTTGAGATTGTTAGGTCTGACAATGGTGGGGAGTTTTTCGGGGGGGAGTTTGCATCTGTGTGCAACGAGCTTTTGATCAAACAAGAGTTCACACCGGCTTATAGTCCGCAATATAATGGTGTTGCAGAGCGTGGGCTGGGATTGATAGAGGAGGCCGCGATGGCGGCTCGTATTCAAGCTAAAGTTCTTTTTGGGCATGTACAGTTATCTAAGACTGATAAACTCTGGGCTGAGGCTATGCACTGGGCTTGCGAAGCGATGAACCACACTGCGTGTTCTGCTAACCCTGAATCCAAATCGCCGTATGAAATGTGGTATGGTGAACCTCGTCCCGCTAGACCGTATCCGTTTTTGAAGCCCGCCTACTGTAGGTGGCAGCGACCGTCAAAGCTGCTGCCGAAGGGTGAGAGTTGTTTCTATGTCGGTCCTTCGAGAGACCACCCGCGTGATTGTCATAGAGTACTTACGAGGGCTGGTACTATTCAAGAAACGAGGGATGTGACGTGGGAGGTGCTGCCGTCACAGCTCCCTCCGCTGCAACCTTCTTTGCCGATAGAGGTAGCAGAGGAGGGAGGGGAGGATAGTGACGACGATGTTGAAACCGAGATATGGCCGCTTGTGGGAAGAGGAGTCGCTCACACACTTTTGAAACGTGATGCCGTGCCCTCTGGTGCGGGAGTCGAGGAGGTTGAGAGTGTTGGCGCAGGTAGTATAGGCCCGTCCTTTTCTGTTCCATTTTCCCCTGCTGAACCGTCTGCCCCCGTGAACATTTCTTTTGGTAGTGTAGCTCCTTCTGTGTCTTCGCCTGTGAATGACGGGGAGGGCCAGGGAGGGCAGGAATCAGGAGAGGTAGAGATGGGGGATCTGGGAGGGGATAATGAGGTAGAGTCGATGGGGCAGGGAGGGCATGATGATGAAGAGTCGATTGGGTCGGGAGGACTGGTAGAGGCGGAGGCATCCCCTCCAGCCGCTCGTCGTCCGCGGCATGTGGCCGAGCTTGCTGACTTTAATACTTCCGCGCGTGAAAATGATGAAGTGAGAGAAAGTAGGACTCGCGCGAAAACTCGTGCAGTCAACCAGCAGAGTGTACCCGGCCTCATGGCCACCCTAGGACCCATCTTCGCGACAGAGGTCGTGTACTCATTGTTGTCGGAGCAGAGAGCAGGTGATGAGACGGAATTGCCGAAAGAACTGGTTCATGATGTAGAATCGGAGCCTGGTAGTTATCAGGAAGCCCAGCGTTCGAAGTACGCTAAGATTTGGGAAGGAGCCAGGTCTGCCGAAATTGAAGGCTTGATAAGAGCAGGAACGTTCACGTTGGCAGTAAAAGTCCCGATAGGCTGTAATATGATTGATGCTAGATGGGTTTTCAAGTGGAAAGCAGACGAAACAGGAAAGATAGTGAAGGCCAAGGCTAGGCTTGTAGCGAAGGGCTTCAAGCAGAAGTATGGTGTGGATTATCTTGAGACATTCTCGCCTACCGCAAATGCTGCATCTTAACGATTGCTGATAGTGTTGGCGTGTTTGTACAATTTGGAATTACTCCACTGGGATATTGAGCAAGCATTTGTTCAGTCGGAATTGGATCACGAGGTGTTCATGAAGTTGCCTCCTGGCTGCGGGTCGATGTCAGGAAAGGTTGTCCGTTTGAACAAGAGTTTGTACGGATTGAAGCAGGCTTCTAGGACATTTTTCAAGAGGCTGGTGTCGGAACTGAAGAGGATTGGTTTTGAGCAGTCAATGTCTGACCCCTGTGTCCTGCGTTTCATGATGGGAGACGAGGTATTGGGGATGGTCGCGATCCACGTGGATGACATTCTGTATGCAGGAAGTAAGAGCCTTGCCAAGGTGGTTGTGGCAGCACTAGGTGACTCTCTTCATACGAAGGACTTGGGGGAGGTCAAGTTCTTTCTAGGTTGTGAATATATTCGCGACCGTGAGGCTGGTACGATTGAGATTTCTCAGGAAAGTTATATCAGGAGTGTTCTCGAGAGATTCAATATATGTCGCACCAGCTCGATCCCTGCTTCCCTTGCCAATGATAACAGGTCCGTGATGGAGGATGAGGGGGCAGGAGATGTGCCGTTCCGAGAGGTGGTGGGGAACCTGATGTGGATCGCCAGCCAGACAAGGCCCGACATCGCGAATGCTGTGCGGGGGGTGGCGAGGCACTCTCACGAACCAAAGAGGAGCCACTGGAAGGCAGCTCAGAAGATTCTCAATTATCTTCTGGAAACGGCGCATCTGACTTTGAAGTTCAAGCAGGATAGTTCGGTAGACGCAGGCACGTTGGTGTATGTAGATGCTGACTTTGCAAGTAGGGCCACTGACCGTAGATCAGTTTCGGGTGCGATGGTTTTCGTGGCGGCGATGCTTGTAGTTTGGATTTCTAGGACGCAGAAATGCGTTTCACAGTCAACTTCAGAAGCAGAGTATCTTGCGATGGGAGATGGTGTAAAGGAGGCCCTGTTTGTAAACGGAATGCTTCAGTTCCTGAGGCCTAGTGCGAAGCCTCGTAAGATAGATGTCCTTGAAGACAACGAGGGGGCGATTGCGCTCGCAGAGAACCCGCTGAGCTCGAGTAGGAGTAAGCACATCGATGTGAGGCACCACTTTCTTAGGAATCTGACCGAGGAGGGTGTGATCGAAGTCACCCACGTCCCCAGCGAGAAATAACACGCGGACATCCTCACGAAGGCGTTGCCGAGAGATCTTTTTGAAGTTCACCGCGACTTTGCACTTGGTATCAAGAAGTAGAAGTCTGAGTCGTTTTGTTTTTGTTTTTGTTTGATATGTATTTGGTCTGGTAGATACAACAGCCCCTAGGGAGGGTGTTCGTGATAGCGGCATGTATCTATCAACTGTACTGCGGTGAAACTCTGATTGGTTGGTTTGAATAGCAGAACTGTTGATTGTATGTTGTTGTACCAGAATACTCTTCTAGTGGTGCTACGGTACTTCGGTAGATTGTACATGTGCACGAGTTATACATCGGACCGTAGTGGTGTGTACGGTACGTTGGTATGTCGGTACGTTGGACACATTGACGAATAGGAACATTCCTGTAGTGTTGCTAGCACGATATAGCTTGTCTCAACGAACAGCCTAGCAATAAGTTACAGTTACATACGTTGTGTCACGGAGGTAAGTTACAGGGATCGTCTCGTGGTATCACCCACGAGCAGTCCCACGGGTATGTACGAGTAAGCACTATGCGAGGAGGTTTAGGTATTCGACTACGAGCGATTGTCACTGGGCTGTGGAGAGTTGGCCCACATGACCCACTCCACTTTCTGACCTGTCTCTCCAGACATTGGTCTCTCTAATATAATACCTTTCTCCAGAAGCCACTGGTTTACCAACACAGACGTCCTCCATTTCTCTACCACAGCCCATACGTTGCGGAGGTACACGGTACATGGTGATTTATTTTACTGACGTGAGTGTGCTTTTTGCGTGCTACTACTACTGCTGTTGCAGGACGTTGTGGGTGTAGCTCGTTGGGACGAGTGTATGTCCCCCATTTCCTTTTTTACGGGCAGACGTCCTCCACTTCTCTACCACAGCCCATACGTTACGGAGGTACACGGTACATGGTGATTTATTATAACTGACGTGAGTGCGCTTTTTGCGTGCTACTACTGCTGCTGTTGCAGGACGTTGTGTGTGTAGCTCGTTGGGACGAGTGTATGTCCCCCATTTCCCTGCGCTATGTAGGCCTTCCTACTCTGAAAAAACCCGTACGCTAAAATGTCGGCAAGCATGTCGGCTCGAGCTCTCGATATAAAATATATATCGGATCGTCCGATATACCGAAAAACATCGGCACCGATAGACGACACTAATTTTTTTACTTTAAAAGTATGTATATCTTCATTTTTGGTTGAAAATAATCATATCGAAATTTGGGTGGCGATGTTTATCTTGAAGCAGGCCTGCACATTTTTGTCCCGAAGTTAGTGTAGGGGCGGTTGCGAACAACACGAAGAAAGCAAGGAACGCAGAGAAAGCCGCCGGGCAAGTTCTCAGAGAGGTGTGAAGGCTGGCGTGTTTTGTGGCAGCGCTGAGGGCGAATCAAGGCTTTACAATCAAGTGATTTCAAGACGAATTGCCGGGATATTAAAAAGTATGTCTGCGCAATCCTAAAATTGAAACGTCAGCGACATGGTGCGGTATACGACGGTATATATCACACCCCCTTTGGTCATATGTTAGGGTCTAAAGGGCTGGTCACCCTGCGTGGTACACCTCAGAGATGCGATATACAACGGGCCCCGCTGATGAATTTGATGGTCGTTTGAAATTTCATATAACGTACTGGCATCACCGAACTGGGCTGGCGCGATTAAAGGGGTTTGATAACAGTGGTTGCAAAAGAGTTTGCTGTCGCACTTCAAGCGGGGGGGGGAGGTGAAAGTAAAAAACTGTCCTGTATACCCAGGATGTGAGTGCACACAATTCCTGTCGGTCGTTGATCGCATTGATGGAGGCTGGCCTTTTGCTCGCCCGCCGTTTTTATTTTTTAACACCACCAAAACACGCTGCTGAGCCGCGCCACTGCCACTGCAAACCTCAAGCCCCCCAAAGGCCATTGGGGTTAGCTCTGCGATCGGTTTAGTCTAGGCCGACGTGCAATTGACATTAACCGCAAACAACCTGCAGGAAGTTTGTTGTCTGCCCGTCCCGCTTTTCGGGGGCGCCGATATCTTCGGGGTGTTTTACTGATTATGACGCGCAACACCGCGAAGTGCGGTGCTCAACGTACCTGCTTGATAGGTCCGGTAGTCGTTTTTGTACTATATACAGCATACTTTCACCCGTGCCCTTGTGGTATATGATGCATGGGTGTGATAAACAACGCCCCGGGTGATATACACCATCGTGAACGTTGATCAGGTGAATAGCAACGCCAACAAAGCGAAGCAATACTATTTTACGGTTATCAGGTGAATAGCAAGGCCAACAAAGCGAAGCGATACTATTTTTATCAGCTTTGCCTATCCTGAAACCGCGAGTGGACGAACGTTGTCTTGATGTTTGCTGCGTTGGAGTTGCACTGCTTGTGTGATACTCAACAGTAGTGCGGAGAGATTATGTTCGTTTTTTCGCTGTTTGCACGGATAAATCACCTCGTGTTGACTACAACGTAGGCATAGCTGTGTTCGTGCCGTTGCAGTAGATTCCTCCATGAACTTTGTGCGGCTGGCTTTGTTTTGTCTCGGAGTTCCACAGTTTACGGTGGTGTCAGTGAGCGAAAATCACATATGCTTGACTTTTTGCCGACCGCCATAAAATGGTACACCTGTGTATTTTACGCCGATTTTTGTAAAATGAAAATATGCTCTTCACACCAACAACACATCCAGGAGGGGCGTTCCTTTTCTTTTACGAGGCAACCAAGTTATACCGTTTTATGGCTATCACCAATTCAGCTCAACATTGTACATCGACGAGTTTTACGCCAGTGTTCGGTAATAAGCTCCCCACGCCACACCAAATCCAAGCGGGAGATATAGTTTAGTGGCAAGGCATGCCGTTTTGTGGCGAAAAGAACTTTATCGCCAATACTAACATTTCTTTTCTGAAGCTAGTTCAGGTAATAGCAAGTGACAGAAGAAACAAGTGAAGCTAGAACAGCAAGCAACAGGTGACGGGGGCAACATTAAGTTGCCAAGGTGCATATGCAGGAGACACGGCGAAACAACAACACAGCAACAGGAGGCAAAAACACATGTTTAGTCAAGTGCTTTTTGGTGTTAAGTGGAGAAGTGTTTTGTCACACTTGACTGGTGGCTCGCTGCGCGAGAAGGCACTTAGCGATCGTCGGGAGTGGCGGAAAATTTTATCACATTTGACTGCGCGAGAAGTCACTTGGCGATCGTCTGGAGTGGCGGAATGTTTTGTCACACTGGACTGCGCGAGAAGGCACTTGGCGATCGTCGGGAGTGGCTGAATGATTTTTCACACTGGATTTCTCGAGAAGGCACTTGGCGATCGTCGGGAGTGGCTGAATGTTTTGTCACGCTTGACTGCGCGAGAAGGCACTTGGCGATCGTCGGGAGTGGCGGAATGTTTAGTCGGCGACTTTCGGTTTGTGGCGGAGAATGTAACCGATAGGATGCTCGTACTTAGTCCCCTGTAAAGGGAACAGCAGAATTTGGCGAGGAAGGCCGCATGGTGTGATGACAATGTGCGCATGGGTTACGTTGTACGCAGGTGTAGGATGTGACGTGTTGAAAGACACGAACACTTGTTACAGGACGCACAGCCGTAGCTGGAGACGCATAGTCTAGACTACATACATGGGAGATGATGCATACACAGGTGATGGAAGGGATTTGTACCGCAGGATTTCTGGAGGAGGGTGAGGTAGTATGGCAGGTTCGAACACGTACGCGTATCCTACACACGCAAACACACAGGAGTACTGCTGCGCTACACATGACATGTATGTGCTACACACAGACAGCGATAGCTGTGTGCACACCGCTGTACACACCCGCATACACGGGTGATGGAAGGGATTAGTACCACCGCAGGAACGCTGGAGGAAGGTGAGGTAGTATGGCAGGTTCGAACACGTACGCGCATCCTACACACGCGAACACACAGGAGTACTGCTGCGCTACACATGTAGACTATGTGCTACACACAGCGATAGCTGTGTGCACACCGCTGTACATACACACACTGCTGTGACCATGCTGAGTGCGCAGCGTATAAGCAGTGCCGTGTACACACCTGCATTCACATGCGATGGAAGGGATTTGTACCGCAGGAGCGCTGGAGGAAGGTGAGGTAGTATGGCAGGTTCGAAGACGTACGCATTCACATGTGATGGAAGGGATTTGTACCGCAGGAGCGCTGGAGGAAGGTGAGGTAGCATGGAAGGTTCGAACACGTACGGGTATCCTACACACGCAAACACACAGGAGTACTGCTGCGCTACCCATGTATGTACCACACAGAGATAGCCCTGTGAATGTGTATCGGAAGAGTTGGTCACCCCAGTCGTCAAGATACCGCTCTGCTGTAGGGACGTTCCGCTGCATGGTGTGTGTGCAAAGATTCTGCCGCAGCACGAGGAGGTGGTACGTCGTAAGGTTTGAAGAGGGCGAAGAACACGCAGCCGCAGGGAAGGAGGAGCCTAGAACGAGGGAAGAGGCTCATAGCAGACACCCACAGCACGCGGCGGAGATGAGCTGCGACAGGAACCAGCGAGAGAAAGTATGCAGTAGCCGAACTGAAGGGCGCAGTCGCCGCCGTACGCAGACACGGCAGACCACACAGAGCAAGATCGAACAGCAGAGGCGCAAGTTTCAGCGCAACGCCGAGGAGCGCGGTGTATCCGACGAGGGATAGAAATAGAGGGTGTGCGGTGTGCGCTGCGAGGGTGTTGGCGTGCCAGGGTGTAGTTCGTAGCGCCGTTTGATTTGAAGCGCGGGCGTTTGATTGCACGCAGACACGGCAGACCGCAAGGGCAGAATCGAACAGCAAAGGCGCAAACGTTCCAGCGTAACGCCGAAGAGCGCGGTGTATCCGACAAGGGATAGAAATAGAGGGTGTGCGGTGTGCGCTGCTCGTTGTTTGCGTGCCAGGGTGTAGTTCGTAGCGCCGTTTGATTTGAAGCGCAGCCGTTCGAATTTCATGGTTTTGTAAGGACGTGGAGGGTTTTTTGGGAAGGGATTTTTTTTCCGCAGCCCAGGGCACAACGAAGTGAAATGTTTTTGGTGTGTGTTGTGTTCGTTGTCCCAAATGCCCCGCACGAGCAGGATCGAACAGCAGAGGCGCAAACGTTCCAACGCATGCACCACCAGCGCTGGGTTGGCAGGGCAGCCGAACGGTGCTTGGATGCTACTACTAGCAGTGTAGTGTGTGTTGGTGTTGGTGTGTGTCCCAAAATGAACCACCAGCTGGTTGTTTGCGTGCCAGGGTGTAGTTCGAAACGCAGCCGTTTGAAATTCATGGTTTTGTAAGGACGAGGAGGGTTTTTTGGGAAGGGATTTTTTTTCCGCAGCCCAGGGCACAACGAAGTGACATTTTTTTGGTGTGTGTTGTGTTCGTTGTCCCGCACGAGCAGGATCGAACAGCAGAGGCGCGAACGTTCCAGCGCATGCACCACCAGCGCTGGGTTGGCAGGGCAGCCGAACGGTGCTTGGATGCTACTACTAGCAGTGTAGTGTGTGTTGGTGTTGGTGTGTGTGTCCCAAAATGAACCACCAGCTGGTTGTTTGCGTGCCAGGGTGTAGTTCGTAGCGCCGTTTGATTTGAAGCGCAGCCGTTTGTATTTTATGATTTTGTGAGGACGAGGAGGGTTTTTTGGGAAGGGATTTTTTTCCGCAGCCCAGGGCACAACGAAGTGAATTTTTTTTCGTGTGTGTTGTGTTCGTTGTCCCGCACGAGCAGGATCGAACAGCAGAGGCGCAAACGTTCCAGCGCATGCACCACCAGCTGCTGGGTTGGCAGGGCAGCCGAACGGTGCTTGGATGCTACTACTAGCAGTGTAGTGTGTGTTGGTGTTGGTGTGTGTGTCCCAAAATGAACCACCAGCTGGTTGTTTGCGTGCCAGGGTGTAGTTCGTAGCGCCGTTTGATTTGAAGCGCAGCCGTTCGGATTTTATGGTTTTGTAAGGACGAGGAGGGTTTTTCCGCAGCCTAGGGCACAACGAAGTGAAATGTTTTTGGTGCGTGTTGTGTTCGTTGTCCCAAATGCCCCGCACGAGCAGGATCGAACAGCAGAGGCGCAAATGTTCCAGCGCATGCACCACCAGCTGCTGGGTTGGCAGGGCAGCCGAACGGTGCTTGGATGCTACTACTAGCAGTGTAGTGTGTGTTGGTGTTGGTGTGTGTGTCCCAAATGAACCACCAGCTGGTTGTTTGCGTGCCAGGGTGTAGTTCGTAGCGCCGTTTGATTTGAAGCGCAGCCTTTCGACTTTTATGGTTTTGTAAGGACGAGGAGGGTTTTTTGGGAAGGGATTTTTTTTTCCGCAGCCCAGGGCACAACGAAGTGAAATGTTTTTGGTGTGTGTTGTGTTCGTTGTCCCAAATGCCCCGCACGAGCAGGATCGAACAGCAGAAGCGCAAACGTTCCAGCGCATGCACCATCAGCGCTGGGTTGGCAGGGCAGCCGAACGGTGATTGGATGCTACTACTAGCAGTGTAGTGTGTGTTGGTGTTGGTGTGTGTGTCCCAAAATGAACCACCAGCTGGTTGTTTGCGTGCCAGGGTGTAGTTCGTAGCGCCGTTTGATTTGAAGCGCAGCCGATCGGATTTTATGGTTTTGTAAGGACGAGGAGGGTTTTTTGGGAAGGGATTTTTTTTCCGCAGCCCAGGGCACAACGAAGTGAAATGTTTTTGGCGTGTGTTGTGTTCGTTGTCCCAATTGCCCCGCACGAGCAGGATCGAACAGCAGAAGCGCAAACGTTCCAGCGCATGCACCATCAGCGCTGGGTTGGCAGGGCAGCCGAACGGTGCTTGGATGCTACTGCTAGCAGTGTAGTGTCTGTTGGTGTTGGTGTGTGTGTCCCAAAATGCACCACGAGCACTGGGTTGGCAGGGCAGCCGAACTGTGCTCGGATGGCAGCCGCACGGTGCTTGGATGGTACTAGCAGTGTAGTGTGTGTTGGTGTTGGTGTTTGTGCTGGGTTGGCAGGGCAACCGAACGGTGCTTGGATGCTAGTAGCAGTGTCGGGGGGCCCCCCGAACCCCCCCCCTCCGGCACGCCCTTCAGTGTGCGTTGGCAGGGGCCCGACACAGTGTGCGTTGGAAGGAGCCTCACCAGTGTGCGTTTGAAAAAGCACATGGAAAAACTATGTAGTAGATTTTCAAAACAGCGCAGCGGAAAAACAATATGTACGAGGCAACAAGGAACCAGCCAACCCGCACAACCAGCGGGTAGTAGTAGTAGTAGTAGTAGAGAGAACGACCGCCATTATGAACCCTTGCGAGTGTCACGACCAGCTACGCCCGCGGTCAGCGTCAGAGCGGGGGGTCAAGTCTCAGGTCACCTGCGTCTGCTTTGCCGGTACCAACTGCTGTACAAGTGTACGTATGTACTGAGCGGTCGCCGATATATCAGACGCGTGGTGCTACCAGTATTCTGCATCACTTGGAGTTAGAGTCGACGCGGGGCCATGCCCTTGAGCCGGAGTCCCCAGGTTCGCGTCGTGATCGCGGGCGAGGGACAGACCGTGGCGGCAATCCGCGCACGCGGGCGTGTAGATGGGCCGGTGCAAGGAGGGGGGTGGCCGGTTTGGCGCCTCGTCGGCTCGAGCTGACTGAGGGGAACAGGTTGCAAGGAGGGGCCTCTCTCACGCAAAAACGGACCTTTGACCGACTCGGCGTGCCATAGTGGCTCCTTTGTTCCCTCTTGCCGCCTCGGTAAGGCATGCTGCGAAGCATGCCCTAGCAGGCTTGTAGCGAGTGGGGGGGGTCTTTCTGGCGGGTGTAAGGCCGGACTCACCCTCAAGGAGTGACGCCTTCTTGCTGCTGCGTGTGGCCGCGAGGCTTAGGCGTGGCGGTAGAGTTGGGTCGTACGTGGTGCGTTAGGCATTGTCACCTACGATTCGCGCGTCTTTTTAGGCAGCAGCGGCGGAGCAGCAATGCTTAATCGGGATGCTCGTGCGCGGAGGCAGGCGCCACCACGAACCACGCTACGGCGCAGTGTCGGTGTGCGTGGAGGGGACTGCGCCGGCAGGAGACTGGATTCGACGACGAAGGGGGAGGGCGACTGGCCGTCGACGGGCGGGGAAGAGACGGATTGAACTCTCCCTGAACGAGAATTTTCGTTTTTCAGATCAGCACCGCAAACTGCGTGGAGCATTTTGTTCTTTTTGGACGGGGGAGAAGGGGAACCGATTGGAATTGAGTGTGAACGAGAGCAAGTGCGAAGGAGCGGGCCGAGTGAGCTAAGGCGATGAGGCGGCCACGGAAATCCACAGCAGGAGGATGGCACACGGAGACCCACGACCGGCACGCACATCATCATGAGAGCAGCGATCGCCTTTTTTTTTCAGGGTTATTTTTACGAGGCAGTAGTACAACATGTTACTTACGTCACTGATTTTTGTAGAGTTTGTAGAAGAGTTGTATACCCTTCACGGGGAACGACCCGCCGCAATTTTCAATCTTCAGGTTCGGGCGTCGTAGCTGCGCTGCAACTTGTCAAATAACTCGGGAAGGAGGGGCGATCATTGATATCTGTACTGTGGTTTTTGGTTCCATTGCTCTTGTTTCACTGTATGCCCGCGGATCGTCACTCTGACAGCACTCCAGACAGCAGGCGCGTTCGTATTTACTTACGATTACCGTGCGGTTCGTACGGCGGTGCAGGCAGCCCAACCGCTGTAGTTTGTAGCCGCGAGTTGGTTAGTTATGGGAACGGGGGAACTCTATGCTGTAGCTGAGTGGATACCCGCGGCCATGTGAGTTCAGTTTGCACATTGGACCTTTTCACTTGTGCGCTTTTTTCCAGATCGTGCGTTTTTAGGCGGGAAAGCGTAGTATTTCCCGGACGAATTTTGATTTCACTTGGTTTTTCGGATCTTCCTAGGGCTCCAGCACCTTTGTGAGACCACGGACTCTAGATTTTTGACAAGAGCCAATGTGAGAAAAACAACAACAGTGGCGGAATCATACGGCAAGGCACACAATATTTTCGAGGAGACAGTGTCCGTTACGTTTTCGCCCACATAGGAATTAGCTTTGAACTCTCTACGTTTGATTGAGTCACTCAGGCCTCGTGATCACGATCGCAAAGCACTTGCCCACGCTGCACGCGCGATGGGAAACCAGTCTCCTCGACTCAGAGGGTGAGGCCGGCGATGTTCGTCGCGACTTGGCGCGTATCGGCCGAGACAAGGCGGGTGGAGATGGGGTACCCAGTGCTGGCGGAACACAAAAAACGCCGCACCGCCATTAAATGGAAATATAACAACCGTACGGGTTTCAACACGCAGACCGATCGGTCCTGAGATTTCCGTCCGAGGAGGGTGTGGCGCGAACAATGCTTCGAGCAAACTTGAACAGGCGTTTTTGCTTTTGGAGGGGAGGCCGGCGGTCACGGCATTGTAAAGTCATTGCTGTCGTGTTTTGGGGTTTTTGACGTTTTCGCTTTGACATCTGGTGAAGTGGGCACCAAACTGGGACAAAACGCAGCTGTTCGTGTGATACAGCAAAGGGCGTCCCCTGTATCCACACACAACGCACAGGCACTCTGCCACACACCCCACACACTCTAACGGCTCAGTCCTGCTTGCTGTTGCAAAGGCGTCTGACGTACATTCTATCTTGAAGATGAAATACCCTCAAGACACAGCATACTGCGCCACACACCACACTCTCTAACCGCTCCTTCCTCCTTGCTGCTGTATGACGTGTGACGTACACTAAGTCAGGATTAAATATCCCACACTTATTTCAAGACGAAAAACACCCGCGCTAACTTCGATATACAATTGATCCGGAAAAAACATACCGAAAAAAAACAAAAAGGATTTCGAAATTCCTCAAAATGGAAGATTGGTTAAACCTGAACGAACTATTAACAGCCGCTACCGCACTAATTCAAGATATTAAAAAAGGGAAAAAAGAAGCCGGGAATTTTTTTCAAGTAGTTTCAAACTGTGTTGCGGCAACGACCTTGCGGTTTGCTCTCTTCGTTCTTTCCCGCTTCGTGCACCATGGGCACGACACAGCAACCAGGTTGGGTTACGTACCTAGCTAAGCAGCTGCTGCTGTAGGTACCAGTACATCGTGTCTACATATGGCAATAATTCGTTGGCCATGCGTCGACGGTTGATGTTAAGCCTTTTCCATATTTGTACCGGGACCTGGCATTAGGTTAAACGTACCAGACACGTACTACGTGTATGCGTGTGTCCGTAGTGACTGTGTTTTGTCAATGTGCGTACCTGTTACGTGCGGGTTTGGTACCAATAACAAACATCAGCATGCTTTTAGTGCCACAGCAGTAGTGATGTGCGACAACGGCCACCAGCGACAGCCGAGTACACACAAAATTGGCAACACAACGCAACATGTGCACGAATATACATGAGACTCCACACATAACATGAAGCACTGCTGTGTACAGGACTGCTGGATTTTGGCCATTGCAAAACTAATTCCCATGTAAGAGATGTACAATCACGACCGACAGAGCTTTTTTCCTGAAAACGGCGTCCCTGCAGGGCACCTGTTAGCAAGACCTAGGAAAGCATTTGACTCAAATCATTTGATTGCAAAATCATTTCTCGGGGTGTGATGTGACAGGTGGCGGCAATACATTTCTCGGGCCCGCCACGCCACGAACATATCTCCCTGTGCCATTTGGAAAGGAGCATCTGAATCCTTAGCCCTTCTCGGGCCGTGCCCGTGCCCAGGTAGTTTGTGATCTATGTCTAAACCGTCTACATAGATGTGCTTCTGTGCCTTGTGTGTAGGGGTGCTAACTGCGACTTCATGGTCCATCAAAAAGAGCTCCGGAAAAAGAGCTCCGAGACGAAAGAACAAACAATGCCCCGCCTCGTGACGTGGCGCGAGTTCGCGCCCGCTGCGCGTGCGTGTGTGCGTGTGGGCTGGTGGTCGAGTAGTCCGGCCATAATCGGGTGGCTTGTATGCGAGTCGGGTACATTTCGAGGGCTTGTTCAGCCATAATCGGGTGCACCCGATGGATATGCGGCTGTGTTCGGATGCGGTGTGGTTTCGACCAATGATATGTCGTCCTGAGTCATTGTGGGACTGTGTGTTCAAGGGGTACCCGATAACGGCTATCGGTCGATCGGGTGTACCCGATTTCGGCCATTGCTCTTATGAAAATTAAAATACACTCCAGCTGTGAGATCGAATATTTTGTCAAAACTCATCTTTGCAAGCTGTGGGTGATACTCCGATCGCGCGTATTACGGGTTGTGTGTCCTCATTAAGGATATAGGTCAGCGACTCCCCTTGCAACTACAGTGTAGCTATCACGGTCAACAGGGTGATGTTAGGCAGTCTGTGCGCGGGAACCATAAAACCCGTTTTTTGAGGGGGACAAAATCTGACAGTTGTGGAAGGAAATGCATCAGTTTATCAAGTGAATCCTGTAAGTCAAATAACCGGTGAGGGGAGGGCGGAGATTTTAAGGACGCGGGGGCCTGATTTTGATCAAAAGGGGGCGGGAGGGGGGGAGGGGGTGAGGGGACGGGTGGGGCAGTTCAATTTGTGCGTGGAAACTATAAATCCTTCTTGTGGGGGAGGGGGGGGAGATGTGGCGGGGGGGGGCGGGGGGCGGGGGGGGGAGGGCTTTAGGTCGCATAGGTGTAGGGGTTTGCTATACGCGTGGTGCTAGGTCTAGGCGATGGTGCGGGTGGTGGGGAAGGAGGGGGCGTTGGGGGCGGGGGGGGATGGGAATTGCAGCAGCGGCATGGACGGCTCTAAAAAGATAATGAGGCGATATCCAGGGGGTGGAAATGTTTATTACTTTCGCGGATTTCGATATTAGGTGGGGCGTTTAAGCAAGAGAGAGAAGAAAAAAAAAAAAAAGAAAGGAGGGAGGGGGGGGGGGGGGGGAGGGTTTTCCAGAGGTTTAGGTCACATATAATATCAAAATACACTCCAGCCTTGAGATCAAGGATTTGGTGGACACTGATCTTCGCAACATTTTGTGTTTTCCTCCGATCGCGCGTATTAATCATATATGTAGAGGCTTGCTATACGCGCGGTGCTGGGTCTAGGCGATCGTGCGGGGTGTGGGGAAGGAGGGGGCGTTGGAGGGGGGGGGGGGGATGAATGAAAGCTACGTCATGGATGGCTAGAAAGAGAATGACGTGATATCAATTGCTTAAAAGTGTTTATTTCTCTGGCTGATATCGATTGTAAGTGGGGCGTTCGAACGAACTGGGCGGGGAACAAAAGGGGGGGGGGGGAGGGGGCGGGGGGGGGGGGGGGGGGGGGGGCGGAGATGAGTTGGAGCTACGGCATGGATGGCTAGGTGAATAGTGAGATTATATCAGCTGGCTGGTAGTGTTTACTACTCTGGTAGATTTTGATTCCAGATGGGGCGTTTGAACAAGAGGGATCGGGGGGGGGGGGGGGGGGGGGGGGTGGCATTTCAATATGTACGCGGAAACTATAAACTCTTAAAGGGGACGAATCTGACGGTTATATCGCCCGCCTGGTAATATTTAGTATGCTGGAAGGTTTCTATTCTTTTTTTTATGAACATTGTTCTTCCCCGATGACACCGGGATTCGAACCAACGAGAAGACCTTGTGGGGTATAGTACCTACCGGTACTGCTACACCAGCTTTGTACATGCCATCAGATACTACGCTGTTGGATCACAATGCTCGCCCAGCTCACATCAGTCCGGCTATATATAGCCCAGTAGCGCAGCGTAGCGCCGTGCGGAGCCGTGCCGTGCGGTGCCGTGCCCTTCGCTGCGGTGCTGTGTCGTGCTGCGCTGTGTGCTTTCGTTCGAACATAAAGCAGTACCGGGTATAATACGTGTTGTTGTGTACTACTTTTTCTTTTTCTTTTTCTACATGTATTTGATCTTTTACGGCCCCCTGTTTTTTCCCCCACGCAAAGTACCCCCGTACTGCCGATCAGAACGTAACACCGGTAACAAAAGCACACAGCACAGCTGAGCACAATAGGGCAATTTGCTCTGCACAAGCAGCTCTTGGCATTATCAAATCGCTGTTCGCAACAAATCATGGGCCTATTGTTCTACCCCCTTTATATGTTTTTAATTGCATTCTTCCTTGGCTTGCGCGAGCGTAGCGGGCGGCGTCAGCCGCCCGCGGAGCGGAGCCCTTGTAGTATGTACGTACCGTCAGCACGGCAGAACAGCCTGCAATCGGCCCTGCACAAAGCAACGAAGTACATATATACAGCAGTAGGCTCGTTCCGACCAGACAGCAGAGTGCGACACCGCAAGCCAACAGGCAAGACCTGGCCGAGAGCCGTTTTGTGCGAACGAGTATTTTTCGAGCTTGTCTTTTATACTCTTTGATATTCTTGGAAAAATGCATAATAACACCAGCAACTAGAATGTTTGTTTTTTATTCAAGTCTCGCAAACACTCAGCCATGTGACGGACCTCCGTCTTGACGTAATATACTTCCCGCAGTATGGAATACTCTGTTGGATATATGTGTGCACGGGATTGGCTTCTCTCACAAGCAGGGGAGGATAGCGAACAGCACCGCCATGCGGCAAATAGGTGTGGAAGACCGGGTATCGATTTCGTGAAGCAGAGAACCAGAGGTACCGGAGTACCGGAAAACAAGCGTGGAAGAGGGCATCGTCATCTCCCTCATCTCAGGACCGAAAATAGGCATGAAGGAGATATCCTTGTATCCCCATTCGCAAACTCCCTAGAAGACGTGCAATACCCGACGCACATGCATCAGACTTCGTTACGAGTACGAGTAATCTCGACAGCCCCGGTACTGGTGTACGTACAGTCATGACAACGTACCCAGTAACCCCCCCTGTGTTGTGAAGACCCGACAATCATCCAAACTAGGAGAACAATCCAATCCGAAAACATTCAATCAAGTATCCTTCCAATCAACTGGAAACAAAAAATACCTGGCAAAACATAAACCTAATTCCCAAGACCAAGAACGAAAATACCTCAGTACCAAAACGAATAAATAACCCCAAATTATTATCAAATTCAAAACCCAGAACCTAAAACAATGTAAATCATGCTGTAATGGCTTCCACTCTCAAAGTCACCCCGGTAAGCAGTACACCGCCGTGGTAGTCAGGATGTCTCTTCGGTAACCAGACAAGCTGCGTGAAAAATAGAGTCAACATGAGTATTTGAAGCACCCACAGTAATGTCCACTAGAACACCAGCACTTTGCACACCGAAACAACCCGAAAACACAAATACCAACGTCAAAACGCCGAAAAGCCAAACATATACCCCTAATGTGTGTCATGTTCAACCGAAAGAAAGCAACATACCGAACTGCTAATACCAAACAGAATCCCTCCAATAATGTATCATATATCAAGATAGCAAATGATCAATAACAAACGATAACCCGCCAATATTTTATCATAAAACAAAATATCAACCTGTTAATACCAAACAAAATCCCCCCAATTTTGTGCCATGCTCAACCAACGAAAACAAAATACCTAACTACCAAACACTTTACGCTCAATATGTATCGTTCTTAACCGAAAAACAAAATACCAGCGTTCCAAACACTACGCCCTCACTTTTTCTTCAGCAAAAAAACATGATACCGACGGACCTAACACTACACCCCTAATATGTACCTGGTACCTCGCGTCATATTCTCCACCGAAATAATCCTAAATCGAAAAACAAGCAAACTGTGCGGTAAAAAGTGGCCAGATCGTCCGGACCAGCCCTGGCACTGAGCGCGGGGGGTAGGCAGAACTCTTATTCCAGTAACAATACTACCACTACTACAGCAGCACTTGCACGCAGTCTACGTACGGACACAACGACAATGTTACAGCATACTTACCGCTAATATACCGTGGGAAAATATTGCGAGAAGTGCATGTGCTGCTAATCACTTGCTGTTTTTTTTTAAGGACATGCACAGCAAGCAGTACTGCCACACATCTCCTTTTCGAAATGGACATGCACAGTAATACACGCGATAACCAAAAATCCCAAAAATCATAGAACCTAATCAACCCAAATGCAAAGTTACAAAGAAACAATCATCCTACTGCCAGTTAAAATGAATATTACTGTCACATATATCCATGCACCCAATACCAGCAACTTATCCGAAATGTCCCACTCCCACATTCCATAAAGTAAAGTAATGATTTTACATCTCCTGCTCAAAGGGCATGCGCAGTATTGTGCACCTGGTACTTCACAATAACCAAACTTACCCACAGACCAGCAAAACACCCGAAATTTCTTAACTCTCACAGTCAATACCAGCAAATTATACCCCGAGCAAACTCAATGATTAATCAACTACGGTAATACCATCACCACACGTGATTATTCGTACAATCACACCTACCCGACTAGTGCGCAAGGTTCAGCAGACCAACAGGAAGATCCTTCAGTTTCTTGCTTTGCGGTATTGTCTCATATACAATACATACTGACTGGCAAAAGACACATTTCAAATTCGTGCACGCATGTTTTGGTGAATTTCTTTTCGAATGTGCTATGAGTGCTGGCTTTCAAATGTGATAATCAATAGTGTTGACGTCATCCTAACTTCGCCAAAAGCCAAAACAAGTTACCCTACCAGGGACTCATAATTCAAAATCCCGTGTTGAATCAAAGATTTATTCGAAAACCACTTTCTGGAATAACCGGTTTCTGGTTTCTGATTTGCATACCTCCTAATGTTGCAAATAACTACTTGAACTGCAGTCAACGAATTGGCGAGTACTGTACCACTCACAAACAGTACGTCATACAATCACCAGGCGTTTGCTACGAGTCGTATGAATTTTTAGAAAACAGGTACCATGCCATATAATATCAGGCAATACAGCCGCAGCACCGGTACCATAAAAAAAAAAAAAAAACACGCACTGCACTGCCATCACGTGATAGACAACACCTCGTACGCGTCTATAGTCCTAAACCTAACCCAAACCGAAATAATCTCAAGTCGGGGGCGAACGAGGGGGGTGGGGTGGGGGGTTTGAACAGTATAGGTAAAAAAACATTCACTATCAGCGACGGTGTCAGTCGAAAACACGAATTTCAAGAACTGCCCAATACCTATGATATGTACGCAAGTAGTATACATTAAACACAACCATCAAATAACGCCAAAAAAACGATACCTGAGCCTTGATGCCAAGCTCTACTGCTGGTAGATGATGACTTCTCTTTTTCGCGAAGCGGCTCCCGGAAGAGACAGCACCTGCGCAAACGATTGTCCCTCTCTCCAGGCACCAAGAATAAGCCTAACGTCCCTCCAGCTCCAAATCTTGCTGTTCTCCTCCGTTCGTCCTTCTTGCTCTCATCGCCAAAACCATAAACGCGCGCGTTCTCCTCCCCAATACGCTCCTCATCGTCTGAACTCCAATAACCAACCACATGCCCTCTAAATGCAAACTCCCAGCGTACCTTTGCACTCTCTCCGTCACCATCTCCATTATCAGGGGGCAGTGGGGGGGGCGATGGCAGCAGGTCGAAGCGATTTCCTGTGCTGGAGCTTCTGCTGGTGTGGTAGCTGTTTCTTGTCGTCTTTCTCCACCACCTGCATATTGCCTCTGCTTGATCTACATCACCGGCGCGTGTCGCTGCTGCTGCTGCGACGGCGGTGGCGGCTGCGGCTGCGGCGGCGCTTCCTCTGCTTTGACCCCGTTCTGTTCCCTCATTTTCTGTTCTTTCCCATATACGACATCATCATCCTGCCTCCTATGCTCTTCCTTCTGCTGTTGCTGCTACGATTGCTTTACGATCGCAATCACAATCGCAGTCGATTATTGCAGCCGGACTCTTACTCCTGCTTGTCGCTGCTGCTCCAGTTGATCGTTAGGCGTCGGATTGGTGGCGCTCGCTCGGGCTTCCACTCTTTTCTTTTACGTAAGACGATGGCGGCATATCGTTCGATGTCGGTTGCAGCTAGATATGCATGGCCCTCTCTCATAGCTTGTAGACAGTAACGGTGGACGGCTTGATCAGCTTGCCATTGCTCGCTCAATGTAGTCGTATCCATTCCGCATCCCAGTTGGATGTCCGCCAACGATGTCCTTCGATACGTCGCCCCTGAGGTTCCTTGACTCGTAACGCTAGCGCCAGTGGACATCTCGTGGCCGGGGTAACGTCGATCACGTAGAGGACTCGATTGTGAGGGATGCCATGAGGCAAGGCAGATATGTTTGGTCAGATTTTGTTCATTAAAGGCCGAGAAACAAAGGTACCGAAGTATCAGACAATGTAATGAGAGAGGGTACCATTTTCTCCCTCGTCTTAGGACCCAAATAGGCATCCCGGAGTTTGTTCTTGTGTATGCTTTCGATATAACACAAAATCCACTGCAATCTCTGTAGAACAGGGGCAATAACACAGATCACATGCATCAGACATTGCTACGAGTACAAGTAAAGTGAGCACGTAAGATGTGACTGACGTGACCTATAACAACCGTCTCTTTGCTCATACTTCAACTAAATGTGCCATGCTTCTGCTGTTTTTTGTGTGTTATATAAGAAAATGTTTTTGCCACGCATCGGCTTTCCAGCCCACCCAGTGTCCGTGCCGATTCGTCATCCTCGTGAGACATAAGCTCTGTAGTCCCAAACACTTCGAGACAGACACATACATCGCGATGATTTGGAGCAAGATAACAGGCGCATATAGTCCGTGCAGATTTTTTTTCCAGATTTTCCCCGGCACTAAGGTACTTTTTTCTCTTGGTATTAATAGTGAATACTGGTCGGAATTTTAAAACGTCTAGAACACTCGCTCATTTCGCGACGGTGTTCCTTGCGTCTTTTTTTTGGCGAGGGTCGTTTGCCTCTTCATTTCGAAAATATCTGAAATAACCAGGCCAGTCCTCGGTAACGACTTTTGATCTTGGGAACTTTTCCTGCGGGAATTAGACACCTTGGGAATGCACGGGATTGTTTAGGTGGGAATCAGCCGTCCCGGGAACCCCTCCCGCGGGAACTGGCCACCACGGAAATGTACGGGATCTAGTGGGTGGGAACCGACCACCTCGGGAACACCTCCCGCGGGAACCCGCCACCACGGGATTTATTCCAGTGGGATCCAGTCACCACGGGAATTCCCGAGAAATTTTGCCCCAACAACGAATATCATGGGATTTACTGGACGTGCATGAGCCACCGCGATATCTGCTTTTTTTGTGTGCCTAATAACCGATACCACGTACCAAGTGGCACCTTTGCATGCACGATACTTAAGATGCGCCTCAAAGTCGGTTTTGGGCGCTTACTCTCATGTATGATGCCACGTACCAGTATCATACGTCAACTGAACACAAACAACAAAAACTGAGCAAAATAGAGCACGTTATTTGTCGTTTTTCATTATTACATAATCTAGATTGCCGAAAAACACCAACAAGCAACCGAGACGATGCCACCGATGCGTTCTGCAACCGGAACCAATTTGGGAGAAATGAGAGAAAACCCACCATACACCCCCAACCAAAGTACAGCGCCGATCACCTCGAAAACAGGACAGGATATTGCATATCTTACAAGAACACGTATACTAATAAACGTAGCACCAATAAATACAAAAACCGAAGAAGACCGAGAACCTGTTCTCTATGCTGACCCCCCCCCCCCTCCCGACAATTTTGTGAACACGAACGCACGTATGTACGTGCCATGACGTCGGCTGTAAGCTCCTTATCATGCGTGATTTAACTGAACGAAGCCTTTGAACCGAGCGTAAACGAAAAAACACGAGCTTCCCAGGCTGAACAACACAGCGAGTGCGTACGAGCTGGGGCAGCCTAAAAACGGATACATGTTCTTCGAGTCGTATCTCGTGAACCACTGCAAATTAGACACAACTACATACATCGCTGTAGTCGGCCAATCATCGTGCGTACGCAGCACCACGTGGCCACCTGTTCGGGCGTCATTTGACAAAATGACCAGGGGGTCTGAAAACATACATGTAGTCGGTGTGTATTAAACTGGGATGGGAACCGTTTTCAAGGGCGGAATACCGCGCACAAACACCAACTTATGTTTTTTTGATGTTTCCGAAAGCGCTCGTAGTGACACCTCGTTTACGAATTAGGGCTTAAATTGGAAGCGCTGCCCCTGACACAACATCACACATGCAGAAAATTAAACGCATTAGAAAAATTCTAAGCTCTTTTTTTCCGACTCGATCTCGCCGAGATATATGCGAGCACTCAAAAGCACCAATTTTTCCAAACTAAATTCGTATAAAATCGTCTTTGCCGATCAAGGTAAAATTCGGTGGAAACAATGCTGAAGACTCTAGAAGAACATCGATATAAGTGCCATTGCCCAATTCGCCACCCAAGAGAAATTACCCAAACTTGATTCCATATTTACGAAATGTGTTTTCGACAAAAATAGAGAAAATGAGATTTCTGCGAGGCCCAGCTAATTTTTTATAATTTTGATTTGAAAAAGTCAGGGTTTTTCACGGGTCATGACCCGACCAGCGGGTCGGGTCAGGGGGGTTTCAAAATGTCGCGGGTCGAGTCGGGCCGGGTCATCGTGTTTTAAAATCTCACGGGTCGGGTCGGGTCGAGTCAATAAGTTTTGAAATCTCGCGGGTTGGGTCGGGTCGAGTCAAGAAGTTGAAAAATCTCGCGGGGCGGGGCGGGGCGGGGCGGGCCAAGAGGTTTGGAAATCAAGCAGGTCGCGCCGGGTCGGGTCAATAGATTTAGAAATCTCGCGGGTCGGGTCGGGTAGTGACCCGCGAGATACGGGTCGTGCTCAGGTCAAGCCACCATGACCCGCGGGTTGCTTTCGGCTGACCGGCGGGTTCGCCTTTTTCAAACTTACAGCTGCCTGCCGTAGGGTCTTTGTCGTGCCCGCACCCCGCGGGCCTTACCCGCGGATCCGACCCGTGGGTCCGAAAATGGTACCAAACTTGCCGCTTCCTGCACGAAAGTCTCTCGCGTCCCGATACTCCGACCGTATGTTATAATAGCTCATCATACCAGGCAGTACATTATCGTAACAGGCACGAAGTATTAGTACGCGAATCCCGTGTCGAACGAAGACGTAGGTATTATTAAGGTACTAGTGGTACTCCCGTTTTATGCCTGTTGCCGGCCGGTATGACGGACAAAAACAAGCTGGTGCTGTATCATCGTCTGTAAACAGATGTGGGGAGTTTCATTTTTTACGATACTCGGCCATCTTGGGGAGCGAGCGAGCCGCCGTCCACCACCCACCCACCACCCACCATCCACCCACGGACCTACCCAGTACAGCAGTACAGCAATGCAGCAGTACGGTAGCAAAGGACAGAGGGGTGCAGCGGTGGGGACGGTGGTACTCCCAAGCACCAGTGGAGGCCGGTATTTTAGAAACAAAACAAAAAAGGTTCATCTCCCACATGACGAAAAACGACTCCCACGTACGAAACGGCCCACCCACCCACCCACCACGGACGACGCAGTGCACCCTCCACCCACCCACCGACCAAACCTTTACTACATACAGCAGTACAGCAGTGCAGCAGTACGTGCAGCAGTACACCTCGTACGCGGGGAGGAGTTAGTTGGTTGGTTCTTGAGGACCTTGTATGAAACAGGAAACAGACGGGGGAGTTTCATTTTTTGACGATACTCGGCCATCTCGGGGAGCGAGCGAGCTGCCGTCCACCACCCACCCACCACCCACCATGCACCCACGAACCTACCCAGTACAGCAGTACAGCAATGCAGCAGAGTACGTAGAGCAATACACCTTACAGGCAAGCAGCAGCCGATTCGTTAGTTATAATGCTCTCGGGCTGGGCGGGATTTGCAATTGTTTCCCGGGGGGTAAGCGAAAAGCGCTGGCGTTGCCCACCATCCACCCACGGACCTACTCAGTACAGCAGTACAGCAATCCAGCAGAGGACGTAGAGCAACACACCTGACAGGCAAGCCACAGCCGATTCGTTAGTTACAATGCTCTCGGGCTGGGCGGGATTTGCGATTATTTCCCGGGGGCGAAGCGAAAAGCGCTCGCGTTGCCGATTCTGCGCACGGCGAGCGGCGACGGCTGCACGCTGCTGTGATTGGTCCTGGTTGTTGTGCTTGCTGTTGACGCAGGCGCGCTTGTGGTCTCGTGCCCATGGCTGTCCATGGCTCTGTCCTCCCGAAATATGCCTGTTGCCGGCCGGTATGGCGGACAAAACAATTTGGCGCTGTATCCTCTGTATTAAGTACTAAAATAACAAAATAATAACAGGGCAGTACGGCAGTGCAGAAGTACGTACGGTAGTAAAGGACAGAGGAGTGCAGCAGTGGCGACGGCGGTACTCCCAAGCACCCAGTGGGAGGCCGGTATTGTTAACAAAAAAAGTTAATCTCCCACAGGACGCAAAAAGACTCCCACGTACAGAACGGCCCACCCACCCACCACGGACGACGCAGTGTACCCTCACCCACCACACCGACCAAACCTTTACTACATACAGCAGAACAGCAGTGCAGCAGTACGTACATCAAAATAACAGCAGTGCAGCAGTACGTACAGCAGTACACCTGGTACGCGGGGCGCAGTTAGTTGGTTGGTTCTTGAGGACCTTGTATGAAGCAGGAAACAGACGGGGGGGGGGTCATTTTTTGACGATACTCGGCCATCTCCGGGAGCGGGCGAGCCGCCGTCCACCACCCACCCACCACCCACCATGCACCCACGAACCTACCCAGTACAGCAGTACAGCATTGCAGCAGTACGTAGAGCAATACACCTGAAACAGTACGTAGAGCAATACACCTAACAGGCGAGCAGCAGCCGATTTGTTGGTTACAATGCTCTCGGGCTGGGCGGGATTCGTCATTGTTAGGCCAAGCGAAAAGCGCTCGCGTTGCCGATTCTGCGCACGGCGAGCGGCGACGGCTGGACGCTGCTGTGATTGGTCCTGGTGTTGTTGTGCTTGCTGTTGATGCAGGCGCGCTTGTGGTCTCGTGTCCATGGCTGTGTCCATGGCTCAAGTGGCCAAAAAGCAATTCGAAAGTTTAAAATAGGTGGGAGTTCGAAAAAAAAAATAGCAGGCAGCGGCGAAGAAAAAGCGGGGGGGCGCAAGCGAGCCGTCACCGGGAGGGCGATTTCCACGCTCCCCCCTCGCCGAGGTGAGGCACCGACGCCCGTTCTTTCGCCGGCATGTCGTAGTGCTGCTGTGCGGATGGGACGTGGCGGCACCGCGAGGCCGCCTGAGGCCGAGTGGAGCTCGGGAGTCACCGCTTTTTAAGGGGGGTGTTTTAACCAAGATAATTTCAAAGATCCAAAAACCGTCACGACCACCTTTAGCGTATTATATAATAAGGATTATATTGTCATCCATCAAAGTCCACCAAAGCAAGTCCGGCCACACATGCGTGCTGCATTGCAGGGTGCCACAACAAAGACGACACATGGCAGTTTAAGAACCCATGTACGTATCCGGTAAGAATTATGATACCAGTACGAAATGTAATCAAACGTAAAAGGCAAGAGTAGTCGTCGTCGAAGCAGCACCAGCAGCAGACACCGGGTCCTCGCGGATCGCAGCCTGTGCTGACTGATCCACCGCCCCAGTTGTGGGCTTGCTGCCGGAGGCGGCTCCGCTAGGCTGCTGGGGCCGGAGACAGCACAGATAACTATCTCGCTCGTCGGGTCGACCCGCGGGCCTAGCGCCACGGGCACGGCTAAGTGCGGATGTGTGGGTTGCGGTCTCTTTCTTGTTTTTCGCGCGCACACCACATAAATGCTGTAAACAATGCCGATAAAAAAAACAGAAAACACATCCTTGGAAAAGTACGAGGGACCAAGGACCATCCAACCGACCAAGATACATATCCAGACACGTTTGACCCTTGACTTTGATCCGTGAGATATATCACAGGTCCAGTCGACCCAACCCGCATGAAACATGCACCTCACGGGTCACTCGAAGTGTGACGGGTCGGGTCGGGTCGGGTCAACGGGCTTTCAAATCTCGCGGGCCGAGTCACGTCGGGTCAGGAGGTTTTGAAATCTCACGGGTTGGGTCGGTTCGGGTCAAGATGTTTTCAAATTTCGCTGGTTGGGTCGGGTCGGGTCAGGAGGTTTCAAACTCTCGCGGGTTGGGTCGAGTCGGGTCAAGACGTCTCAATTTGTTCGCGGGTCGCTGACCAGACCCGTCAGGTTTGACCTGACAGGTGAACAGCCCTGGAATTTTTTACGAGGTATTTGAACCGCATGCACACAAACAGAAAACCGGGCTTTTTTCTTTCTTCTTTTTTTACGCATGTTATGGGCGCTGTTGTATTTCTTCGGATCGTTATATTGGCCATATCTGTCGGACAAAAATACGATAAAAAAGCCCGGCTCTCCGTTTTTTGGTTGGTCCATGATCAACATCGTGTCCAAAAGTCACACCTACATACGTCAAACTTAGTGGGGCATGGCGAATCTTCGTCTCTGGCAGTTACTTGGCTAGCCCAGCTCGTATGGTGTTTTCCTTTTCTATTGGCATCGCTAACCATACACCTTCCCTGCAAGGTAACAGAAAAGCAACCGAAATAGATACTTTTCCGGTTGAAATACGGTCGACAGAGGGCGCGGTAGCATTTTTCAAAATAGAAAACACGACTTTCCACCGTTTGCAGAAGTTTGGGGACTTAATTCGCCCGGTATGGTGAGCACTTTCCCCTGTGACGACTTCTAGTACACGTACTCTAACATCAAGATGTTTTGAGTCTGAACGGATGGTCGGTCGTATTGCTTTAGTTTTGGTCTCTTTGTTGACCATTTTGTTGTGCATGTCTTGAATTTCATCGTGCCACTTTTTTTGGTCGTCAAGCACCTTACGCGCGTATCTGACTGTGTATATGCTGTACTCCTACGGCTTGCCGTTTGTCATTGGACTGCCGCTTTTGCTTATTGCTCGTCTTTCTAAGTGCGTGCGCTTTTCTCACGTTTGTGTCCGAGCCATGATGGGTATCCAATATATGTTAACATTTTTTTGTTTATTCTTGTTTAGCTTCCCATTTATTTCCTATACGTACCGGGTACCAGCCCAAGGTGAACATATTGTAAAGGTCCACATGCAGACAGGCAGCGCGGACCGAAACGGATCAGCTGCTTCCACTTCCGAGGCGCACACGCGCAAATCACTACGCTCGTCCAGGGCAGGTGTCCTTGGACTAGCGTAGCTAGAAATTCGCAATCTCGCGACGGAAAGCTCTGGGCGCTTCGGGAAATAAGGCAACGACCTGATCAATCAGGTAGCGGCCAGCATAGTAGGAGGAGGGACGGGCGGATTCCCTATCGCAGAAAGGCGTCTGCAAGGAATGCCTCTTCCAGATAATCTCTCCACTCAGGTCGCGACATCGCGCAGAGCTCATAGATAGACGAGATCTGCGGGACCGCCAAGCCGCGAGGGGAAGGGAAGAAGAAGCGAGAGGTCCGCGGCCAATGGCCTGGGTCGGGAATGTTGATGAGGATTAGGGTAGTCTAGTAACTAAAATGAACGCATGTAGGGCAAGGACGTAGTAGAAAAAACGAGAAGATGTGGGCACAGGAAATCGGAAATGGTTGCAGAAGGTCATAGATACCACTGCCGTATGGAAGGATATTTCGTTAACATCGGAACGGCATCTACGCTACAGTTTGATGACGATGATCATGATGAATATGATGTTAATAGTAATGCATATTACACTGGATACTGCTTGCTGTTTGTCGCACTGATGGCGCTGCCGCTGCTGCAGCATGCGGTTTGTTGTTAAATGTACACGCACATAAGAGTTGTACGGCGTTGCTGCTGCTGTTACTATATGTATGTATGCTGTACTTCTACGGCTTGCCGTTTGTCTTTGGACTGCCCCTGTTGCTGCTTGCTGTTGTTGTAAATACATGTACAAACATGTTGGCCATGTCGTCTCAGCGATCGAGAGGCCCGATTAAGACTAAGCTTCGAGCCGTCTTCGAGATAACACGAGCTGAGGTGTACTTCTCGGCACGCTGTTTCCTGGGCTTGCCTCACCTTGCTCGCCACTCCCGACTCTGCCGCGGGAGGCCTCGGCCGTTCTCGCCTCGTGCCGTGACAGCCCGCGACATTTTCCAATGTGTGTTACGCAGTGTCAAGTGCGTATGTCGTACGCAAAACAACACAAAATGCTGTCCCAGTAGTTATGGTACAACGGTAGCTTGAAGGGTAGCCCTGAACGATTGCTAATCGTTAGCCGCGAGTCTCGGTGAATTCACTCATTTTTTCAACTTTTTTTTTGTTTCTTCCCTTTGGGTTCGAACCTCGGTGTGGACATTATTCGATCCTCTTTTACTTTGTACCCGTCCCCCCCCCTCCCTATTTTTGTTTTTTTTGTATATACCCGTTCAAGGCAAAGTGAAAATATGATCGTATGCATATTATACGGAAATGCTGCTTGCTGATATTGACAGTACATGTACATCAGAGTTGTTCGAGGGCTGCTGCTGCTGCTGCTGTTGTTCGTTATTGTGTGTCGCATGTACAGCCTCGATTTACCCATAATCCTATACTTATAATACATGTCATGCATTCTCCAAAACTACGGGCATACGCGGAGCCAAGGCGGGCGGCAGCTCGCCGCGGCGAAGCAGCGCTGGTACATACGTACAACGTACCTCCTGCTGTACGACGTAGATACTTGTAGTATAAATCCATATGCTACAGCAGCAGTATACATATTAGTGGCTTACATAATAACCAGGGGGTATTACTTACAACACGGCGGCGTGACCGACCGAGCGACGGCGCGACCGACGACGCGGCCCAAATGTGCCAACAACTATAAGCCGCGCGACGAGATCGAGCGACCGAGCGACCGACCGGCGGCGACCGATCGATTGGGCGATCCCGCGCGGCGCGAGACAAAGCACTCCCACCTGTGTGGGCCCGAACTCCCGTTTATACTCGATTCCCACCACCCCGACACCAATGTCAGGTACCGGTATATGTTATCACACAGCAGGACTACGTGAGACACTGGCAACAGCAGTAGTAGGAGGTATAGGGCGTTTCGCTCCACGAGCGGCATTCGCCGCCCGTTACGCTCCTCAGGAAGGAAAACTACTACAATTTATGTTAATCGGAAACAGATTCACGATTGATTATTAGTGCAAACTGGTGGCTTTGATAATGCTAATAGTCCCAACGCCATTCTTCAGGAAAACAGCCCTGTCGCCGAATGCATACCTGGTAGTATGTTACCGTATGGTGGGTGCAGATTTTTTGTGCATTATGTTTTCGATCTTGTAAGTACGTAGAATGAAAGGCAAGACGGCCACAGTCGTGATTACCAGGACTGAGCTAACATTATTTTGACAGTTTTTATTTCATGTACTCGACAAACGCCAAAAACAGTTACTTAATCCTAAATCTTGAATAACTCGTAAACTATCCTCCAAAAAACCTTCCCCCCTGCGTGTTGCCGAAAGAAAGCATTTGGCGCCTTTCATTTGTGTATCTGTTGGGCACATATCTTGTCCAATCGAATATATCAAGATGTCCTGGGCTTGGTGTTATGCCTCAGTCTTAGTCATTGTTTGATTTCTATTAAAACGGAAAACCACGCCCCCTGGTCCCAGATATGGTGAAATCCGTGGGCTAAGTGGTCAACCAGGACGTAAACCTTCCACCCCCTTGAAATAAAGTCATTTCCAGGGCAGTTCTCTTGATAATTGCCGCGGTAACCTTCCCGTAGGATTTCACGGGAATTGGGATTCATTCACGTTCCCGTTCAAATATCGTTCCCGTGGTCCCACCAATCCAATTGACGAGGCGCCCATTCCCGTCCCAAACGTTTTCCGTAGGAAGTATAATTCCCCATTCTCACCTTCCCGTGGAAATGTCTGTTTTCCCGTGGTTTTCCGTTCCCACGCCGTAAGATCCCGTGGAATTATCGATCTCTCAAATCCCGTGACACTAAAACTGGAAACGATTCCCGCAGGAATATTTCCCGCGTTACCGGCCTGCAAGGGATCACTGCACGGGAACATCACGTACACCACATATGTATGTCATGACGCTGGAATCCGAAATCTGATATATGCGGCTATATGATACGTACTCTTATATAGTACCTGGTATATAGTTTTTTTTTATAATTTGTTTTCGTCAAGAATATTTTAATAGTAAACATTTCGGGTGCGCAGGTGATTAAATTATTGGATTATACATTGTGCCAGGTAAACTATGCCAACCATCAGAAATCCAAAGAAATTGATAAATAATTTACAAAGTTAACTATTTCACGGTACAATGAGAATGGTTGGAGAATGTGAAGTTTAAAAATACACAACAAGGAGTCCGGTGAAAATTGGTACCCTACGCAGCTCGATGCTGCCGGACAAGGTCGAGCGCATGATGTTCATTCAGCTGAATAGGCTGTTCCTCCCGTAGATCCAGCCCCTTTACGATGCTAAAGCGGTCAAAAGGGCGGCAGCAGCCAAGATGGCCGCGGAAGTGGCTCAGTTGCAGGAAGAAGGGGTGGGCATGGCGGTCGAGCTTATGTTGTAATTTACTTTTTTACTGTATTGTATGTTTTTTATGCGATCCATAGTCTCGGTACTTGTCGTGTGTATAAAGCAAACTGCACCCTAACACTACCTGTACAGCTCAAGAACGGAAATACCCAGTATAGAGTAATAAGATTAAATGGCCAATAACCGAAGGTGGAAGCAGCCGAAACCGAAAAAAAAACAGGAGAATGGCTCTAAAAACAACTAGCGATGAGCTTGTCGCTCGCACGGGAAGGTCGTTCGCCGAGATGTGGGTGATCAGGCGCGCTGAGTTATCAAAGTTGCAGCGACTGTACAACGACGCCACGCGAGCCCGTGTCGCGGCGGTTGCTCTGTGCGCTGAGGAAGTCGAAGCTCGACAATTGGCCGAATTATCGCTGAACAGCACAAGCAATCATCGTCGAGATTCGAGCTGTTGAGGAATGATGTAGCAGCCGAATTGGCTTACCAGTTACAGCGGAGGAGCCGCACTAAAGGGGACAAGCGTGAAGCCCAAGCGGCACTGGAAATCGAATTGGAGGGGAGGAGATAGAGCTGAGTTTTGTGTCACAGTCTTGTACTGCCGCCAAGTCGTGTTGGCAACATCTGATCGGCTCGTGTTGTACCACATGATGCCGAGCGAACTAACCAGGTGCTGCCGTATTCAGTTGTGCCGAGCACCCTCCGCGAGAGGGCCCATGAAAAATGAATTCTTCATGCCCGCGTTCACGGAAAGGTGGGGGGCATGCAACAGGCAGCCGATGCAGAACGCCTATATGATGCAAACCAGGGTGTCTGCGACATGTTCCATCCTTAGCTGCTGCTGCTGCTGCGTATCGCAAGCTGTTTCGTTCTTCATTGTTCCTGTTAATAACAGCATATCCTCGTCGTCTCTTTTTCCCCATCATCAATTAATCTACTAGCTGATGTAATAATTACGGTGACTATTCGTTTTGGGCTGCTGAAATTTTGGTTTTCGGTGACACCTGCTGTCTTTCGACGTGGTTGTGGTTGGTTCAAGTTCTGAATTTCATTTGTACTCATAACGACCTGGGGACACTTTTATTGCTGGTACCGGCTACAAAGCACACCTGACGCGCTCTGCTAACAGTAACAACAGCAGCAACGCCGCACAACTCTTACGTGCGTGTAAATTCAACAACAGCTTGCTGCAGCAGCGGCAGCACCTGCAGTACGACAAACAGCAAGCAGTACCCAGTGCAATATGCATCAATAAGATTATGTTCACTTTTGGCCTGTACCCGGTACGTATAGAACAAAAAAAGGGAAGCAACCCAAAGACAAATAAAGAGTAACATAATATTGGACACATATTTGAGCTTGAACACGAACAGGGCGAAAAAGGAAGAAAGAATCACCTAAAATAAAAATAGAGCAATCTGTTTTCGGCAGGCCTTGAACCTGTGACTGGTGAAAACAAACAGTGCGTGTCTAATTGCCGAACTACTGTACTACTACTACTACTACGGTTTTCTGGCTTATGTTCAAACGATATTTTAGTGTTTTGATACGTACGGCTCCGCACTTGACATTTCGGAACGGATTTTTTTCAAAACGTGATTTCGCATTGGCAACCACAACACGAGGTGAGCACGACCCACGCCGACACCGGCCGGGTCTGGAAATTCGAGACAGGTGGATACGTCCCGGAAACAGCGCGCCGAGAGTTGAACCTCTGATCGAGCTATCTTGAAGACGGCTCAAAGCTTGGTCTAAATCGGAGCCTTCGGCTGCTCTCGTGCAAGCACCAACACATTCCTCAATTTAGCAGGGCTTTTCACGGGTCATGACCCGACCCGCGGGTCGGGTCAAGGGGGTTTCGAAATCTCGTGGGTCGGGTCGGGTCGGGTCATTACGTTTCAAAATCTCACGGGTCGGGTCGGGTCGGGTCAAGAGGTTTTCAAAATCTCGCGGGTCGGGTCGGGTCGGGTCAAGACTTCTCGAAAATCTTGCGGGTCGGGTCGGGTCGGGTCAAGACGTCTCGAAAATCTCGCGGGTCGGGTCGGGTCGGGTCAAGGTGTTTTCAAAATCTCGCGGGTCGGGTCGGGTCATGACCCGCGAAATACGGGTCACTTCGCGGGTCAAGCAATAATGACCCGCGAGTTATTTTGGGCTGACCCGCGGGTCAAACCCGCGGATCTGGCCCGCGGATCCGTCTTTTTCAAACTTACAGCTGAGAGCCATTGATGCCGTGTGGGCGCCCCGCGGGTCGGGCCCGCTGGTCCGCAAAAAATCCAAAACTTACCGTTTCCTGCCTCTCTCGTGCCGATGCTCCGACCGTATGTCATCACAGCGTGTAGAACAATCACCAGGCAGTAGCTACTCGTACCAAGGCATACAGCAGTAGTATACGTGATTTTTTTCTCAATTTTTCAAGATTAAGGTGTATGACCATCAAAATACCTATTGAGCGCATTGAGGCAAGAGCAGTCCTATCAAGCGAAAGGCAGATATGAAAAGGAGGAAAAAAAGAAACCAGCGCAGCCACCTCAAACATATACATTTTAGTGTACCGCCGCGCCCGCTGCAAAGCCTGGTGCAAATATAAGCAACAGCGACGTTCGTTTGTCATCGTACAAACTCGAAGCACAAACCGACGTCAATGAAACCCGGCAAGCTAAATCCAGAACTACAACAAAAACATGGAAAATGATGCAAATACAGAATACAAGGCACCAACGCAACCACCTTGAATATATTGGTATTAATGTACCGCCGCGCTGCAGAGCCTACTATAAATATCAGAAAGCAGGTATGAGCAACAGCGACTCTTATGTCATCCTGCAAACTCGAAGCAAAAAACTGACATCGAATGAAACCCGCCCATCCCCAGCCCACCAGCCCAACGAAACAACTGCCAAATAGTGGTGCTACACGCGTCGTATATGCATGCGTCGACAAGCACCTGGCACAGTATGCTCAACAGTCATCACACTCATCGCACATCTACTATTAACTCTTCTCCCGCGCCCTGGGCCTGTGCTCAAACAGCCTTATCGAACCCGTTCGACTGCACGGGCTGCAGCATCTTTTTTTTTTTTTTTTTTTTTTTATCCTCCGGCGGATGGGGAAAAATAAAGCTTTAGCTCACCACACTTCCACGTATTTTCATACGCGTCGTGTGTCGATTTAACTCAGCTGCTTTCGCAGCCCAACGCTAGCATCGCTACCTTTTCCGCGTAAGAGCGAATCTCCGGGATCATCCCGCTGTTCAGTTTGAGGAACATCATCATCTCAACGCGGTCCTGTCGCATGCTCAGCCTAAGGTTGTTCATGCAAATCGCCAGCGCCGAGAAGCCCCTCTCCGACTGGCAGCTCGTCGTGTCAGCGCTGAGAAACACCCTCGCAAACATGGCAAGAGTCGGGGACCTCGCCAGCTCGCGGGTGCTCCCGTCTTCTTCAATGCGCGGCTTTGACGCATCGTCCCAGAAAGCGAGCAAATCGAACTCGCTGCCGCTGGCCTCCGGCAAGGCCTTGTACTCCGCCACCTCTTTGTCGAAACGGCTAGCGGCAGTACAGGGGGCGGACGCCGCCGCCGCTGCTGCTGCCGCCGCTGCCCGCTTCTCCCGCTTTCAGAAATGCTCCGCAAAGGGATCTAAGTCGGTTTCTGCGGGTCTCTTCGCGGGGGGGGTGGTGATAGCAGCAAGCACTAGTTTAGCTGGCGTCGGCGAGGGAGAGGTGATGGTGTTGCGGTCCTTGATGCTGTCCCTCAGCTTCGCCAGTGCCGCCGCCAGTCTCTCTGCGTGCCTCCCCCCCCCCGCAATCATCACTGTCCAGAGCCTTGTAGCGGGGATAAGGAACGTGCCCACCAGCTCAACATCCCACTCGGCGATGTGGACTTTGCGCTCCTTCAGCTCCGCCATGGCAACGTCGATTACCATGACTGTGGTGCCATGGAGTTCGCCGACAGGCTTGTCCACAGCGGCGCCACTGGCGATCCGATAGTCAGTGATCTTGATGGTGTCGCCGTCGAGGAAGTCCAGGAGAGTGTTGCACAGGAAGATCGAACGACCAATAAAGCCGTCAGCACTGCCACCAACTGAGGATGTGTGGGTTGCTCTTTTTCATATATATTTTTGTCATATATGCGCTATGAGCACGGCTATATAGCGCTACGGGCACGGCTTTTCGTTCTAGCTGAGGATGTGTGGGTTGCGATCTTTCTAATTTTGCGTGCGTACACCGCGTACACCACAAAATGCTGCAAACAATACCAGTACAAAGAACCAGAGAACACGACATTCTGGGAAAAGTACGAGGGACCAAGGACCAACCTACCGACCGAGGTGTACATGCTTTGACCCGTGACTTTTCGACTTTGACCCGTGAGAAATGTCACAGGTCAAGTTAACGTGACCCGCCAGATGACCCGAATCTCGCGGGTCACCCGGATTGTCGCGGGTCGGGTCGGGTCGGGTCAGGACGATTTCAAAATCTCGCGGGTCGGGTCGGGTCGGGTCAAGACGTCTCAAAAATCTCGCGGGTCGGGTCAGGTCGGGTCAAGACGTCTCGAAAATCTCGCGGGTCGGTTCGGATCTGGTCAAGACGTCTCGAAAATCTCGCGGGTCGGGTCGGGTCAGCTGACCCGACCCGACCCGACCCGACCCGACCCGACCCGTGAAAAGCCCTGAAATTTAGCTACCAATGGGGTTTCGCCTGCCGCCCGCCTTGGCTCCGCGCATGCCTGTAACTTTTCAGGATGCATTATATGTTTTTTGAGTATAGGGTTTTAGGTAAATCGAGGCTGTACATGCAGCAGCACTGCCAAGGGGAACATTAAAAAAAATCGTGTTTGAATGCAGAGAAATATAAACTGGAATCAGGTGCAGTTAACCACAGCAACAAATGGCGTCATCCGGCACACGAAGACAAACAGCAGCAGCAGCAGCAGTCCCCCGCACAATTTTTATGCGCGTGTAATTTCAACAACAGCAGGAGCGGCAGCTGCGGCAGTTCGTCAACAGAAAACAGCATTTCCAGTATAATAATATGCATACGGTAATATTTTCGCTTTGGTTTGAGCCGGTACACGAATAACCAAAGTAATAGGGAAAATAAAACAAAGTAAAAGAGAATGGAATATTATGTACATGCCGAGGCTCAAACCCAAAGGGAAGAAAAAAAAGAAACTAACATGAAAAAAGAGCGAATTCGGAGAGTCAAGCGGCCAACGATTAGCAATCGTTGAAACGATTAGCAATCGTTCAGGGCTGCCTTTCAAGCTAATGTTGTGTTATTACTACTGGGACAACAAATTGTGTTTCACGCGCACGACTATGCACTTGACGTTACGCAACAAAAAAAATGACAAGAAGCACGATTTTTCAGGGGCCGTCACGTCACGTCACGCGGCTAGCACGACCGAGACCGCCACCGGCGGAGTCGGGAGGGCGAGCAAGCTGAGGCCCGTCCAGGGAATAGCGTGCCGAGAAGTGGACCTCAGCTCGTGCTATCTCGAAGACGGCTCAAGACCTGGTTTTTATCGGGCCTCGCGGTCGCTGAGACGACAGGGCCTACATATGTATGCACGTATCTACAATGGCAGCAAGCAGCGACAGTCCAACGACAACCTGCAAGCCGTAGAAGTACAGCACACATACACAGCAACGCCTTACAACTCTTTATGTGTGTGTAAATTCAACAATAAACAGCATGATGCAGCAGCGGCAAGGCCATCAATGCGACAAACGGCGAGCCGAATCCAGTGTAAGATGCATGCATAGTTATATGTTCACTTTGGACCGGTACCCGGCACGTGTACGATCGTATAGCAAAAAAAAGGGGAAGCAAAACAAAAATGAACATGAAACGTGTAACAGATGCCGGATACACATCGGGGCTGGAACACATACGGGAGAGAAAAAACGCACACACGCACACACACTTGAATAAAAGAGCAAGCAAGAGCAACGGCAGTCCAACGACAAACGGCAAGCCGTAGAAGTGCAGCATACACACATGCACACCGTAGCAGCAGTAGCAACGCACCCCTCTAATGTGCGTGTATATTTAACAACAGCGTGCTGCATGCAGCAGCGGCAGCACCACCAGCAGTACGACAAACAGCAAGCAGTACGCGGTGTAATATGCGTAATTAATCATATGTTCACTTTGGTCCGGTGCCCTGTACGTTATTTCGAAGACGGCGCAAAACCTGGTCTAACGGACCCTTCGGCTGCTCTCACTCGTGCAAGCGCCAACATAGGTATACATGTATTTAGTATATAGAGCAGCAAATAATTTTGAGTGGCAAGAACGGTACGAACATCACCGCAAGAACGATAGGGTATATCAAACCGGCAGCGAAACGCATGAAAAACATGGCTTTTCACGGGCCGGGTCATATCTCGCGGGTCGGGTCGGGTCGGGTCGGGTCGGGTCGGATCGGGTCAGCTCACCCGACCTGATCCGTGAGAATTTCGAGACGTCTTGACCCGACCCGGCCCGACCCGCGAGAATTTCGAGACGTCTTGACCCGATCCGACCCGACCCGCGACAATTTGAAAACCTCGTGACCCGACCCGACCCGACCCGCGAGATTTTGAAAACCTCCTGACCCAACCCGACCTGACCCGCGGAATTTTGAAATCCTCCTGATCCGAACCGACCCGATGCGCCACAATCCGGGTGACCCGCGAGATGCGGGTTTCATGCGGGTCAGGTCGACTTGACCCTTGACATTTCTCACGGGTCAAAGTCGAAAAGTCACGGGTCAAAGCATGTATACCTCCGTCGGTTGGTTGCTCCGTGATCCCTTGTACTTTTCCCAGGATGTCGTGTTTTACGGTTCTTCCTACCGGTATTACTTGTTTGCAGCAGCATTTTGTCGTGTGCGCGCGAACAATGAGAAAAAACCGCAACCCACACGCATGAGCACTTAGCCACGCCCGTAGCGCTAGAGCACCCTGTCGATCCGACGAGCGAGCTAGTTATCTATGCAGTCTCCGCCCCCAGCAAGCCGCCTAGCTGAGCCGACTCCGGCATCGAGCCCACAACTGGGGCGGTGGATCTGTCAGCAGGGGCTGCGATGCGCGAGGATGCGTTGTCTGCTGCTGGTGCTTGCTGCTGCTGCTGTGCTGCTGCTGCTGCTGTGCTGCTGCTGCCAGATTGCTGCTGCTTCGACGACGACTGCTCTTGCTTTTTTACGTTTGGTCACATTTCGTACTGGTATGATAATTCTCGAGCTAACTACTACTTACTACTGTATTTATCTTCTATCTACGCCGTCTCCAGCCCCGGCAAGCAGCCTATAGTGGAGCCACCTTCAGCAGCAAACCCACAACTGGGGCGGTGGATCTGTCAGCAGGGGCTGCGATCCGCGAGAATCCGGGGTCTGCTGCTGGTACTTGCTGCTGACAGTGCTGCTGCTTCGACGACGCGTGCCCTTGCCTTTTTACGTTTTGGCACATTTCGTACTGGTATATGACCGTACTATTACTGCTGTTACGGCTTCAGTGAGCACGGGATTCGCGTCACACTGTATTTGGTACGAGTAGCTAGGGGTACTGCCTGATGATTGTTCTACACGCTGTGATGACTTACGATGGGAGCATCGGCACGAGAGAGGCACAAAGCTGTAAGATTTGTATGATTTACGGATCCGCGGATCGGACCCGCGGGGCGCCTGCACAGCAATGGTCCTCAACTGTAAGTTTGAAAATGGCGGATCCGCGGGCCAGATCCGCGGGTTTGACCCGCGGGTCAGCCGAGAACAACTGGCGGGTCATGATGGCTTGACCCGCGAGTGACCCATATCTCGCGGGTCATGACCAGACCCGACCCGCGAGATTTGAAAACCTGTTGACCCGACCCGACCCGACGCGCGAGATTTTGAAACCTCTTGACCCGACCCGACCCGACCCGCGAGATTTTGAAGCCTATTGACCCGACCCGACCCGACCCGCGAGATTTTGAAACCTGTTGACCCAACTTGACCCGCGAGATTTGGAAACCTGTTGACCCGACCCGATCTGACCGGTGAGATTTTAAAGCGTTATGACCCGACCCGACCCGACCCGACCCGACCCGACCCGACCCGACCCGACCCGACCCGACCCGACCCGACCCGACCCGATCCGACCCGACCCGACCCGACCCGTGAGATTTTAAACCCCCTTGACCCGACCCACGGGTCGGGTCATGACCCGTAAAAGGCCCTGATAAAAAACTACACAGTAAAAAAAAATGCTCGCAGAGGGATTTGAAGCTGCGACCTTCCAGCAATATCAAACTTGTGTAAAACTGTTGAAACGCAGCAAAAAAGTCCGCAAAAAAAAAAAACGATGGTAGAGGGAATCGAAACCGCGACCTTCCGACCAAAACAAACCTATATCATTATATCAATCGTTTGAGCCACTCAACATTTTTTTTGCATCATAACGTAAAAAAAAAAATACAACTAAGCCCATTTCTTATGCAGTCGGATTTGTCAGTCGAAAACGGCCTTTTTTGACTGAAGCCCAAATCGGGCTTTCTTGCGCAGTCGAAAAACGGCTTATTCGACTCAACTTTTTTCCACTGAGAATTCCGACTGGCGGATCCAGTCGAAAAACTCGACTTTTTCGACTGGATCCTCCAGTCGTAAAACAATAAAAAAGTTTTTCACGTGTTTTTTGAACTGATCGCATCGCTCATCCCACCACCAAACACACCCACACGGCCACACGGCCACACACCCCTACCAGGTACCACACTGCAGTATCATACAAGGCGCTGACGCTGCCTTGGCTATCCCAGCTGTTGCTTCTCGCAGCAAGTCAGCGTGGCGCATTCCTAGTTCCACTCGCCAGCAGCGTGTATCACACGACGGCAGCAGCGCGCGGTCTCGATCCCATGCTGCCAACAGCGGCTGCTGTAGCTTTGGCGGCTCTCGGCTGAGTGCAACTCCACGAACGTAGCTTTGGCGGCTTTCTGCTAAGCCCAAAGCCACCAACTCGCTGGGACGACGGTTCGTGGAGCCGTTGCTCGCGGAGAAAGCGCGAAGCACAGAGCTGCCAACCGATTTCGACTGCTGTACAGCAGTACTCCAGCAGTACTCCCCCACAACAACCGCCTCTAGGAAGAGCACAAAAACTATAAAATCGGCTCGACTGACGATAAGAAGAAGGACCAGAAGAATCCAGTCGAAAAAAAGTCCAGTCGAAAAGGGCCGTTTTCGACTGGCGGAATCCGACTGCATAAGAAGTGGCCTATTATTGAAATTCGAAGCGAGCTCGTGACTAGACTCACTTTTTCAAACTTCCAAGGTTGACAGTCCCGTATTTGTTGACAGTCCAGTGGCTGCTCCAGATTGGAGATTCCCTCGAATACGTCTCCTCGAAGGCTGCTGTTGTACACGTCGTGCTGTAAACGATGGCTCTTTAACCTATTGGCGTATGTGACGATACGACCTGGCGTGGTCGCAGAGGCTGGTGCTGGCAGCAATCGAGCTAATCGAAGGAGCGTGCAAGATGCACGCAGCACAAACTATGGATGTGCAGGGCTTCGCCGCGGCGAGCTGCCGCCCGCCTTGGCTCCGCGCATGCCCGTAATTTTCAAGGATGCATGGCATCTGTTATTTTATTTTATTTTATTTTATTTTTTATCCTCCGGCGAATGGGGAAAAATAAAGGTTTAGCTCACCACATTTCCACGTATTTTCATACGCGTCGTGTGTCGATTTAACTCATCTGTTATTAGTATAGGGTTGTAGGAAAATCGAGGCTGTAAATGCGACAGCACTGCCTAGGGGTACATTCATGTAATCGTGTTGGAATAAAGAAAAGAAACACGGGACTTTCGTCTTCTCCCACCACCAGGTGGGCCTATCCCACCCCTAGTCGTGGGCAAACTCCTGCTAACGTCGTCAGCATACATTCTCCACAACGTTTGCTCCTTCTCGCCACCATTCCAGCAGGTCGCGGACGCCCTGGTGCCATGCATGCATGCATGCGTGGTAGCGCCGGCAGCTTCATCAATCAATCTAAATATGTTTTTGATGTTTTATCATGTCGTTTTTGACACCCGACAGACAATGTGGTTGGCAGTGCAGCGCGTGAGTGTAAAAAAAAAAGGTGAACATGCTAAATATAAGGAAAAAGGGAGTGTGAAGGTAATAGAAAGGATTATAGAATATACATTTATATACGTCGAAGTTTTGAGCCATTGTATTGTTGTCGCATGGAAAGCACAATAATTAGTTACTGTAACATATCATCGTCGCTTGACAATTTCGGAGGACCATTTTGCATATGCTACACAGAACCGACGACATACACGAAAACATGCATAGGTACAAGGTTCCCCTCCGGGAAGTGCCTAGGGGAGTGGCGCAAGCGCGGAACCCAAGTTTCCAACATCTGACTGCCTGGGCAAATAAGACGTACCTGGTGGTAGTGAAAACTAATTTTTTGTCCGCAGCTCGAGCAGCTGGGTGTGGGAAGGCGCCCTCCCGGAGACGGTTCGCTCTTCACCGTCGTAGTGAAGAACCGAAAAAAAATGGCAATCCCATCAGCACGTGTCTAGCACGATTACGATGAGGACTTTTTGTAAGGGCGACTTTCATGCAATAAAATTTGCGTAGTATAAAATGGACGGAAGATGGGTTTTAACCGGCCAATACTAAAAACGTGCAGCAGTTGTTCCGTGCGCGGTCTTTTTATCGTGGTTGTGTTTTCTTCTGCTTTGTTTCACAAGAGAATCAGCAATTTTAGAATGCTCTTATCGTCTTGCTGAGCTAGTTTTTGAACTCGACGAATCATCCACGCCAGGATGGGCAATCGTCCCCCTTCACCACCAGAGATCGTCGCAGAATGTGCACGGAATGGGGAACTTTGGGGCTTCTATTGTCGCTGAGACCGAGAAGCCTTCTCTCATGGGGCATCAGCGCCTATATCCACTGCTGTTTGTTTTTTAGAGTACGGAAAAATCACGCTGGGTGGTTTTGATCGTCGTCCGATTCAAAATCGTCCCCTCGAGGAGACGATTTTACTTTGCCTAGCGAAGTTCGAGTATGAACCAACGCATCAGTTTGCTGCTGTACGTACTTTGCTACACTGCTGTAGCTGCTGTAGCACATAGCCACAGCAGCAGTTCCCTGCATATGGATATGCCGCACGCGCATGGTGCTGCCTGCTGCTTCTTGTGCTGCTGGGCGTGGTTGCAGTGTTGCCTGTGTTATCCGCACGAGACAAATTGAGATGATCGTAGATGTAAGGACCGTTGATGTAACAGTCGTAAGTTCAAAATGTCCTAATATTTTTGTTCAGAATAACGACTCCGCTTACAGCAGCAACATAAGAGAGGACATCGATTCCAAATACGAAGCAGGCCCCGAAAACATCAGCCGGCCACAGCAGTAAGGCACAGGCGGATGTCCTACACACGCACGGTGTTGCCTGCTGATGCTGCTGAGCGGCTATTTTTTTTGGCGTTGAGCTCACCGCGTGTTGACTATACGGCTGAGGTCACGAGAGAGCAGAAAATAGGCCGGAATTTACCTGGTACACGCGTTTTTTTTGTTTGCATCAAAACCTTACGTATGTAAAGTAAGGCCTCTCACGGGGATAGGGGACGATAGACACGCGCACGCAGCTCCAGCACAGCAGAAACATGTGGTATGGTGGGGTGATAAATGACAGGCTCTGACACAAGCAACTCGCCACAGCATAGCGAGGACACGCCACACGCACATACATGGTGTTGCCTAATGCTGCTGCTGTGCGGCAGGGTTGTATGTGGCTCTGTGCTCTCCGAATGCTGTCTTGTCATGTGCGAGCTTTGCAAAAAAAAAACGGAAAAATTACGCGCGGAAAAAACTGCCTCTCCAAATGTTACGTACGTACAAGGGGACAGCGGATGTGGAAATCCCGACCCCGGGGATGTTGCGGAACACCCAGGGATTTGCCTTGTCCATGCCCAAGGAAAAAAACGTTTAAAAGGCTTGCCACGTGCGACACCCTGCACGGATGGCGCCCAAACCTACGGCAACGTGACCCCAACGGTTCAATTGTGCCCACTCCATATGACGTTTCGGATAAAGGTGCGAGCAAAAAGAGGTGTGCCCGAACCCCCCCCCCCGACAATTATACGTACACATATATACAAAATATACCCCCCAAACACCCTCAAAACATATACTGGTATATAATAGGTAGCCTCGGTTGGCACCGACGCCGTAAAACGGTATATGCATATTGGGGTTGGCGTTGGTTGGCAACAACGCTGTAAAACGTGCCGATCACTGCGTGAGCTAGTCCACCAGGGTGGCGTTTCTTCTTCCTTGCGGTCACCATGATGGTCATCGAGTAGATCGTATTGTGCGATGTGGAGAACCCTAACTTCGCACAAGGGAAATGATCGCATCACGTAGTGTGAATATGGGTAGGCACCCACGACACAGTTTCATAGCAGTACCCATTGCTGTCCCTAGAGTGGCCACACCAGAAAACAAAGTATCTCATTGGCGCTGCCATCCATACGGAAGAAAGTAGGCACAAGGTGCCGAAATCCGTCTTACTAGCGGTTCTGGGAAGGGTGCAGTTCACCCTTCATGCGACTCGCCGAACACCTCACGGCCCTTCGCGCTTGGTGCAAGCAGTGTCCGCCTGGTTGGTGAAAACCCGTCGTGCTCCGTCCCGGCATAGTAGGGATGCGAGGGTCTATGGTCATACGATTACGGCCATGCACAAACTGAGTACCCCCCCCCCCAACACGCACGAATAACCTCACCCTCCCCGGCCGTCACACCTGAAATCAAGATCCGCCAGAAAATAAAAACTACCTTGATAGGTGACATGGCCTTTTTACCCATCAAACCATCCATGCAGTAGCTCCAATTCATTTATATGGTCTTCAAGTTCAAAGTTATCTCCCCCTCGCCCCCTCCTTCCCCGGCACCGTTGCCTAGACCTAGCATCACGCGTACAGTAGGCTCTTATACATTTATGCGACCTAAAAATGTTTGAACCCCCGCCCCCCCCTAAAAACAACCCCCCCTCTCCCGTTAAAATATACATACAATAGTTGGCCTCGGTTGGCACCGACGCTATACAACGTTTTATGTGTATTGGGTTGGCATTGGTTGGCAGCGGCGCTTTAAAGCATGCCAATCACTGCGTGAGCTAGACAATCAGTGTACCGTTTGTTTGTTTTCTTGTTTTTTCTTCGGTCACCATGATGGTGATCTAGTTGATCATATTGTGCGGGGTGGAGAACCCTTATTCCGCACAAGGGGAATGATCGCACCACGTAGTGTGAATATGGTAAGGCACCCACGAGGCTGTTACATAGTAATACCCATTGCTGTCTCTGGAGTGGCCACACCAGAAAACGAAAAAACTTATGTCGCTGTCGTCCATATACGAAAAAGTAGGCACAAGGTGCCGGAGTCCGTCTTACGAGCAGGTCTTGGAAGGATATAGTTCACCCTTCATGCGACTCGTCGAACACCTCACGGCGCTTCGTGCTTGGTGCAAGCCATGTCTGCCTCGTTGGTGAAAACCCGACGTGCTCCGTCTCGGCATAGTAGGGATGCGAGGGTCTATGGTCATACGACTACGGCCGAGCACCAACTGAGAACTCCACCCCACCCCCCACCTCCCTAAAAACAAGGGAACACAAGTCCGTAAAACACCTGGAAACGGTGCAGACGCCAGCAGCTAAAAAGTTACCAGGATGCTCAAGTACGACGAGTAATACAGTATTACGCGCAGAACTAGGAATATACCCACTTGACACAACTAGAGACGTGAGAAAGTTGAAATGGCAATATAAAGTAAAGAAAATTCCAGAAAAGAGGTTGCCAACCATAGTTAATAGGGCTGTATGGGGAAAAATAACAAAACGGCGAGCTGGAATAAGATGGAATAACGTACTCGAGATAATATGGAAGGATTTAGGGGGGGACCAAGAAGAGGTACTGTCTATAGAGAAATTTGGCGGGTACAAAACAGATAAATAAAATAATAGCAGAAAGGGGAAGGGAAGTGCTAAGAAATAAGATGAAAGAGGAGAAGCACTTGAGATACATACGGGGGTTGAGGGAAGATATTGGAATGAAAGCGTATCTGCACGGCCCAATGGACTACGCGAAAAAGCTGAAATACAATTTTGTGTACGGGACCTGGACCTGCCAGACAAAAAGAAGAAAGAAAATATACCAGTTGTCCGGAGGAGGAGGACGTGCCTGCATGTATGTGCCCGTGTGGCACAACAATAGAGTAGGACTCACACAGTAGGAGAATGTGAAATGTACAAGGAGGAACGGGATGCGTTAGAGATGAGGAAATTGGACGTATGTGACATGGAAGAGTTTGGTAGACTAGAGAGTAGCGAGAAACGACCGCTATCCTAGGAGGTAGGTGGTGACCGCAGACGGCGAAACAGGACGAAAATAGGATGAACAAACAAATTCTATGTAGTATAGGGAAGAGGCGTAATGAGCGCCCAAATGTTGGAGGTGTCTCTATTAGGAGTAGGAGCGGTGCTCCGTCTCGAAAGGGATGCGTGGTCAATGGTCAAATGATTAAGGCAAACAACAAATGAGTACCCCCCCCTCTCCCCGCCCCCCTTACAATATACATTTAGTAGTCGGCCTTGGTTGGCCCCGACGCCGAAAACATTATAAGTATATCGAGGTTGGCGTTAGTTGGCAACGATGCTGTAAAACATGCCAGTCATGCGTGAGCTAGACAACCAGGGTACCGTTTTTATGTTTTTGTTTCTGTTTTTTGTTCTTTTGGCGGTCACCATGATGGTTATCCAGTTGGATCGTATTGCGCGGGGTGGAGAACCCTTACTCCGCACAAGGGGAATGATCGCATCACGTAGTATGAACATGGTAAGGCACCCATGAGGCTGTTTCATAGTAATGCCCATTGCTGTCTCTGGAGTGGCCACACCAGAAAACAAAGTAACTCATTGGCGCTGTCATCCGTAAACAAGAAAGTAGGCATACGGTGCCCAAGTCTATCTTACGAGCAGGTCTTGGAAGGATGTAGTTCACCCTTCATGCGACGCGCCGAACACCTCACGGCGCTTCGTGCTTGGTGCAAGCCATGTCTGCCTGGTTGGTGAAAACCCGACGTTCTCCGTCGCGTCATGGTAGGGATGCGAGGGTCTATGGTCATACGACTACGGCCATGCACAAACTGAGTACCCCCCCCCCCCCCCCCCCTCCCACCTTCCTAAAAACACCGCTTTCCCCCCACTGGTTATACGACTTACCTGTACAGAATAAACGTGCTAAACTGATGCATTCTTGAGCCGTAAGATGTTGTATCCCTCAAAAACGAGTTTTATAACTTGCGTGCGCAGATATTTTAACATCACCCTGTTGACCCTGGTACATGCTAGTGCTAAGGGGAATCGCCGACCTATATCCTTGACACCTTGACAGCTGGAAACCCTTTTTGGGGACGAATTTACTTGGAAGTAGTATAGGGAGAGATGTTGAGGCTCTAAAGGGGTTAACGAGGACACACACACCCAGTAAAGCGCTCGATCGGAGTATCACACACAGCTTGCGAAGATGAATTTCGGCAAATCTTCGATCTCACGGCTGGAGCGTGTGTTTTTTTCGACAATATTATGTATTCGATGAAATCTCCGATCTCACAGCTGTATTGTATATTTTTATTTCATAATATATATATATATATATACCAGGGGCGCTTCGCCCCGGCGGGCTGCCGCCCGCCTTGGCTCCGCGTATGCCCGTGATGTTCGAGAATGCGTGATGTATGTATTCTGAGTGTAGGATTTCATGTAAATCGAGGCTGTACATGCGACAGTACTGCCAAGGGGTGCAGTACCAATAACTTTGTAATCAAGTGCAATAAACCACAGCAACAAATTGCGTCATCCGGCAAATAAACCATGACGAACGGCAGCAGCAAGCGGCAGCACTGCAGCTCCAGCAGCAGCATAGCAACACAGAGAAGCAGCAGCAAATACATCACGGGCAGATACAAACGCATATACTCGTACATTGTACAGCAGCGTACAGCAGTATAATGTTAACATATCAGATGAAGGTGCCCTGCTGTGAACCGCACACGGTGCCTAACAAAAAGGAGAGATGAAAAAAGCGGTACACAACAAAAATAAAACGGAAGCGCTCAGGTGGGAATTGAAACCCAGACTGCGTACGAATACAGGTACTCATAACTGAAAAGGGACGCAAGCTACTTTTTAACCATACTACGTACTTTGTACGTTGTATTACGTGATCACTAAAACAAAAATCAATGTCTTGGGTGGATTGAACCCCAACCTCGTACTCAAGAGGGGCGCAACCTACCATCCTACCACACGAAAAACATACCCCGAAGTTACCCCGAAAGTACACAAAATTGACCAGAAATGCAACAAGCTTCACGCGAAACGACACCAGGGTTGAACACGTGACACCGAAGTAAACGTAACTTTATACATACCATACAAACATACCTGGTATAGCATAACGCGCATATACACGCACCATTGCCGTTAACCTTGACACAAGGTTAAGCCTTCACATGCTGTAGCATCAGTCCCGCGCGAGTGGTTTTTTATAACGGATTTTCTTGGTCGACAAAGTTTTTCTGGTAAAAATAGAGAAAACTGTGGTGAGTGCAGGTCCTATTCGTCGGAATCCGACGAGTTTTTTACATTCATCACTCCAATATTGCTCTAAAATCTCCACAGCTGGAGCAGGGAAAATATCTGTTTTCGCCCATATTTCTCTTCAAAATAGAAGAATATTTTTTTGCTTCTACAGAAAATTTCGCCTTGACGAGATACATTCAACTACGGTGTAACAAAAAGACCTATGACTCCTACATACATTGAGCCCCAAAATCTTGACCAATTTTTATCCGGGAATCAGATAACTCAAGCCCAACGACGAAAATAAAAATAACCTGCCAGGATGGTTCGATTCGCCTGAAAGAGGGCTGTTCGGCGATATATTTCATGTCTGGTGGAAATGCATGCTTCCCACCTCAAAGCAATTCGATATGTGAATGCTGAACTTTTGGTAAAATTGCTCTGCCTGTACTACCTGGTATTTGGTAGAGGGATTCGAAGCCGCGAAATTCCACACTTTTGTGAAGGTGTCGTGGTGCCGGAAGGTGGGAAGGAAAGGACGCAGGGGTATCAGCTTGGCTTGGAGACAGCACCGGTTCTTCTTTATAGATTTCTCATTATTGGCGTTGAGCTATCACAAGCTCGAGGAGACAGGGAGAGGAGGAGGAGGAGAAGGAGGAGGAGTGAGAGCACGGGGGTGGAATGAAGCTCACAGAGTTCGCTTCACCCCAGCATTGCTGCTGTGCTCTGGACCTTTACCTATGGAACGTACGAGGAACGTTTTCCTAGATGTTCTATATTCCCATGAGCGCCTAGTGCGCTTACTTCTATCTATCCTGTCCAGAGAAGGAGCGTTCCATTTCCGAGAACGCTCTTGTGGTACAAACTAGCTAGATTCTACGGGTTATCCGCTTCACTCAGAATATTCCGTTTAAGAGAACCTTCTTGTGGCCAATAGACCATGACTCTGCGGACTATCCTACCGAATATATTGCCAGCTATACTGACACTCTATAACATTAGCCCACCCTGAATAGTGGTAGATGCAGATCACCTGTCCATCAAAGGATGTCAACAAAAACATCCAGAATTGGAAAGGGGATCGAAGATGCCGCTATTCGAAAAAAACGAAAATGAGGCTATAGATTCCCCCACACCTCGTAATAATGAGGCTTAAACGCCTCATTGCAAGATATACAACCCTATGATGGAGCTCACAACCGAGAGAGCTCGAGAAAGGGTATGTACCTACGGTATACCAGTAGCAATCGGCCTACGATAACACGAAGGGCGCGGCCACTGAGCGCAAGGATGCGAAGGGGGCCAAAGAATAAGGTATAGACGCGGAAACCAAGTCAGAAGAGTATAAGGGAACACGTGTCACGCTGTGAAGGCCAGACAAGTTTACGGCTTGAAGCGTAGTGCCGAAGGGGCGGGCGGTCGGTCCATTTGCCGGAAGGCCTAGAGAAATCAAGAAGCACTGCCTGAAGAACGTCAGAGTCCGCTACGTTGGACGCTGACAGCTGACGTGGGGCCATCGGTTGGACGGTGAAAGAGCAACAACTAAGACGCGAAGAAGTACGCAAGAGAAAACAAAGAACAGTGCCTAAAATAATGTCAGGGTCCGCAAGGTTGGACCTAGAAGGCTGACGTGGGACCATTGGTCGAGAGGCAAAACTATGAAGAACCAGTACGCTGAGGTGTAACGGAAGAACAGGGGCCGTAATGTGGGACCTAGGAGGCTAGCATAAGGCCCTTGGTCGAACTATAGAACGAGAAATCGAGGCTATTAAAACAAATCGCGAAAACGCAGTGAAAGATAACACCTCAACAGTGGCACAGACAACACCAAAGTGGTGGTACGGGAGGCGTGTGTGATACGCCGGAAAGCTGAACCGGGGGGCAACAGTGGAGTGCCCTAAGAAGCTATCTGGGTACAATACCGGGAAGACGGGAAGAGATAAGTGGTGAGGTCACCCTGCCAAAGCAATACGCAAACTAGGACGAAACTGAAACGTAGACACAGAAAGACGGAAGGTACTATCGGAAGCCGGAAAGAGAGTCGACATATGACACCTCAAGAGGCTAACTAATAACGGGAACAATGCCAGCAAACGTAGCGAGGCTATTCAACCACAACAAAGCAAGCCAAAAATGGAACCAACAAAACGGTACTCGTTCAGCTCGAAGCAGCGCTGGAAGTGTCTAGCTCCAGAAAGAATGCAGGGAACAGAGAAGACAACATGAAGAAAGCCGCAGCTAGGTACTATACGTCGGGAACATGGGGTCGATAACGCGGAGCAACCCTAAAAAGGTTACCGAGAAAAATGCACGGAATAACAGGAAGTAGGCAAATCGTGTCATAGCAACGTACTGCAAACTGACAAAAGAAAGGGAGGGTCCATATCAAGGGACCTTGAAAGGCTACTTTAAGAAAACGAGCAAAACTAGGTACATAGCGAAGGCATACCTCCGAAAGCGATTTCGCCGAAAACACAACACGAAAGGGGGTCAACTTGGAAAGCCTAAATGGGCTGCGAAGCCAAACAGGGGTCAAAACATGGGACCGATGCGACAAGTACGCCAACAAGCAGAGAGCAAAACGGGGGCCAAGAGGGGACGGCCTGTGGACTGCACAGTCAGGACGGGCTGTAAACCCATGATTAAGGACGGTGTAGTTAAACCCTATGGGCAGGTATGCCGAAAAGAAACAAGAAAAAGTGGTCGAGAGAAACAAGACCTGTTGGCTGCAAAGCCAGGACGGGGGTCAGTGTCGTTCGACCGTAGGGACAGCGGTGCCGAGAGAATAAGGTAAGAAATAGTGGTCCAGCGGAATAGATCCGCTGGCTACAAAGCAAGAACGGAGCCCGACAGCAAGGGGCTCTTGGCGGCAGGTACGACCAAACAAAAAGGCAGAGGCCAAAGAGAACCGACAGATGGGCTGGAGAGCCAGCACGGGACCGCTAACGTGAAACCTAAGGGGGGCTCTCAATGTGAAGCCAGTGGTCGACAATATGGGACCATAGACAGTAGCGATAGCTGGAATGCCGTAATACCAAGTGGCTGGGGCTAAAGTGCAGCGACGTCGGTGGTGGGAAGAAGTACGCCAAGAAGCAAGAAAGGTCCAACAACAAAAGGGAAGTATGTCAAGGGGCAAGGAAAGTCCAACAGCAACAAGAAAGGAGGTGATGCCTCGCGAAGAACGAAGCGAAATAACGCGGAAAGCATCCACGTTGTCACCAATCGCATAAGGCGAGGTGGGAGCGACACGATAGAAAACTACGACATGGTTCGGAAACGCCATGGTTCGTCGGTGTGCACGAAACGTGGGCAGGCTACATCGGCGGTAGAAGGCGGAAGCAAAGCCACAAAGGCGAACACTCGTCGTACTGTAGAAAAGTAGAACAACTTGGGCAAAAGTTCAAGATCAAGGCGCCCATGAAGATCACTGAAAAAAACGAACAAATGCCATACTTTGAACGCGGCAAATAAGACAGAAGGCATACTACTACGGTAAGACCTTTTTAGAGCCTCAACGATATTCAGACTTTGAGGGGGTACTTCGGGTATCCGCGAGGCGATATCACTGACTGGAGCCCACCAGGTAGAATTCTACTGAGACAGTGGGGTCCAAAGCTAATACGCGAACGAATTCTCCCTGAAGAAAGGAGAGAGGGCTACTACGGTCGGTCGCTAGCTGCTGCGCACAGCGTTAACCACTAAGGAGCAAGCGTGCCCAGAAATAACAAGAGAAAAAACAAATAATACCCGCGTTGCATGGACGCGAAAGCGGAAGGTATCGGTTCCGAAAATTCACGAACGCCAGAGTCGGGAGGGAATACGTTCCGAAAATGCACACACTGCAGAGGGGAGGGGCTGTACGTTCTCATCCGGCACATAGTGCACGGGGAAGGAAAACCAAGATAGGGAAACCAAGAAAACACGATATTATTTGCATACCGTGAGAGCGGTAAAAACGCGGTCTTAACACAACGGGGGGCTCAGAAACTCGGCGAAAGAGCACGCACATGGTGCAGACGATATCTCGGCTGAGAAGGAATCAGACAAAACTGTTACGATGTCGCGGGCATATACCGTAAGCCGGACAGAGGGAGGGGGCAAGTCACGTACAACTCTAATAATGCTAGCGGCGCGCATGCACAGCGTGCAAGCGAAGTTCAGGCTAATAAGGACTTCTCGGCTGAGAAGGAATCAGACCAAACTGTTACGATGTCGCGGGCTGATACCGTAAGCCGGACAGAGGGAGGGGGCAAGTCACGTACAACTCTAATAATGCTAGCGGCGCGCATGCACAGCGTGCAAGCGAAGTTCAGGCTAATAAGGACCAAGCGAAACTACCATGGTTTCGGGGGTTGATAGTATATAGAAGCCTAGAGGGGGGGGTCGTGAACAAACGACGGACCCGAAAATACTAGCAAAAAGTTGACGTCGTGAAACTCTGAAAATGTGGCCTACTATAAAGCCATTCCTACTGGAATCTAAGCGACGAAAAATCGGGGAAAACATACGCGAAAGTACTTGGATCTCCAACCGAGAAGGGGGGACTTGTGCAGGGCGATATGGCGCAAACAAGGTGGACAACGCGCCTCAATAAGCACTTACGGCGTGCGTAGTGTAGAAAATAGAGGAAGGGCCAGAGCACATACCAGGTATACCACAGTGGTAACAGAACAAATACGACGCCTCAATAAGCACCTAATGACGTACGTAGTGCAAAGAGTTGGGAAAGGGCTAAGACATATATATGCCATAACGGTAAGAAAACAAATACGACGCCTCAATAAGCACCCATTTCGTACGTAGTGCAGAAAGCAAGAGAAAGACCAACGAAAATAAAATACCACAACTGGTTCGCGGACTGTGAAACAAGCGTACGCTGAGCCGACGAGAGGAAGCGAAAACACGGCAGGTTTGGGCCAAGTTACGAAAACGAGGCAGGTTAAACCGGCGCAAACAGGAAGACGGAACCACCACAAATTTTCGGCCTGGTTACAAAAATGGAGCCAGCTAAATCAGTGGCTGGAAGGTCAGGGTAGCACACCGACGCAAGTACGCAAACATATGTCCTGGTCAAAAGTGGGACGACCCTAAAGGTCAAGGCAAAGAAGAGGCACCTTGAAACTAACTGAACAAGAAAATTAAACCCAAAAGAAAAAATTAAGAAGCTAATGCGCACAAAACAAATCCCATGAAAGAAAACTCAAGAAGGAACTCAAGAAACATGGTTAGGGGGAGGGGCAACAAGACAAAAGGGTAAGTGCGACTCAACGCGATAATACCCTGGCTGCAGATATCCCTGTCGTGTGGCGTTGTAAACACGCTGATCCGTAGAGGGTGCTCCGCGAACATGTACAGTAGACACGCCGTAGGTTGATCTTGGAACCGGGTGGTGTAGGGTCTGACGAAAAATCCGATGAAACGCGGCTGGTGGTCGTACTAGGCTGTGCTGCAGCACTCCGATTGCGAGACAGAGACGTCATGGTGTTCGCGGAAGATGTGGTAGGAGCGCTGGAGACGGATGATGGTCCAGTAGAACGCGTTGAGAAGCTCCGGGCACGAACCGGTGAGGACGGGTTGTTTGCGGACGGTGCGGTCGGAGGTCTTTGACGGAAGAAGATGAGGCTGCAGTAGCTCAATATGATAGGTTAAAGAAGGTGACGGATCGCGTACGCGGCGGTGAAATGTGCGTGTTCCACAGCGTACATGTAGACGCAAGCGTTGACGTTGTAGTAGTCCTTTAAAGTGGGCCAGTGGAAATGCCTGCGGTGCTCGTGGTGTTAGAGTTAGCATTTTACGCAGCGAGGATGATGGCCTGGTTGCTGGAATAGGCTGTAGAGAAGGCGCGAAGTTGCCGACGATGACGATGACGCCGGGGCGGTTAAAAGCGGACTGAAGGAGCAGACCTACCAGCGCGGTGGCTGCAGGAGTCGGCGAAATATGTTCCAGCTGGTCGGCGCTGACTGTGCGATGACGCCGGAGTCGGTGGTAGTGGCCAGGGAGAGGGCGCCTCGCCGCTGGTAGCGGTTTGAAGCGGCAGGCCCATCGGTGCATGGCTGCAGAAGTCGGTGAAATAATTCCCAGATTGTCGGAGTAGATGGTGGCGACGACGCCGGGGCCAGCGGTAGTGGCCAAAAATGAAAAGGTTGCCTTGACGTTGGTAGTGGCTTGAAGGAGAAAGACATCAAATGATGAAGTCGCGGAAGACGGAGGTGGAGCTCAGGTGCAAGGTGGAGCTCTGACGAAGGTGGAGCTCTGGTCGCGAAGCTCAGATGACGACAGATGACGACGAATCTTCGTGCAGGAGGAGCTGTGGTCGCGAAGCGCAGGTGACGACGAAGCTCTGTCGAAGATGGAGCTCTGAAAACGGTGGATCTCTGGGCTTGAAGCTCGGGTGACGACGAAGCTCTGGTGAAAGGTGGAACTCCGGTGAACGTGGAGCTCCGGTCGCGAAGCTCAGGTGACGGCGAAGCTCAGGTGACGATGGAGCTCTGGTGGCAAATCTCAGGTGACGACGAAGCTCTGGTGAAAGGTGGAACTCCGGTGAAGGTGGAGCTTTGGTCGCGAAGCTCAGGTGACGACGAAGCTCAGGTGACGATGGAGCTCTGGTGGCAAAGCTCAGGTGACGATGGAGCTCTAGTGACGATGGAGCTCTGGTCGCGGTGTTCGCGCGGCAGTGGGGGGGGTCGATGATCTTGGAAGTGTAGCCACAGGTACCGGCGGGAATAACCGTAGTCGGAAGGGCAGTCCACAGTTTTCAGCGTCGGCTGTGGAGCGATGACGGCTCCGGGAAAATAATGGTCCGATAAAGGATAAGGGCCAAAAAGGGATGCGCCAATGGTGGGCGCTGGGGAGAACGAAGGATGGCCTGAAAGCCGATCCAGGAGAAGCGCCAGCGTCCTCGGCGCTTTTCTCGGAGCTGGCTAGCGAACCGGAGGCGACGTCACGGGCCGAAATAGACCCGACGGAGGCGTTGGCGTGGAGAAGGGGTCGACGAATTGTTTTGGTATGGTCCGCAACCGTGAGTTGCCGCAAGTATTTCCAGCGAATCGTGGTGCATGGGGCAGGAGGGAGGGGGTTTGAGCCCACCCAAGTCGATGCCTAACAGGGTGCACGGTTTGCGCGTCGCCGGTGGATGGGGGCGGATAGTGATGGTGGGTCGAAAGGGAGGGGGAACTAGCCCACCCAAAACGATACCCTGGATGGGATGCTGATATCTTTCGACGTGAGCAGCGAAGAGGCCGTGGAAGGGCCCGATTTCTGGCTAAAAAGGTCCCATACGTACCAGGCTCGGAAGGTTCATGAGCCCGAGGCAAAAAAAAATAACAAACTCGGAAAAAGAGGGCGGTGGAATGGTAGAGGTGGGTTGTAGAGGAGAGGTAGCGAGCCCACCCAAACCGATAGTCGGTTCGAAACGATCATACCCGGAAACAAAATTAGCTCCAACTCAGAAAATGGGAGCGGCGGGATGTGGTGGTGGGTTGGGAGGGACGGGGGAACGAGCCCACCCAAACCGATGCTCGGCTCGGAGAGGTCATAACCTGAAAGGAACAAAACCACAGGTTCAGATGGTAAACCTATAGGAATGTTAGGGTAGCGGGGGGTGGCGAAAGTGGCGTCACGGAGATGCCTTCAGGGACGGGGAGGGGTTGCCTAGGTTCAGGTGGTGAACCCACATGGTTGTTGAGGTAAAAGAGGGGTGGCGGTATTGGTGTCGGATGGGGATTCGCGACCGTTGGGTTGGAGGGGAACTGTTCGGTGTTCACTGGCAACGGAAACAGAATCAGTCGATGGTCGTCCGTGGTTGTGTCGTCGAGGAAAGCTGAAGGGCTGTTGGTGGCAAGGATCCGGTTGATGGGGGGGTAGCTAAAGAGCTGGGTCGGGAGCGATAAACCGCGGGTTTGTTGTGGTTGGGGGAAACCAGGGCACGCTGGTGGGTAAACGGAAAAGTTGGCGCGGAGGTACCGTTGGTGGCCTGGTATAGGCGGGATGGTTTGGGCCAGGGTAGCCGTGAAAAGGGGGCGGTAGGGGCCCATCGTTTGTCGAAATGATAACTAGCCAAACCTTGAGCGGGAGGGCAGTTGCTTCCTCCAGAGGGTCGGCGGATACCGGAGCAAGGCGGCTCTGTGGTAACACGTCGGGGTGGAGAACGGCTTGGGGGATTCGGCACGTGCGCCTCGGTGGCCATGGAGGGGGCCGGGACAGAGGTGTTCCGTGGAAACCGGTCGCGTTGAAGGGGGGGGGGCGCGGCAGAGTTGTTCTGTCGCGTTGGAAAGGGTCGGAACGAGGTCGGTAGTAAGAGGGTTCGGTGAGAAATGCCGAGACCGAAAAGGGATGACTCGTTTGCAACGCGGCGGGTTAGGGGGAAAAGGCGGCTGCCGACCGAATAAAGCGGTTATTGCTTCTGCCTATGGATTGAATTGCCAGTCTCGGGTGTACCGTTGCCGAAGCTAGAGATACGAACTGGGAGGACGGTGGTAGATGTCGAGGGTCGTTGGGTGGTGGTACGGGAATAGTTTCCGGCGTTTGTCGGCCTCGGAACCATTGTCCCAGGTAGGTAAAGAAGGAGCTGCGGCGTTTGTCGGCCTCGGAACCAATGTCCCAGGTAGGTAATGAAGGAGCTCCGGCGTTTGTCGGCCTCGAAACCAATGTCCATGGCTGGTCGTAGGAACGGTTTCGATACCTGGTCGAAGCCGGGTGAGCTACGGGGTCGTGGTGTCGCTCAAAAGGTCGGTCTTGGGCGATGTCGGAAACTACTCCACACGGTGATAAGTAAAATCCGTAAAAGAAGAATCCAGAAGGGTGGCACTGCTTAAGGTTGAACATCCCAGAAGAGGTAGTTCGGTGTAGGCTGGCTGCGGTGAGCCGCCAAGCAGTGGTCAGTTGCGGCTGTCTGTAAGACTGTCGCGTGGCGATGGCGAGGGTGCAGCTGGCTGATCTAGAAAAAAGAGCCGGCAAGGTCCACGTGATCGCAAAGGGAGTCTCGGTATTGTATCACCGAGGCTCTGGGAGGGTCTCCGTGGGTTGCGTTTAAAGGAGCGGGGCGAAGATACCCTGGGGGTCCTGTCTCCAAGCGGCGTTGGATGGGCAGGATAGAACTCGCTAGGAAATGCCGTACCTGTGGTCCGTGTCCACGCAATCCACGGGAGTTGCGGGGAAGACGGGGCAGGGGGCTCAGGGCATATCCTGGTCAACTATGATCCCGAGTCTTCCGTCGTCATGACGGGACTGTCCCTTGGGCCCAGGGGCAGTGGTGCTGTCAACACTGTGACAGCGAGTGGGAACCCGTCGCTCGCGCGTCCACCGCTGGCACTTGAAAAACGCGCACGTCCTAGGACGAGCGCGGGTGGAGCCGCCGATAAAAAAGCGAGGCGGGCTCAGGATGCGATGGCCCAGAATTGGAAGCAAAAGTTTCGTGCTGTAGTCCGGAACCGCTGGTAGCCGTGGTCTTCGGCAAGTAGCGTTGCTCATCGGTGGAAGGCGTCGAGTGGAGCATCCCAGTAGGGCTCGACGTCTTGGCCTCCCCGCACCCACACCTCAAGACCATTGCTAGAACAAGGGGATCAGGCTTGGACAAGCGATATCGCATGTATGGGGCTGGGCGGGGGAAGTAGATTGTTGGGGGGCGGGGGCGTCGGAGGAGCTCGTTCTTGTAAAGTTGAAGCTGGAACCTCGTCCTGCAATTACATGGCCTGGCGCCGGTAGCGCTGTATCGGTTGATCAGCGTGTAGCGTCCAGGGATTTTTGCCGCAATGGGTATCGGCCGGTCACGCTGTTGCTGCCGATGTTTTCGTCGTTGTCGCAGCAGTTGCCCGAGGAAGAAAGGCGATCATGGCGCTTTCGACCCAAAAAATAGTTGCCGCGGCATGTACAACGAGCGGCACTGGTTGTCGCGGGTTGTTGCCGGGTGATAGCGCCGGGTGTATGGTCCGCACGTTTCCGTAAATACCTAAAGTAAAAACCAACATCCTGAAGTATGCCCATACCTGGGTTGAGCGCACCAGAGGCGTAGCGGTGTTGCTACAGTGGGAGAGTGCCGCCGGCACGATGCAGACGTCACGGAGAACGCCCAAAAGTCAGCGGAGTGGTACTCGATGGCCAGGTAGTTGACAATGATGCTCGTGGCAGGTTGTGTCCCGTATCGCAATATGTGGTGGTTGCGAGCCACCACCTTTTGCGGTTCGTGAGACAGACGGGGGCGTCGTGGGCGTCACAATTCGGGTGGTCGCGACCGCCGTCGCGGCCACTACGGATAGGATGGCGTCTGCGTCGTTGGGCGACCTTGCTGTCGCTGCTACAACGGTCAACATCTGTGATGTAGGTGGTAGGCGGAGAAGAATGGTGGTGTAGGTGGTAGTCGGAGAAGAACGGTGGTCTTGACCCGAGGAGTAGGCGATGCGGGGGGGGTGCGTGCGGCGTTTTTGGGGGCTGGTTGGGGAGGGCGTGTGCGGCGGTTTTAGGCCGTGGGTTCACGGGGGGTGGGTGCTGGGGCTTGGAGCGTGTAGGGGAATGCGGCAACAGAGTTGGTTTGGCGGCTCTGTGGCCGTTTGGACAACTGTAGTAGCGGCGGGAGGGGGTCGGAATTTCAAGGAATAGACCGAACCGGCAGATTACCGCAGGCGGAGCGTCTAACGATGTCGACATGAGTCGTAGTTGGGTAGGTACGACGTGGCCAATAATCGAAAAAAATAAATACCGCAGACAGGGGTGTCTTTGGGTGCCGCCCGGTCGAGACCGTGGGCGCGCCGGATGCAGTTGTGAGCAAGTACCAGCAAACAAAAGCAGGGGCGATTGGGCGCCGGGGGTTGAGCGCGGTGATGGGCGGGCAATGTTGAACCGTTGTGGTGATAGACGCGGCCGCGTGGGGTGGGCGGCTATGGGAGCCGGGGTTGTGCTGTTAGCAGCAACGTGTGGGTTGGGACGGTAGTCGTGGCTCAGATGGGGGGGTGGGGCACAAAGGGCCGGGGTTGGGATGTGAGCAGCAACGTGTCGGTTGGGGCGGTAATCGTGGCACAGATGGGGGGGGGGTGGGGCACAAAGGGCTCCAGTCGCGGTGGCATGATATTCGGTAACCACCGCGGCACTGGCCTGGTGGGTGCCGCTTCGGCGATACACGCTGTGGTAGTCGTCGCTGTACTCGCGCCGTTGTTGCGCTCCCCCACGGGAAAAGAAATAACCTCTTGCCCTCAGGCGCTGAACAAAAATTGCAGTCGCACCAGGTGGGCGTCTCTCGTAGAGGGATCCGTCCTCCTAGTCTCGGCGTGTAAGGTGGCCGTACCAAACGTCGAGGATCCGGTTTGACTGATATGGGTCGGGGTCAGTGGCGATGGTGGAAATGCCGTCAACAACCCCGGCCGCAAAAATGCGCCCGGGGATTATTTCGACTTTATTGAACAGAATGACAAGGTCCTTCACCGTAACTGTCCCACCCATGGCTACAGCAGGAGAAGAACGCGAAGCACACTGTTCATTGTGAGGGTTGAGGGGTTGGGTCCTGGTGGGTGCGGGATTTACCGCGAGGGTTGGGGGGTGGTACATGTTGGTCCGGAATGGATGGGAAATTAGGAAATTTGGTATCGCACGCACCGGAGTAGAGAGGCAGGATGCAGTACAAGTCGTTTTCGAACGTCACCAAGAAGACCGGAGGGTGATGGATGATTGTAGATATTCCCGGGGGAGGAGCGTGGTGCTCGAGAGATGGTTAGAACCACCGAGTTATCCAGTAGAAAGCAGAACAAAATCAGACCTTACAACACGGAAAATATGTGTACCGCTTGTACCCGTCGATAACCTAAGCCGTGTTCGAGGTTTTCCGAAGCAAAAATCCGGACCTAAAAATGACGGTGTACTTCTGGGGTGCACTGTTTTTAAAAACACCGGGGTGGGTTCCGTTCCGTGTAACACGCGTAATGTACTCGTGAAAAAGGGAGAGAGATAGCACTCGGAGCGCGACGCGGTCGGAGTGCGGCTTTGCTCAACCGTATTTTTGCTCAAAGCACGATCCTAATGCAGTTCGGTTCACTCCAACGCTGCATCAGGTCGGGGGCGCGTAACAGCAAAAACGAAAGCCGCATAAAAATAGCTCAAACACGCGTGGGGTATTGAGCGTATTGAGGAGGCTCGTGGCACGTTGAGTCTTCACCCTCACAGAGGTTTTTCAAATAGAACACAGTGCACCGTGAGAGGATTTTATAAAATACTACCGATATGGTTTTGTGGGATGCTCGACGTGTAATACCGTCGTTCGCGCATTCCGGGGTTGAAATCCCCCAAAAAATAACTAACCGTGACAAATCACAATCATTGTCAATTGTGTAAGTCAGCATTATTTGCAGCGCGTGTTAATGCTCGTGACAAGGCGATCATGGTTGCATGACCATTTTTTTTTGTATTTTTGTACGACGCGACGCGCGCCAGCATGATGAAGGCAACACGTGCATCATAGATAGCTTTACTTTTGTGATATTTCGGCACGAGCAACGAAAGCAAAAACACATGGGGCGCGTAAGAGTTAATTTAGACATGCAAAACAAGTGTCCATATGGCAGAGAAACGGAGGGGGGGCATTTCCCGTGGTTGCTCGCAAAATTATTGTCAAGCAACTAACAGCAGACATGAATGCCTTAAAACCAAAAAAATAAAAAAGTGAAGAAAAAAGACACAGTTGTTGACTTTCAAGCTTGCGCAGCAACGTTACAATTTTGTGCAGAATAGGCCCTGCTTTATCGTAAAATTGAAGCGGAAAATGCGTTGAAATTTGGGCATCATCTCCCCTATATCACCAGAAACGGGGAAAAGTAAACTCGGTCGGGTGACCAAAATTGGGCAAATCTCAGCAGCGTCTACTCCACTTCATCATACGAGATGGGGCAGATGCGAGGGACTTTGATGCTTTTTGTCGCAAAAGAAAAAACATTGATAGCGTAGAGCCTGCTTTTGTTATGGCGTAAAAAGCTGGCCGAACGCGGGGGGGGGAGATAATCCAATATTAGACAGCGTAGAGCTCGGGCACGACAAATAAACTGGCAAAATGCTCTTACAGCAGAAGCATATGGGCATGATAGAGCCCATATATAGCTTAAAACAGGTAAGTAAGAGGCACGGTTACTGCAGCATTTCGGATGATGTGAGCAGCATAAGGGGCCGTTCGTGAGACAAAACCGACGGAATTCACACATATGGCACTAGTATCCTGACAAATTAAGGCAGCATAAAGCCTGTGTATGACAGAAGGCTGGCGAGATACACGTACTACAGCAGTGTTTTGTCAAATTTAAACAGCGTAGATGCGATGCAATGGCGAAAATGTACGAAGTGTACGCTAAACAGCAGCATGGTGACAAATGGCAACATAGAGCCCTGTATGTCATAGAGCTGGTAAGAATTGCACACTGGACAACGGTGATTTGGCAATAGCAGTGCGGGGCCCGTGTATGTCTTATAACTGGAGAGATGGTACGTGCGACACCACTGTATAAAAACAAAACGAAAGTTTGCACAAAAAACAGTACAATTAGTAATTCCCCAAGACATATTTTAGCAGCAGTTACTCGTACGTGCTTGTTAACCAAGCAAGAAACAAGCAAACAAAGTAGCTAATAACAAAGCAAGCAAGGGAAATGCATCGAAACAAAAGAACAAACAAACCAGGGGCAAACCAAAACGACTTTGGGATGGCAGTGGAAACGGGGGTATCAGGACAAGGCGCAACCTCACATACAGGCCTGAAACCCTGGGAGTTGGATTCGGTACAACACCAGACCTGGTGGGGAGGGAGGTCTGCTACATGGCTATGAGGGTGTGCTACGCCCGTAAGGTCCGTGTCAACCCATACGTGTGTACGTATCACTGCTGTGCTGTGTACAAAGTACGCAAATTATCTACGAGCCGTAGTCTCACCAAAGGTACGCAAGCAAAATATTACTAATACGTCGTATCCGATGCCAATCACACGCCGTAAAAATGACACCACCAGCTAAGTATGCGGGCAGAAAAAGAGAAAGAAAAAAAACAAGAATTTCGAAAAGTGGGCGGGGTACCTCCCTGGTACCTTGTGTCTATCTCCTGTAAATGAGGGCTTATACCTCAATCAGTGGAGAACACAACAGAGAGCTCTCCTTTTGTTACGTGGTCCTTGTGGGGTCACAGGAATTGGGTCGTTCTTGTACATACAAGTGTGTGTTGGGGATGGTATAGCGCTTTTGGGGTGACGGACGTACTACTACAACAGCAGGAGTATGGTGACACGAAAACGTCCAGAGATATCCCGTACCGGAGGACTTGTATGTACTGACGATGTACTGCACGCTTTCTGCGAAGCAAAGGAAACAAAGGAGATCTTTTGTAGCACAATACCGGTGCAATACCGGTGCTATATCTACCTACGAGGGGGGGGGGGATACGAGAGGGAGACGAGACGACTGCCTACGGCACTCAACTGCTTGTACTCGAGTCTATACTATATGACCTATCTATATGCTGCCAGGCGCAGTTCGTACGTGGTTGACACACGGAGGTTCGATATGAAAAGGGAGGCAAAAGAAAGGGCAAAGAACACAAAACAGAACAAAACAAAAAATGACTCCTATTAATATAGTCTATATCCTGTCTCTTGCCATATATGTGGTGGCTCACATTGTAAAAAGGTAAATACAAACCGAGAAAAGGCGGGGCTGTCGTTCCAAGCTTGAAGCTCACATGTCGTCAATTCAACGAGGACGCCATTTGTGAAGGTGTCGTGGTGCCGGAAGGTGGGAGGGAAAGGACGCAGGGGTATCAGCTTCGCTTGGAGACAGCACCGGTTCTTCTTTATAGATTTCTCATTATTGGCGTTGAGCTATCACAAGCTCGAGGAGACAGGGAGAGGAGGAGAAGGAGGAAGAGTGAGAGCACGGGGGTGGGATGAAGCTCACAGAGTTCGCTTCACCCCAGCATTGCTGCTGTGCTCTCTTCTGGACCTTTACCTATGGAGCGTACGAGGAGCGTTTTCTTAGATGTTCTATATTCCCTTGAGCGCCTAGCGCGCTTACTTCTATCTACTTGTCCAGAGGAGGAGCGTTCCATTTCCGAGAACGCTCTTGTGGTACAAACTAGCTAGATTCTATGGGTTATCCGCTTCACTCAGAATATTCCGTTTAAGAGAACCTTCTTGCGGCCAATAGACCATGACTCTGCGGACTATCCTACCGAATCTATTGCTAGCTATACTGACACTCTATAACACTTTCCATCCATCTAACGAAAGCATGTCAATTTGTTGAAACGTAGAAAAAAAACATGATACACACGCAAAAACAAAATGGTCGTAGGGGTGAGTCGAAGCACGAGCTTCCACCCCAAAGTAACCACTATCAATCGTTTGAGCCACTCGACGTTTGTGACATATCGTCTCCAACTGATGTACATCCATATGCAAACGTAGACACTTGAACTCGGAGCATAATCTCTAAAATCAAATCTAATTTAGGACTCGCTCCCGGGACACGACGAGAGCACAGCCGAGGCCACCCCCGGCAGGATCGGGACAGGCGAGCAAGCTGAGGCACGTGCATGAAACAGCGCGCCGAGAGGTGGACATCAGCTCGAGTTAACTGGAAGACGGCTCAAAACCTGGTCTAAACCGGACCCTTCGACCGCTCTCATGCAAGCACCAACATATTAATGAATGTGTTTACAAGGCTCCCCTTCGGGGAGTGGGGGGTGTTCCCCGCGGGGTGACGCGAGGTGACATGCCACAGGGGAAGAATTACCAACGCTATCAAGCGGTAGTATGCGGGTCACATGCCTAGCGTACGCAACCTATACTTGTGGATCAACGTTATCCCTTGGTATCACGTTAAAAATCGCATGTTTATTTTGTTCTCGGATCGCGACGTCATTTGTTTTTTGTTTTAAAACTTGCGATTCTCACGATTTGTGGCAGACCTCACGATTCGCGAACATTCCACGAGTTTTTTGTCACATTTCGCAACACTTTCTTCTTGTTAAGTACCACACCAAACAGCCAGCAACAGCAAGTCGCCCTCTCATGCGTATAGCAAGCGGCAGCAAGACATGCTTGTATACAGACAGCAAGCAGTATTGAGGAGCAGCATGTATTAATAGTTCAGCAAGCAGCATACAGTTGCAGCAGGCAATGCAGCACAAGCAGTATATAGTAACGGCGAGAAGTCTAGCAAGCAGCAGCACAAGCAGCTATATACGCGTACTTACAGCAAGTAGCAGCGACACACAACTATTACTGCTGCACGAGATTACAACAACTGCTGCTGCATGAGATTTACGTCCATCAGTAGCAACACTACTGCAATGCTGTATGCAGCACACAGCAAGCAGCAGTAACAGTACCTGGTACGTACGCGCGCGTACCCGCACGTGCATACGTATGATACAGCAGCACACATTTATTCCTCTCGTTTGAGGAAAACACAACGTTATACTCGTACAGTAGTACGTACGTCATAGCTTGTAAATAGTTCACCTCGGATAGATCATGATCTAGATCATCTTGATCTTTTTGGCTTATATATATATATTAATAGATCAGAACGGTTCCCACCCGGCAAAAACATGTGCAGACCATGCAGATCATACAGATCCCACCCAGGTAAACATGTGCAGATCCCACAGACCCCGCAGATCCCACCCACGCAAACATGTGTGAAGGATCTAGATCATACAGATTCCACCCAGGCAAACATGTGTGAAATATATAGATCATACAGATCCCATCCAGCCAAACGTGTGTATAGGATTTAGACTATACAAATCCCATTAGTGAAATATGATGTAGATCCCACAGACCCTTCAGATCACAATCAGCAAGCATGTGCAGATCATGCAGATCGTACAGACCCCACCCAGGCAAACATGTGCGAAGGATCTATATCATATAGATCCCACCAAGGAAAACATGTGTTTGAGAGCTAGATCGTGCTGATCCCACCCAGAAAGCATTATCTAGATCCCGCAAATCAGATCTTGATCCCGCAGATCATAGAAATCCCACCGGAAAACATGGAGTAATCTAGATCTCACGGATCGTATAAATCCCACCCCGGAAAACATAAACGTGTGTCCAGAAGATCGGTGATGAAGATCTCGCCTTGGCAAACGTGTGTGGAACAAGAGCTAGATCATGCAGGATGCACGCGGGCAAACGTAAACGTCTGTTTTTTGTTTTTTTATGGCACACTTCTAGTTTCCAGCTTCTGGACAATCCGTGGACACAGGTTTCGTCCTTTTCCCCCCTGGTTCTTGCCTTCAATTTTTATCGCGCATAGGGTTCAGCAACCCCACTGCTCGTCGATTTTCCATCGAGTGTTGCTAACTCACGCTCCCGCGTTTTCCGCAAGTTAATTTGTGCACAAGAAAAATTTCCCACGAATTTGTACGAGTAGGCACTCGTGGGGGCTTGAACTCGCGAAACTGACCTATACCAGGCTCGAGGATAACCTGATACGCCACCGGGGCGACCGGTCTGTGCAAGATCGAGTTTTAGACAGCTTACACAAGGCAACATATGTTTGCGGCAGCTCTCCGTGATGCAGCTCACCCCGTCTGTACATTTGCCGAGAAGGTGAGGTTGATCTTACATCGTACCCGTCGGTCGTAACTAGGGGGATGGGGGTGAAGTGCGTCATAAATGGAAAGCGGCGAAGGTAATATGCATCTTGCAAACTCGATGAAGGGAATATGCGGCGGAGGACAGAAAAATCCGCACCCTGCGCAGGACATTGTCATTTCAATTGCACGTCTACAACTTACCCCTGTGGACGGTGATGCCACTATCAAAAGCGAAAGTACCACAGCCATCCATGCCACACATGCCACTAGACAGTTAAGGGTAATTCCCTTTCGCGCCACTCGCGACGCAAAAATGCCCCCGGATCGGCAGGGGAATCTCCTTCCTGCCCGCTGGCGGTATCATCTGCGGGTGCAGAGCCAGTAGAGCTGCTTCCCCCGATGTGCATGCTTATGCTTGTGCTCTGCTTCAGCTCCACGTGATTGTGTACTCGTGGAGTTGGGCAGTGTGTGCGTGGGAGCTTGATCGGCCGCCACTAAGACCCCAAGATCGTCAACCACCAAGGGCTGTTACGTCGTATGTCGCTCCGATCTCGTATAGAGCACGAACAGTTCAGTTAGATACTGGCGCCAGTCCAGTATGATATACCAGGTATTGGTACAACACCATCACACGCGGGGAAATCGGAGATCCTTCAGATCGTACAGATCTCACCCAGGTATACGTGTGTAAAGGATCTAGATCATACATATTCCACCTTGGTAAATGTTGAGGAATTAGCGGGGTATTAGTCCGTTTGACCGCTTGCAAAGGTTAACCAATAGCTTACCCAAACTAAGCCTTATAACACTCTCCCCCCCTGAAACGGCGGGACAGCAGGTCGGCCGGATATACGGGCGGACCTCTGTCAATACCCAAGCCGTTTCATTTCCTGGGGATACCAGGGAGAGTATTTTTCAAGTTCGACATGGGGAAAGTCTGAAAAGTTTATTATTGTGGATGGTGGGGATCGAACCCACGACCCAAAAACCCATGGTCCTGCCGACGACGCCATTTGTTAAGGAATTAGTGGGGTATTAGTCCGTTTGACCACTTGCAAAGGTTAACCAATAGCTTACCCAAACTAAGCCTTATAACATAAATATGTGTGAAGGATCTACATGACACAGATCCCATCCAGGCAAACACGTGGAATATCTAGATAATACAAATCACGTCAGTCAAACATGAGCTAGATCCCGCAGATCATATAGATCCCATCAGTCAAATATTATCTAGATCTACAGATGACATTCAGCAAACATGTGCAGATCCCACAGATCCCACCCACGCAAACATATGCGAAGGATCTAGATCATACAGATCCCACCCAGACAAACATGTGTGTAAGAGCTTAATCGTACAGATCCCATCAGTGAAATATGATCTAGGTCCCGCAGGTCATACAGAGCAAGGACCTGTTGACCCGAAAAGAGCTAGATACCATAAATCGGAACTGATTGTCCGTGGTGTGAAATATTTGCACACACAGTGGATCATACAGCAGGAGCCAAAACACACAGCAGTAATCACTGCGTGTGTACCCACTACATACAGCAGCAAGCAGCTGCAACACTGCTGTTGGTCGATGCAGTTGTATCATACGTACAGTATATATGCACATGCGTAAACACGATAAAAGCTTCGACATTCACGCGTACGAATGATACGTCCTGTCGCTAGAATATGTTGGCTTCATAAAAATCTAGCGTTGATTCTGGTTGACTGCATAAACCATGAAACCTATGTTAGCCTTTGAAAAAATACGCCGCCACCATTCCCGGGACTAGCAGCATCGATGACTTCACAGCAGTACAATTAAAGGAGCAATCATAGTAAAAAATGCAGAAATGCAAATATTTAGCCGCCCTCATGTGGAGCCCCTGTAAAAAATGTTTTACTAAGCTACCAGGTAGAGGGCGTAGACCACGACGAAAAGCGAGTGCACCAGCCCCTCTCTGCGGCGAACGTACAACAGCAGCAAGAAGCAGCAACATCCTGTAGGGGGTAAACCACGACACGAAGCGAGCACGCGCGAGCTTTTGTGTGGTGCAAACGTACAGCAGACAAAAACAGCAACACTCTGTAGTATTACCTCGGGCACTGCTGTTGCTGCTGCGATTGTGTCATACGTATGATAAAGGATGTATGACACTTGCCACAAATCATATAAACACGTGGCACGTATCTAATTTGAACTGGAGTATAAGGCCATTTCTTACACAGTCGGATTCCGCCAATCGAAAACGGCCCTTCTCGACTGGACTTTTTTTCGGCTGGATTCTTCTGGTCCCTCTGCTTATCGTCAGTCGAATCGATTTTATAGTTTTCGTGCTCTTCCTAGAGGCGGTTGGTGTGAGGGAGTACTGCTGTATGGCAGTCGAAAATCGTTCGGCAGCTCTGTCAGCTGTGCTTCGCGAGTTCTTCGCGAGCATCGCGCGCGACGAACCTTCATCCAAGCGGGTTGGTGGCGTTGGGCTTAGCCGAAAGCCGCCAAAGCTACGTTCGTGGCGTTGCACTCAGCCGAGAGCTGCCAAAGCTACAGCAGGCGTAGCCGTTGTTGGCGAGATGGCATCGAAAACGCGCGCTACATCATTACTGCTGTCGTGTGATACACGCTGCTGGCGAGCGGAGCTAGGAGTCCGCCACGCTGACTTGCGGCGAAAAGCAACAGCAGTGATAGCCAAGGCAGCGTCGACGCTGTTGTATGATACTGCTGTGTGGTACCTGGTATGGGTGTGTGGGCGTGTGGATGTGTGCTTTGTGGTGGGATGAGCGATGCGATGGGTTCAAAAATCAGGTGTAAAACTTTTTTCGACTGAGTTTTTCGACTGGCAGATCCGGTCGAAAAAGTTTTCGACTGGATCCGCCGGTCGGAATTCTCAGTCGAAAAAGCCCTTTTTCGATGGTGTAAGAAAGCCCGATTTGGGCTTCAGTCGAAAAAGGCTGTTTTCGACTGACAGATCCGACTGTATAAGAAATGGCCTAAAGACCTTTTGGATATTAACATGAATATCAAACTGTTCATTTTATTCCGGTACGGCACGTTTGTTTTGGCGCTCTACACTGTAACGAACACCCCAGCTCACGCCGCCCTCGCTCGGCCGATACTCGCCAACTCGCGACTAAAATCGGCAGCCCCGACCTATCTAAGTGGAGGACATTCGTCCCCTGCTGCGCGTTCGACCTCGGCAAGGCCTTTGCGTCTGTGGTCACGGGGTCTGAGGAACTTCACCGATTGTATAAACTTTTGTTTGAATTCGTGTGTGGACGGGAATGCAAAATGCGTTCTATTTCTTATATCATGAGGTGTCGTACCTTATATGAGAACGCACGGAGCTACCCAAGCTGCGTTTGCCCGCGACAGGCCTCCGCCTGCAACTTGCTTCCCACCCTAAGCTCGAGCGTGTCGGTACGTCCGCGCGAGGGGTGCACAATAGACAACAACATATGCTGCTGAGCCCAAGAAAGCGAGTTGCTCTTGGGTCCCGGAACCATGGTCGACGCTGCGCATTATCCCGTGTGCGGGTGCTAGGATATGTGTGGGAGGGGTGTACTAAGTTTGCGCATGGCCGTAGTCGTCCGGCTATAGGATTTGTGGAGGGGGTTATCTTGTGGGCGCTATATAACACGTGTCACACGGTACGACAGCAGCCGCGCGTTGAGCTTCTCTCTCCTTTGGTATAGACACAGACGGTGCTTCTGTGTGTATGCGTATGCTTGAGCGCTTCTGTACATGCGAGGTGTGTGTGCGTGGAGTGTGTGCTGCGGCAACATCAGTATACATCAGCAGCACAGCAGAATCAGTTCAACAGCAGCCGTGTTTCAAGATCTTGCCTTTGTGCCAGCAGTCGTGGTGTATTATGTGTGGCTGGTGCACAGCATGAGATCGAACTACAACAGGTATTTCGCGTTCAGCGCAACGATCAAGAACACGTAGTCGGGCCTCATACCACAGGTATACGAAACGTACAGCAATAGCTAAAGCAGCAGCTCATACACAACATCGTTGGAACGCCTGCGTTCCCCTCGTTCGACTTGCGACGCCCCCCGGATATTATGTAATCCTTATCCCGGAGGGGAACCTTGTATTACGCACTAGATGCATGCTGTTATATGTACGTGCACGAACAACCGCCACGGGTAAGGTGGCATACATTCGTCTTGGGGTTGGTACACTATCCTTCCCTCCTGGGGATGGTTTCATTTTGTACCCGAGAACACGGGGACGCGTTCATCGTGTACCCGGACATGAGTCTAGTAGTGGTAAGAAGCAAGCTTACGCTTACGGCGTGCGGCGATGCGGGACGCACTTTTTCGCGGGAGTTCCGCTTAGCGCACCATGTGCCGGAGTCAGTGTACGGCTTGCGGCACCCCCGCACCCCCGTTTTTTTGTGCCGCACCTTTATTCCATGCAGGCTAATACATATGCGGCCCCCCTTCCGCCGTAAGGGATGAAAAAAATTGGGTCCGCCTGTGAGGCGTTTGTCTTGTTTTCGTGCTTTCGCTGTACGGATTTTTTTTGGTCCGTTTCGCCGTAGTCCAACTCTTTAGGGGGCCGGCTTCGCCATCGGCATTTTTTTTCAAGTTTTTTCGACGCAGGCGCTCTTTCAAATTTTTGAATTGCATAATGTAGCGTCTTTTTCGCAGGAGGTGTATGTTTTAACGCCCCCTTTTCCCCTATATATGCTCCACGTTCGACACGCCGACTTGAGACTCCAAACGTTCATTCTTTCAAGTAGGGCAGACGCTCGAAGGGTATTATCGGTAGATGCTTTGGGGGTATAACGGATTGCTGCTGGTGCTGTGGATCATCGCGCACAGCCTGTCAGTCTTGCTGTTGGTCTGACTCTGGTGGCGGGGCTCTATGTTCCTGCTGCTCTGATACAACTGTTAGTCTCATGAGTGTGTCAAGTGGTTGAGGAAGCGTTATGTTTGGGAGATTCTCGCCATGAGCTAAGTGGTCGTCCACGACCATAACCGTAGGTGATGTTTTTTTTCGTTTTCGTTTCCTTTTTTGTTACTTTTTTTACGTCGTAACAGCAGTATACATGTTGCAGTGTTCCTGTGCGTTATGAGGACCCCTGATGCCCCCCTACCACGAGAGGGTAAAAGGATCGTGTAAGACGCACATGTCCGGGTTGGTATAACCCGAAGTCAACCATGGTATAACCCTGGTATGAAATCACCGTGACGAGTAGCTGCACGCTCTAGGTATCATACATGCTATCTATTTTCGTGCGGGTGCGACCCCCCCGCTGTTCGTTCGCCTGGAATCGAGACTGAACGCACAAAAAGGTTGATATTTGTAGGTGGTAGCGTTCCATTTTATAAACATATTTCAAAGACGTCAGCCGTGACTTCGACGAATTTCGGGTCAATAGTCATCTTTGCAAGCGGCGTTGTTGGTACTTGTAATATACTATGTGGGTGAGTTTTTATTATTACGGCCGTTTGGGCCATGTCACTCAACTGGCTACCCACTTTTTCTTTGTCAATTTTTGAGAGTTAGCTGAAACAAAGTTTGCCGTGATTGTGCGGGCGAGTCGCTCGCGAAACCCGTCGCAAAAACGAAAACATTATTTTTCATTTTATTTATATAGTATGCTTTTTGTGATTTTTTTCCCTTCGACATCTTTGGGCAGCAAAATCCGCTGCTTTTCAACTGGCTACCCACCTACCAGCGTACGTATGAACCCAGTATGTTGATATTATCGTCCCAAGTCTTGCGGCCGTTTTGACCGATTTTCAACTGGCTACCCACCTTTTCTCGCTCAATTTTGAGAGTTTCCAGTTGAAAGAATGTTTTGTCGTCATCGTGAAGGCAAGTCTCAGCCAAAATATGTCAAAATTGTCTTCGTTTTTTTCCTGTTTTTTTTCCTGTTTTTTTCTTCCTTGATCTTCTTGGTGCTGTGAAACCGGTCGAAAAAACGTAAACCGATAATCGTTGCCGCGCCTGAGCCCAGAACGCTAATATTTTAGCCTGTATCGTGTCCCGATTTTGAAATGTCTATCCAAGTTTTGGCTTTCAATTTTGAAGTCAGCATCGGAAACGAACATGCTGTCACCGCGGGGACAAGGCTCAGCAAACCCATCCGAAAATCGTTGTTAGTTTTTTTTTCGTTTTTTTTCGAAATATGATACGCATATTGAGTTATTCTCATCCCTGATACGTTTTGCCGACCTTTAGTGGGCTTCTAGAAGCTATAGAAGGTTCGTACCTCGGCGTGATTGTGTCCACAACGTACGTATCGCATATATGCGTGGTTATGTCTAACGTACGTATTAATAATACGTACGTCGTACGTAAGGGTGCAATACTAACAAACAGCAGCAGAAAGACCCCGATTTTACTACTGTGCCACACTACTACTACCCCTTTTACTACCACTACTACTACTACTTACTACTAAACTACTCCTGTGCTGCTTGTCAGGGGTGGTGGGGGTGTTGCTGCTGCTGGTGCTGCTCTTCTTTGGGGGGGAGGTTGTCCCGCTTTTCGGTCGGTCGCTCGGTCGCTCGGCCGCTCGACCGATCGCCGTCGTCGCTCGATTGTGATGAGTGTGGCGTGACGTACGTACTATACAAGGCTCGTTCTCATATATTTCCTGCATTTGCTTGTTGCTCGACGTCTGGCTTAATGCTTTGTTCAACGGTTGTACGGCTAGTACACCGCGCAAGCTCTTGCTGCTCTCCTACTCCGTACCGTACATACGTACTGCGTGCCACTAGTGTGATTCGCGTAGAGCGTTTTTCTCTGTGGCTGCCGCTGCCCGCTCAAAGCACTCGTACTGGTCGGCAGACAAACACAACGTTGCGTTTGTACTCGTCGTATGGCATGATACGTCTACTAAGGTATTAAACAGTACACTGGAACAGTAGGACAATGCATATAGCCCTGCTCTACAGTACTATTGTACTCGTGTCGTAGGGTTGATGCTTTTTTTTTGTTGTCTTACGCAATCACGTACTAGATATTTGTATTTGCTTAGAACGATGATCGGATACCATGTACTCAATTGACTGTTGCTTATGGTGTGTGAGCGTCGCTAATAACATCTATTGACAAGGCACAGCTTCTCCGGGTATCATGCTTGCAGCGACATCAAGCCCATACATGCACTCTATGTATGTGACTTATATTCTAGATGAACTAGCCCCGTACACCTGCTGCCCCGGAAAGTTACGTGCCAACGTCAATTACAAGGCACGCCGGTTAAATACTTTGCACCTGTTAAACTGAGCGAAAGCTCCACTCTACGGCTAGAAGTATTTGGGAGTTGCTAGCGTTACGCTGTTGCTTCTTCCTCTTGGGGAAGCAGCTAAGTATGCATTAATGGTTTTACAGCTTCCACGTTGAGGTATTAGGGATGTAATTCTGCAGGGCATACGGTCTCTGTTACATTGTACAGTCCACATTATCTGTGGTGCCTTACACTTATTGGGTGCAAGCCTGGTCGCCGCCGATGTCAGTGGCAACGATAACTATATGGCGCATCCTCATCGGCAACTTACACCGCCGAGGACCTTTTCTTTAGCTGCTTCACGATATGGGTGCTTCTACGCTACTTGCAACGCCGATTGCTACGGTTGCTGGGCGTTTCTGTATTTTAGATATTGCATTGTTAGCAGTAACGAAATAGATGTGCCTTGAGCGGTGTGTCGGCGATCCTCTCGGACACGCTCCCAGCTAGTGCGAAGCCGTGCTCTAAGGTATCGCACGTTTACGTAGTGCTGCAATTACGCTCGGCGACTTTCCGAATTTTAATACCAGGTACAGTATAACCCGCTTAGTCGCACGCACCACTGGTACTGTATGCATATGATACATGTTCAACATGCTTACGCCATCCTCGCGTACAACGCTGTGCTAGTTTGTTTTCACCATTTAAGCCAGTCCCCCTTTAAAGCATTCGTAGTTCATCCTGATCTGAACTGCTGGCCAGGAAGAAACGCCCTTGTACTCGAAAATACACCCATCGCACAAGGAAAAAGCAAGGGACTAGGGGGCTTTTTTCGGGCGGTAGCAGCGTAGAAAACTAGCAGGACAAGCACATTCAACAGGATTATACGTGAAAGCCTAGATTGTACAGACTGTACAACCCAGTTCTTCTCAATTTTTGCCGACGCCTGTCACGAACAACATTTTGTTGCCGATACTTTGTTTCGGTATGTCGAGGAAGAGCCGCTTGACACCAGTGTGACCCCTGTTTTCTGGTAACGGTAAAGGAGTTGGCGACGACGCCCACCATACACATAAAGCGTCTTGGAACGTTTCACCTGGTGTATTTTGTACATAATATTCCAGTTCGGATTGTGTAGGCGCCAGACCGAAAAGGCCAAAGTCAGTATCCGTCTGTGAACCTGTGGTTCTGCCTTCTCGCTCGCGTGGTAACTCTCCAGATCGAGCGATACTGACAAGCTGTGAACCCTTCCGGTGGAACGAGACAGCAGGCGCTACGTTGAACTCCCCATATCTCGTAGTTTTTGGGCGGATTCCGATTGAACCCCCCCTCCCCCATGGTCTTAAGACTAAACAGCTATGCATGAAATGAGTACACCACCATACCCGCTGAACCCCATCGGGTTGGCGTAGGTTGGCATCGACGCTGTAATACCCGCCCATCACGCGCGTGGGCTAGACTACTATTTATAGGGTACGTTTGTTTGTGTTTCCACGATTCTTGGTCGAGTTAGATCATATTTCGCGGGACGTGTGCGCTGTCTGCGTGATAGTTGTTGAGCCTGTGATGCTAGCTTGCTACAACGGCTTGTTTGTTCTGGGAAAATTATGTGTTTACTTTATGTCTTGTGCCTTCACCTTTTCGTTTGGGTTCTTTTTTCTCAGAGAGGGGTGGCGCCTGATGCCCCAGATGTCCTTCGGGGTTCGACACCGCTGCATTGGGCTTGTTTCGGGTGAGTAGGTTTGATTTTTTGTTACCTGACCGGCCGTTTCACTGCCTTACGTTATAATGGGTTGTTCGGACGCAGCTGTCATTTTTATGTTGCACGGATTTGGTCGACAGCTTCTCCAATGCTGCTCAGTACGGTCAACACCCGAGAGTTCTTTTTGGCGAGGCGCACGCTTCTGTGCGGCTTGAGCGTAGAGAGGAACGCGCATGTTGCACGGTGCGAGTTTCGTGAGCGCTTTCGGTGGTTAGGAAACGGAGCTTCGTTGTAAATAGTCGTGTTCACTTTTAGCAAAGCACTGCTCCCAATGTATTTTCTAGGCGATATCAAAAGGGTTCTGCTTTGTTTTGTCACTGCAAAACAAGTTGACGGGATGCGAGCTCACTGTTTTCGCTGCGGCGGAGCACTTGGCCGTTAGACACTGATCGCCGGTTATCTCTACATCCTGAACACCTGTACATCAAATGCTTCAGCCCCAAACGTACATGGCATGAAACTTGTTCACGCCGTCGAACCCACATCGCACGAAATTTGTCGCACCGTGACCTATTATTGCCGCTCAGAAACCAATCTGACTGACAGTATGCGTCGTTTGTTCATGATTGCTTGTATTCATCTCATATGATGTATTGAACGGTATGCGCGATTGTGTGCGCGACCTAGATACGGTGGCAATTCAAAGGCCATTGGAGAAAAAGGGGTGGACAATCCAAAAGTGGAATTACCTGGTACGCATGGATACGAAGGAGAAAAGAGGACGAGACAGAACATCGAGAATAGGGGGGCGGGGAGAGCAGTATTCCTAGTCAAAGAGTGCTCGCGACATAATTGAAGTCATCAACGATAAGAATTTTGACAAACGCATATGGATAAGGGCACCAGGAGAGCGAAGAGCGGACTATTTCCTATGAGGAAACATCTGCATGCCCCCAGAGTTGAGGATACTAGTAAAAGGGAAACAATGGAGAGCTCAGAGAGGTAACAGTAGATTTACGGCATATTATGTAATTCAGTAGGCATGACTTTCATCCCTGCGTTTTCCGAGCCCCAATCCCATCGGCCGAGATATATGCCCCCGCCCCTCTCCGGCCAACCAGGGGACGTGGCGCGCGCGCCAGGAGTTGCCCCTCGGGAACTCCCCCAGTCCCGCCACACCGGTTCAGTAAGTTCAGTGACTACCATCTCATCATACTCATTAATAGACAGAGTAGCTGCAGATGCGACATGCTGAATTCAGCGCCACTTGATTATCGAAGGAGCAGAAACCCACCGCACAGCAGAAGCGTTCAGCCGCAAGGGGCAAGGAAGCAGTAAACAACACGAAAACCGCACCAACACGGCATTCGCTTCCAGTTCGCCGACAAATATCACAACAACAGCTGTTTGCTGCTCTACATACTGCTGTACATTTGTAGCACATGGTGGTTAGAGTGCTTGATGGGTGGACGGGTTAGTCGGCGGGTGGGTGGGTGGGTGAGTGGGTGGGTGATTAGGTGGGTTAGTCGGGGTCATTGCGTTCATGGGTGAGTGCTGCTGCTGTTGCTGCTACCTCGAGGTATATGGCTTCCCCTGCTGTGTGATAGCTGACCCGCAACACACGAGGCAGCAGAGAGAGGCAGTTGGACGCAGTTTCCGAACAGGCATATAGCGTATGTATATCAGTGTTGGGGGTGGAGGTCGACCTCCAAGTAAAGGGTACTACGCACCCTCTGCTCTTGGCGAGGAACGCGTAGGACTTCTCGATTGTGGGCATTCAATAGGGGTTTATAGTATTCCCGGTGGTATGTACGTACCGGGTTCGAGGTACTGTATGTTTTAGTCCCGCTGCACCGGTTCGGCAAGTTCAGTATCATCTCATCATACGCGTCGATAGAGTGGTCGCAGATTCAACTTCCACAATTCACAGCGCAACTTGATTATCGAAACAGCAGAAACGCACCGCATAACAGCAGCGTTGAGCAGCAACGAGCAAGGAGGCAACGCGCAACACAACAACCGCACCAACACGACGTACAGTTCCAGCTCGCCGACAGCAGACCACAACGGCAGCAGCAGCTCAGAGAGGCACCATCACTGGTTTCACCCACGCCCGCCCTCGGCCAATCAGGGCGCGAGGCACGCGCGGCGGGAGTTGCCCCTCGGGCGAACCCCCCAGCCCCACCGCACCGGTTCAGCAAGTTCAGTGACTATCACCTGTGATGTCATGCCATGTGTACTCATTAACAAAGTTATTCAACTAGCCGAAACCAACGCAATATGATTCTCGAAGAATCACAAACGCGCAACAGAAGAAGAAGAGTTCAGCGAGCAAGGAGCAAGGAAGCAACACACAACACAACAACCGCGCAAACACGTCATCCGTTTCCAGTTCGTTGACAAAAAATACAACGGTTTGCTGCTATACGTACTGCTGTAGAGCTGTAGTAGCACATGGTCGTTGGGATGTTTGATGGGTGGACGGATTAGTCGGTGGGTGCGTAGGTGGTTAGGTGGGTGGGTTGGAGTCGTTTCATACGTGGCGTGGGTGAGTCCTTCTTCTGCTGCTGCTGCTGCTGCTGATACCTCGAGGTATCTGCCTGCCTCTGTCGTGTGATACCGGAGAGGCTGTTTTGCGGCATTTTTCACCAACCAGGGGGCGAGGCGCGCGCGACGGCAGTTGCGTCGGGCTAACCCCCCAGTCCCGCCGCACCGGTTTCATGTGTTTGCAGTTGGCCGACGAACTGTTTGCTGCTCTACGTACTACTGTAGAGCTGTAGTAGCACAAGATGATTGGGGCGTTTGATGGGTGGACGGGTTAGTCGGTGGGTGGAGGTCGTTTCATACGTGGCGTGGATGAGTTCTGCTGCTGCTGCTGCTGCTGATACCTCGAGGTATCTTCCTGCCACTGCCTTGTGATATCTGAGAGGCTGTTCTGCGGCAATTTGCGCCAATCAGAGGACGAGGCACCCCCGCGGGAGTTGTCCCTTGGGCGAACCCCCCAGTCCCGCCGCATCTGTTCAGCAAGTTTGGGGACTCACCTATGATATGATCTCATGTTTACTCAAGATTCAATTTGCCGAAGTCAGCGCAACTTTATTCTCGAATAATCACGAACCCACCGCACAACAGAAAAAAATCAAGGAGCAAGGAAGCATCACACAACACACTCGCATCAACACGTCATCTGTTTCCAGTTCGCCGACATAAATGCTTGTTGCTCTACGTACTGCTGTACGACTGTAGTAGCACAGGGTGGTTGAGGTGTTTTGATGGGTGGACGGGTTAGTCGGTGGGTGGGTAGGTGGTTAAGTGGGCGGGTGGGGGTCGTTTCATACGTGGCGTGAGTGAGTTCTGCTGCTGCTGATACTTCATGGTATCTCCCTTTGTCAGTATGTACCGTACCCTATGTGCTGGCATTTTTATAGGTTTTCTTCTGCGTGCCACGGTCCATGGAGACATCAACTTCCGCCGCCCTCGCTCGGCTGATACGCACCGAGACGCGACCGAAATCGAAAGCCCCGACTGCTCTGAGTCGAGGAGATTTGTACCCTGCAGCGCGGTCGGCCTCGGCAAGGATTTTGCACCCCTGGTCACGGTGTCCGAGGAAGCTCACGAAATGTGGGAAGCTCGGCGGGAATTTCGTTTTTGGACGGGAATGTAAGGCACATTATGTGTTTTATTATCATGATGTGCCGTATTATTTTACGCACTGGCGAAAATTTGCGCAAGCTTTTTTCCAGGCTGAGTTTCAGCGCGACAGCGACCCGTCCCTGCAACCTACTCCCTTCCTTCAGCTCGAGCGAGCGTGTCGGTACGCTCGCGCGAAGCTGCTAAGCCCCAGAAGACGAGTTTTTCTGGTGCCCGGGACGATGCTCGACGCCGCGCACAATCTCGTGTGCGGGTGCTAAGATGGGGGAGGGATGTACTCGGTTTGTGCATGGCCGTAGTCGTATGACAATAGACCCTCGCATCCCTACTCTGCCGGGACGGAGCACATCGGGTTTTCACCAACCAGGCAGACATTGCTTGCACCAAGCGCGAAGCGCTGTGAGGCGCATGAAGGGTGAACTGCATCCTTCCAAGAACTCGTAAGACGGACTTAGGCACGTTGTGCCTACTTTCTTGCGTATGGATAACAGCGCCAATGAGTTATTTCTTTGTTGGTGTGGCCGCTCCAGAGACAGCCATGGGTACTACTATGTAACTGCTTCGTGGGTGCCTTACCATATTCACACTACGTGGTGCGATCAATCCCCTTGTGCGGAGTTAGGGTTCTCCACCCCGCACAATATGATCTACTAGATGACCATCATGGTGACCGCCAAAAATAAAATAAATACAAACATACGCTGGTTGTCTAGCTCACGCAGTCTGGCATGTTTTACAGCGTTATTACAAACCGACGCCAACCCCAGTGTACATTATAATTTTTTAAGGCGTCGGTGCCATCCAAGGCTAACTATTATATTTATATATTTGGAGGGGGGGGGTGTTCAGTTTGTGCATGGCCGTAGTAGTATGACCATAGACGCTCGCATCCCTATTTTAGGGGGGTCGGGTTATTTGGTCGGGTATCGTGTATGCTTGTCCTGGCCCTTCGGGGCGGCCCTGCGCCGGGCTCGATCGTGCCGGCAGAATATTTGATGCGCGGGGAAAATCGGCGCTCGTTGCTCATTGGGCATATGCGTGCGAGCGGCGGGTTGTTTAGTTTGCGAGCGCGCTGAAACGTTTGTTTGAAAAACTGTCTTGGGCACACAGTGCGGTGGGTCCCGGGTCGGCCCGGCGAAAATGACGATATTTTTTGGCTTCGAGAGCGCGCCGCGCGGGCCACGGGGCGAGGGCGAGGGTGAGGCCCCGGGCCCCAGGGGCGCGCCCCCGCAGCCTAAGGCCGTCGGCCGGGGTGAGCGGCGCCGAGATCGTCGCGGCGGGGCTGGCGCGAAAACTCCCCGCCGGTCACCAAAAACGCGACCCTACTAGGTTGTATATACAAGGCACACTAAAGAAAGGCAGTGCGAAGCAGTGGGAAATTTTAATTGAAGAAATGGGAAAGCAAGCAACCCGAATGAGAACATTGGTCATGATGGGGAAGGGCAAATAGTAAGGATGGGGCAGAGATGTTGACAATCGTACAAAAAACGAGATGAAGACGTTGAACGATAGGCATATCTATGCCTCGAGGTTAGGTGTTAAGTAATCCCTAACGGACGAACAAGGCCTTTCGATGTTTAAAACTTTTGGGCGAAAATATACCCCGACGTCTAAAACTTGAAATATTGATGTCTTCAAAATGTCTAGAAAGAGAAAAAGAGGAAGGACGAAACTAGTTGGAAATAGGCTAGTATATATTTTCACTAATCCAGACACAGATGGCAAGAAAAGGGTTTATCTCATGAGCTGCTCATGATTGGGTAGAAACTTCGAGAATGCCCTGACATGCTCTCGCTCGATGGTGCGCAGACGGCCAGAAATGGCGAGTGCTTCGTACTCCAGACTCATCTCTTACATTGATTATATCTCGCGGGCGTCTACCGCCTTCGGTGTGCCTCAGCCTGGCAGTCAGTACAGCAGCACAGCAGAACTGGCCCTCAACCCGGTTCAATTTTCAACCCTCGAAATGTAGTAGGCATTCGCGCAGGAGGCAGGAGGGTCGTACACTGTTGCAGCTCAGCACATGCGCTACGTCGGGCACAAAGCATTTTTTTGTATCGAAAAGTTCGAGCCTCAGGACGACAGAGCAGGAGCGAGCGCGCGACAAAAGATCTCGAAGTCCCAGCTCTCTGACCGCAGAGCGCGCGGGGATAGGAATGTCGTGAGCGCTCTCCACGGGCTTTAGTTGTGCTGTGGTTGGGTTGGCTGTTGGGGTGCTTCTGGTTTGTTTGCCGTGCTGTGTTGTTTTTGTTTTGTGGTGTGCTGTGTGTGCTTGCTCGGTGCACAGGCTCGTTGTTTGCTGGATGCTCGGCGAAAACGAGGACGCTTTTTCAAGTAGTAATGCGTAGGGGCACCCCGCTCGACCACGAGATCGGAATGCCTCTGACCGCCGTCAACGTTGCTGGTGTTGTACACGTAGGTTTATTGCTTCGAGTTCGTGATACAGCAAGCGGCTTGCTGTAGCTGGGTTGATCGTTGCAATTACGGCGAGCTGTGTGCTGTGGTGCTGCTGGTTCTTTGTTGGTGTTGCCTCGTGCGTGTGTCGTCTGAATTACTGTCTGCTGAAAATACTACTGGTCGGAAACTAGCTCCCAATATGCGCTTGGGCAAAAAGGTGCCTAAGTGCATATTTTGGGATAATCCACGTCTCACCGTGGTCTGCCGTGGTCGTTGGGTCGAAAAAAGGGGCCTACTCTTAATCGTATTTTTTTCAAGTTTAAAAGACAAATGGGCTTAATTCTGTTTAGATCCTAATACAAGCGCAAAAATCGGTGCGCTTCGCCCGCCTTATTTCCCCCTTTTTCTTTTTGGGCTGCGCCAAGCGAAGGTCATAGCTGGTATCCACGGACACCTTCGCATTCATGGTGGTATTGTATAAAAAATCGCCGCTTTGGTCCCAGACTCGTTGGAGCACTAGAGGTACCCGGTAGGTGTGAAAGGCGTGCTGTCGCTGTGGTGCTTGTCTGCGCCGCTGCCGTTTGGGCCGTTTACCGATCAACGGAAGCGCGGCTTTTGTGTGTGGGTGCGCTATTGTCAAGTATAGACACGCCCGACAATCAAGCAGCATCCGTTTCAACTGGACTGGTAGAAATGATCGCGGCATGAACATCGTAGCATAAGTTGTGGATTACTAGCTGCCTTTTCACTTTTTTTCAACACCACAGAAAGTGGTCTGGGCGAAGAATGAACGGAAACGGACCACAACGCCGTAGTAAAACTTCGCCGAGGGTGCTTTGTTTTGGTCGTGGGCGTTATAATCGCAGGTACGTGTATCTTCAGCATGCAGCAGTAGGTACGGGTACCGGTTTGTGGGTGGGTTGTGGATCGGTGGATGAGTGGTCATGGGTGGTTTAAATTTACACGTTATTGTACTCCGCTGGAGGTACAGCGTACCCATGATTGTGATTGTATTTTCAAGACAATTTCGAGGACGGACCAAACGCCCCTGTGTGCTGGTGTCCGTATCAGCTGGTAAGTACTGCTGTTCTGCTGTAGCACCTATTGGTTGGATTTTTTGGTGGTAGGATGGGTTGGTTGGTTGGCGGGTGGTTGGTTGGGTAGGTGGGTGGTTGGTTGGGTAGGTGGGTGGCGGTCGTTTCGTGCGTGGGTGAGTGCGTTCGTGCCTGTAGGAGGTAGAGCTGTGTTTTTTATTTAATACAACAACAGTATTTGTTCTCTCCGCTATATAACCGGCCTGCTCTGGCGAAATTGGAGCACGAAACAACGCATCCGTTTGCTGCTGTATTGATGTTGGTTGGTGGGTGTATAGCTTGGTCGGTGGCTGTACTGCTGTAGCATGGTAGAATTCGTTGGTTGGTGGGTGTATGGCTTGGTCGGTGGGTGGGTGTGCCATGCGGTACGTAGGTGGTGTTTTGTCGTCGAACTGGAAGCGGATGTCATGTTGGTGCGTTCGTTGTGTTCTGTGTTGCTTCCTTTCTTTGCAGCCGAACGCTGATGATGTGCGGTGGGTTTGTTGTGCTTTTCGATAATCAGGAAGTTCTGCATCCACTCTATTAATGAGTATGATGAGATGATAATCACTGAATCTGCTAAACCGGTGCGGCGGGACTGGGGGGTACCCCCGATGGGAGCCTCCCGCCGCGCGTGCCTCGCCCTCTGATTGGCCTAAGAGGGGCGAGGGGGGATCCCTCGGCCAATGGGGTTGGGGCTCGGAAAACGCAGGGATAAGCCATATGCCTATTGTATTATATAGACCTATCGTCAACCTTAACATGTCTGATAGAGTACAAAAGCCAGAGCGAGGATGGATTAATCTGCGTTCCCCTTGCCTCCTCGGTAAGGTATGCTGCAAGGCATGCTCTAGTAGGCTTGTCGCGAGTGGGAGGGGTCTTTCTGGCGGGTGTAAGACCGGACTCACCTTCAAGGAGTGATACTTTCTTGCTGCTGCGTGTGGCCCCGAGGCTTAGGTGTGGCGGTAGAGTTGGGTCGTACGTGGTGCGTTAGGCATGGTCACCTACGATTCGCACGTCTTGTTAGGCAGCAGTGGCGGAGCAATGCGTAATCGGGATGCTCGTGCGCGGAGGCAGACGCCACCACGAGCCACACTACGGCGCAGTGTCGGTTTGCGTGGGGGAACTGCGCCGACAGGAGAGTGGATTCGACGAAAGAGGAGGGCGACTGAGCGTCGATGGGCGGGGAAGAGACGGATTGCACTCCTTGAACGGCAATTTTTGTGTTTCAGATCAGCACCGCAAGCTGCGAGGAGCATTTTGTTTTGGGGGACGGGGGAGAACGGGAACCGACTGGAATTGAGTGTCAACGAGAGTAAGTGCGAAGGAGCGGGCTGAATGAGCTAAGGCGATGACGCGGCCATGGAGAACCACAGCAGGAGGATGGCACACGGAGAACCATGACCCGCACGCACACCATCATCACGAGAGCAGCGGTCGTCTTTTTTTCACGGATTTTTTTACGAGTCAGTAGCACAAAATGTTATTTACGACACTGATTTTTGTAGAGTGGGTAGAGTTGTATACCCTTCGTGGGGAACGCCCCCCCGCAATTTTCAGGCTCGGGCGTCGTAGCTGCGCTGGAACATGTCAGATAACTCGGGAAGACGGGGCGATTATTGATACTTGTATGGTGGACGAATTTTATTTCTTTGAATTTTCGGATCTTCCGAGGGCTCCAGCACCTTTGTGTTGCCACGGACTCTAGATTTTTGACAAGTGTTAATGTGAGACAACAAGAACAACAAGAACAACAACACGATGCACACCGAAAAAAGGGGAGAAACTTTTATTGTTGATTTTTTTGCTGTGAAGAATGGATGGAGCCAAGAAACAGAAGTTTAGGTATGTGCAGCTGACGCTGGAACTTCGGACCACTACCTATGGACAAAGAGTCAGCAAACTAGAGTTATCAAAAGTAGAAGTGGTTGGAAACTGTACAGATTGAGAGGTCCTGGCTACGGTAAGGCGGTCACTTTTGTGGCCTTTTTTGTAGTGACTTGGGGTCGCTTGCGCGAGTTACCCCCCTGGTTCTTTGCGTGCGATCTTGAGCTTTCATGCTTATTTATTTTTTTGGCGATATCAATCCGGAAAGGGATGGTAAGCTACGCTGCGTCTAATTAATCGCCGTCGTTTTGTCTATGAGGTACGCAGTCAATTTTGATAATAGCTCAAACCCGGTAGTGAAAGTAGGGGTACACCCTCTACCGTAGCCTTGGTCGATAACAGGTAAACTTGCCATTAAAATAAGCCAGCATGAGTTCCAGGAGAAGATGACGAAAAGCGTAGAGCATTTTTCGGCTCTTGGTAACCATACGTACAACAAAGAACGACGTGGAAAGGGATAGTGTAGGAGCGCATACAAGAATGGGGGCGATTGGTCAAGGCCACAGCAAGTAAAATCATACGGAAGATGTGGGTGGTATTGAATAGAGCTATAAATGGTGGGGCAACGAAGTCAAAGAGGCTATACGCGTAACGAGAGAAGCGTGCGCAAAGCGTGCATCTAGTAAAACTACAGCACGATGGGAGAATTATGCTACAGCTAGAATATATGTAAAAGAGGTCGTAGAGAAAAAGGGAATACGGACAGACATCAGGCAGGGAACCAATGAATACCCCCCCCCCCCCCCCCCTCTTCCTCCGCGCTGCTGCCCAACTTCACACAAGGGGAATGAACGCATAACGTTGTGTGAATATGGTAAGGCACCCACGAAGCAGTTACATAGTAATACCCATTGCTGTCTCTGGAGCGGTCACACCAACAAAGAAATAACTCATTGGCGCTGTCATCCATACGCAAGAAAGTAGGCACAAGGTGCCCAAGTCCGTCTTACGAGCGGTACTTGGAAGGGTGCAGTTCACCCTTCATGCGACTCGCCGGACACCTCACGGCGCTTCGCGCTTAGTGCAAGCAATATCTTCGTGGCTGGTGAAAACCCGACGTGCTCCGTCCCGGCCGAGTAGAGATGCGAGGGCCTATGGTCGTACGACTACGGCCATGCACAAACTGAGTACACCCCCACCCCCTCCAGTGGCGCTGTCATCCATAAGCAAGAAAGTAGGCACATGACGCCCAGGTCCGTCTTACGAGCGGTCCTTGTAACGTTTCAGTTCACCTTTCATGCGACTTGCCGACCACCTCACGGCGCTTCGCGCTTGGTGCAAGCAATGTCCGCCTGGTTGGTGAAAACTCGACGTGCTCCGTCCCGGCGTAGTAGGGATGCGAGTGTTCGTGGTCATACGACTACGGCCTTGCACAAACTGAGTACACTCCCTCCCCCCTTTCCTCCACGCTGCTGTTGTTCCTGCTGGGATTGGCGTCGATTGACGTCGAGGCTGTAACACACGCATCTCCCAACGTCATCTAGACCATCAGGTTGCCGTCTTTTTTTTATGGCGGTAACCGAAATGGTGGTCGAATCAGATCGTATTTTGCGTGAAGAACTTTAACTCTGCGCAAGGGGATGGTATCACCAAGTCTGTATTGGCGTATTGTAATGTACCCACGAGGCAGTATACCCATTGCTGTCTCTGAATGTGGCCACACCAGAAAGCCGGTAAACTAAATCGTGTCATCCATTTGCAACAAAGTGCACACAAGGTGCCGAAGTCCGCCTCACAAGTGGTTCTTAGTAGGATACGTGACGCCGAACACCTCACGGCGGTTCACGCTCGGTGCACGCGGTGTCTTCCTGGTCGTTGAAAACCCGACGTGCTCCACCCCGGCATTGTTGCGATGCGAGGGTCTATAATCGTACGACTACGGCCATGCATGAAATGAGTACCCCCCCACTCCCCCCTCTTCATTTTGGCGTATCGATACCGTTGTGTGGTCATGTCGTCAGGGGTCATCTGAATGTGGTTTGTTGGCTGGTGAGAACGGCGGGGGCGGAGCCTGACCGACCCAACAACGATGGCTGCACGCCTCTTCTATTCGCGTGTGAGCGGGGTCATGTGGGCGTGGCGCAGTGGCTCGTCCGTGAGGGTGGGGCTAAGGTGACGTGGGTGTGGTGGTTATTGTATTATGTTTACATGTGACAGTTCTTTATTTTGTGGCATGCTAATGAAATGCATTCGCTTGTTGCTTCCATGTAAGCTGATAAATTGGGGCAGCCAGGTGCAAATGATTTTTTATGCTGACATTATCCAGAAATATCATACATGGAGTTCAGGTGACGATGGCGCAACCGACTCAGCCCGCCCCTTAGAACCGCTTTACTCCGGGCTGCCCCCCTTTTCGTATACGATATGTCGTGTCATCGATAAGTTAAGTAAGTTTAGATAGATGCAGGCAACTACAGATTAGAATAAACAAGTATAAGTAGGTTTTGATAAATTGTGGCAAATAAAGGTACATAACAGGTACCCGGTATATTTTTATAACAGGTATCCCCATCACTACTTGGGTGTAACCCTACCCACTACTATTACATTAAGACATGTTTGTTGCGTTCGGTCCGTAAATAATCCCTCAGTTAGTTGACTATGCGTCGACGGCTGATGTTATTTTTTTCATATGTGTAGCCTATTCTACTTGCTTGTTTTTCTGCTTTAACTGCACTTCTGTTGCTACACGCGCACAGCTTGCTGTACTCCGGTCTGTATTCGCTGCTGCAGTATATAGTACTCGTACCGTTGCTGCTGCTGTCGTCGCACGCTGTGTGGTACGCTGTACTGATTACTGCTGCTGGTCATCTGCTACCTGGTACACGGCTACTCGTTAGGCTGCTGCGATGCTGTTGTCGTCGACTCGCGACGTCCTCGTTCTATACTGTTGGTAGATGGGTTACGAAAACATAGTTTCGTGCGGGAATACACAGCACCCATTTATTATGTACGTGTAATTTGACAATCAACGGCAGGAGCGGCAGCTGCGGCAGTTCGACAACAGCAAATAGCACTTCCAGTATTATAATAGGCATACAATGATATTTTCAATTTGCTTTGAGTCGGTACAAGAAAAAACAGGGGGAAAGGTGAAAGTAAAATAGTATCGAACAATGTATATACACACCGAGACTCGAACGCAGAGAAAACAAAACAAAGAAACTAACTTGGAAAAAAAAAAGGTTTGACCGAGATCCGAACTCGCTCCAAGTCGATTATCAATCGTTAGAGACTGCCCCTCAAGCCACTGTTGTACGGTTACTTATGAGCAACATTTTTGTGCTTATGTACCTACGACTACGCACTTGACTTTTCGCGATGGAATTTTTGAGAAAAACAAGAATTTGCACCAGTTGTCGCTACACGAATCGAGAAGAGCCGAGGCCGACCTCGGCAGGGTCGGGAGAGCCGACCCAAGGTGAGGCACGTCCAGGAAACAGCACGCCGAGAGGTGGACCTCAGCTCGGGTTATCTCGAAGGCAACTAAAAAACGCTGGTCTAAATCAGAGCCTTCGGCTGCTCTCGTGCAACCTCTGGATAATCCTTGATGTATTTATCAGGGGGGCTTCGCCGGGGCGGGCTGCCGCCCGCCTTGGCTCTGCGCATACCCGTCAATTTCGAGGATGCATGGCATTTATTATGGTATAGGATTATAGCTAACTCGAGGCTGTACATGCGACAGCACTGCCAAGGAGTACATTCCAGCATTCAAATAGATCGTGTTTGAATAGAGCAAAATGAACACTGGGATCGGGTGCAATAAACCACAGCAAGATATTGCGTCATCCGGCACACGATGACGAACAACAACAGCAGCAGTCCCCGCACCACTCATATGCGCGTGTGTTTTCAATAACAGTAGGAGCAACAGCTGCGGCAGTTCGACAACCGCAAACAGCATTTCCAGTATTATAATATGCATACGATAATATTGTCACTTTGCCTTGAGCCGATACATGAAGAACAAAAATATGACGGGGGGGGTAAAAAAAACGTAAAAGAGAATCGGATAAGGGACACACCGAGGCTCGAACTCAAAGGGAAGAAAACAAAGAAACGTAAAAGCGTAAAACAAATGAGTGAATTTGCCGTGACTGGCGGCTAGCGATTGACAATCGTTCGGGGCTACCCTTCAAGCTACTGTTGTACGATGCATTACTCGGACAGCATTTTGTTTTTTTGTACGTACGACTATGGACACGCACTTGACAGTACGAAACAAAAACTGGGCAAAAAGCACGATTTTTCAGGTGCTGTCACGACACGAAGCGGAGAAAGGCTGAGGCCGCCCTCGCCGGAGTCGGGAGGGGCGAGCAAGGTGAGGCACGTCCAGGAAACAGCGTGCCAAGAAGTAGACTTCAGCTCTTGTTATCTCGAAGACGGCTCAAAACCTGGTCTGAAACGAGCTTCCCGATCGCTGAGACAACATGGCCAACATAGTTAGACATGCATTTACAACAGCAAGCAGAAGCAGCGGCAGTCCAACGACAAACGGCAAGCGGTAGAAGTACAGCATATCTACATATTGTGACAGCAGCAACGCCGTACAGCCCTTCTGTGCGTGTAGATTTATCAAACAGCATGCTGCAGCAGGGGCAGCACCGTCAGTGCGACAAACAACAAGCAGTATCAAGTGCAATATGCGTAAATACTTACATGTTCACTTTGGGCTGGTACCCGGTACGCAGACGAAAAAAGGGAAGCGAAACAACAACAAAAAAATGAAAAAAAAGCAGCAGAATACGGCTACAGGTACACATCGAGGCTCGAACACAAACGTGATAAAAAAAACAGAGACCCACACTACAAAAAAGAGCAAGCACCAGAAGCGGCAGTCCAACGACAAACGGCAAGCCGTAGGAGTACAGCATACACACAGTAACAGCTGCTGCAACGCCGCACAACTATTATGTGTGTGTTAATTCAGCAGCATGCTGCAGCAGCGGCAGCACATCAGTATGACACACAGCGATACCCATCGTAATATGCATAAATAGTAGAACTGGGTAATAATTCGATGGCGGCTGGCCGGTGAGGCTTCCGTGCCTGCTGGCAGGCCTTTCATAGGTTGTTTCCTGCTGGCGGGCCTGCTAATAGGCCTTTGGGTTTCTTTTTGGACTATAGTCTGCAAATGTTTCATCAGCTGCTGGCGTTCGTTTTTTCCCAGCAACCGCTGCTGCTCACAACGTCAGCGGATTTTTTACCAGATTTCGATTCAAACTTGGAGCTGAATTTCACCGCTATACCACAGCGCCGTCTCCGAAGCTTCCAAGGCCACCGTCACCTCCCCCGCGCCGCCGCCGCTGTTGGTGACTACTGCGTATGCTTGTAAAAATAAGAAATCGGCTGTCTGTGGTCATGACCTCGCCTATCCAGTGCCAGTGTGTGTGCTCCTCCCCCTGCCGGATGGCTGCTGCTGGAAACACTGCTGCTGCTGTGCCACAATTCCTTGCTGGAGTATCGCCCGCCTCTGCCCACCCCACCGCCGCCGCTGCTGCTGTTGTGCTGCTGATGATGATGCTGCTCTCATTCTCTTCTGCGCGCATGTTCTCAAAGTGTGCTGTGTTTGTTGTGCTGATCTAGATGCGGTGCGTGGATTTTTTCATATTTCTCATGTTTCCCATACTGAGCCCTATAGGTTTCTTTACTTGCCATTGCTGCGTAACTAGCCAGATGTCTCTGTCGATCTGTGCATTTTTTAGTATCTGATTTTTCTGGCTCATTTGTGTTGTTTTTTAACGCAGCTCGCAAAGTTGAGTTTCAATCATTTAATCGATCGTACTCACAGCTGACGTTTTTCAATTGTTTATATAATTCATGTTTTGTGTTCTGCTGTTGCTGTGCTGCTGATGCTGCATCTGCCGCGGTTGATGTCTCCTGCGTACGCTTTTATAAAGGATGGGAAAATGTCAGGTGTGAGTACGACCGATTGAATGTCAACTTTGCAAGCTGCGTGGTACATCTATATTTCATACATTTTTTTTAAATCGACTGTCTGTGGTCTTGAGCTCGCCGAGCCAATATATGTGCCCCTCCTGCCAGATGACTGCGGCTGTAGACACTACTTCTGCTGTGCCGCAAGTCCTCGATGGATCATCGGCCGCCTCTGCCCCCGTGGCTGCAGCAGCTGCTGCTGCTGCTGCTGGTCTCACTCTCCCCTGCACATGTTCCTAAAGTGTGCTGTGTTTGTTGTGCTCAACTATGCCGTACGAGGATTCTTAAATCACACAAACTTTCATGTTTTCTATACTGAGTCCTATAGGTTTCTTGACAAGGCCTGCATAGACAGATTTCTCAGTGAATTTTCCCAGAACGTTTTACTTTTACGATGTACCTAACATTTCGTGTATTTTTTTGTGTACAAGATATCTCGTAAACACCGTCAAATGGAAGCAGAAATGAATCTAGTCTTTCCAAGTCCGACGGACGAATTTTGTCTACTTTTTTATCTCAAAACACTCGAGAGTGCTTGCTGTAGCGTTTCGATTTTTTTTGTAACGTATGCATATCAGATGCACGTTAGAAATCACTGCGGCTGCTTGCAAACTCGCGCCACCTCCACCGCCGCCGCCGCTGCTCCTGCCGTGCTGTTGTTGTGTTGTTGAGAGCGCCGTTTTTTAATACGTATGTATATTTCGAGATTTTTTGTTTGTCAAATGCTCTGTGTTTTGGCACACGCGTGATGCTGCTGCCTGCATCGTCTATACCGCCATTAATTACTGATAATCTGAAACCATCTCCCAAGCCTATGAACACTCTATGATGCACTTTTTGTTCTACGCTCTTTTCACTGAATAATATTATTATTAACGGATGAAATCCATCAGCCTTGCGTCACCCCGCCTCCGACGGGGGGGCTTGTAATATGTTTACTTTAGGCCGGTACCCGGCACGTACAGAACAAAAAAAAGGGAGGCAACCTTAATACAAACCAAAAAAAGAGTAACATAACTTTATTCTGATAATATTGGATGCACATCGAGGCTCAAAACACAAACAGGGAAAAAAAGAAAGATATTGAAAAGAAAAAGTGAGCAACACGTTTACGACAGGCCTCGATCATCCGACTGGTAATTACGAACAATGAGTGGCTAACTGCGGAACTACTGTACTATCTACTGTCTTTTGCTGGCTTGTGTTCACACGAGGAAAAAAAAGACACTCAACAGAAAAGAAGAGCAAAACGTTTACGAAGGGCTCAAACCCGCGACTGGTGACTACAAACAGTGCGTGTCTATCTGCGGAACTTCTGTACTACTAGTGTCACTGGCGTGTATTCAAATTATATTTCAGTGCTTCTATACGTACGGCGCCGCATTTGACACTCCGGAACGGAATTTTTGAAAAGCCTTGATTTAGGGTGGGCCACCGTCACGAAGCGAGCACGACCAACGTCGACCCCGGCGGGGTCGGGAAAGTTGAGCAATCTGACGCATGTTCGGGAAAAAGCGCGTCGAGAGGTGGACCTCTGCTCAATTTATCTCGAATGTGATTCAGAACCTGGTTTAAATCGGAGCCTTCGGCCGCTCTCGTGCATGCGCCAACAAATTTGTGCCTGTATTTATATGGGTATTGCTGTTGATGTCGTTTAGGCACTCACGTGTTGTGATGACGTGGTGTGTTTGTGCTCGTACCTATCGTTGTATGCAGCACGTGAGGTAGCTCATGTATCATTTATAGCTCACGCCTTGAAACCATGTGCAGATGAGCTATCGTATATAGCTCAATCTTTGAAAACATATGCAGATGAGCTACCCTTGTGTAGCTCAAGCCGGAAAAACTTGTGCAGCTCATGTAGCTTTTTTAGCTCATCCCAGGACAAATGAGCGAGCTCACGTAGCTCGTATAGCTCACCCTGGGCAAACATGTGCAGATCAGCTGCCCTCCCGTAGCTCAAGCCCGGAAAGCATGTGCAGCTCGTGTTGCTCACGTAGCTCACCGGTAAGCCACCGTCGAAAAGAGCGAGCTCGAGCTACGGTGAGCTGATCCGTCCGGGGTGTGAAGATAAGGGGACAAAGAAAGATAAAAGAAGAAGAACAATCCGTACAAGCAAAACGACAATTGTCATTGCTGCCGCTTTCGCGCTTCCCCCATTGAACTCAACGAAAACAAACCAACCAAAAAACTCCCACTCACCGCAGGGTTCAGGGCTATAATGGCACACGCTTCACTTAGTAGTCGCACCGGTACCTTGCCACACGATCTACCTTTTCGTTTTTGCATTCGTCGACAGCTGTATCAGTGCGGCTGCCCCGCCCCCGCACCCCCCCCGGTTTCCCCTTGCTACTGCTCATGGCGTCCACTGCTGCGTGACGTAGCCAACTCTTCTCCGCCTCGCTCTTGTGCCATCTCGTCATGAACCGGTCCGCGCGTCGACGACCCCCCGGCACCACCAGTTCCCACTCTGCTTAGACGCCCTCGGCCATAGCACAGTCTCTACCCCCAGCAGCAAAGTGGATCTATCAGTGGACCCCTCCGTGGTATTGAATGCCCTGATGTCTGCTAGACATTGGGCCCAGTTCTTTCGTAGTCGGCCTGGTCCCGGGTGCTCCCCACCAGCCATCGTCCCGAACATCACGCGATGGGTCAGCCGCTCATTTGTCGGTCAGCCGCTCATTTGTCGTCCGTTGTACGGCTCCCGCAAAGAGGAGGCGTCATTTGCGGGTGGTTTCTCAACGCTCCCACATTGTGCCTTCTTGAGAGCCTTGGTGTACGACATGAGGTGGTCGGTGCGTTGTCGGCGCTGGAAGCCAATGATCCATAGGAGGAGGATGTGGTGTGCCGGTCGGAGCTCAGCGAAGTGCTCCTGGCCGAGACAACGGCGAATAAAAACAATACTGCACACATAAATAGTCTGCGCGTGCAGTACAGTGGATTCAGCATGTAAAGTAATGCCAAGAGTTCATCGCAGCGTAGTAATGAACTACTTTTGTCGTTTCTTGTGCGAATCTGATTCCGAGCTTCATAATTCGGTATTTGCTGCGCTTGCAGATCCGATCGAAATCAAAATATGGATCGAAGTCCGAGGCTTGTCAGGTCTTCGGCGGTTAGGCGAGGTGACTAACACTCATGATAATGGTTGAAAGAACGCTTATTGTATTACCAGCGAGAAAACAGAGTGGAGACGTTCAACTCGGTCGTCCAGTCGTCGGTTCTTCACGGCTGGTACGTAAAGATGTAAATACGGGACAAACGTGCCTTTAACCTACTAAACGTATTCCACCGCACAAGACTGTGCGACACGTTACAGCCTTACTCCGAGCATACTCAACAGCCCCACTGCTTGGTGTATGGCATAGTGTAACCACTTACAGATGAAGAAGGGAAAATTTCGTGGGAAACTTCCTAGGACACACAAACCAAATAAACCAAGACCAAATGCAATTAAACATAAAATTTCAACAGCCCCCTTGTTGGCAACCCCCTCGATGTGTCATCATTGCCCGGTAAAACGGCAAGTATTCAAGCACACTCAGCATGATCATAACTTGCTAACTGCCAATGAAAAATGGCAATAATTTAAATATCATAAATCAAACTCCAAAATAAGTCTCCTGAATGCGAACCAATTTTACGAAAAAATAGCTACCGTTAGTGAGTGAAACTGTACAAACACTTCCACATAACACTACCACATTTACGACAATGTTCGGATTATCCGTCTGCTACGAAAAAACTTCTCGCTCGGACGTGATACGATTGCTTTCATCCGATTAACTTATTCTCTGTTGCCCACAAACATTCCCCAATCGAACAATGACTCCTTCACTTCATCTAGATTCATCCTTTTTGATTCAACACCAACGTACTTCTCCATCCCATCCAGCCAAAACATTAAAACCACGCTATGTTTGTTCATGACAAAGTTGCCGTGAAACTGGAATGTTATCACCCTCTGCACGATACCACTCCCTCCAGAACGGGGGGGGGTTCGGCCGGTGGCTGATCGATAGCGATCGCGGGAGGGGAATTCTTAACAGGTGGTGGCGGCGGCTCCAGTGACGGCGGCACCGGCAGCGGTCCCGGTGGCATAACAGGCGCTGACACATGCCACACATCCGGCGGTACCGGTAGCCTCGGCGCAACAAGTGCAAAGTCGCCCCAACCCCCGCTGTCTACGGCGGCGCCACCAGTTCTCTGCGAGGTGACGCCCTCGTAACGTCCGGCGAGACCGTGGACAAAGCATTCAGGGACCGTACGACATCATCCATTTATTCTGCTGTACGCGAGGAGAAATTGTCTACGCCCACGCCATTAAACTTTAATGCAGGTGGGGGTGGGAAATAGTTCTCCTTATGTACTTCATTTAGCCCTACTGTAGGCAAGGGCGAGAGAAAATTGTCCTCATGCACCCCATTCAGCTCTACTGTAGGCGAGGGCGAGATAAAATCCTCTCCATGCACTCCGTTCGGGTCCACTGCAGCAGGGGGCGGGAGAATATAATATTACGCACTCCATTGAACTCTACTTCAGGCGGGGGCTCGAGAAAATGATTCGCATGCATCCATTCGTCTTTACTGCAGGCGGGGGCTGGAGAAAATCACCCGTACGCACCCCATTCGACTCTGCTGCAAGCGGGGGCCGGAGAACGTCATTCATACGCACCATTCAGCACGAGCACGAGCACTAGCACCGCCAGCAGCAGCACCAACAGCAACAGAAGCACCACCACCGCCACCACCACCACAACCACCAACACCAGCAACACCAACACCAACACCAACACCAACACCAACACCATCAGCCACACCCACACCCACACCCACGGCGACGATGACGATGACGATGATGACGATGACGATGACTGGTATATATTTTTTGTTTTTTCTGTGTTGTATCGTGTATAGATTATCATACTATTGTGACTTGATTCTATTTTTTCTTCTTTTCCGCACACTTCTACTTTCGAGCTTCTGGACAAGCCTGTGGTCACAGGTGTCGTCCCTTCTCCCCCCCGGTTCTTGCCTTCATTTTTTTATCGCGCATAGGATTCAACAATCCCACTGCTCGTCGATTTTTCATCGAGTGTTGCTAACTCACGCTCTCGCGGTTTCCGCAAGTCAATTTGTGCGCAAGAAAAAGTCCCCACGAATTTTACGAGTATGCACTCGAGGGGATTCGAACTCACGAAACTGACCTATACCAGGCTCGAGGATAACCTGATACGCCACCGAGGCGACCGGCCAATATGTTCTCCTCGATCTCATTTCTGAGTCTCGTTTTTAGCTACTCATTTTTTCAAACGGTTCTAACTTTCATATGTGACACTCACTTCGCACACTCATTATGATGACTCCTTGAGTCAGTCCAATAGTCATTCTCATTTCTCCCGGGCTCCTTTCCGATAATCCTTGGTCAGACTCTACTCTCAGGTGCACATGATCATTTTCGAGATTATCGATCTCAATTATCAAACCATACTACGAGTACGGGGGTAGGGTTTCGAGATTTTGTCAAGCCGGTGCCGGACGGCGGAGAACACATACAGATACAGCGAAATGCTAATTATGCAGATACGGGCACGGTCGTGAACCCCCGGCTCGCCCCTTTCGGCGACGGCGGGCGCCCTCGAGAATGCCCGCGTAGACTCCTGGCGCACGACGGCGGCCGAGAGTACCAATCGATACTCGGCGATTTTTCGGCGCAAAGGTGGTAATGTCTGGAACTTTTTATCGATTTATATTACCCAAACATGAAAGACGTAACCCATTCGACAGTTGGTTCTCAAGAAAGTAGTAACGGGTCTAGATTCATAGTTCGCGCCAAGGAACTACAAGTGGTCTGAGAATGGGGGGCCTGATTCGGTCGTTATATAGGCCTAAACATTTTAAAGCGCGAGGAAAACAGAGTTTCGGATCAAATTATCATTTTTTTTCAGTATTTTACACTTTGTAGAAAGGATCCGCAATCCGGTTGATCTCTTTGCAGAATCCCATGGTGCGGTGCAGTGCGGTTTGAAAACGTACGGTGCATTGCACTTCGAAAATAAAACGGCCCAAAACTGCACGGTATCGTACCTGACCGTACTCGTAGCAAAGGACTTGGTTTTGAATTCCATATCTGTTGCCGGATGTGAAGGTTTTTATTTGTGCTAGAGTCGAACGGCGCTAGTCGGTGAGTGTTTATTTTTTTTCAATCATGCGGTGCAGTGAGGCACGATGCGTTTCCATATTCTTGAGAAGCCGACGGTGCGGTTAGGTGCGGTTCGCCTGGGTGCGGTGCGGTGCGGTTCGGTGCGGTGCGGTTCGGTGCGGTGCGGTGCGGTGCGGTGCGGTGCGGTGCGGTGCGGTGCGGTGCCCGTGCGGGTTGGTAAAGGCTTTATCGTACGGTGCGACGTGCTGTTCGGTCAAACTGCACCACACTGCAAGTTACCGTAAAAAAAAGGGCGGCAAAATGCCTTTAAAATTGGTTTTTCAACATCTTGAGTCTCAAGTCTGGATTGCACTCCATTTGAAAACAAGGAAATAGATGAACACCTATTTTCACGCCCCGGATACCTTTTAAGCTAACCCATCTATCGTGTACGACTGACGCTTTCAAACACGTGGAGATGAGCTACGTCCTATGGCTCAGGCCGGGGGAAACGTATGCCGGTATAGCTTATTCATGATCATGTAACTCTGTATAGCTGATCCTAGTAAAACATGTGCTGCTAATGCATGTGGCTTCTATTGTTATTGCTTTCACCCTGCTGGGACAATATTATGTGTGCATAAGAGCTATCTTCTATTATTAGTAGCTTCAGCTTTGCAAACATTTGAAGATGAAGTATGTCTTACCTGGTGTAGCTGATGCCCGGAAAACGTGTGCAGTTTATGTAGCCCAGTATTGCTCACAGGTGAGCTACCCTTGAAGAAAATATAATTTGCGGTGGGCGGATCTGTCTGGGGTCTGAATATTTGACAAGGTGCGGCGTTGGTGGTTCCCAGTTCCCAGTCTCATTTTGAAAAAATACAGCCGAATCGCACTGTGTGATTTCAAACATTGGAAAAACACACCACGGTTCAGTTCCACACATTAAAAACCTTGAACGATCACCCTTAAGTTGATGAAAGTAAAGCCTACCAGGTACCTGGTATGCGACTATTAAAAAGAATCACGATCCAATCACCGAAGCCAGTATTTGGTCATGATGTTTGATTTTTTTCGTAAAATGCGTTTTTCCAAACGGAAACGTACCCACTTGTGCCATCTACACAGTAGGTTTTGTTAGCATCCACCAGCATGACCCGAACAGCGGAGGTAAAAAGAAAAGAAATAAAGCGGACCGAAAAGGGAGATCGAGCGCATGCCCGGATTCGATATCCAGCTGTCAGATTCAAGGTCTAATTTTTGACAGTTTGGCTACAGTGCCGAAGGCCGTTATATCATATTTACGGGCACACTGCCAAAAAGGGATACAAAAAAGGGAGATCGAGCGCATGCCGAGATTCGAACTCCGGCTGTCAGATCCATAGTATAATTTTTAAGAGTATGGCTACAGTGCTGGAGGTAGCTATTTTTACGGGCACAGTGGTGCAAGACAAAATTAGCCGTAAGCAAACCTGATTGTATCATACCGTTTTTTCAGGGCTTATCATGGGCCGGCGCTGGTGGGCTGGCCCATATTTTTTTCATGTCGTGGGCCGCGGCCCGGCCTGGCGCTTCATTGTTAGAAGATGGACAGCGGCCCGGCCCAGCCCATCAAATTTGCAGGCGATTGGCCGCGGCCCTGCCCGGTCTATCGAATTTCAATTTTGCCGGCCCGGCTCATCATTATGAAAAAAAACGACCCGGCCCATGACATTCTCCATTTTTCCGGCCCGACCCATGGCATATGCAGCGAGATGCATGCGATACGAGCCCTATATGGGGCGGCCCGTCATCTCTGTGGGCCGGTCCGTGGGTTTAAAGCCCGGCCCATGTGTTGCCCTGTACCAGGTACTAAAATGCAGCTAAAAATGTGCACCCAGACCTTTGTATGTTTTTTATTGATTATTAGACAATTTCGGGAAACATTTTCTTCCCGGAATGAAAACATCTCCAGAATCACAGAAAAAAATACGCGTTCCGTTTGGGCATATCTCCCAAAATCCAGAACCAGAGGAGCGTTTTGGGCTCTCGTTCTGGAATTCAACTTCCGGTTCAAAACCAGAAAGAACAGGGCCCACGATGTGATGTATCAGTGTTTTAGTATGGGGAACGGTCTGATGTGAATTACACACACCACCCAAACACGCACAGCGCTCCGACCAACAAAACACGCCCCATGCCAGTAGCTAGTCCCAGCGATAGCTCCAGCAGCGGGACACTCATCAAGTGGCAGATGACCGCAAGGATGTCGGTCCTCTTCCCGAAGGTTCGAATCGATGCTGGCATACCACATCGGCAAATGCGAGGAGAGTTGGAAGAGAGAGGGTGGGGCTGGCTGCTGGGGAGAGAGGCTCGCCGAGATGACCAGCTATAGGGACCAAGACGCACATGGGCCATCGAACCTGCGGGAATCGTACTTACTCGCCCTCGCTGCTGCGTGTTGCTGCTGCTGCGTAATCTATTGCTCTGGCGCCCATGGCACAAGCCTGTGGTGGAAAGGGTCGTAGATTTCGCGATCTACAGTAGCGTACGTGTAGTTCAAAACATAAAAAACCTGGTACCTGGGACGCGAATTCACACAACTCAGCTATGTGGCTACGTGGAAGTAGATTGACACGAAGCCACTGCCTTCTTGTGAATGTTCGATCCGACCTCCGATAAGTAAGTTCTGGCCACGCGCTGCTGCTACTGCTGCGTGCTTCGTCGCACAGTCTGGTTATCTGAGTAGCTAGCTGCCTGCTGCTACTTGCGGCTGCTTCTTCCCCTCGGCTAACTGCAAAATAGAGAAACCCAAAACTGAGTCTTTTTATTTTTCAGTATACCACATATCATGGGCCGCGGCCCGGGCTGGCCCGCGTGGGCCGTCTCATGGGCCTGGTGGACGTCGTCATCGTCGTAGCAGCAGTACACCACTTATCATGGGCCGTGGCCCGGGCCCGCCGGCGAAAACGCTTGGGCCACTTCATGGGCTGGGCAAAGCGGCCCATACGAAGCCCACATCTCCTGGGCCGCAGCCCGGCCCGGTCCATCATATTTCGAGTCGATGGGTCGCGAGCCGGCCCGGCCCGTCAAAATTTCATATCATGGGCCGCAGTCCAGCCCGGCCCGTCAATTTTTCGGATGACATATTCGAAAATGTGGGTGCTGTCGAGAACGCCGGGCTCGCCCTCTTCTCGGCGACGGCACGCGACTGAATTTCGTATCGAACACACAGAGCAAAACCATCAGCAACTTATTGTGTGTTTTATTCACGTCGAGTACGAGTCGTATAACATGTTCTTGTGGAAACCGTACTGTGTAATGGGCATTTTTTTTTTGTCACTTATCTATTGAGCTTTTACAGTACAGCACCAACATCCAAGATCTCAAAACCGAAGCGCAGCTAAAGTGGAGCCCGCATACGTCACAGCCAACCACAGCAGAAACAGTCAAGACAGCTGCAGAAGAACGTTCGGTCCAAGACCCGCCCGAGAAAGCAAGGGTGTCCCCCCCCCCTCTCGGCGGGGAGGGCGAGCTCGGGGCCATGCGCGCTGGAGGATGCAGGGCGGAGGCCCGTCTGCGAGACCAGAAAAGATAGCGGGCGAGAACGCGAGTTTAGGCCCCGAGATCGGGGTTCAACGGATTCCGACCCGAGGCCGAGACGAACGACGGAAAATCAAGATTTTCAGTTCACTCTCGATGAGCGCGAGCGTTTGTATGCATCTACAAGGGGCTTCGCATGCGGCCTGGGCGGCCGCCGGTTGCCGCCTCGCGTGATGCCAGAAATGTTAGAAGCAATTTGGCGAAGGATGGGGGTCATACATGATGCCAAGACCACTCTACACACGTTATCAACGCGGTGGCGAAGGATGAGCTACTGCAAAGAGTTGAGAGAGCTCTCGCGTTCCCACACTACCCACGGAGAATATCAATAGTGACTGCGGTAGTAAATTTGATACTGCTGTACACACGTGTGTACTCGCATCTTGGTGACAAACCTGACACTTGCATTGTATGCTGTAGATATCTGTCTACTCAACGTGAGAGGCTTGAACGCACCTGCCACGCAGCTTCGAGATAGAAGCACAACGTTAACAACAGAAAGCTAACTGTTGCACTGATATGTGATACCTGGGACGTAATACACGTGTGTATATCTTGGATGCCTAATCTTGCATACTGGTCACACAGACCCGACCCGAGTAGTATAGTTCACCGCTGGCGATAGGTACTATCGATGTATATGCTGCTAGCAGGTGGAGGATGGTGGTGCGAGGAGGTGCTGGGAGCGCGTGTGAGGTGTGGCAGGCGGGGGCGTCTTCATGTCCCAGATGAGGGAGGGAAACTTGAAAAAGAGGGAGAATGCTAGCGATCACGTGCCGATTACCCGAAAAACGCGTATACGCGGCGGGTGGCGAGAAGGCGGTCTATAGCTCTGTGACGCGATGACCCACAGCATAGCGCCGTAGAAATGTGCCTTCACAGCTCCTGCTGTACAACTCCGCACCAATGTTGACAACAGATGCGTACTGTAGCGCCAACACAGCTGCTACTGTACATAATGGCACACATTCAGACTCTTGTGTATACCATACATGCTGCTGTATATTGCATGCGCGTTGCTCTCTCATCTCAAGGCACAATTTTTGACAGGTTGCAGTTCTCAACTATGCCTGGGTGGCATTTACTGTCAGGGTATTCCAACTATGCCCCAGAACCGAGCACACAGCCGCACGCGCAGGTCCCCAAAATGTCGACGCCAGCTCGGGTAGCCAACCTCTTCCATAGGTGGGAGGTCGGAGAGGCTTAACGGAAAGAAACACGCGAAGGCATAAAATCCTGTCCGCACGACGGGACGAAAACCTGACAAGGCACGATTGTTCGGAGATTCCTTCGTAGATCTCAACGTCAGGCCTTAGCGCAGCGCTACGGTGCTGAGCAGGCGGATCCTCGGACGCCGGGCGTTTCAAGAGAGGAGGGGACACCCCGGCAAAGAAACCGCGCGTAAAGGCCGTCAGGGACTTAAGAGACCCTCCGACCAACAAAAAGTCTCAGGTTCGCCTCCAAACTAAGATCGATATTTCAAGGTACAACAAGACGCAAAATCGACGAATTCGTGCGCCTTATTTCTTCTCATCGGGCTGCGCGAAGTGAAGGTCGTACATGGTGGCCACGGAAGCATTTGCATTCGTGCCGGCGTCGTGTCTGGGGGTCGCCGCTTTCGTACCAGACTCGTTGGAGCAGTAGAAGTGTAGCTGGCGCTGTGCCTATGCACTGCTGCTGTTTTGGTCGTTTGCCAGCCAACTAGAAGTGGGCGTTGTGTTTGTGTGTTGTGTGTTGCTTCCTCCATGTTGAATAGTACTGTGAGGTAGATTTCAGCTTCTCTGCCCTCGCTTAGCCGCCCGCGAAGCCTCCTGGTATAGGTGCGCTATCATTTTGATTGGACCTACATGTTCGAGGTACGATATGATGAGATGGCATTTCAATTGACGAGGTGATGACTGACAACCAAGAACACATATTACCAGGTATTTACGAAGGCATCAAGTCAAGTACACAACGGATGGACTGTACATGTGTAGGTGTAGGCGGCAATGAACGGAGACGAACCTGCCGAAGTCGGGGTATTTGTGTAAACCGTTCTAGCTTATGGGAAACAAGGCATTGTGTACGTGTGGATATGGCAACCGCAGCAGCCGTTGCCCCTTATTAGTGGTGGGACATTTATCGAACTTGAGTAGCAGCATTAGTGAGAGCTAAACGTTGGAGGATTTTTTCCATGATTCTCTTGGGCACAAGCTGTATGGTATACACGGCGCGTCGTGACGCGAGCTGCTCCCGCCCTCTACGCTAGCTCAAATAAAACAACACGTGAAGCGGACAGACGTCCATGGTTTGGTGCAACTTAGGGGTTGAAAACGCCAACAGCTCCACGTGTTAGGAAAATAACCTGGGCGTCGCGCCCACGCATCATACGTATATATATATATATTGAAATGAAATGAAAAATACACTTCAGCTGTGAGATCGACCAAAATGTTTGTTTTAATCAAAACTCAGCTTTGCAAGCTGCGTGTGATACTTGGATCGCGCGTGTTACGGGGTGTGTACCTTCGTGAAGGATACAGGTCGGTGACTCCCCTGCTAATGCCAGGGTCAAGAGGACTAAGACGTTCAGCCCTGCTCTGCGTACGGAAACTGTACACCTCGCATTGAGGAGGACAAAACCAGACATATGTAGAATTCAGTATGCATGAAACATAAGAGTTGTATTGTGAGTTAGCATTTGGAGTGGGCTGCTTGGGTCTACCGGGGATGTACGCAAGTTCCTGTGTACTCCCTGTATATGTGGCAGGCCAGCGGAGGTCCAGCCCAGGCCTGATGCTCGGGTTTTTGTGCTGTCGAGTTATGATGGAACATGCGGTGTATGTCGATCGCCACTGCTCCGAAGTGATCTCTCTTCTGCTCTTGATGTAATGCAAAGGCACACTCACACACCTGTATTGATCTTATTGAAGACCGACGAGTGTGATCTGGCGTTCTGCATCAGGCGTCGGGCGGTGCACACTTCATCCTCCGGCGGATGGGGAAAAATAAAGCTTTAGCTCACCACACTTCCACGTATTTTCATACGCGTCGTGTGTCGATTTAACTCAGTTGCTTTTGCAGCCCAACGCTAGCTGGCGCACCCTTCGGATCCCATTGTAGGTATAGCGTGAGCTGTCCCTATGGTATATCGTGAGCTGTCCCTATCTTTATCCTAAATCTCTTCGAGTGCCCGTCTCACACGCTACCAGGGAATACACAAACTAAAGCGTGGATCCAAAACGCCAGATCCCTGCACTCTCTACAGATGGAAACTCTTGTGCTAAAACAGAAATGACCGAAAGTACGTCACCGTAGCCGATTGTTTCTGCTGTTCCAGGCGGCCTCCTCCATGGATAATTTTGGGTGGAGGGATCGTTGTCCACAAACTAGCGCACCTGTAAAGAGGTGTTGGGGAAGGTCGGAATGTCGGAATTCATATAGCGAAAAGCGCGGAACGATTTCCTCCATATGACTGTTAAACGGGACTACTTAATACAACAAACAAGACATTCCCGGGTAGGTCGATTCCTCCGAAAAGTCGACGTGTTAGAACGGGCATCACTAAAAGCGTGAGCCGAACGTGCATATATATATCACATCACCAGCTAGCCGCTACAGCTGGCAGTGTGTGTGTGTTTTGCCGGGCAGATCCGTACGACAGAAAAGGGATTGGGAAATGAAGGCAAGCCCTTTGCGCATTACCAGCTAGCTGCTGCTGCCCGTGTTTTTTTTTCGTTTTGTTGGCTGGCCGATGTGCTCTTTCCTTTGTTTTGAAGACAACGAGTTGTAGATGGTCGACGGTATGGTGTCTCGCCGATACTGGCTGTTTTTGCTTGCGTTGCCGAGTCTAATGGGCGCGTACTGCGTCCTTTGCTAATGTATACGAAGGCTGATGCGCTGTGCCGTGCTTGCAATAGGTCTTCGACGACAATATTCCATAGCCCTAGGAGCTACGTTTGTTTTCTGTGATTAAGAAGCAGGTGCGTACGTACAATCGTATTATACCAGGTACTACTTTGCGCTACCCAATAATACCGCCATGGGCAACGCAGATCTAGCGCCACGGGCGGAACCGTCTCGTGGCTGTAGCGCTGACAATATAGAAACTTGATAAAACGCCACCACCAACATTTTCCGGGAGAAGAATGTCGGAATAAACTAAATAAACGATGTTTTGAAACTCACATCAGAAGAGAACACTGTTTTAGAAAACGAAAAAATCGGCACAAACCAGGGCTTTTCATGGGTCATGGGCGGACTCGCGGGTCGGGTCAGGGGGGTTTCAAAATGTTGCGGGTCGGGTCGGGTTGGCTTACTGTGTTTTATAATGGCTATGGGTCGGGTCGGGTCGAGAATTTTTCAAATCTCGCGTGGCGGGTCGGGTCAAGAGGTTGCGAAATCGCACGGGTCGGGTCGGGTCGGGTCGGGTCGGGTCGGGTCAAGAGGTTTGGAAATCTGGCGGGTCGGGTCGGGTCATGACCCGCGAGATACAGGTCGCTCCAGAGTCAATCCACCATGACCCGCGGGTTGAATTTTCGGCTGACCCGGGGGTCGAACCCGTGCATCTGGCCTGCGGATTCGGTTTTTCAAACGCACAGCTGCCTGTCGGATGTCCTTGCCGTGCATGCGCCCCGCGGACCCGACTCGCGGGAAAAATGATACAAAGCTTGCCGCTTCCTGAACAAAAGCCTCTCTCGTGCTGATCTCCCGATCGTATGTTGTCATAGTGTGTAGATCAATCATACCAGGGAATAGCTACTCTTATCAGGCAACAAAATTCCGCGAATCCCGTGTCGGTTGAAGCCGTAGATATTTTATAATCCATTCAAGTCCACTAAAAAAAGCCCACACCCTCTTGCAGGGGTACAGTAATGAAGGCGATACATGGCAGTGTAAGAACCCATGTACGACATACGTGAAAGATACCAAGCATCATACCAATACGAAATATGACCCGTGGATCTGGCCTGCGGAATCGGCTTTTCAAACCCCCAGCTGCCTGCCGGATGTCCTTGTCGTGCATGCGCCCCGCGGACCCGACCCGCGGGGAAAATTTTACAAAGCTTGCCGCTTCCTGCACAAAAGCCTCTCTCGTGCCGATACTCTGATCGTATGTTGTCATAGTGTGAAGATTATTCATACCCAGGAATAGCTACTCTTATCAGGCAACAATATTTCGTGAATCCCGTGTCGGGTGAAGACGTAGATATTTTATCATCCATTCAAGTCCAATAAAAAATGCCCACACCCTCTTGCAGGGGTACACTATTGAAGACGATACACGGCAGCGCAAGAATCCATGTACGACGTACGTAAACGACAATTACCAAAGAAGCATCATACCAATACGAAATTTGACCTAGCGCGAAAAAGCAGGAGCAGTCGTCGAAGCAGCAGCGGCAGACCCCGGATCCTTGCGGATATCGCAGCCCCTGCTGACAGATCCAACGCCTCCGTTTTTGGCTCGCTGTCAGCGACAGCTCAGCTTTGCTGCTTGGCGGCGTCGCGGACTGCACAGCTAGCTCGCTCGTCGAGGTCGATGCAGAAGGCATCTGGCCAGAGCTGTGGGGTCGAGCCGGGTGCCTAGAGCTACGGGCACGGCTAAAGTGCGGATGTGTGTGCTGTGCTCTTTCTCATTTTTCGCGCGAACACCACAGCATGCTGCAAAACAAATCTGAAAAAAATGTAACAGCAAAAAGCGAAAACAGAGGAGGGCTTTCTGGGAAAAATACGAGGGGCCAAGGACTAACCAACCGATCAAAGCACATATCATACCAACGATTGCATTTTTGAATCCGTGAGTTGTCGACTGTGACCCATGAGATACATGCACGGACGTGTCGACCCGACCCGCACGAAACCCATACTACACGGCTCAATCGGAGTGTGGCGGGTCGGGTCGGGTCGGGTCAGGGTTTTCAAAATATCGCGGGTCATGTCGGGTCAGTTGTGTCGGGTCAACTGACCCGACCCTACCCGACCCGATCCGACCCGTGAGGTTTGACCTGACCCGTGACCAGCCCTGATAAAAATGAAAATAAAAAAAATGAAAGATTGAAAATAAAGTCGGGAACAGAGTAAAAAAAATGCGGAAATAATCCACAAGCGTTTTCGAAACTTGAATCAGAATCGAATGACGGGAACAGCTGAGAAACCCAATGAAAAACATATCAAACGACGACGATGCGAAAAGAAAACGATCAAAAACGAGGGAAAAAATCGTGAAGGAAGCGCACAAAGAAACCAAAGAAATCCTGAAAGGTTCCCCAAGAAAAGGTGCTGGGCAGGGTGTTTCCAGGTCGAAGCTCTAAGAGCGCAGCAGGGCCTTTTAGTAAAGTGTGTTAGGACCAAAATAAAATAAAGCTAAACGCAAGTAGGTCATATGTACGATTGCACGGAGCTGCTGCAGGGCCGTTTATTGTTGTTGCCGCTATCGCTAGTGTTTCGGTGCATCGATAAATGGAGAGTGCTACCTAACGAAACATCTCGCAGTCATTCAAATCTGTATTTTGAGCACTGGTCTCTTGAGAGGTTGTTTTTGTTTCAGAATGTCTCCCCGGGGTGTCGCCTAAACGGCATCAGTGGCTAAGACGTTGTTCGGTCGGAAGGTTTGCCATATCTTATCTTGCCCACCTCGCTGTGCTAGTTCGGCGCTACTTTCAGTAAGAAGACTACACCCACACGGCGAGTATCTAAATCGCCACCCACACTGCTGTTATTGAAATATCCAGAAGTACAAATTGCTTCATGTTCATAAGCTACTCGAAAAGCTTTCAACTCTCACTAATAGCCAAATCCGCACTCGCACGACGTACATACCATCGGCACCCAGCCGACTCTCTGGCCCAAATCTAGCCACAAAGGTGGCATCGCACACAAATACGGCGAGGCAAGGGTGTTCGATACACAGTGCGGAAACATGTCCGCGCAAATCAATGTCGACCACACACACTAAGTAATACGGACGAATACATGTGATATGGGGCTGCCGTGTTGCCACGTCCGCAGATATATGGTTGGGTCCTCGAGTCGGGGCGCGGTAGGAGGCTGTACTTTTTGTTGTGGCAGCAATGTTGCAAGTATCTCAACAGCAAGCCCTTCGTTGGTTTTCCGGCGAAGGATTTTAACGCATGCCTGGTACAACTTTTGCCGTCAGGCTGTGTGGTCCTGCTGCAGATTTATGACATATTGCTGCTGTGCTGTTGTGGCACAGATTATGCTGCCATCTGTTGTTGCTGCACTGCTTCGTCACATGTTTGTTGTTCGTGCTGCACATGTGTTACGTTGTGGGTTTGTCGTGTGATGAGTGCAATACATAGATACTTCGAATGGTGCTCATTTTATTCTGCGAGGCCCTCTATACTCGTAAAATCCAAATATGTATTTTTTCAATACAAGTTACAAGGTTAAGTACCTAGGGGAGTGGCGCAAGTACGAAATCCTAAAATCCAACATCTGACTGCCTGACTGCCTGAGCAAATAAGATGTACCTGGGGGTGAAAGTATGTTCCTGTCCGCAGCTCCAGAGCGGGGGGTGGGGGAAGGCACCCTCCCGGGAACGGTTCGCTCTCTCCCCGCCGTGCCGGAGAACCGAAAAAAAGTGGTAGTCCCAGCACAAGTCCAGCACGAGTACGATGAAGAAGTTTGGCCATTTTCGGCAAATAATTGGAAACACGAGTTTTGTAAGGAATTTATCAAGATAGCTATTATCGGCGGTGATTGCACCGAGCTAGACGCTGCGCAATTGCGGCGCTTCTGGAAGACTTGCCGAGAGGGTGCCCACGCACACGGTTCACACGCGAGAGATAAGAGACGAGCGCAGCTCAGACGCTCAGACTATTGACCCCGCAGCCGGCGGCCCAACATTATGCACTTGTAGTGTGGCTAGTTGCGTTTCCCGGAGCCCTCGATCGAGCCCTCGATCCGTCGATGTGATGGGTAAGGGGCAGGTCAAGGCCGACGTAGTTTAACAAACATCCGTCTTTCGGCACAGATCATGCTACGCCACAGCAGCAGCGCACCACCACCACAAGACTACACCAGGAAGTAGCTGTTTCGTTTTCAATGTCTCGGGCCCTCGCGGCTGTCAGCAGCAGCCGTCTTTCGGCACAGATCATGCTACGCCACAGCAGCAGCGCACCACCACCACAAGAATACACCAGGAAGTAGCAGTTTCGTTGTTAATGTCTCGGGCCCTCGCGGCTGTCAGCAGCAGCGGACTACCGGAGTTCATTCAAAGGCACAGACTGCAAAACAGCAGCTGCTAGCAGCTCTTCTCCGTGTGTGCGTACGTGCCAAGCCCAAAACCCAGTCTAAAATCAGCTTTTATTCCGAACGCTCGCCTGATCCACGAGTACAGCAGGTTGTGAGTTTGCTTGCGTGTATACGCACTTCACAGAAGTACCACCACCTAGTCCAACAGGCTGCAACACGCGCAAGCAACAAATAATTATGGGCTAAAGCCAAAATCAGGTATACCTTGTCTGTTTGAGCCAATATTAAGTACATACTGAAACTAAGTAAGAAACGCACAGGACGAGCGATGTTTTTCAGGACTTTTGACCATGAAAAGTCGTAACATATTTTCGTATGCGCAACTGAACAGCATAATGGTAGCAAATATGCGTCCTCCAAAATATGAATATTTTTCACACCCCGTACAACCGCAACTACTCGTATTTGTCTGGCAACTACTCGTAATTGTCTGCCAGACAAATACGAGTAGTTGGTTGCCAGACAACTACTGTTTGAAAAAGTTGTGCAACTTGTTGTCTGTAGACAACTACTGTTTGAAAAAGTTGTGCCAGTAATTATCTGCAGACAACTTCTGTTCAAAAAAGTTGTGCGACTAGTTGTCTGCAGACAACTACTGTTTCAAAACGTTGTGAAGTAGTTGTCAGTAGACATCTAGTGAATGGAGAAGGTGTGCAACCAGTTGTCTGTCGACAACTACTGTGTGTGATAGTTGTGCAACTAGTTGTCTGCAGACAACTACTGGGTGAAAACCCTTGCAACTAGTTATTTGTAGAAAACTACTGTTTGGTAAAGTTGTGCAACTGGTTGTCTGCAGACAACTACTGGGTGAAAAACCCATGCAACTAATTGTTTAGGGACAACTGCTGAATAGTTGCGACCGCACACAATTATTAACTGTTTGGTCGTTGTTGTCTGCGGACGACATGAACGTGTACATTGTTTGATTTGTGCTACTTCCGCACCAAACGAAAATCGTTGCTATTCGCCTTCATATCTTCCACGTGATTGCATGTATTCTATTGTTTTCGTGAGTGTGCCGTCACTGCTGATGCTGCCGACAAGCCGGCTTCTCCGCCAGCCCCCGGCTCAATTGGCGGTTCATTTTGGTAGCTGACATGTCGGCAGTAGCGATTAATTGTGCAGACAACTGCCGTGCGTGTATGTGTTGTGTGCAAACCGCACGGCGTGTGGCGGCGGAGCACCAGCACACCCTGCTGCAATTGCTGTTTTGACAAATAATTAGGGGCGCAACAAATTTCAGCTTTTGACGGCGGTGTCACACCTTAAAGAATGAGGTTGCGCCTTGAAAACTTTTCGTCCACAGCTTCCTCCGGGTAGTTGTCTGCAGACAGAACACTTGTCTGTAGACAACTACTGTTTGGAAATGTTGTGCAACTAGTTGTTTGTAGACAAGTACTGTTCGAGAACGTTGTGCAACTAGTGGTCTGTAGACAACTCCTGTTCGAAAAAGTTGTGCAACTAGTTGTCTGCAGACAACTACTGTTTGAAAAAGTTGTGCAACTAGTTGTCTGTAGACTACTGTTTGGAAAAGTTGTGCAACTAGTTGTCTGTAGACAACTGCTGTTTGAAAAAGTTGTGCAATTCGTTTTCTGCAGAGCTACTGGGTGAAAGGTCTATGCAACTTGTTGTTTAGGGACAACTGCTGATCAGTTGCGGCCGCGCACATCTATTAGTTGTAGTTGTGGTTGTTAGTTGTAGTTGTACAGGGTGTGTAAATTTTTAGTATGGCCTTTTCTGTATTCACATCTGTATGTTTTTAAGTGTTTTTCGTGATCACACTCACTCCTACTTTGTACAAGGTATAACATTGTTGCCACATCGATAGCATACTCGCACGAACAAAACACATGTCATGGAGGTTAATTTGAGATTGAATTGCTCGCTTTCATTTCATACCATTTCAGCAAGCAGCAGTATTCGATGGCGGGAAGCGGGAAAAACCTTGTACGAGTAGCCTCGTTCCACTAAAATATCAATATTGGCAAGAGACCCAGCACGATGTACAGAATACAAGGATCGGGCGGGGCCGCCTATCGGCAAGGACAAGTAGAGCCGCCAGTACAGCAGCCAGAAGTTAGCCCATTTGTACCAGTCGTCGCGCGGGAGAGTGTCGGGTCGGCACGCTCACGGCTTCCCTATGGGGAGACGCGCAGTCGAAAAAGTACAGAACGTATGGTGCAGTAGTAGCAAGTTCAGAAAGATAGACTTGGACAAGAAGGCCTTGACTCACAAGAAAGAGAAGAACTGCTGCTGTACAAGCTATCCAACACATGCATAGCAATGAACCGAAAGAAACAAGGAGTCCTGGGAGACGTAGCCCGAGTGATAGGGGGATTCTTGGTAGTACCACCGATAGACCCCGTTCACATACAGCGTTACTTCGGAGATTTAAAAGGCTTCGGGGCAGTGGACGAGCTGGTCATGATAGTCACAGGGGGGGTCCCGGTGAACGCAGTAGCGTTTGGAGCAGATCTCGAGTGCGCGTTGCAGTACTGAAGCCACACCAATGTCACCGAGCGCTTGCCGGCAATTTGGAAGAAAATCGGGGAAGACGTCATGTGCCAAAAATGCTTAGTGATACAGAAGTCAGCCGCGCACGAAATCTCCAATCTCAGAGTTTCTCCGCTGGCGGCAGTCATGACACGCAAGGTTCGGATATTCAATGATCATTCTTCGATGTGCGGAACAGAGAGATGAAAGGGTGTCTAAACGGAGACACTGACCCCGATACCTTACCCTAAGGCCTGTGCGCCGAAGCGCTGCCCAAGTTCGTTGACGAACTCGTGACCTTGAAAAAGAAATACGAACTACGAACTCGTGACCGCGAAAAAGAAACTCCCAGAAAAAAGGATACTGATGAAGAAGGCCGATGTATCAGACGTTTTTCTGAACGTGCCAGTAGACCCGGATAAAGCCCACAATTTTTGCTTCACCGTAGGAGAGCTGGTAGTATTTGATATTCGTTTGACGTTCGGATGGTCGGGATCGCCGGGATTCTGGGGCGTCATGTCGGCGGCGGCAGCACATGCGCACTGCAACATCACTATCGATTCAGCCCAGTTGTTAGGCGAAGGAAAAGAACGATGGCTCACGTAAAGGTGGTGAAGCGTTGGGAAGACGGAAAACCAACACCACTACCGCCGGACGCAGAAGTCAGAACTCACAGTGGGGGGGGGATGTTGGACCCATTCTTCACAGCCGTGTATGTAGACGACTACCTATAATTCAGGGTACATCACTCTGACGACGACACTTCAGCCTTTTTTGCGTCAGCCTCTGTAGGTTCGATTCACGTGCGTTTGTTCGGCCCGGGGGAGGTGGGAGTATCGCCCATTCTAGCACCCCAAAAAAGAGCACGGACTGGGACACCGCGGTAGACGCGCTAGGTTTCTCTATCAGCTCCCACACCACGAGAATTTCGTTCCGCGCGAAAATATTGAAGAGATACAGAGATTGCTGTTCGAGCAATGGCCCCAGAGCAGGAGGGAAGCGACGGCGAGTGACGTGCTTAGCATGACCCGCAAGTTGTGGAACCTCACGTACATAGTACGGGCTGGTAGGTATTTCGTGTGGAGGTTGCTGTGGCTGACCGGGCTGCACAACTCAGGAGGTAGCAACAACCAGAACCGTACGATAGGACACGTTATAGAGCTTCACGCTGACCTTCTCTTCTGGAAGTGAGTTACCGATCACGAACTACTACACGAAGGTGAGACACTTAGCGCTCCCTGCTGCACGGCGATACAACGGCCTGACAAACGCACTACCTGTCTGACGCCAGTTTCGAGGCAGTGGGCGATTTTTGCGTCGAGAGGAAGGTATTTGGACATTCGACTTGCCAAAAGAACGGACCGCAGAGCTAAAGAGAAAAGCAGATCGACGAGAGACTTATCACGATCAACCTGTTAGAGTTATTGGGCATGGCCGTGACCGCGTGGGTCATGCTTGAACTGGTAGGAGACAGGTCGGACGCAAAGGGAATCCGATTCTGATGCGCGGTGACAACACGGTAGCAGTATCTTGGATTTCTCGTTGCGGGGAGGCGAGGGAATAACGAACATGCTTACTCATGAGAATGCTCGGGCGTCTCGAAAGCACGGGGGGCTGGAACTATACTGCAAAACACATTCCCGGCGTACGGAACACACTAGCCGATGGTATCTCCCGTTGGCCTCGTGTGATTCTGGCGGACAAGGTCAGAGAGCTCACCAACTCTGACGACGGGTCGGCACAAGACATTGGAACGAGGGGTAAGGGGATTTTCGATACTGTACTACAATGAACATTCTCAGCAATCACGACGATTGCCTATGGGACATGATGAGCGGCGCACAACCCGGCTGATTCGCGTGCATGGGAAGGTATGTCCCTTGATCAACATACGGCATGCACTTTTATTGTATCCACTGTTCGCTTCTTCTGTGTCTACTGTTCGCACACGCCCCTGCAGGAACAGGGGACAACAAGAGAGGACACAAAGGCAATGCAGCGCGATTAGTTGAAACGCTCGTGCTCGGTTCGGTCGGGAAGAGTATGCAGGAAAACTACCTAGCGAAGTGGAACACCTGGGTAAAATAGACAAGCGCACGGAAAAGAACCATAGTTGCACATGCTTGCTGACCCCAAGGAAGTGTTGTCTGATCTGCTCGGGTTTTGTGACGTCTCGCTATTTCGCGCATAATAATCGGCAGTCTACTGTTAGAGGATAGTTAGCCGCGATCAACTTCCACAAAATGTTCGCAGGATGGGAGTTGCCAATGTCGCATTGCATGATAGCAGCTGTGGGAAAGGGTAGACCGGGCGCGCGGCATGTCAAAGAAAGCACAGGTTAGATTACCGCTGTCGTGGTCACTGTTATCACAAGGCCGGCAGGCACTCGTACGTATGGAAGCGGTGGAGGTGTCAACTGGTTGGGACCCGCGGTGTCATATTTACTGTTGTGCAGAGCGTCAGAGCTGTGGGCATATGCGAACGGCAAAGTTCACCCAGAGTTTTGTTTGACGCGAGAGTGCCTAACGTTTTTGCGCGGAGTTCAGGTTGAGTTCGGAAACAGATCGACCGCCACGGCAGTGCAGATCAGATTTGTGGCGTCAAAGTGCGATAAAAAGAAAAAAGAAAAAGAGCAGCGTGCACGATTACGCTTATGCGGTTGTAAAACGAGAGGGAGATGGGGGGTGTGTCGATGGGGGCCTTCGAATTTCTGCTGGAATTGCTGGACGTACATCCCCAGCTGCCAGGGAGGGCGCCGCTGACAGTCCGGGCCACACCGCGCGGTTGGAAAATTTCCACTAGGACGGAAGCCGTGATCGCGTCGCGGTTGATGGTAGGATGCAGCGGTGGAAATCCCATGCAGTTTGCGTTACACTCGGGAACTATCAGCTGAGGCACCCAGTCAGCGGCGCAAGGTATGTTGGACTTTTAAATCCAGAGCGCTGGAATGGAAGTCTAGAGCTCTTATGGCAAACGTTAGGGAAGCAGGGGAAGGGGCTGAAGTGGTCTCTGCAGCCCTCGCACAAACTCAGTAGAAGAAGTAAGGTTAGTTCAGACCGCCTTATGGTGTGAGAGGTAGATAGCCCCGTAGAAAAAGGGAGCGGGGCTATCAGAGTCCGGGTTGGCCTGGTCTATAAAACTATGGAGAGGTTTCATAACGGGTAGGTGGGGAGTTTGAGATGTCACCGTCACGCGGCCGGGGGCTGCTCGTGACATTCTTGTTTTTAATTGTTATTTTGCACATCAGGGAAGAGGTCTACACGTGACAAATTTATCCAGAATTCCTGAACCATAGCAAAATGTAACTTTACATAGCAAAATGGTGTGACAAATTACTCCAGAATTCCTGAGCCATAGCAAAATGTAACTTTACATAGGAAAGTGGTGTTTATGGAGGCGTGGAAGGGATTCTGATTTTACAGACAACTTCTTGTCGATCGTCTCGCGAGACGAAAAAATAGGATAGCCAGACAGCAGCGACGGAAGAGCTGTCGCGCTTGCCAGGGACGGTCGCCTGGGGCACAGGGGAGCCAGAGCGCGTAGCACCGTAGGATTGAAAGGAGTCAAGTAGCGTGCCCATTAGAATTGATCGACTTTCCCACCCGCCCGCCCTGTCGCTCAAGAGGGGGTAATCAGGTTGCAGTCGATGTAATTGTCGGGGGGGGCTGTGAGAGGTATTTATAGACAGCCCCGCAGAAAAAGGGAGCGGGGCTATCAGAGTCCGGGTTGACCTGATTTTCATGAAACTTTGGAGAGGTTTCATAAGAGGTTGGTGGGGTGTTTGGGATGCCACCGTCACGCGGCCGGGGGCTGCTCGTGACATACTTGTATTTTATTGTTATTTTGCACAACAGGGAAGAGGTCTACACGTGACAAATTTATCGAGAATTGTTGAGCCATCGGAAACAAAAGACGGAAACTAATACTAAAAACTGCCCAGATCCACAGAGACATCTGGCTATTTACGCTGCTACGGCGTGCAACGAAATCTATAGGGCTCAGTATGGGAAACATGTAAATTGTGAAAATCCACGCACGGCGTGGATCAGCATAACAAATACAGCGCACTTTAGTAACATGCATTGAAGAGAGTGAGAGCAGCAACAGACAGCAGCAGCATCGGCGGCGGCGGGCGCCGAGGCGGGCGATAGCCCAACAGGGAATTGCGGCGCAGCAGCAGTAGTGTCTACAGCAGCGGGCATCCGCCAGGAGGAGGAGCACACACAGCACTGGCACTGGCTAGGCGAGGTCACGACCACAGAAAGCCGTTTTTTTTTTAGAAACAAACGCAGTAGTCACCAGCAGCAGCAGCAACACGAGCAGCGGCACTACCACAACAGTACAACAGCAGTGGAGCAGTACGTACCGACCAATCCACCACGGCAGCACAGCAGTACGGCAGGAGCTCGGTGGGATTTGCGCTTTCTTACGATTCTCCACCTTCCACGGGAGAGCGCGAGCCATCCCCGGGAGAGGCTTTTCATACCTCCCGCTCGCGGAGTTGGGACTCGTCGGCCGTTGTGTCGCCGGGGACACCGTGGGCTGATATGTGGGGCGGGCGTGGCACGGGCATGCGGCCGCTAGGGGCCGGGTGGCGAGTGGTACAGCGGAGAGTTGTAAGTGTACTGTTTTGAGAGTTGGGCGAATTGCCCCGCTTGCATGGGAGCGTTCACGCGCAATATTAGTTAGGCATATAGTAGCCTTAAATGGGAAGATACCCCGTGCGCCACGGCAAGAGTAATTATGGCGCCCCCCCCGTTGCCAGGTTTGAAGCCAATCCTCGGGGAACCGCTTGCACACGGCGACACGAAGTTCCTTCGCTGTACCATATATATAATCGTAATAAAAACTGAGCCACAACCTCGACGCGGGGTGTGGGATACGAACTGCTGTCTGTGTCCATGGTGCTGTGTACGCGCGTATCATGTGTATGTCGTTGTGGCTGGTCGTATGTCGTATGCGCGTATTTATAGTGTGCCGATGTCTTCGTGTCGGGCGTGTAGGAAGCAGTGTACATATGGCCTCTGATGGCCTCAAAATACGGCAGTATCAGTTGAAAGCTACGAGGCAAAATATGCAAAACCAGATATGCCTGACCTTTTCAACCCAAAAACCTTATTGTGGTTGCGAGAATCAGGTATACGTGGTCACTTTCGAGCCAAAATCAGTTGCACTCAAGAAACAAGTACAAATATCACGCCAGGAACCCTCCTAGTGGCCAGCCTCACATGGTACCTGATTTTGGGTTGAAGAATTCAGGTACATCTAGTTTTGTCTATTTGGCCTCGTAGCTTTCAACTGATATTGCCGTATTTTGAGCCAATCAGAGGCCAACCTCACTGCTGTCTCCTACACGCCCGACACGAAGACATCGCCACACTATTAATACGTATATACGACATATGACCAGCCACAACGACATACATATGATACGCGCGTATACAGCATAATGAACACAGACAGCTGTTCGTCTCCCACACCCCGCGTCGATGTCGGCTCAGTTTATATTACGAGTATATATACCAAATACAGCAAACGAATTTCGTGCCTCCGTGTGCCAGGGATTCCTCGAGGATGGTCGAGGCTTTAAACCTGGCGAAGGGGGGGGGGGCATAAGTACTCGTGCTGTGGCGCACGGGTTATCTTCCCATTTAAGGCTACTATATCATGTGCATGGTGCTGGGTCTGTTCCCAATATTGACGTTTTACTGGCATGAGGCTACTAGTACGAGGTCTGTTCCCGCTTCCCGCCATTGAATACTGCTGCTCACTGAAATGGCATGAAAGCGAGCTGTTCAATCCTATTTTAGTCGCCATGATATGTGTTTTGTTCGTGCGAGTATGCTATTGATGTGGCAACTCTATAGAACCTTATACAACAGGAGTGAGTGATCACGAAAACACTCGAAACTCGAAAGCATACAGATATGAGTACAGAAACGGCCATGCGAAAATTACATGATCAAGATTGTGGAGGACGCACATTCGCCATCACCATACTGTTCAGGTGCGATTACGTAAATATGTTATAATGTTTCATGGTCGAACCTCCTGAAGAACATATCTCGTCCTGTGCTTTTTTTGCTTGGTTTCAGTGTGTACCTGATGTTGGCTCCAAAAGACAAGGTATACCTGATTTTGGCTTTAGCCCGTAATGAACTGAATGTGACCAGGTATACCTGACTTTGGCAAAACCCTATACTGAAACACTCTAGGATTTACTTCCACTACCCGCAACGTAATGTTGCCACGAGCGACGCGACATCCCAAGTTCCGACGGTGCCAAAATATAGGGGTCCTTTCCCAGCCTCGCGTGGCCGATTTTCCAGGTCCTGTATCCCACCCGTCAAGCCGATCTCCTGCGCACCATATTTGGCCGTTTTTGGGACACACGCACTCAACGCCCAATGGCAAAAAAACCTTTTCGTTGGATTGGGTTGGGCTGGGTTTGTTTTGGGCTTTCCTGCTTCCCACCAACGCATGCGCAGTTGACGACAGTCACATATATCAACCAGCGCGAATTCTTATTGAGGGCTGCAGTATTTTATCTTGTTTTACCGCAATCATGAGCTGAACCTTCCCGATCCCCTGTATTTGTTGAGCATGCTCTTATACGGCTGTTGCCGTAGGGTTAGGCGCTGCTTCTGCAAATAGCTTACATTTTGCTGCTTCTTTGCTGCTGTACTAGGCTATACCGCTGGTACGTTCAACTGTTGCTCGTGGTGCACTTGTATTACGTCTTGGGTTGTTCGTACGTGGGATATACTAGGTGTTAGGGCCGGCCGCCTTGCCTCAATGGCGGAGGGGGCATACTTTCAAACTAAGACCGTATTCATCATGACGTAAAAAAAACGTTCGCAGTTGACGATGGGTATTCAGGTTTAAGGAGGACCTCGCTGATCATGACGCAAGATAAATCGTCCCCTTAGACCAGTATCCAAGCCGATTTTGTCGATAACGGGGAAAACGCAAAGCCGAGCGATACGACCATGACAAAACTGAGCCAGATTAATACAATGGCACCATTTTCGTTGTGGGCGGCCCCCTTGCTACAGAGGAATTTGACGTCAAGTGTTTGAGGCAGGGACTGTTCTATCTCATGTGTTATACCACAGTATAATCATAGTTCTGGAGGTGAAGGCTCAACAGAATGATGGAAATACGTTGGCACTTGTTTTTGCGGGCCGTTGAAAATCGTAGATGACGGAACGAACACTAAGGACGACATGTTTTCGCGTTACATACCACCGAAAATGATACGACTTCTCGTTCAATGTTAGAATGGATGACGCTCTGCTCGTTGCCGGAAGGCAAATAAACTAAGATTATCAATGCATCAATGTAGGTTTGCGCCGTTTCTTCGCCTCGAGGCCGAAGCGCTCCTTCACCCCAAAGCTGAAGGGGGGATGTCTACAGTGGCATTTATTCGCCAAGAGGTAGTCGGACAAACGCATTCAATGCACGGAGAAGCTAGTTCTCGCCGACGGTAGGTCCCGCCTCCACCGTGCAGGGCGCGGCAGCACCGGCGGCGACACCGGCCCTTCCGAGCAGGTGCCCAACTCCATCCAGGCGAAGATCTACCTTGTCTCCGCTACAAGACATCAAGCTGCCCGTGTTGTTGTGCATGTATTTTTGTTTTCCCAATTCCTCTCGTTTCATACTCAAATCACTTTGTGAGGCACAAGACGGCCTAATTGCTAGTAGAGTGGTAAATGAGGCAAGAGGCCTTGTGCAAGCGTAGGCCGTGTGCGTTTGAAGATAGCAAAACACCAAAACAACCGAAGTTCAGCTACACGATAACGTTGTCAGGCCCACGTCTGAAAGTGGGATTGGAACGGTAGTTGACGGCGGCACTGTTAAGCTTATGCCGTAGACCTGTCGTTCGTGGCGCCCTGGATCGCTCTTCCACGACGCGTTCTTTTTTCACATTACATCGTGGATACAACCTTTACAGAATCGGTCAGATTTTTAGCTATAGTGAAGTAGATTAAGTACGAGATCACACTGCCAAGCGAGATCCTCAGAATCTCACCATACCCATGGAAGTCTGTACGTTTTTACCCAAACAGCACTGGCTACCGTACGACGGCTTTGATGGCGATTCGTCACTGTACGAAAACCAACGTCTACCATAATATATAACACGTAAGAAAGCACACCCCTCTTGAAAAAAACCCTCCCACATGAGCAACCCCTGTGATATATTTTCTGGTTCGTTGTCCGACCGTCACTTTTATCACTGGTAGGCCTGCGATTCTTCTTTTTTGGGGGAAGAACGTGGTTTTGGACGTTCTTAGTTTGAACAATTGCATCATCTCCAGACCAATCAAAATTAAACTAAATGCCAAGTACATCATCATAAACCCTTTGAATTGCCGGGCGGGATGCTTGTTTACAGATTAACGAATACCTGGTACTCAGGTATTTTATAGACGTTCCAGCTTTTTACATACCTCTGGTATATGTGTACCTGGTACGTAACGTATAGTAAAATATTATCTTCGTTTTCTTTTACTCGTTGCTCTCCGGCGACCAAGGGTTTTTCTCGCACTTTCGGCCGCGAGACAAGCTAGCCTGCCATGGGTACATTGTGAAGCATGTCTGGATCTCGGCCTAGCTCTGAGGCGGTGCTCTGCGTATTTAATGTCGCTGATCTGGCTCTATTTGGCATGGGATTGCGTTCCGCCTCCCTGAGACGAGCAGGTCACTTGGAACGCCCCAAATTGTTTTACAAATTTTGATATTGTGATAAACTTATACCTGGTACAATGTTTTGTTCTTCGTTGTTTATTTCGTAAAAAAATTGCCCGATACCCTCGAACACTCAATTAACCTCAGCAGCAGCACAGCAGCATTAGCAGCAACCGCCCGGACTAAGTTAACCTCAACAGCAGCAGTACATATGTGGATCGGGTGTGTGTAGGGTTTTGGGGGCGCGCCGCCCTGGGCCGTTTCGGCCCCGGATCTCGACGTGGGTGCGTGGGCATGGGTGCAGACAAGGGTAAACCGACCTGCGCTCTCCCACCGCGCAGGCGGCCGCTCGTCGAGGCTCGAGCGAAAGCGTCTCGTCTGTGGGCGTGGTTGACCCGGTGTGTTTATTTTTCTCTTGCGGGATAACTAGACGTGTCCGAATGTAAGGACCGTTTTTGTTGCACCAAAAACACATATCCCGTCTTATATTTCCGGACAGAGCGGATGCCAGCAGGAGGAGACTGGGGGGTAAAGGCCGGGAGCAGCCGAGTGTTGGAACGAGCGCCACAGGGCATGGCTTGCATCTTTTCGCGCGGGAGTCGGGGCTCACAGGGACATAGAGCGGGGAAAGCTTGGAAGTTGGCGCCGAGTGCGGCGAGGGTGGCATGCATCACGAGCGCAGCATGCACGCGAGTCTCAACCAGGCCAAATAATTATTTTTTCGGCAGAGTGGAACCATGGGTAGGGTTTAAGGATATATAACTCCTTATTAGCGATAACCAAACTAGGGTATATACACGGTGCTTTTGTGGCCAACTTAGGGTACAACTATATTTCAGCGTTCGCCACGCCCGCAGGACGCCATCTGATTGGCTGGGTGGATCGGTTCTAGGTCTGTTGCTATTATCGTACACGTACACACATATCATACACACATAAATTTTTGACCACATGCACCAACTAGTGGGGGGTTCAGGCGGGAACACTATTCATCTAGCTCTACTTTCTACGAGGATGAACGAGGAGTACATGAAGGTTTTTGGTTCCCGTCAAACACAGAACCAAACCAAAGCGTTGTGCACTACCTCCAACTCATGGAGAATCCTACCACGTGCGCGACGCATACTGAAATTGTTGCCGCCAACCAATTAATTATATTTACGACATCCAAGTGCGACTGACATTCGCTGGTCAACCCTATCCATTACTACCAAGTGCAAACACATGTAACGTACTATGTAGCAACGAGCACTATTCCACGTACGGTACACAGCATCCCCTGGCCACTAATAATTCGTTTGCGCGTACATCAGTACAACGTGCAACCACCGCTATCACACTCTTTCCGCTGAGTACTACTCTTTCTTTGGAGCAATGCACTAGCTCATGCCAAAGGTTTCCTCTGAGAAGAGCAGTAGGGTTTTATCTATGTGAGTACGTACGCGTAACACTAGTATAGGTGGAAACATATTTATATGTGTGTTCCCTGTCTCCCTTTTCGCCTTGCGGCGCCCCCGGGATTTCACGTAACCCGCATCCCGAAGGGGGAACATTGTACCAGGTATAAAAAACAACAATTTATTTTAGAATAGACACCAGAACTGCTGCTCTTAATGTTACATTATATGTACCTCGTACTGCCTCCGCTGCTGTATGTGCCAGTAAATGCTATGCAACCGAGCGACACGGATGTGCAAGGAAGTTTGGTGAGTGACAGCTTATCGTCCATCTCCAAATCGAGTGAAGAGAGCTCGGGCTCGTGTCCGACGCTCGAGCGCAGAGGACATGGGCCCGGAACTCGGGCTCGAGCGCGTATGCACGTTCCCGGGGAAAAATGATAGTACCTGATGCCTGCTGCTACTATTTCCGCATCGGCTGCTTGTGCACGGCTTTTGTGCCGCTCCTGCAACGCTCTGCCCATGCACGCCACGGACGGCTTGAGGCCGCCGCGTCGCACTCGCCGTGGACTTCGCGCCCGGCCGCTCTTCGGATGGTGTCCCCGCCGGTCCTCTCCTCGTACGCGCTTGGATTTCGTTGCGCGTCTGCCATTTTTGCTCGTGGCCCATGCGGAGCTGTTGCAAGGCGTTTATTTCCCAAGTTATGCGTTTTTTAAAGGCATGGTCCTCCGCCCAAACGTAATGAAATCAAGCGGGGTTGATTTTACTAGATGCGACACAACCCAACTTAGATGGTTAAAGGCCTTCCGAAGCGGGCTCAGACGGTTCTTTCGATCGCAGTTAGGACGCCACGCGATCCTCTTTCCAGGGATCGGCAGGAGTGTGGTCGGCGGTGCAGATTTGGGCGTTCGAGAGTTTGAGGCTGTACCCTTGGGAACCGTTCTAATGGGAGGCAACCAGGCGTGCGATGTCTGGGCGCGCGACGTCGCCGAATCTTCGTTGTTCTGCCGTATAACTCTTGAGAATGCGTTTGGAACTGTTCACCTCTTTGGAGCACTCGTGCATTGCTTGTACTTGAATATCGCACGAACGCATTCAGTTGCCGTAGACAAGTCACGTTTCAATGTGCATATTTAGTTGTCTTTCGTTTATTTTCGCTCCGCGAAAACTCCAGACTCTACTCTTTAAACTTTAAGTTAAGTGCGCGTAAAGCGTTTTTTATAGCCGGCATCAGCAAGTAAAGTTCGCCGTGGGCGTTATGCATATATTTGAAAATCGATAGCTTCAAACAATCACAACTAAACCGAAAGACAGCATATACCCGGTGTCATCGAAAACCAGAAGCTTACCATACATAAACAATAAGTCTGTGCAATTTTTTTTTCAGTCAGCTGATCACCTGATGGAACAAGGAGATAACGAGTACGTCTATAGAAAAAAAGAAGAACGAAGTGGCGATAAAGAGCAGCAGCAACTCAATATGGAATATGTCACAGCCTTGCTGACACCGTCCGCTTGCATGGTACATCCCTACCGTATCGGCTGCCTGTTGCACGGTTTCACCTCCCCGTAAGTGCGGGGATGGGACATGTCCATTATTCACGAGGCCCTTGGAAACGGTTCCTGGCATCAATGCCTGGCCAGCACCTTGCCAGTTTGCTTGGTACTATTGGATACAACACCAGCTAAATATATGTTGCAATGCCATCCTTAGCCAGTTCCTAGGGTCTGCTAGTATGACATTTTTCTTTCTTTTCTTTTTCTATTTCTTTTTTTCTTTTTTTCTCTTCTTCTTTCCTTGCTTTCCTGTCTTGTCTTTTCTTGCTTTTCTTGTCTTTTTCTTCTCTTTGCTTGCCTTTTTCGTCTTGTTTCGTTTTTTTTCTTCTCTTTTCTTTCCTTTCCTTTATCTTCTTTTCTTTTCTTTGTTTCTTTTTCTCCAATTGACTTATATGTCTGTCGTGCGTATGCGTAGTGATAGATACTACGTGTAATATATACGTGGTAGTCTTCCCTGGGTGGCAATCGGAATATTTGGTTTCTCCAGGCGTGAGTAGCGAGACATATGCACCGGCCTGGACCTGGCACATCGTAGACTGACTCCCGATTTCACTTTTATATGTTTCTGGTGGAGGCATGAATTGCGTCAGCTGTGATATATGCGTGTACCACCTTGGGTTGTGTGGGTTTTTCCCTGGGGTATTCCTCAGCTCCAGAGTGACTGGAGCCTGTCCTGTGACCACGGACTTGATTATGCGAGTTAATGTGAGAACAACAACAACAACAAACAACAACAACAACAATGTTGCCAGCTAAACGGATGGTACCAATACAAAATGCAGGCTGTCCCAGACTACGATACGTGGACGTTGGTATGGCCTGGAGCAGTGTGTCGCTAGGAAAGCTTTGGGACGAGGTTCAGTGGCTTTGTTCCGAGTGGCTACTGAGCAAAGTTTTTGGCACCCGTTTTATGAGCTACTTTTATAGGCCCTGCGTGATGCTCAAATTTCGGTTCATGAAAGTGCGCTGCAAGTTTGCTGCTCGGGGAGATGGTGCTTCAGCGGTTCCCCGCGCGGAAGCCTGTTTGGCATAGACGCGCCACCGTCATCCCGTACGCTCGCCTCCTGCCTTTCTTGACCTCACCCTCTCGCAATCTCACCCTCCACCTCGTCATTAGCGGTCGAATCATCGCAAATGATAATTTCGATCATATCGTGATCAGTTCTTCTTGCAACGCGCACGGCGAGGTCTTCACGGGAACAACTGAGTGCCTCCTGTGTTTTGACCCACCGCACCACCTGCTCGATTCACCGCCTGTCGCTACTGCAGTGGAAATTGTGTCGAGATTTGTCCGTTGGCGTTTTGGCTTCAATCGTCAAGAACACGACTGACTGCCGCGGGTCAAACGGCAGCAGCAGGCAAATACAAAATTATTTCAGCAATTAGAGCTTGTATGTACCCATTCAAAGTTCTTGAAGTGCCGAAACAGGCCGATGCGTATAACAAAATTGAATGTATGTTTATAGGTACGAGCTTCCCCTTGAGGATGTGGATGGCTTGAAATCCTGGGGATGTCGCAAGTTGAAAAGGGGAACATAGGCGTTTCTGTGAGCTGCATAGCAGGTACCGCAACAGCATTGAAAAACTTTTGAAACCTTCTGTAAAGAAAAGTAATTAGCCACCGCCCAAATTGCCGGGCAAGTAACACCGACTTGCCCAGACAAGTTTATAGTTTACTCTATAAAAGATATATCTGGCATGGCATGATGTATTACGCTAATACCAGGTACGTCTTAGGAAAATTATTATCACTGAGGTGGCGCCAAGCCAAGCTGACGGAAACATCTAAATCAAAACGACTGTTTTTGCTGCCGCCGCTGCTGCTGCTGGTGCTGCTGCTCATGGCGCTCACACCATCTTTCTTCAAATTTGTTGGTCATTCGATACTCAAACTGGCCCGCAACCTTTTCGCGTCCCCGGTCTCCCTGTTCATCTGCTTGAGCTACATCTTGCAAACCAGGCTTCTCTTTGAGAAGAATACCTGGCTGTTCCTCGTACTTAAAATTGCCCCTCCTTATCACCTTCAAAAATCACCACAACGATATCGTCCCTATATTTTTACTCGCAACCAACGTCAAACGACCCATCTCTTCCTCCAGACTTGCCACTTGCGCCTGCTTCGCCCTCCCCGTCTTTGCCTCTACTTCCAGTACCGCTTGTGCTTCACGCGTTTCCGCTTCAGCGCGCTGCCTACGCTTAAGCTCCTGGGCCAACTCGGCCGCTACGTTGCAAGTATCCACTGTACTTCCTCAGATGGTTGTTTTGTTGCTCGGCTTGTTTTTTTCGCCGGACCGACGAGATTCGATCTCATGACATTTAGTATTGGCCGCGTCATGTGCTCGCGTCGTGTCGCTGTGGCGTCGCTGCAATTTTTCATAGTCACCACGCTGCGCGGAATTATCAGCGCCTCTGATCTTCGCCACCTCCGAGAGCGACTTTGCCGCGCGAGCGGCGAAGTCATCGTTTATTGTTTTCGGAGCTGTTCTTTTTTGTTTTGATTTCTCCGGGGTCGGCTTTTTTCGCTGTCGTTTGCTTATATATCCCAACTACAACATACTGGGACGGTGATCCTCCTCGGCCAGTGGGCGGCTTGGGGTACGATTTATTTCATGGTGTAGGCCAATTATAAAGCTGTTATTTATATCGAACACTTTGATAGATGCATTACTAAACATATACCCGCCCCGCCAAAGCTTCGAAGACCTCGAAAACTTTACGTTTCCGGTCTGATTGTGGTCGCCAGACCTCGGGTCAATAAACGCAATCCTATAAATATTAAAATAGGTGTTTTTACAGCTTTTCCGAAAGTGTGAAGACCTAGTGCGTTCTGTAGACGGAGATTTGATGGTCTAAATTCATGTTGGATTGAGCCTGAAGGGAAGGTTGATCCTTTTCCTCGGGTTTTGCCTCTTGCTTCATAATTGTGTCCAGCATTTAATCAAATTCATCATGCTACTCTTTCGTGGACGCTAGATACCTTACGGGCAGACCTAACTGGTAGGCTCCTGGGGGAGGACTCCTAAACGAACGGAAGGGTTCTTTCACGTACGCCCTTACCGCGGAAGGGTGTGAGTTCATTTTCATGGGGCGCCTGTGCTCTCTCGTGATGGCCTTTCTAGTATGAAGTAAATTCGTGTTTTAGCGTTAAGGGAAAGTTGATCATTTTCCTCCGGTGTTGGTCTCATGCTTAATAATTGTGTCAAACCTTTCATCTAATTGATGTGCCATTTTTTCGTGGACGCTAGATACCTTCCGGACATACCCAATTGGTAGGCGCCTGGAAAGAAGGGCCTAAACAAACAGAAGGGTTCCTTCACGTACGTCCTTACCATCGAAGGGTGCGACCTCATTTTTCAGGGAGCCCCCTAGTAGGCCCCAATAATACGAGGCAAGATGTTGTTTTCATTTTTGGGCATGAAACAACCATGTGCTTAAAAGCTCCGCGTTCTACAGGTTGAGATATATTGCACAGTTTAATACACACTGTCACACCTTTCCTAGAAGTAGTATTAGCACCGCAGTGTTTGCGTTATCACGAGTGTACACATTGCTTGCTCGATGCTGGTTGGTTTTGCGCTCGAGAGCGCTGCGAGTCGTACTTACAACAGTACCAACCTTTTTACCGACCCGTTGCTGCCCCCCCCATGATGCCTGTCCGTGCCGGGGGTCTGTCTGCCAAGCAGGTAAACGTCAGGGATAACGTCATGTGGCAAACCCCTCTTCACCGTGTTTGCTTGAACGCTCATCGCGACACTCGTGGCGCGACCATGAGCGACGTTGAGGAGCTTATTCTTTGGTTGGTAAGAGTTAACTTCCTTGCTTGATTGTAGCTTCGTGGCGTTTTTGTCTTGGGTTAGTGGCGTGGGGGGCCGAAATGCCGCCGCGGGAGACGAATTCCGCTCTGGTATGCACTGTATTAACCCCCTCCTTTTGGTATCTGAGTCGTCTCGATTTTACGAAGCTACCGTAGACGACCAGGCCCCCATATAGCCGAGAGGAGGGCGACCCCGGATAACCGTTGGAGGCTCCTCCGGGGGACGCCAGTCAAGGCGCTGGCGGATGATTTTTACGCGGTGCTTTTCAGATCCCTGATCTGAGTCACAAATATCAATGGGCAAGGACTACCGCATGGAATATACGGGTAGAGAAAATACATGAATAGGTAATTAGCATGGATTCTATTGTTTGCTATTCTGAATTCCTCATGCGACTTGGGAAATACTTGAGCATCTTGGCAGATGTTCTTTACGGTTCGTTGTTCGTTGCTTATCCAGGTGGAATCGGGAGCAGATTTGACTGCAGTCGATCGATTCGGAAACCACGTCGAGGACCTTCCAGCAGCGACCGAACAAGACTCCTTGATGTCCTCGTCGCACGCAAAGCTCTGTGACGTGAGAATCGGTTCACGATATTTCCTATTCCGGATCTACGTCGTATCGACGAACATATGATGTTAAATACTGTCGGTGTTTGAAAGTCAGCGTGTTCGCCCTCGCCGACGCCTACGCACCACTCATGGTCTTTGTTGTTTGTTAATCAGTTGAAGCCACCACGGCCTCTCCACGCTATCTAACCATACCTGGCCGAAGTTTGAAGAGGCCTGCAAAGTGATTACCAGGGACTGTCAGTAAAACCCAGCGCGTAGAGCCATACCTGGGATACATGGGAAGATGCAAGTATGCGCCATGGGGAGCGAATGTGCACGCTGCGAACACAAACTTAGTACCAGGTATGAGGCACACGCCGGATTGTCAAAAGCCGGTAGAATGGACTATGGCATGCTCGTGACACTCTTGGTCAGTCCAAGCCTCTTTGAGCGATCACGGTCCAGCCGGGATACCGCTTGTTGTTGAATTAATTATTGCTTCCTGTATTATGAGTTTCACATCCTCATTGTAAAAACAAAAGACGGTCAGTTCTTCCTCATGAAGCCCGGTACGAACCGTGCATACGCGGGATAGACCCATGTTATGATCAAACATAGATCACTTGCAAGGATCTGCTTGATCTACACAATTTTTCACGGAGATATCTACAGAGTCTAGATGATATGCACATCTTTCAGCAGGAGTGATTTACAGGGTGTGTTAATTTTTTCTTGCCTGTACCCAACGTTTTTAGCACACTGCACTCAGGTATGATACGATCCATGCGATATGTACTCGTTTCCATGTGATGATACGTAGAGTCTGCATGCGGTATAGATACGTCCTAACTCACTGATGTGTAGCTGGTACGATCTAGGCCAGACGGATCATATTCGTTCCGACGTATGGATTTGTGCGAAACGCTGCGCTAAAACTCCACCGCCCTGGCCGTTACTTCCACGTCACGAAGGAGGGAGGATTTGCAGGGCCTCACTCGCAAGCAGCGAACAATGAGACAAGCATTTGGAGCCGGGGGGCGTCCAGTACGCTAGTCTGCTGTCTCCTGTGCTCTATGACTCCGTGCGTGCTGAATTCGGAATCTTATGTAGCGTCCTCTGAACTACCAGACCGGGTTCCTCGTATACGAGAATCACATACTACCCTTTTTTTTGTTCGCAAAGGGCCAAGTGACTACCCCTATGCCCTTGCTCGCCAAATCGCTTCCTCCCGCGCGCTCCTGGCAGCGTCGCTGGTCTGAACCGTATCGCAGTTGTAAAATAATGAAAAGGGCCTACTTCTGCGATCAAGGCACCAATATTTCTTTTCGGGGTACCCATATTAGTTGTCCGAGCTGCTTCGGGCAGAGCCGGACGAGGCGATTGCCCTCCACAAGGGCCACCTATTTGAAGTGTTTGCGTAGGGGTTTATGTTGTTTTTTATTGTTTCGCAGCCAAAGGTGTCTTCCGTGACCACCCAGCTTCGACGCTTTGCAGTATTGGGTCACGGTTTTGGTGGCCAGGCTCGATTCGCGACCGGTTTAGGTGCACAAAACCTTCGCTGTAATTCATCGGTGATTTGTCCCTGCCCCAAAGTTGGTCGCATGATTTGACTCATGAGACCCCCTCATCCCCAATTGTTCCGACGACTCCGGGAAACCGGACTTGATGTTGAGGCCAGATGATCTCTTTGGCGAGACAGGAGGGAGCAACAAAGGAAGGCGCCAGAGAGAAGTTACGGCGGCGCAGCTCTGTTAGACGCAAGGGGACTGGTGATGTTAACGTACAGGTGCGACTTCCTATGTTACTTGTTCAGATCCAACATATTCCATTATGTAAAAGTGAAGTGGATGGTTGTTGCGACCGCTGTCGATGTTGTTGCACCGTGGATTGCTCCCGTAACTCTTGGACTACTAGCGTCTATGAACAGACCCCGCCGGGGTCGGCGGCGGGGCCATGTTGCTAAAACTAAATGGCCTCTCGACGTACCCATGAGGTTATGCTACCTGCTACCTGCGTTATATCTGTCATTGCATCTTACAAAATTCTCCGCTGAGGCGCATTGCTTAGGGAAAGAAGCCTAAGACTATTCCACAATGAAAGGGTTAGCCGAATGCGTTCGCTTCAACACTTAGGGATGGGATTGAAGGCCGATTTCGACCCTGAAACGCAGCAAGCTAATGTTGGTGGCAACGGCCATCCAATTTTTTTGGGGTTATATATTTAACCCGCCCGCTGTGCCCGTATCTACCAGCACTCGATTTTTTACTCCATGTCAGGTCAACGTTGTATATGACATTCCTCGACACGGGAAATTAATTGTATCTTGACGTTTGATAGACACGTCGGACTGGTACGTCCAGCGCCGAGTACTGGTTATTGGTGTACAGTAAAGTTGACATTTACGTCTTTATGTGCCTAAAAGTACTTTTAGTTTTGGTTCCCATTTACGCTGTGCTTTGTTTGTCAACATGTTATGCCATGACTTGGGATTTTCCCCATGGAGTGACACAGCCCGCGCTTAAATCCATCGAGCACCGACAGGGCACCATTTGGCAAAAAATCGTCTCTCGGTTCACTTTTTTGCGGACCACGAAATCAATTTCTTCTAGGCGATGCTGAAAGTTTAGCAATATAAGAACCCAGAACCCACCTGGGCCAAGGAACAAGGGGAAAGGCTGTCGCTTCCCTCAGAGAGACTAAATTGCTACACTGTGGAGCGTGCGGAAGAATCGTTAGCGGTGGCATATCGATTGATTGTCATTAGACGCCGTCGCGTCGCCCATCACAGCAGCCGAGGGCAGCTGTGACGAGCACAGCAGAATTCCAGTGTTGCCGAGACTGCTGTCCCTTTTGGGGCGTACACCAAGTTTGCCCTCCGGAAGGTGCCTAGGGCAGCAAGGGCCTGACGCATACTGAAGGGTGCATGCAATTGTTGCTTTGGCGCTTAGTTTGGTAATCTCCACACATTCCCATGGCCGAGTGTTGTGTTTTTGAGAAAACACACAACACACAATATCGCACGTACGTACATATGTTGTGCAATACCGCGCCATTCTGTTGTTTTCAAAAAGTAAAAGTATAAACAGACAGGCGCCCAGCATGACCTAAAAAAGTTCAAAACACAAACAAAACGAATTCATGTCCTCCAACTCAAAATCGGTCGTCGGGACCGATTAACCATAATACCAAATATACTCTTTGCCTTTCTATTGGAACTGGATGGCTCGTGCGCGAGACGCGCGACACAGTCGCCATGCCTGATGCATCCCTTGTCCACGAACAACCTACCTGCTACCTCGCAGCACAACGAAAGCAGCAGTGTTGTACTATGGGCGTGATTTTAAGGACCATTGAGTATGTAAATTACTACTCCATCGTGCCCTGTATTTCCGCCTAGGCTGACACGATCGATCAAGACATACGCCAGTAGAATCCCAGCAGCAGAAAGGTGCGCTTTCGTCGGTTGACAAATAACATGCTCTGACGAAAGCAATTCGCCGCAGTTTAGCGTAAATGCGCCACGCGCACATATAGTTGCCTGCTGCCGCTGGGCGGCAGAGTCGTAGCGTTGCTCTCTCCGCGTGTTCTCTGTTGTCTCTCACCTGCGATCTTGGCCAAATTAAACAGAAAATGTTACCGTGCGTAAAAAGCTGTCTGTGAAAGTAAATGTTAAGACGGTAATTACTACTCCAACGAACATTATATTTTCGGCCAGAGTGACACGATCGATGAAACACACACCCAACAGCAGCTCAGCGCCGAGACGTGCGGTTGGTCGGGTGACAAATGACAGGCTCTGACAAAAGAAACTCGCCGCAGTATAGCGAGGGTACGCCACCGCACATGGTGTTGTCTACTGCTGCTGCTGCTGGGCGACAGGATCGTAGCGTTGTGCTCTCTGCGTGTTGTCTGTTGTCTGCCATCTGTGAAAAAAAAAACAGAAAATATTTTATACGAAAAAACTTTCCATCATTGAATTCGTCTTATCTATCCCCGCCGGCAAAAAAGCTTGGAGAGCTTGCCACGCGCGACACACGGCACGGATCGCGCCGAAACATCGACGACAGCGACCGCACGGTCGAGTTGTATCCACCCTTTTGCTTTTTGGCTAAAGTGGGCGTACGTAGAGGTCCGAAACCAGACCCAAATTTGACCAACGTATCTACTCACATTGGATCTAAACCTGTTTTTGCCTTGTGTCGTGGCTTGCCCCAAGCTTGTGATTTCGAGCACAGCCTGACATTCAACTTGGAGCAAGACTCAATCTGAGCAGCGCACACAGCAGCATCGAATGTCGTTCGAGGTGATGCAAGCTGCCGCGCCAGACCAAGGTGCCGGAGGACTTTCGGGTATGTCATGCACAAGGGACTGTTGTTTTGGAACTGCTAAGAAACTACGAATACACATGCCCGAACATAATACCGATGTCCGACAAGGATCCGCCAGTAAGGTGTGACCAGCGACACGTGCGTGTGAATGCTGCTGCTCTACGCTTCACTCTTGGTGTGATCCATGGTTGATGGTGCAGCAACAAGCGTTCGTGAATATGCTGGCGAAACCGCGAGTGGTAGCAAGCAGACACCTAGACTTCTTGTGTGGCGTGCGTGTTCACCTGTGGTGTACATTTTCTTTAGCTACGAGGGTAGTGTTGGTTGGATGATATCCTTAAAACTCGGAGTAACGACCACGTTACAGTTGTTTATCTATTTTTACGTCTAAAAAGTCAATTCCCACCCCTATCAGTACTAAACGATTTGCCTGTGTTGCCCCAGTAGTAGTGGTCATACTAAATACTAGTGGTACTCACGAAGTATGCCAGCGCCGGCCGGTATAGCGGAGAAAAACAAATTACTGCTGTACCAGGTATGTACTAAAAAAAAAATAGCAGGGCCATCTCCCACAGGCACAAAAACACTCACCAACGAATTGTACCTCACGTTCCACCCACCCACCGACCAAGCCATCTACCCATGCACCAATCCATCTTGAAATTGGTGATGGGATGTTTGTATTGAAATGTTGGTGAGAGCAAGTTCTTGTGGGGGCGACCCATCCCTCACAGCACGAAACAATTAACCCACGGAGTGGGCCCACCACCCACCCACCACGCACCGACCAGCCCACTACTACAACAGAGTACAGCAGTGCTGCAGTACGTTCTGTAGGTAAACCGGGATTCTAATACTGTAATTTGTGTGGATTGTAGTAGTCTCAAAGTTAGTGTGAGGAAGTTGTTGTAGGGGTGACCCACCACGCACAGCACGAAACAATGAACCCACGAAGTGCAACCACCACCCACACACCACCCACCGACCAACAACCCACTACTACAACAGCAGTGCTGCAGCACACGTACGGTAGGTAAACCGGGATTTCAATACCGAAGTTAGTGTTGATTGTATTAGTCTTGAAGTTGGTGTGAGGAAGTTCTTGTAGGAGCGACCCACCCCCCCCCACACGAAACATATAACAGCAGTCCAGCAATAAGTACTGGTACGGTAGTAAACAGGGATTTTTATATTGAAATTTGTGTGGAGGGGCGACTGAACCCCCACAGCACGAAACAATTCACCCACGTACGAAACGATCCACGAACTCACCAGGCACCACCCAGTGCAGCCACCACCTAGCCACCACCCACCGACCAACCCACTACAGCAGTACAGCAGTGCAGCAGTATGTACGGCAATATACCGGTACGCTAGGAGCATTACGTTGTGGGGAGGTTCGTTTTTTTTACGACCCCCTGACATCTCGGGGAACGAGTGAGCCGTCACCCACTTAGCACCTACCACCCACCCACCGACCTACCGACCACAGCAGTAGAACAACAGTGCAGCAGTACGTACCACACGTCGGACAATAGCCTATTGAATATGTCTATTGGTCATATAATAGGTTGGGGTATTGCACATCGATACCTATTGTCCCCTGCAATAGGAGGTCGAAGCTATCTATCGTTTCCTATTGTTTCGACCAATAGGTTCCGACTGATTTGTGCAAAAGGCTATTGTGTCTGGGACGGGTACTTGAAAGCGTCCATCGTTACCTATTTATTTGTTCAATAGGTTCAGAGAATTTTGTACCATAGGCTACTGCATTTCGGATAGGTCGTTCAAAGTGTCTATCGATACCCATTGTTTCGACCAATAGGTTCAGACTGATTTCTGCAATAGAATACTGTGTTGGGATAGGTGCTTGAAATTATCTATCTATACCTATTTATTCGTACAATAGGTTCAGATAATGCTTCGCAATAGGATATTGCACTTGGGTTAGGTGTGTTAATTTTTCCATCGATACCTGTCCCCTACACCAATAATTGGTCCAGGTAAAGTTGTACAATAGGCAAGTGTTCGTGTGATTGGTAGTATGTGGTTTTTCCGTCGATACCTGTTGATCTGAGCAACAGGTTCGGAGAGATTTGTACAATGGGCTATTGTTCTTGCGGCAGGAGCCTGAAATGGTCGATCGACACCTATAAATTTGACCCATAGGTGGAGACATATTGGTACAAAATGTTTTTTTTCTTTTATTACTCTCATAATAGGTATTGGTTCAGAGAAATTGGTGCAATAGGTTAGTGTTCTTCGAATCAGGGTGACAATAGTAGTCGATCGATGCCTATTCGTTTACCGATTGATCAAAGTATGTTGTTACAATAGGCCAATGTCCTTCGGATAGGTATGTGATATTCTCGAGCGATGCCTGTATGAGCTGACCAATAGGTTCAGCTAAAAATACTGCGATATGCTATTGTTCATAAGATAGGTACGTAGTGTCATCGAAAACAAGGAAACCAAAAGATAGGAATAAATTCGTACTGCGTTCTAAAAAATAGAGAGGTTTCCAAGTGCGTGGATCGAGCAAGAGTCGCTTTCGCGGCATGAACATATCCGCGATGCAAAAGTCGCGTTTCATTACCCCTGACCGGGCACAACCAAATACTGACTGTGCCACTGCTCGGAGCGTCAGCGGTAGCTCTTTGCCGTGCACACGCCAGTAGTCCGCGGCATTCTCCTCCCTTTGGCTCTCGGGAATCTACACGCGATGCAAGGGAAATTAAATGGGCGGGGCTAGGAAAGGTGTGCACCGTGAGTAACGCAACCAAAGACAAGTCTGCACGAGCCATACCCCCTGTGGAACTGCTTCCGTTTGGGCAATAAATATTGATAGTTCCCTTTCAAAACAATACAGTTGGGCAATAGACATTGGTCGATACCCTTCCAAACATATTGCATTGGGCGATAGATGTCGATCGATACCGTTGAGCAACTATTGTGCCGAGCAATAGGTATCGATTTGACGACCTGGCAAACCTATGAAATTGGGCAATAGGTGTCGATTGATGACAATGTGAACATATATGAACTGGGCAATAGGTATCGATCGATATCACTGTGAACATATTGAACTGGGCAATAGGTATCGATCGATATCATTGCGAACCTATTGCATTGTCCAATAGGTATCGATCGATGGTGGTACGAAGATATTGCCCGAACAATAGGACCCCTCCCGATAAAAAACTCACCCATATAGTACATTACAAGTACCAACAACGCAGCTTGCAAAGATGAGTATTGACCCGAAATTCGCCGAACTCACGGCTGACGTCCTTAAAATGTTGTTGTAAAATATCCTATTAGTTGAAAATTTCAAAGCTCTGTTCGTGCCGAAGACACCTATCGACAGACACATTCATAAGCGTATTGGTCGCACGATAGGCTATTGTGGCCGCTGCACTAATCCTATTGTTTCAATACCCATCGATGTGCCCCGAACCCAACCGATTGTGGCCCGCAATAGGTATCGATCGTCATAATTTCCGACCTATTGATGTTCCAATAGCCTGTTCGATAGGGTATTGTCCAAGGTATAAGGCAACCGAACGGCATGCAAACAGGTCGCTGTAGAAAACAAGAGTAGATGGTACTCACCGCCTTGTTGTTTAAGCCATCCACCCGCAGCTTCTCGGGGCATAACAACGACCGATAGCGCCGGATCCGAGCATGTTTCGCTTTGCTGAAGGAGCATGCGGCGTGGACAGGGAAGTTCTTCACAAATTTGAGTTGGTTGAACCCTGAGGGGTTGTCATCGAAGGCCTTGCTGTCCGAAACCTCGTTCTGTTCCTCCTACCGTTCTTTTTTCCTGCATTTGTTCAACAGCGCAGCGCTCTTTTTTTGGTGGTCGTGCCGATTCAGCAGGCAAGGCAAGGCAAGGCAGAGCAATCCAAGCACTCTTCTGCATGTACATGCTTGGCACATGATTGTGCCCGTGGGGCACATATGCTGGCTGACACAGAAGGGATGGCGCCAAAAACAAATGCAACATCCCACTTTTAATACCTGGTGGTATTTAAATTTGTACATACGGATACGTGCATAGTATACCGGGTACAATTTCCAGAGCCAGGGGAAGTAAACTATCACCTGGTACAAACGAAGCACAAAATTGCTTTCGCCTTTGCGGGTATGAGCGCGGTATCTTTCTTAATTTATTATGATGCACACACAACCCATACCCGAAGAACATCGGCGCGAGACTCACTTCTCGGTCGGTGCCTGCAGCTGCTACAGTAGTGCTCTGGATGCCATCCATGGGCGGCATCCACCTGGTATTGCGTGGCCCTCGTGGTGCACTCCGATTGGAGCCTTAGCATTCTGCAGTTGTTACGACACTCGGCGCTCGCGAGGCAAGCCCCCGTCTGCCCTCGCTTGCGTTCCGGAATGGGGAGCTTGTTTGTTGCTGCGTTGCCGTCGGTTGTCGAGTCGAGTGGCCGCGGCCACATTTTCGTGTGCTCTCGCATGACGATTTCTTTCATTTTTTTGGTATTTTCCAACTCTATGCTTGGTGGGGAGCAGTTGTGGAGGTGATACTTCTTTGTTACCGGTAAGGTGATAAGAGTAAAGTGGACTGCTGTATGTATACCTATTGCCCGAAACAATAGGATGGTAGAATACCTATCGATACCTGTTTCCGCAACCAATAGGCATGGTAGAATACCTCTCGATACCGATTGGCCGAACCTATAGAATGGTGGAACGTTTATCGATACCTATTTGTAGAAACAAGACAAGAGCTCCGCTCCGCGGGCGGCTGACGCCGCCCGCTACGCTCGCGCAAGGCAAGGAAGAATGCAACTAAAAACATGTAAAGGGGGCAGAAAGAAGAGGCCCATGATTTGGTGCGAACAGCGATTTGATAATGCCAAGAGCTGCTTGTGCAGAGCAAATTCCCCTGTGGTGCTCAGCTGTGCAGTGTTATTGTTATCGGTGTTACGTTCTGGTCGGTAGTACGGGGGTAATTTGCGCGGGGGAAAAAACAGGGGGACCGTGAGAGATCAAATACATGTAGAAAAAGAGAAAAGAAGAAAAGTAGTACACAACAACACATATTATACCCGGTACTGCTCTATGTTCGAAAGAAAGCACGCAGCGCAGGACGACACAGCACCGCAGCGAAGGGCACGTCACCGCACGGCTCCGCACCGCGCTACGCTGCGCTGCTGGGCTATACGTATATAGCCGGACTGATTTGAGCTGGGCGTGCTTTGTGGTCCAACAGCGTAGTACCTGGTATGTACAAACCTGGTGTAGTAGTACCGGTACCTACTATACAAGCCTCAAGGTCTTCGTTGGTTCGAATCCCGGTGTCATCGGGAAAAAAAATGATCCCGATAAAACAAATACTAGATATCATTGTGACTATGTGGTCTTCTAGTAGATAGACTGTCCGCTTATTAGCCTGGTTTTCGTTGGTTGAATCCAGGGATCATCGGAAAAAAAATTATCATATAAAATTGATTTATACATATATATTAAATCATTCTTTGATGTCAAGGATTTGGTCAGGAGTTTTTTTCCGTCTCGGCCGAAGTATGCGATTCGCGGAACTGGAATTCTCGGTCGAATAGCTCGTTCGAGCGCCGCCCTCGGGGGGCGGCTCCAACGCCCCTCGCCCTGCCGTGTCCGTTCCGCACATCGATGTGAACGCGGACGGATGCCGAGCGAGACAAACGAGAAGTTGCAAAAATACCGCATGTCGAGGAGGAATTTCGGATATTTCGGATGTATCTTAATGTCTGCAGCGCCTGGATGATTTACAAAATTGGCATCATTTCCAAACGGTACTTGATAATGTTTGGAATTTTGCGGTGGCATACTCTCGAGCGTTAGTTTCTTTGCTGTACTTTTTTACTAGTTCGTTTGGTTTCTCGGTCGGCCTCTTTATTGGAAATTCAATTTTTTAGTTTGAGTTCACCTAAAACGTTATACAAATTACCGACGATATCCAACAACTTCGTGACACAAATTACCGACGGCAAGTCGTTTCGTGACAAAATAACTTCTAAATCATGATATTTTCACGTAACAGAATCTCGAGACAAAACCAAGCCGGTAGAGCCGTCTTTTCGGCCTTTGGCCCTGGCTTTAGCTCGGCCGCTGACACTCCAGGCAGCCTCTGATGTAGGCATGAACGTATGCGGTTGATTCGCAGCGAACTATCCCGCTGTGCTCGCTTCCATGTGGCCATTGTCCATGCCGTTTCATGTCACCTTCCTTTTGTTTCGAAGTCGTCGTCGTACGGTTGAGGTACGAGGAAACCTGTACGTACTGGGTGAGAACAGCAGTATATACGACAAGCATGGACGCCAACTGACGACATTGGCAAACACACAACGGCAGGTGTAGCAGCAGTAGTAGCGGAAGGGCAAAACCTCTAGCACATACTGCAGCAACAAGTAGCAACCAGAACCACAGCAGATAGCTCAAAGTGCAGTACGAGCGCCGTTGGCAAATTTGGTCCTACACGCATCACTTTGTCCAATTTATAACAACCGTTTTATGTTTATATTGATGAAGAACAGATTATTACATTTCCTGTAAGAATGATACGTCGTACGAGCGGACGTCCTGGTGTGCTGCTGCCGTGAGACCATCGAGCACACATCATGTTTTACTTAAACAAAAGCGAACAAGAGGCAGGGCACAGGGGCCCCCAACACAGAGACACGTGACAACCACGGCCAGCTGTCGATCGCGTAATTCGCCGGTAGTCCGTGCTTCGGTGGGTGTATCTGAAGTCGTTCGTAGTACTGCTGTAGACCGTTGAAAAACCACGTGGCATCCCGTTCTGGTGGCAGACTCGCCAGTAGACCCCCGAAATTCCTTTCCTTTCTCTTCTTATTTGTTCTTTGTTTCTTTTTTCCAATTGACTTGCGTCTGTCGGCGTATGCGTAGTGATAGATACTACGTGTAATATATACGTGGTAGTCTTTCTTGGGTGGCAATCGGAATAGTTGGTTTCTCCAGGCGTGAGTAATGAGATATATGCACCGGTATGGACCTGGCACATCGTAGACTGACTCCCGATTTCACTTTTATATGTTTCTGGTGGAGGCATGAAATGCGTCAGCTGGGATGTATGCGTATTCCACCTTGAGTTGCTTTTTTTTCCCCTAGGGTATTCCTCAGCTCCAGAGTGACTGGAGCCTGTCCTGTGACCACGGACTTGAATATGCGAGTTAATGTGAGAACAACAACTGAATTATTGCCTGTTTCTTGACCTTTCAGCTGCTTTCTGCACATTTGGTTTTTCTGCCAACACGATTTGAACTTTTTCGCGATTGTTTCTTCCTTTTTGTCTAGTAAGTTGAACTTCCATTCCACACTCGAGTCATCAAGGGCCCAAGACTCGAGACGAGACGAAGCGAGGTTATTTGCCCGCCCCGTCCGAGACCCAGAGCAGCGTAGGGCACCAGCTGCCAGGGGTGTGAGACGAGGCATGCACGGCATGGGCCAGTTAACGTTGCCTGCAACAACTGCCCGCCACAGTATAAACGCGCGGACGGACGCTGAGCGAGACAGGCGAGAAGTGCGCTTTTTTTTGTATTTTGGGCGGTATACGCCAGATTTATTCTTGGATCTTGGCATATAATGTAGAACTTCAATAAATGAGGGACAACTTTTCCAAATTGGCATCATTTCCAAATTTGAATCTAATTTTTTGCCCGGCGTCGCTTTTTTCATGGCCTCAAAGAGCTGTTAGTGTTCTCCTGGGTACTGCTAACTAAGCACGTGGAGATGGGAAAGCTCCGGAGATCCCTCTTACGAAGTCGGTGATAATTAATTAACGAACTCGAAAACGTATTCGATTGGTATTTTAGCATAACCCACTACTGAGTTACTGTGAGTCACGTGCAGTGGGTAGTGCTGTGTCGTGAGTTCGATTCTCACCGCCTTCATATTTGTCGTTTTTGAGCGTGCGCGCTGACGACATTATGAATGGTTATTTTGGTAGTTTGACATGTCATGTAGCACCACCCACTGACTGAGTCAAGTGATTAAGTAGCTCAGTGGGCAGCAGTGCTGTAGGATTTCTCGCTCAAGTCACTTTGTTCGAAGGGCGCTGCTCAACGCCTTCCATGTCCGTCCCCTATACCTGATCGTGAACGCATACTACGTACGGGAGGTAAGAATAGCGGGGGCGAATTTGGGTTTTGGATTCCTGGGCAGTTATTTGTCCGAGAACGGGTCAACGCGTGGCGTACAAATCAATGACACAGCAGCAATCTAAAGTATAGTAGTAGTCAACGATATATACCTGGTACGCTTATTTCAAATTCCGAGCTTCAAGAGCAGCAGTAGTTGTTGATGTTCTCACATGAACTTTCATAATCAAGTCCGTGGTCACAGGACACAGGCTCCATCAGTAAATAATAATGTTGACTGACACCATATAGGCCACACCTCTCTGGGTACGTAACGCGGCGTCAACCATCGTAATATCATACAATTTGGGGGGATGTAATCTTTATGGAAACATCCTGTTATGTTTTTATCAATTGTCAGCCGGCCGCCCCGGTGGTCTAGTGGTTTTACCCTCGAATACTTCTAACGTTTGGTTGTCCTTGAGTTCGACACCCACCACGATGAGATTTGACTTTATTTGCAAGAATGCACAAAAAAAGATCAACTGCTGAGAGCGCCTAGCAGCGTGGGTAGGTACAATTCGACGCGAGTCGACGAGGGAAGAAAATGCTGGATCCTCTTCGCGGTAAAAATGAAGGCACGTGCCGAAGTAGGGAGGGAGGAGGAGGGCCCGCTATGCGACCCCGGATCTGAGTTACTACTGGGAGGGAGCGCGAGAGTGGTGCGAGGATTATAAACGGGATAAAGAAAAAAAAATGTTGCAGAGGTATATTATTACTACCAGTAAATAGTATGTTAGTCTCTAGGAAATACGCACGGCACCGTCACCAGTCGTCATGGTATAGAGACACTCCGGATATTATGTATTGAGGGGACGCGTCCAATTGCGACAACGTGAAAGCACCCGCGAAGAAAAGACAGCAGACACACATATCCCGCCTTCCCGAGAAAAAACAGAGAGGAAGCGCTACGCCAACCTCCCGTACGAGCAAATCCACCCCCGCACCTATCTTAGACAACGCCGCCGCAACGAGAGATCGCTCTCCTCTTCTCCGTTTTCCTCCTCGCCCGCGACCACGCAGACCAATCAATGCGACATCCTTCACGTAACAAAGCTATCTTCTTCCAAAACTTCGCCGGCTGACATGGCCCCATGTCAACGTTTGATGCAAACCGACTTTGCATCCTGTCGACTTCGAACCTCCGTTGCCACGGGGACAGCAGTGCAGTCTCTTCATTAATGCCAAGGCCTCTTTCGTTTCGCCTTGAGGCGACGCAGGTTCTCAATACTCTTTTCGGTATTTTTGTTTGATAGACGCCAACTTTTACTTGACGGCGCATTTAACATAGTGTGTTTCGCCTATCCTTGCCTTCTTTTGTTTTATAATATTACGTTTTTTCCTGTCAAAGTATGACCTTCATAATCCCATGTTCGTATTAAACTCTCGGCATTACTTTAAAGGTGAATGAATGCCAAATCGGACAGCTACACCTTAACTTGTCGAAGTGCTGCCCTGCCCTACCCGTAGCATGGGCGCCGCCGGCGCCCATGCGGAGCCCTTTGGTGTCAGGGATTTGGTTAGGAGTTTTTTTTTGTCTCGGCCGAAGTATGCGATTCGCGGAACTGGAATTCTCGGTCGAATATAGCTTCGTTCGAGCGCCGCCTTCGGGGGGCGGCTCCAACGCCCCTCGCCCTGCCGTGTCCGTTCCGCACATCGACGTGAACGCGGACGGATGCCGAGCGAGACAAGCGAGAAGTTGCCAAAAAACCGCTTGTGGAGGAGGAATTTCGGAGATTTGGTTGAATATTGATGTTTGCAACGCCTGGATGATTTACAAAGGGCAATAACCAAAAACGGGTATTCCCGTTCACTTTCCTACCAAAAACGGGTACACTCTAAAATCAAGTGAAAAGCACACCCCACGAGCCACGCGATTGGTCAAAACAAAATTGTACCTGTTTTTGAGATATATTGTCCCGGGTATACCAGTAAATGGACACTATGGTTGGCTTTCACCCGTTTTTGGTTGTGTGTAAGCCAATCAGATGCCTTCATGTACATTACACCCAATCAGAGGTAATATTTTAATTCCCTCTATACGAACGTCGCTTTCGCTGGGTTGGAACGCCATCGTGGTGCCTTAAAGAAGGGAGGTCAAGAAGTTCACAGCAGCTTCGACCCCTTCCACATTATACACCACTTCACCCCTGTCACACACGTAGCTCTCTCCTTCCCTTCAACTCCGACGGGCGAGCACCGTGGCCACAGAGGGCAACTCGTCTGGCTCATCGTACCTGCGTGTAGGCTCTGTGTTTGGCAGCACGAAGGAACTTCGTTCGGCTGTTGCGCGGGCGTATCTGGCAACCGGTCATGGGTACAGGGCCTCCGGGAAAGGCAGTGGGTGACAGAAGACGCACTCGTGCTCCGGGGTGGCCGAGCCACCGAAACCGAAGCAGGATCCGTCGCAGTACTGCTTAATGATCATATCGTACAACAGTCCATGTTTGACGCGTACTATGTGGTACATATCGTAGTACGAGTACGAATGAGTGTGATCACAACAACAAATACACATATTTCATTATCGCTCGCTCGTTCGCTCGCCCGCCGTCCCTCTTGTTACTACTATAATCCATGATTATACTCTGTTTTGATGTGATGAATAGCTTAGTACATGTTTGACGAGAATACTCGTATACGTGATACATATCGTAGCACGAGTACGAATGAGTGTGATTAAGACAACAAATGCATGCATTCAATTACCAACTACACAATATGCATGTACCTTGTACGAGTACGCCTCATGTATAGCGTCAGCAGGCCAAAATACGAGATGTTTATCGATGGGCAGTCGCGTGGCTCGTGGGGTGTGCTTTTCACTTGATTTTAGAGTGTACCCGTTTTCGAGAAAAAAGTGACCGGGTATACCCGTTTTTGGTTATTGCCCATTTACAAAATTGGCATCATTTCCAAACGGTACTTGATACTCGTAATGTTTGGAATTTTGCGGTGGCATGTTTAACTTATTATTGTTTGGTCACAGATTGTGCACCAGGCGTTTAGTTGCACGCGTCTGGATGGTTTACAAAATTGGCATCATTTCCAAACGGTACTTGATAATGTTTCCGCAAATAATTCGTATAACTTCGTCGGGTGAATACGCACGTGAAAAAATTACATCTGCTACAGTCTGATAAGGTATTAGTACAACAACGACGGACAACCTACAAAAAGAAATAAACAAATAACGCGTGAGCGATGGCGTGCTTTTCGTAGACGAATGTGCATACTACGACATCTGCGAAAGGGTTCCCTACGGCCTGCAACGAAAGCGGGAATACAACTTTATTAGGAAGCAAAATTAGACGGACACCTTTCGCAAACAAATAAAAAATCCCTAGACAACGCACATGACGCAAATGACCAGCCGAATTGCGAGCGCACAAATAATTGCGATCTTAGAGTTAGTAGGGTTTGACCCAATAGGCCAAGACAGACACACATCTTGCCCGGGCTCGAGAGCAGGGGCGCCGATCTGTCAAAGGGCTAATCCAGCCGTCGCGGTCATTCGTTATTCATGGTGCCGCGCTGTAGGCTTCATACGTGCAGCGGTTGGTTGCGTGTGTGCTGTTGGGCCGTCATGTGCTTTGTGCGTGCTGGCCATGTGGCTGCAGGTGTGGTTGCAAGACGACACATGATACGTCCAGAAGAACGCGTGTTTTACCAGTAGTAGATCGCTCTAATAAGTCGCCTTTTTATATTATTGCGTTTGGTGCTGTTGGAGTGTTCATCATTTTGAGCGTGCTTGGTCTGCAGATACTGATAGTCTCAAAACTGATCTTTCATACGGATTAAGTTGTTTTGGGGCCTACCTTCCACAGAGTCGGGGGCTGTTGGTGATAGTGGTACGATTTCATACCGGTCTAGGATTATTTTTCTATATCCTCGTTAGGGCTCCTCTCTAAGTGAGTTCTATGTACATTGTGCAAGTAAGCCCGGAGGACCCATCGTGTATCTCACGCCGAGTCGGAGAGCTGTTTTGTGACTATGGTACGATCAAATATTGATCTGTCATACGGATTAAGTTGTTTTGGGGCCTACCTTCCACAGAGCCGGGGGCTGTTAGTGATAGTGGTGCGATTTCATACCGGTCTGGGATTATTTTGTTTGTCTTGTGTGAGGCTTGATTATCCACCTTTTCCCGTTTAGCTTGCCATTTCTCTGGTGTAAGTTCTCTGCGTTGAAAGTACCAATTGGATCGAGGGCAATTCTATTTCCCCTTTATTGGGTTGAGGGCATTCTATGTCCCCTTTAGCGCCCCTCTCTAAATCTGCATAATTCGTTCTTTATTTAATTCACCAGTGTAAGTGCCGCGTACATTGAAGTAGCTAATTGAGGGCATGCAGTGTCGTCTTTAGTTCTTTTCTGTGAGTGAGTTCTTCGTATATTTTGGAAACAAACATGATAAGTTCTTCGTCTACTGCTGTGGGAGTAAACACCGAGGGGTTTTACATGGCACAATCAACGGCGCCTTCCTTTTTCTCTTCCGTAAATTGATCATTTTCAACCATTCCGTCCGATACCTTTTTCATTGATGCCATGTCCTCTTTCCTTTCGCCTCAAAGCCCCGAAGCGAATCAGGTTCTCAAATTCTCCTTTCGGCATTTCTGGCCTACTTTGACTTGGCGGCGGTTTTAATATCAGTGTTTCGCCTATGCTTGCTTCCTTCGTTTATATGTTTTCTTTCCATCAAAGTAAACCTTTAGAACCTCATATTCGTATTAAACTCTTGGCATTACTTCAAGCTCCAATTACTTTATTACTACAACTTTTTTCGTCGAGTGCTACCCTTTCTTACACATAGAATGGGCGCCATGGAATGTCAAATTATGATCTATAGAACCTCATATTCGTATTAAACTCTCGGCATTACTTTAAACTTCCAACAATGTCGAATCGGACAGCTACAACTTTTCCCCCTTTTCCGCGTCCGAGTGCCGCCCTGCCCTACCCGAAGCATGGGCGCCGGCGAATGCCGGCGCTCATGCGGAGCCCTTGTATTTGTAACAAAGTAGTACTGGTAGATACCACCGCTGCTGCTGTGACATCGTGGTCTAGAACATAGACTGTCCGCTTATAATCCTGGTGGTCTTCGCTGATTCGAATCCGGGTGTCATCGAAAATAGAAATGATCCTCATGAAAAATCGATATTTATTTGTAAAAAAAAAATAGATAGCAATGTGACTTTGTGGTCTAGTAGATAGACTGTCCGCTTATAAGCCTGGTTTTCGTTGGTTGAAGCCAGGTGTCATCGGGAAAAAAATGGTTCTTATGAAAAAATCGATACTTCGTATATAAATCCATGCAGGATATTGTTGGTGCTTGCGGGGTGGGAGAGCTCCTCAGCTTTTCTTAGACGTAAATTTTTGCCCTTTTCGCGATAACTGGCGATGAGGTCCACCCGACGGCACGCAAGTCCCTCTTCGTGCTCGCAGACCCCTGCTCTGCTGAAGGGCGGCCTCGGCCGTGCCCAACTCATCTCTCACGCGGCTTCGATTTTTCCAGGATTCCATGTCTTTTTTGTCACTTGTTTTTTGTTTCTATGATACACGCAAAACGCATTATTCAAGATTCCGTTTTTTCCTTTAGACGACAAACCCGGATTTATATACCGGCTCCTTATACAACCTCGTGATAGCAAATATTCGCCTCTTATGCCGCATCGCACCAAATCGTCCAAAGATAGTTTCAAAAACCGGCGAGCTATTGTTCTACAAAGATTAATGGCGGACCCGCATCTACGGATAAATTTGCAAAATGCGATAGCAGCCAACCTTGCCTCTCCGACACCCAATGCCGGAAGCGTTGATGACGTGGCCTTATTACTGACCGTGACGCTACTGTCAAATGCCGCCGACATAGCGCCCCCTATTCGGCGCAAACAAGCACCGAGGGGCTGGTGTGCGACCGAGGAGACGAGAGCGGAGTTGAATGCACGATGGCAGGATAGGGAAGACGCGAGGAAACGGGTCCGTTCTGCTCCAAACTATCGTGGTCTACGGCAAGCCTTGAAGGCGACCATCAAACAGCTGAAACGCACGAGGGCGGAAGCTGTTCAGAGGTTCTTCGAAGATTACGTCAGCCAACTCGAAGGGCGTATCCGAGAAGGTGATCAGTTTTGCTTCTACATACACCTCAAGGGGATGGATGTGGAAGGGAAGAGGACGTTTTACTCGCAGTACATCAAATACGAGGAAGGTCAATTGGTGCGGGATAATGCCCGCATCCGCGAGCGGTGGGTGAGGTGGTTTCACAAACTGCTCAACACCAAGTCGCCGACCCTTGACCCGAGCATTGTGGACGAGCTTAAGCAGCGGCCCCCGTGCAGAGCACTGGACGATGTCCCTTCTAGGTACGAAGTAGAGGAGGCGATCCGTGCGTTGGCGAACCGAAAGGCGGTAGGGCCCGACGGTCTCCCGGCCGAGCTCTTGAAGGTTTTGGCCGACGAAGGAGAATTCAACACTCCCGGAAACTTCCACGATATCATCGTCGATGTGTGGAGGGGGGGTGGCGTACCGCAACAATGGAAAGATGCAACGATTAAGGTGCTTCACAAGAAGAAAGACCGGACTGAGTATGGCAATTATCGTGGCGTCTCCCTCGTGGCTCACGCCGACAAAGTACTCCGCAAAGTCATCGCGGGTCGCCTGAGTGACTATGGCGAACTCGAGAACATTCTGCCGGAGGAACAGTGTGGGTTCACACCCCAACGCTCGACGGTTGACATGATGTTCCTAGTACGACGACTGCAGGAACTGGCGCGGAAGAAGGACGACACACGACGCGTATGAAAATACGTGGAAGTGTGGTGAGCTAAAGCTTTATTTTTCCCCATCCGCCGGAGGATGAAAAAAAAAAAAAAAAACATCCCTTTGTACATGTGCTTTATCGACCTCACCAAAGCATACGACTACGTCGACCGAAGCCTTTTGTGGGATGTCCTTGCTCGTTTTGGCGTGCGACCGAGAATGCTGGCCGTCATCCGCCAATTCCACGACGGTATGCAAGCATGCGTGCGGCTGGATGATGGAGAGTGCTCGGATAAGTTCGACGTGGGGCAAGGTCTCAGGCAAGGATGCGTGCTCGCGCCATTGCTGTTCAACATGTTTTTCACGGTGGTACTGCGTGTGGCCGAGAAACGCTTCCTCGCTGATGCTGCCATCACGGACATTATGGTGCAGCTCCAGCGAAAGGAGGAAGGCGAGAAGAAGGGCACTTCACGCACAGGCAAAATCGACGGACGGAGGGGGAAGGAGGGGGAGGGGGTGCAGAGATTGTGGGGTATGCTGTACGCGGACGATGCGGGCATCGTATCGCGATCATCAGAAGGGCTGGAGAGGATGATGACGGTGATGGTGACTGCGTGCTCGTCGTTCGGGCTTACAGTATCCGAGGCAAAAACAGAGATAATGTGCCTGAAAACCAAAAGCGGGGGGAAGGTGTCCTTCACGATCAATGCAGCCGGCCAGGTATACAAACAATCCAGTTTGTGTACTTGGGCGGGGCTATCACCGCAGGCAGAGGCCTTAGCATTGAAATAACGCGACGTCTTCAGAGGGCCTGGGCGTGCTTCCAGCGGTACAAGATGGAAATCTATGATCGCCCGGGTGTGCGTTTACGGTTGAAGGTGCGGTTGCTGAAAGCTGAGGTGGTCGAGACACTGCTGTGCGGTTGCATGACGTGGAGCCCGAAGAAGCCTGACTATGACAGGCTACGACGGGTTCACTGCTCCATGCTTCTCCGATGCCTTGGATGGCGGAAACGGAAGCGCGACGACCACACCCTATCGTACGCCGACGCGCTTGCCCAGATAGTGCGCCAACGGAGGAGTTTGTTTGCGGGATTCGTGGCGCGTATGGGGGAGGAGCGTCTGCCACAGAGGGTGATGTTTGGGGGGTTTGTTGGGGGTAAGGGCTACTCAGGGGGGCAAGAGAAAGACTGGATGGATCATCTGAAGGAGGATATGTCGGTCTTTGGAATGAAATTCGAAGGATGGCGAAAGGCTGCTCAGAAGGCTGGCAGATGGTGTTGAAGAGTAGAGGAGAGAGCCGAGTTGTTCATGCGGAATTGGTATGAAACGGAGAGACGCAAAGCTGCAGAGCGACGCGCAAAGGCTGAGGCAGCGCCATCCACCGTTGGCATCTCTAAGCGGCCGGGGGGAGGGGGAAGGGGGGGGGGCTGGGAGGGGACTGGGTTAGGGGGGGAGGGGGGGAGGGGGAAAGGGAGGGGAGGGGGAGCGCCATGCCCAAGAGACTGAAGTCTGGGTTTGGCTATCATCGTATTGAAAGTTGTGGGCCTTCTAATGGCCGTCACAAGATAGCATAAGACCGCCCTGACTTCTTCGCCATGTTGCGTTCTCTCCCAGGTGCCATTGATGATGGACGTGATACCCTCTGTTAGCCCAATGCCATCCTCAGCCAGTTCCCAGGGTCTGCTAGTATGCCTTTTTTCTTTCTTTTCTTTTTCTTTTTTCTTTTTTCTCCCCTTCTTTTTTCCTTGCCTTGCTTCCTCTTCTTGTCTTGTCTTTTCTTGCTTTTCTTGTCTCTTTCTTCTCTTTTCTTGCCTTTTTCGTTTTGTTTCGTTTTTCTCTCTTTTCTTTCCTTTCCTTTATCTTCTTTTCTTTTCTTTGTTTCTTTTCTCCAATTGACGTACGCCTGTCGTGCGTATGCGTAGTGATAGATGCTACGTGTAATACATACGTGGTAGTCTTCCTTGGGTGGCAATCGGAATAGTTGGTTTCTCCAGGCGTGAGTAATGAGACGTATGCACCGGCATGGACCTGGCACATCGTAGACGGACTCCCGATTTCACTTTGATATGTTTTTGGTGGAAGCATGAATTGCGTCAGCTGTGATATATGCGTGTACCACCTTGGGTTGGGTGTGTTTTCCCTGGGGTATTCCTCAGCTCCAGAGTGACTGGAGCCTGTCCTGTGACCACGGACTTGATTATGCGAGTTAATGTAAGAACAACAACAACTGCTGATACTTGGCTGACATACACGTACATATACGAGTACGAGTACCACAGCAAGCAGTAACAGAGTATCATATACGATTATCTCTGTTTAGCATTCATACACGTGCGTGGTATTCAGCGGTATGATACTGCTGTTCGGTGTGTGTTGTTTCTGTTCGTATCATATCGTATGCTAAACAAGGGCTCCGCTTCGCGGGCGCCTGACACCGCCCGCTACGCTCGCGCAAGGCAAGGAAGACTGCAACTAAAAACATGTAAAGGGGGCAGAAAGAAGAGGCCCGAGATTTGATGCGAACAGCGATTTGATAATGCCAAGAGCTGCTTAGAGAAAATTGCCGTGTTGTGCGCAGCTGTGCTGTGTGCTTTTGTTACCGGTGTTGCGTTCTGATCGGCAGTACGGGGGTAATTTGCGTGGAGGAAAAAGCAGGGGGCCGTGAAAGATCAAGTACATCTAGAAAAAGAAAAACGAAGAAAAGTAGTACACAACAAAAATTAATATACCCGGTACTGCTCTATGTTCGAAAGAAAGCACACAGCGCAGCGCGACACAGCACTGCAGCGAAGGGCACGGCACCGCGCCGCACGGCTCCGCGCGGCGCTACGCTGCGCTGCTGGGCTATATATAGCCGGACTGATCTGAGCTGGGCGTGCATTATGATCCAACAGCGTAGTACCTAATGGTATGTACAAACCTGGTGTAGTAGTATGGGTATGTCCTATAAGCCTCAAGGTCTTCTCGTTGGTTCGAATCCCGGTGTCATCGGGGAAAAGAAATGATCCTCATGAAAAAAATAATATATATCAATGTGACTTTGTGGTCTTTCAGTAGATAGACTGTCCGCTTAAAAGCCTGGTTTTCGTTGGTTGAAAATAGGGGTCATATGAAAAAAAAAATATTTCATAAAAAAAATTGACATGTATCTGTAAAAAAATAGTACTGGTAGATACACCACTGCTGCTGTGACATATTGTGGTCTAGTACATAGACTGTCCGCTTATAATCCTGGTGGCCTTCGCTGGTTCGAATCCGGGTGTCATCGAAAGAAAAAATGAAAAAATGATCCTCATGAAGAATGAATATTTCTTTGTAAAAAAAACAATAGATGGAAATGTCACTTTGTGGTCTAGTAGATAGACTGCCCGCTTATAAGCCTGGTTTTCGTTGGTGAATCCAGGTGTCATCGGGGAAAAAAATGATATCCTCTTGAAAAAATCGATCTGTATTTTTTATATAAATTGAAAAACGTCAGCTGCGAGTACGACCGATTGAATGGTTGAAACTCAACTTTGCAAGCTGCGTGGTACAACTATGTTTCGCTAATATACAGTAGCAGTAGTTGCACGTAAAAAAATAGTAATGGTAGATACCACTGCGGCTGTGACATTGTGGTCTAGTAGATAGGCTGCCCGTTTATAATCCTGACCTTCGCTGGTTTGAATCCGGGTGTCATCGGAAAAAAAAATGATCCCCATGAAAAATCGATACTCGATATTTATTTATCAATTTTATTTGCAAAAATAAAAGAGATATCAATGTGACGTTGTGGTCTAGTAGACAGACTGTGCCCGCTCATAAGCTAGGTCTTCGGTGGTTCGAATCTGGGTGTCATCGGAAAAAAATGTGATCCCAATAGAAGAATCGATATATATATAAGGGTTGGTTCTCGAGAACACCGCAGGAAGGTGCGAATCTCCAAAGCTGTGTGTACAAGCGTCCCTCTCAGGCAACGGTCGCAGAATGTGGGCGGTGTTGACGATTACCGGACGAATAGAAGTGCTCGGTAAAGAGACAGAATCTCAGGTTGAGATGGGGACAGAAGGAAGTGTGAGAGGTGTGCGAGGGCGCGCCCTCGCACTCCTCTCGGACGAAAGCAACGGGCAACGTGCTGAGGAAGCGTCTGGGAAAACGTCTTGAGGTTCCTCGGGATGTTGAACCCTTCCTTGTGGCTTGGAGCGTTGGCGATAAAGGCATCGCTCCGAGAGACGAACTTTCTAGGAGAACGTGCGGAACGTTCCCGAAGGTTCTAGGATTTGTGTGCAGACGCAAGTAGGCAGGTTGGGCTAGAGTATTGTGACCCACATTACCCCCCAGTTTTGATGGTGTTAGAGCGCTCACTCCATCAAAATTCCAGAGCAATGGAAACACAGGCTCTGGTAATCCAACCTTCCTAAGACACTATTTCAAAGAGTCTCCTCAAAATCTTTGAAAGTATGTACGACGTAGACGTAAAAGGTTTCGGAAATACTTGTAGTAAACCAGAGTATTGTTCAGGATCGAATAACGGAGGAGTAATGACAAATGTGCTTAGCCAAACACAGCATTGCTGCGGCCTGCAGGACAAGTGGCTAGCACGGAAAATATACGCAAAGCGTATTGAAATTGTCGCGCGAAAGACGTTTTGACGGATCTTGAGTGTGCTATGCAACATTGACGCATCATGGCCAGATAAAAATGATGCGATCGGAAGCACTGACGAACAAAAATTCATGGCGAAAAGCAAAGCAGCCATATGAGTAGGCCGATGCTAGGTTACGGCATGTATGTAGCCAGAAGTCAGACCGAAGTTTGTTGCCTTTCTGGAGGTTGAAATGGAACTAAACCTCGCAGAAAAATGCACCCTGCAACAAACATGCGTCTCATTTTCAATCACCCGGACTCTTAAAAGCATTCCGGTGGAAAGAGACTGCCTGTGGAGCCAGTAGAAAAGAAATGGTGTTTGCTCGTTTGTTATGAACTTCGTCTCGACAAGCTCGGATCTTGTTCGACCCCCCTGTGGCTGAAAGCCACTCCGGAAAAAAAATATATGAGTAGTCGACTAATCATCTGGGTCTCGTGGAGACGAAGTGCCAACAGGCGACGTAAACGATGCAACACAAAGACGACTGATAGGCTATTCCACTCGGATTTCTGGCAAAGCAAAGCTCCTTATTGCTTAGAGTACACAAACTGATACCGGTTCCAAAGATCGTGCGAGGACACAAGGGCGCGTAAAGACGCGAGGAGTCAACTGGCGTACGACAGGCGCTATTGTACCTCACTAAGAAGTCAATAGAAAAAACATACATGATCAGTGGTCATACTTCAAAAACAAGATAACCCACGGGCACGTGTGCGCGGTACTTTGCACGGAGGACAAAAGACAAACGAAAATCAAAGGAAGCCATGGAGGGCTGCCGGCTACAAGATAATACCAAAACACGTGGGCGCCGGGCATCGGTTGTTGCAAAACCGACGCGATCAAATCACAAAGGAAATATATATATATATATATGACAACGCGCGTATACATGCCGTACGTGTTACCTTCGTCGCGATCCGATCTAGAATAGGTTTGCTTCTTCTTCCCGGGCGGGTCGAAAGCCGAAGGATTTTGTGACGGAATTACAGCACGGTAAGATTCGATCATCTCCTTGCATTGAGGGAGAGTGCTGTAGTGACGCCATACACCACATTGTGGTGGTTGACCTTTAAGTTTGAGGTGGTATTGGAAATTCTCCACCGACGCTGCACCTACCCCCCGCTTATGACCATCGATTGCTTGGATGACATACGGGCCGATAGTGACGGTGCGCATTGAGCCATCAAGATCAGGGACGGGTAGGGTGGTTCCAAGAAACATGTCATCGAGTGCCTTAAAGTCAGGGACAGGTGATGACCTGGGTTTGACGAATTGTTTCACCCGACCTAAGTTGACCGTAACTTCGGCCGGTTCGTTCGGTTTTGACACACGATAAATAACAGGGGACAGCTGAGCTCTGACGGTATACGGGCCATGCCAAGGGCTAACGAGCTTGGGGTTTGGTCCGTCAGTTTCGTGGTACGGGCGATGCAGTAATACTTTGTCGCCCACTTTGTAACTGGGGAAAGACAATCTTTTGTTTTCGGCGGCTTGCTTGTCCGCTCGTTCTTGTAGATTGCGACGGGCTAACTCGTACGCGAGCTGCAAGTTTTCTACAGTGCGGCGTGAGTAGTCGAGTTTATTTTGTGGTGCATTAGTAGAAGGGACTCCAAGAATGAGTTCGACCGGGAGAGTAGCCGTACGCCCAAACGCAAGATAGTGGGGAGTCTCCTCCAAATTTTTGGAGTAGGCCGTGTTGTGCGCGAACTGGACAAACGGTAGTAGTTCCGCCCAATTATAGCCAAGTTACTGTACATGGCAAGCATATTATGAACGGTACTGTGAACACGCTCGAGAACAGAGTTCCCTTGCGGACGATAAGCGGCGGTACGTGTTTTCTTGTACCCAAAGACAGACTGCAATTATTTCACGAGTTGGTGTTGAAATTCCTTCCCTTGATCGGAATGCAGGGTTTCTGGTGGGCCGAACACCGAAAAGACGCGGTCAATTAGATGACGAACCACCACCGCAGCTTCCTTAGACTTGATAGGTATCAGGATGAGGAAACGCGTGAGATGATCGATGACAGACAGGATGAATCGATTACCTTCCGACTTAGATTTGTATTCGACGAGATCCACCGCAACACCTTGAAACGGTCTGGTGACCGGTCGGTGCCCGGTAGGCAGCGTAGGTGATCGGTGAGACGTTTTGCGTCGTTGACAAGAAGACAGCTTTCAACATGTTCGGCAACGTCAGAGTGCATTGTGGGCCACCAATAACAATCCCGAACTTTGTCGAAGGTACCTTCAAAAGGCTAGGTGACCACCTGACGAGGGGAGGTCATGGCAAGCGTTGATTACAAGTGTTCTCAACGATTTCGGCACCACTAGCTGGCCACGAAAGATGTCCCGCCTACGTAGGTGGGCAGGGACGTAACACCGGCAAAGCAAACCTTCGTGGATGAAGAATTTACTCATGCTGGACTTTGATTGCTGGTGTGGGACGCGAGCCTTGGTAGGATTGGCTAGGTAGTCAAAGTACTGACGAAATTCTTTCCTCTGATGAGCAAGCAACTTCGCAGCATCGACGACGGGGAAGGCAGATATGGCACTAGCAAATAATTCGCGATCGCGTTCGACGGGTACGATCTCGTCTAAGTGGCCAGCGGACAGTTCGTATTTACGAGGGTTGGGGGGATGAAAAGGCTGATCATCGGGGACGTCACGACAGATAGCTGCAAGTTGCGGCTCGGATGGAAGTGGTTTTCCATTCACCTCGCTAAAAATACGCAACAGCGTATCCGGTACAACGTCAAGTTTTCCCGGAACGTGTTTGACGGTAAAATCGTAATTTTGAAGACAAATTGCCCAACGGGTGAGCATATTGGACGTGTCTTGCATGTGGTACAAGTACGTGAGAGCTTGGTCGGTACAACACGCAAAGTGTCGGCCCCATAGGTACGGACGCCAATGGGTGAGAGCCCATACGACAGCAAGGCATTATTTTATCGTAGGGCTATAGTGGCTTTGACTACGAGAAAAACGCTTGCGATATTACGCGACAATATCCAGCTCTTTGCCATCGGTGCTGCCCTTGGACGGTTGGGCTAGGAAAGCACCTACACCTTGCTCAGAAGCGTCGGTGTGAACGACGAAATCTCTCGAAAAATCGGGAAAGTGTAGGACAGGGGCTTCGGAAAAAGCATCTTTGAGTTTCTGGAATGCGGCATCTTGTGCCGAACCCCAGGCCTTTTTAAAACTCGTGCGTTTGACGAAGCTCTTTTGAGTCATTTCTACAAGCGGTGTCGTAAGGTGAGAATAATCTTTGACAAACCGACGGACGAAATTCGCCATACCCAAAACAGAACGTAAGTCTTTAATGGATTTTGGCGTGGGCAGGTCGTGAATCGCATTGATGCGGTCGGTACTGACGGAAATACCTTTCGCGGAAATGACATGACCGAGATAGTCGACTTCTTTCTGCCCAAATTGAATTTTGGACGGTTTGAGTGTCAAGCCTGCCACATGCAACGCTGCGAACATCTTCTCGAGAGAGACGAGGTGGCTTTCGAACGTGTGATTGATACAAATCACATCGTCCATGTACGAAAGGATACCGGAGTCAGGGCCAAGGTGGCCTAGAGCTAAAGACATGACGTGTTGAAACAGCCATGGTGCATTCGCTACTCCAAAAGGCATGCGCTTAAAACAGTACTTGCCTCTCGGTGTCGCGAAGGCGGTGCGGTCGACGTGCCCCTCGGCCACGGGTAGCTGCCAGAACGCGCTGAGGATGTCGGCGACTGAAATGTAGAGGGCGTCTCCGACGGCATCCAGGCAGGACTCGAGGTTAGGCATGGGCCAGCTCTTGCGGATGATGTGGCGGTTGAGGGTATGGCGGTATTCAACACAGAAACGAGGGCTGCCGTTGCTCTTGGCGACGATAGTACAAGGGCTACCCCACGGACTTGGCCGTTCCTCAATTTTTCCCCATTCCAACATCTCGTTGACACACTTGTCAATTACTTCAGAGGTGCGGGGGTTGGGACGGTATGGGGGACGATCGACAGGACGGTTGCCTTCCGGCACGGGGAATGTCGCTTCGGCGATTGTACAACGTCCTAATTCAGACATGGACAGAGAAAACAGGACGATATTTAGCGCATAAGTCAAGGACAGCATCCTTCTGCTCCTCGTTAAACGTGGAACTGACGAATAATTTAGACAGAGGACCTTCAAGGTCAGACCTGACGCGGCGAATATCCTCGTCAGAGACGGGGGTGTTCGCGACGGCGATGATATTTAATTAATCAGGGGTAACTACAGACGCCGTGTACAAATTGCCAAGATGCAAGCCTGGTAAAAGGCAGACACCATCGCCAGATGGGTTACATATTTGTACGACAACAGAGCCATCAGAAGCACTCCACGTAGCTACAGTACGGGCGACGAGAATGTTCTTGAAAGGTTCAAGTGTTGCGTCATCGGAAAAATCTTTCTCGGTTACAATGCGAGGTTCGACAACAACAGTGCGGTCTTCTGGCGGTAGACAATCAGTGTAAGCAACAGCAAGGCTTTCCCATTCCGGTTTGAGGTTGACTCTCTTACACAGAGAGACAGGAATGGCATCAGCATCGTGATGTACAGCGGCCACCGACATGTTTTGAGTGTGGTTCGCCGGGGAAGGATTGTTGCTACTGGACGACAGGACGGAGTCACGAATGCGATGAACAGCTGGTATCGTTGAACCAGTAGACGAAAATGACAGAGTTTGATTTTTCTAATCTAGGCGCGCTCCGAAGTCGGACATGACACCATTATCGAGGAGCATAAGATCGGGGCCCGAACAGGGGACGACTAGCGCAGTCACCGTACGGGTGAGCACGCTGAGGGTCAAAGGAAAATCAATAAACCCGACGACATTGATTGGCTCGCCATTTGCAGCGCGGAGCGCAACAGCGGCTGGGGGGACGGGATTAAGAGGAATACCTCGCAGGGTGGGATGGGACCGCACCCACGCGAGAGAAACAACCGGCACATCGGTAGCCGTGTCCACCGTGATGTTATTCTCGGGGACGTCGTCGACAGAGCCGGCGATGCGGACTCATCGAGACAAGAAAGACAAAGAAAAATCGATGGTTTTGTGCGCCAGCCTTGCACACGTGGTCTGAATTATGTTTTCTTTCGGGGAAACTTTTCCCTTTCACATTCCGAGAACGTACACCGAAGCGTGCAGGCGCTGTACATCTACTTGAGCGCATACCTTGACGCACTCGGGGACGCGAATACAAAAACTGGGGAATCAGGGACACCATTATCATAACTCAAGCTTCGCTTGCGCGATGAACGCTGACTCTCAACCTCCTCTACTTCAGCCTGTGGGGGAGGGACGACACGTAATTCAGACACACTTGCCACACGAAACAGCTTATTTGCTGCACCGTGAGGACGGGCACGGCACCTAGGCACGACATAACTACGATGACGGACGGGGACAAGGGGGACGACAAACTCAGGGGCAAAAGCGGCTACCGACGACGTGGAGAGTTTCCTCTTCACGCCTTTCCTGGCTACCAGGTACACCAGAAGACGACCCTACTGTTTCAGGCGCTACAACAGCAGGGCACCCCTAGTTGTCGTCGTCGTCGTCGTCGGGGGCGGGGGCTTTCTTGGAGCGCTTACCTCCGCCATTGCCGCCGCCCTTGTTGCGCTTGCTGGTTGCGCGCGCCCTGCGTGCGTCACGCTCCTCGCGTTGCCGCGTCCAGCACTCCTCGAGCCAGTGGCCCACCTTGCTCTTGCACGTCGGGTGCGCGCACTTGGGACGCTCCTTGTCGGTCCTGGCTCCCTTGGGAAACTTGTCGCCCATGGGGGACTTGCCCTTGAAGGACTTGCCTTTTGGCCCACTCGAGCCAGCCCCTCCAGAGCCAGAACCTCCGGAGCTGCAGCCTGCTTTGCCGGACGCAGCCCGCAGCGAGATTGCATCGTACTGCTGGGCGATAGCGGTGCGGTTCGGGAAGGTAGTAAAGGACGTGGCACTGACGTGAGCATTGATGCGACTGGTGTTGGAGCCAGTGAGGTTCGCGGCCTCAAGGCGACGGAGTTGAGCAACGGCTTCACACATTGTCTTGGAGTGTTGTTCTTGACTAGCAAGAAGCCTGATCCCCGGTACTACACCGTTGCGGAATAGTACGATGGACAGAGCAGCGTACGGGGAACGCCCCGGGGTTACACGCTGGACGCACGCTTCAAAACGAGTACACTCCAATTGAAAGCGGAGGGCATACGAGGCGACGGTTTCACCAGGGTTTATTTTGAACTCGGCGAGACGAAGGGCAGAGTCCGCTTCAAAACGAGTACACTTCGATTGAAAGCGGAGGGCATACGACGCGACGGTTTCACCAGGGTTTATTTTGAACTCGGCGAGACGAAGGGCAGAGTCCTCTACGGAGTCAAAGGGCATGAGACAGTCGAGCAGTGCAGTTTTCAGCTCCGACCAGTTCTTCGGCGCAGTGTGCGAACCCGGTGCGTCAGTGATTTCTGTGGATACAGCAGGGTTGTGCCAATTGAGGCTGCCGTCCATTATGTGCTGGTACAACGTGAGAACTGGCCCATCACAGATGAGTGATATGTTCTCGAATGCAACCTCGTCGGAGAGTTCGACTAACTCAGCATCAGACACACCAGTAGATACTCCTGCTTCGACGCGAAAACTGCAGACGAGACGTTACTGCTGTATAACCGAAATGACATCGACGTCAGCGGAGCCGGTAAGACGCGGAACCTGCTTAACGTCCCGTGACGTGATAACTACACGCTGAGACTTGGGCGACAAAACTTCAGCGAATGTCTGCGCAAGTGACGGGACGGAGGTCTCCTGCTGCTGTACAGAAGCGGCAGGAGACGACGACTTAGACTCAAAGCCAGCTAAGCTTACCAGACGACCCATCAATTCCATCGTTTGTGGAGACAGCTCCGCAATCTCGCCAGATCCCAGGTTGGTGATATCCTTGTTGACAATGGACTGGATCAGGTTGACCGTGGAGTCTATGTTCGACGGACCAGAAAGAAGCGGAGTGATGTTGGTCTGGTGGAAGCCGGAAGCACCTACAGCGTTGTCACTGTCCACGTCCATGGCGCTCGCGGGGGAAGATCCGTCCCCGGTAGCCTCGGCGGCAGCGCCGTCGCTGGTTGCGGCAGCGCCGTCGCCATCAGGCTCAGCGGCGTTTGCGGGGTTGTCACCAGCGGCGCCGTTGGTGGTGACCACAACAGTCCCGTCGGCGGGGGGAGCGGGCTGTTGGTCCCGGTTGTCCACCTTTTCTCCGTAGCTATCTGACATGGCTGAGATGAACTCGAGAAAGGCTCAATCAAAAGACTGCCGTCTGAACGCCAATAAGGGTTGGTTCTCGAGAACACCGCAGGGAGGTGTGAATCTCCAACGCTGTGTGTACAAGCGTCCCTCTCAGGCAACGGTCGCAGAACGTGGGCGGTGTTGACGATCGCCGGACGAGTAGAAGTGCTCGGTAAAGAGACAGAATCTCAGGTTGAGATGGGGACAGAAGGAAGTGTGAAAGGTGTGCGAGGGCGCGCCCTCGCACTCCTCTCGGACGAAAGCGACGGGCAACGATCTGAGGAAGCGTCTGGGAAAACGTCTTGAGGTTCCTCGGGATGTTGAACCCTTCCTTGTGGCTTGGAGCGTTGGCGATAACGACATCGCTCCGAGAGACGATCTTTCTAGGAGAACGTGCGGAACGTTCCCGAAGGTTCTAGGATTTGTGTGCAGACGCAAGTAGGCAGGTTGGGTTCAGAGCATTGTGACCCACATATATTTGTAAAAATAAAATAGATATCAATGTGACATTGTGGTCTCGTAGATAGACTGTCCGCTTATATTCTTGCTCTTCGGCGGTTCGAATCTGGGTGTCATCGGAAAAAAAAGTGATTCCTGCATAAAAAAAACGATTCATATTCGCAACAAAAATAGGTCAGGTGGAGCAGGAAATCAAAGGAAGGCTGGACCGTTCCACAAGTAATCTGGACCGTCCGACCTCGGAGATGCCAAGGATGCACCACCCGAGCGCTTTCAGCACAAGATATTCGTAAGTAAGTCTATGCTTTGTAGCTTGCGATCCACAAACGGATTTCTGCATGTTTTCCTGAGGAGCATGTCGAATTTTTTTTTTTCGAGGCGCACCAGCACCGCAGCAGTACATTCACAGCAGTAGTAGGTACCCGTATCAATATTATCTGTGGTATTTACGTACGTACTATACACGTCGCATAGTATGATGTGGTATGTACTGGCATGTGTTGCCGTCCGTAGCATTCGCACGGGCACATAGTACACGGGTAGTATTGTTTTCAATACACTTGCGCTACTGCTGTAAATACAAATCGAATACGTACGAGTACAAGGTGTTTGCGGCTGACGCCGCCCGATTTTAGACCCGCTACACAAAAATGGAGTTATTTTTACGTCCCAATACAAATTCAAGTCATTTCAAACCCACCATACAAAAACCAAGTCATTTCAGACTCACTATACAATTTCAAGTGATTTCCAGCCCACTACACAAACCAAGTCACTCCAGATCCCCCATACAAAAATCAAGACATTTCAGACCCCCATGAAAAAAATCAAGTCATTTCAGACCCCCTATACAACAAGTCATATCAGAACCACGAGACAAAAACCAAGTCATTTTAAACCCCCGATACAATTTCAAGACATTTCAAACCCACCATACAAAAATCAAGTCATTTTAGACCCCCCATATAATTTCAAGTCATTTCAGACCCCTCTGACAAAAACCGAGTCATTTCCAGACCCACTATACAAAGTCCGAGCCATTGCCAACCCACTATACAGAAATCAAGTCATTTCAGACCCCCCGTACAAATTCAAGTAATGTCAGACCCCCCATACAAAAATCAAGACATTTCAGACCCCCATAAAAAAATCAAGTCATTTTAGACCCACCATACAATTTCAAGTAATTGCAGACCCTCCATCCAATTTCAAGTCATTTCAGAAGCACGACACAAACACCAAGTTATTTTAGACCCCCGATACAATTTCTAACCATTTCAAACCCACTATACAAAAATCAAGTCATTTTAGACCCCTTATAAAAATTTGATTCATTTTCATCACTGATACAAAAACGAAGTCATTTCAGACCCAGCGTACAAATTCAAGTCAATTCAGACTTCATATACAAAAGTCAAGTTATTTCTTACCCCCTAGACGGAATTCAAGTAATTTTAAATCCACTGTACAAAAATCAAGTCATTTCAGGCCCACCATTCAAATCCAAGTCATTCCAGGCCATTATGCGCGTGTTCCGCCTGAAGGGAGGGCAGAGGGGGTTCTCCGGTCACGTCGTCGACGTTTTTTCCTGTTTTTTTCCTCACCAATGCACACAAGTTGACGACAGTTTGCAATACTATGAACTGATTTTATACCACACCGTACCCCTTGGCAGTAATTTGTCGCCTCTACAATCCCTCTCCGCTTCATTTACTACCTGGTCTTACGGGCATGCGCGGAGCATGCCGAGGGCGTCCAGCTCTTCTTCGTCAAAGGCGCCGCAGGCGGGCGTTAGCCCGCCGCGGCGAAGCCCGCCTGGTATTTTATTTTAAAAATGGACAAACGCCAGCTGTGAGTACGACCGATTGAATGGTTGAAACTCAACTTTGCAAGCTGCGTGGTACATCTATGTTTCGCTAATATACAGTAGTACTAGTAGTTGCACATAAAAAAATAGTACTGGTAGATACCACTGCTGCTGTGACATTGTGGTCTAGTAGATAAGAATGTCCGTTTATAATCCTGGCCTTCGCTAATTCGAATCTGGGTGTCATCGGAAAAAAAATGATCATGAAAAATCGATACCTGGTAATTATTTAAATTTTGTTTGTAAAAAAAATATTATCAATGTGAAGTTGTGGTCTAGTGGGTAGACTGTCCGCTTATAAGCTTGGTCTTCGTTGGTTCGACTCTGGGTGTCATCGGAAGGAAAAAGTGATGCCCATAAAGAAATCCATATATGTTTTCAACAAAAATAGATAAGGTGGAGCAAGAAATAAAAGAAGAGCTGGACCGTTCCGCAAGTCAGCTGGACCGTCCGACCCCGGAGATGCCAGGGATGCACCAACCGAGCGCTTTCAGCAGAAATATCTAAGTAAGTCTATGTTTAGTATAACAGCTATCGATACCTATCGGACAAACCCATAGGTTCCGTCTCTCAGTATGCCAATATCCTATTGCCTGAACTGTACCGTCATGGAAAAGTCTATCGATACCTACTTGTTTGACCAATATGTTCAGGTAAATAGGTACAATAGGTTATTGGCCTAACAGTAGATTATTGAAGATGCCAATCGATACCCTTGTCGACCGCAGTATGCTACGAAAAGTACCTATCGATACCTATCGCGGTCAACAATAGGCCTCCTATTGGAAAAGGATCCTATCGATTGCCTATTGACTTGGACGTATTGTTCAGGGCATTTTGTACCGACCAATCCATAGCGGCGGCACACAGCACTGCAGCAGCACGCACCACATCAGTACACTTGGTACCTCTGATACGCGAGGAACTTGGCGAGGATGTTCTCCTTTCTTACGATTCTCCGCCTTCGGGAGGAGAGGGGAGGGCGTCTCCGTGAAAGCCTTTTCACGCCACCCGCTCGCCGAGTTGGGAACCGTCGGCCGTTGCGTCCCCGGGGACATGGACGGCTGATGTGTGGGGCGGTTGTGGCACGGGCGTGCGGTCGCCGGGGGCCGGGTGGCGGAAGGTAGAGCGGATCACGCAAAAGGAATACTGAAACTGAATGTTTATATTGTTCCATAGTGCCGGTCGCCCCGGTGGTCTAGTGGGTGCCTTCGGATACTTCTATTCTTGGTCATTGAGTTCGATTCCCACCCCGGTGCAATTTTTTTTTTTGCAGAAATCCAAACAAAAAGAAAGGTTGAGCTGGTGAGAGCGCCTACCAGCGTGGGTAGGAACAATTCTACGCGAGTCGACAAGGAAGGAAAATGCTGAATTCTTCATTCGAAAAAAAAATGAAGGCACGTACCGTGGTGGGAAGGGGGGAGGAGGGCCCGCTATGTGACCCCTGATTTGAGTTACCAGCAAGACCACTGCATGGACAAAATCTGGTGGTTTATACCTACGACTACACACTTGACTTGTCGCACCACGTATTTCGCAAAACATACTATTCTACACCAACTGTCACGTCACGAAGCAGAGGCCACCCCCGGCAGAGTCGGGAGGGGCGAGCAAGGTGAGGCACGTCCATCTATCAGCGCGCCGAAAGATAGACCTCAGCGCGAGTTATCTCGAAGACGGCCCAAAATGTGGTCTTAATCGGACTGCTCTCGTGCAAGTACTAACATATTACTACGCACTTGACTTTTACAGCAGAAGTTTGGCTAAAATCAATAATTTTCATAGGCTGTCACGACACGAAGCGAGAACGGCCGAGGCCGCCTCCGGAAGAGTCGGGAGGGGCGAGCAGGGTGAGGCACGTCCAAGAAACAGCGCGGCGAGAGGTGGACCTTAGCTCGAGTAATGTCGAAGACGACTCAAAACGGTCGAAATCGGACCCTGCCGCTTCTCTCGTGGAACGGCCAACGTACTTACATATGTATTGTTCTAAATATTTGTGCATATGTTTACAACAACAGCAAGCAGCAGCGGCAGTCCAACGACAAACGGCAAGCTGTAGAAGCACAACACACATCCATATAGTAACAGCAGCAACGCGGTATAACTCTTATGTGCGTGTAAATTCAACAACAGCGGCAGCGGCAGCACCACCAGCAGAGTATGACAAGCAGCAAGCAGTACCCAGTGAAATATGCTCGAATAATAACATGCTCAGTTGGGGGCGGTACCCGGTACGTATGAAACAAAAAAGAGGGAAGAAAAACAAAAATGGAATAAAAAAGAGTAACAGAATATCGGATACACATTGAGGCTCCAACACAGCCGGAAAATCCCCCCCCAAAAAGCACTGAAACAAAAAAAGAGAACCAAAATGACCGTAATGCTTGAACCCGCGACTCGTGAATACAAACAGTGCGTGTCTAACTGCCGAACTACTGTCAATGGCTTGTTTTCAGAAGATAATATTGTTTTTAATGCGAACGAAAACGACCAAGGGCGCCGCCGGCAGATTCGGGAAGGGCGAGCAAGGTGAGGTACGTCAGGAAACAGCGCACCGAGAAGTGGACCTGAGCTCGAGCTATCTTGAAGACGCCTCAAGACTTGGTCTAAGTCGGACCCTTCCGCTGCTCTCGTGCAAGGACCAACGTATTTATACATGTGTTTATAGCAGCAAAACATTGTCCATGGCCTTAATGGTACCAACGATACGTTCATGATCGCAAGAATAATCGAGTGTTTCAAACCTGCCGTGAAACGCGGTTAAAAAATACACACGCAAAAATATTATGCTCGTACTGTAGAGGGATGCGAAGCTGCGACCTTCCAACCATAACGAACGCGTGTCAATCTGTTGATACAGGGTAAATGAACAAAAAAACAAGTATGATCTCAGAGGTTTAACCGCCAAGTTCCAACCAAAAACAACCCGTATCAACATGCCGATCGTTTTAGCCACTCAACGTTTTATGTGCATCATAACGTAGGAAAAAAATCACACCAAAAACAAACAATGCTGGTAGAGAGATTCGAAGCAGCGACCTTCCAACCACAACAAGCGTATGTCAATCTGTTGAAACGTAGAAAATAAATACACACGAAGACAAATCGTTGAGGGGATTCGAAACCAGGACCTTTAAACCATAAACTAACCTATGCCAATCGTTTGAGCCACTCCACGTTTCGTATGTACCATCTCAAACTATCGTAAACTTCAATTATAAACTCGTTTGGGCTGATCGGTGTTACCTACCGGGTTACTTGCGCGGTGGCTTAACAGTTTTTGTTTGGTTTCAAGAACTGCTTTTTCTCTTTTTTCAACCTGCAACACCCACGGTAATTCAAACCAACCTCGTCCCGAAGGGGAACCTTGTACAACTGTATGCACGCATGGAAACTTTAATCGGAACAAATAATTATTCAAAAATATAAGCTAGCACTCGCTCCGGGGAACCGACGAGAGCACGGCCGAGGCCGCCCCCACCAGGATCGGGAGGGGCGAGCATGCTGAGGCACGTGCAGGAAACCGCGCGGCGAGAGGTGGACCAGCTCGAGTGATCTCGAAGACGGCTCAAAACCTTGTCTAAATCGGACCCTTCGGCTGCGCGCGTGCAAGCGCCAACATATTTTAAGATGTATTTTTTCCCCCAAAGAAAACGTGACGAAGCTATATAATTTGATATATCGGAGTATCGCACAATAACTTTCAAATATGGTTTTCGACGAAATCTAATGTTCGATAATACAGCTGGAGTGAATTTTTGTTTTGTAATATACTCAGAGGTATAACCATGAGCATTATTCCACATATCGCTACGAGATGTGTAAGTGATACAAGGCGTTTCGCTCAGGAATGGTAAAAAAAATGTGAAGCGAACAGAGGTTTACGATTGAGAGCAGCTGCAAAATGGCGACTTTGATAATGCCAAGAGTTCCACTTCCATTCCCCAGGAAAATAACCCGGACGCCACACCCATGTGAGTATCACGAATGCGCCTGGTATCTTGCTTTGAGGACTCGCGATGTATGTATCTGCCTCGTGTGACTACGCAGCTTTTTGTATCTCTTTCTAGGATGCCGAATCGGCACAGACACTGGGCGTGTTGGATGTTGATGGGTGGAAAAGTCAGTTTGCTATTAACGCGCACGTCAGTCGCAGCTTTTGTCCCAAACTAAAGAATTAAATGCGTCTACACGGCGGGTCGTCAAAGGGCTAAGTGTCAGCGGTGCTTGGAAAAAACTAAAACTAAAATGTTGTGGCTATAGTATTACAGCGCGTTCAAAACAACAAGGAGGAAAAGAGGACTCCAATCGTATGATTGCCGCTATGAAAATCACACCAAATCAATCGCTATCGAACAGAGGAAACCAACACGAATAACATGGTACGAAGAAAATAGTAAATGTAGCGGTATAGAAAATATCACAGAAAATAGAAATCCAGAAAGATTCCTGCCTGGAATGGGCAAAAATAGGTCAAAACCCCAGCAGGAAGACGTGCAAAACCAACACAAAAATAATCGTACTGCTGTGAAATATACGATCAGAATCTAATCTTTACAATGGAACAGCGGAGAGGAAGTTAAATACCGGACATGTGGTATCAGCATACCGGTACAAATAACACAGCGGTACGAGTAAGAGCAACAGCCAAGCCAAAGGAAAAAATAGGAACTGCAGCAGTATAAAAAACCAAAGTTAAAATAGAAAACCAGAAGGATTTCCTCCCTGGCACGAGAAAGATGAAAATGAAGCAGGAAGACGCGCAAAAAATAATTTCGAAAAATTGTTCAATAAATTCTTTTTTAATTACAATTTTGTGGGGCTCGAACTCACGTCGTTAATGTTAAAGTCTGTCGCTTTGACCTTTTGACCAAAATACCTAAAACACACCCACGAATCGATGCGGAAAAAATATTTTCCCGTCGGCAATTAATTGCAGAGGGTGTGTGAGAGGTGGGAGAAGATGCCGAGGGCGACCTCCGGAGTGGGGGGCGGGGGCGGCGTACTCAGTTGTTCTAATTAGTTGCTTGCCTTAGTCATTTGACCATGGACCACGCTTTCCTTTCGAGGCGGAGCACCGTTTCTCCTCCGAATAGAGGCACCTCCAACTTTTGGGCGCTCATTACGCTTCTTACATATGTTACATAGAAACGGTTTGCTTATCCCATCCCCGTTCTGTTTCGCCGTCTGCGACCACCATCTATCTCCTAGGATAGCGATCGTTTTATCGCTACCCTCTAGTCTACAAAGCTCTTCCATGTCAAATACGTCTAATGTCCTCGCCTCCTCTAACGTATCCCGTTCCTCCTTGTTTATTTCACATTCTCCTACTATGTGAGTCCTACTCTCTATTGCGCCACACGGGCACACATTTGTAGCCACGTCCTCCTCCCGACTACTGGTATATCTCTGTCTTTTTTCTGGTAGGTCCAGGTCCCCCACACGAAATCATAGTTTCAGCCTTTTCGCGTAGTCTATTGGGCCGTGCAGATACGTTTTCATTCCGATATCTTCCCTCGACCCCCCGTATATCTCTAAGAGCTTTTCCTCTTTCACCTTATTTCTTAGTGCTAGCCTTTCCTTTTCTTCTATTCTTTCTTTTAATTCCGTCTTGTACCCGCCAAACTTCTCTATAGACAGTACCTCTTCTTGGTCTCCCTCTAAATCCTTCCATATGTTATCGACTACCTTATCCCATCTTATTCCAGCTCGCCCTTTTGTTATTTTTTCCCGTAAAGCCCTATCAACTATGGCTGGCAACCTCTCTTCTGGCATATTCTTTACTTTACATTGGCCTTTAAACTTACTCACGTCTCTATTAGTGTTGAGTGGGTACATTCCTAGTTCTGCTTTATACTGTATTACTCGTCGTACTTGAGCATCCTAGTATATTTTTAGCTGCTGTTATCAGCACTGTTTCCAGTTGTTTTACGATCTCCGCGTTCCCTTCCCGTACTTCTGCATATTCTAGTAATAACTTTGGCACGATCACATTCATCAGAATACTTTTTTTTTATCCTAGTGTCAAGGTGCGGCTCTGTCAGGATCGCATCCATCTTGCCTACTTGTGATTTACCCTTTCCTAGCACTTTCGCTATGTGTGCATCCCAAGAGTAATCCATTGAGATCTCCGCGCCAAGGTACGTATACTAGTCTACGATCGGTAGTTCATCTTCTCCCCACTTGCATTTGAAATTTACCGGATTCACCTGATTATCGTTACATGCAGCCACTGCGCACTTTTTCGCGTTCGCTGTCACTCTCCTTTTCCTAGTGTATTCTAGTGCTTTCTCTATCTGTTTCGGCAATCCTTCGGGTGTTTCTGATATCCCCACAAAATCATGCGCAAACATTAACCCCGACACCGTATTTTTCCCCCATCGTGACTCCTTCTTTGTTCCTTCGACTGCTACTATCATGTCATTCACATATACCTTGAATAGATTGGGTGATAGTGTACATCACTGTGCATATTTAATCCTTGTAAAATATCAGCATATTCGAATATTTCCCCGTCCATCACGGCACTTCTCGCACATTACGTCATATATTTCATAATTCTCCACATCTTTCCTCTGATGCCAATTCCCCACACATTTTTTCGAAACCCATTTTTCCATACTCGGGAGTGGGGAAGGAGTTATTAACAGTAAGCTTTTTCAGATCCTGATGTATCACATAAATGCCATACCAGGTTATCTGACCAACATTTAGGGTTACATTTTTTAAACGAAAAAATACACTTATCATAGCTGTGAGATCGACCAAATTGAATTTTGATCATAACTCAGCTTTCATGCTGCGTGTGATACTTCGATTGCGCGGTTGTTACGGAGTGTGTACACCCTTGTGAAGGATACAGATCGGTGACTCCCCTTTTTATGCCAGGGTCAACAGGACTGAGAGATTTTTGTTCTGCGCACGTAAATTGTATCATCCGCATTGAGGGGGACAAACCAGACATCTATGGAATTCAGTAAACATAAAATATGTGTGAGTTAAATTCTGGAGTGGTGGGTCTACTAACGTAATATATCGATTCAATACGGTATGGTATTTAGATCATATCTAAGCCTAAAGCATGACTAACGTGCATGGATACATCCAATTGTATACCTGGTAGGGGGTGATATATAGGGTAAGGGTATAGGTGTAGGTACACCAGGCTCTAGTCCAAAGAGTCGAGAGTACCCCAAGCCCCTCTTTGACCTTCGCCGGCTCGCTGATCCGCACTGCTCATTGCGTACGAGTTGCAGTGGAGCGGAAGGAAATGCCACAGATACATTTACTAATGTTCTCCCCCCGGGGTGACTTCGTTTTTTGCGTGTTTCTCCCCGGGGGAGGGCGATTTGATTGCAAAGTTGTCCCCGGGGGTACCAAAGAGGTAGGGGGACTTCGACTAATGTAATATATAAAGCTCTTTCGGGGGATACAAGCCTTTTTACCGCTTTTTCGGCCGTTTGGGACGGGGGACAACACAAGGAGGGGGGCAATGACGAAGAAAAGTTCGTTACTGCACATATCGGGAAAATACAACGCTTGTATATAATTTTCACACTAGAGTCACTTCTTGCCGAAACCGGTGTATATAGTGATGTGATATGGGATGCTATTGGTTTCGTATCTAGGCCTAAAAAAGCTTGACTAACGTATATGGGGATTCCATGTTGGAGGTGATACATGGGTTGAAGGTATGCCGATATCAGGCTCTTACCAATAGTTCAAGCTCTATACCCCCAACGTATAATACCCGTGCATAAAGTGGCCGGACTACCGTACGTATGTGCCATGCCGTACTCGTAAGTCGCAATGGTATACAGTAGGGGTCCCGGTTTAGCGGTCCCTAGTGCCAAAGGGCGAAATTACCGCTAAACCGGGACCGCCCGGTAAACCGGTTTAGCGGTTAATAACCGCTATTCTGGGTCCCAATTTAGCGGTTTACAACCGCTAAACCGGGTAAAAGCCCATATACTGGGAATGAAAGTAGCGTTGCCATTGCGATCAAAACTAGATAGCGTCATATGTGGCTGCTGAATATAGCAGTACAGCATGATTGCCGCGGGACCAGTAGTACGAATACAGCAGCGGTAGTGCGGGATAGACATTAAAACTTAGGTGAAACGCATCAAGCATCGCGAAGAGAACCACCACCTGTGTGTACCCGCATCCGGGTAACATACTGTACGTGCACATAACACCTGCTGGAACCCCCCTTCTACTGCTGTACGCTCCTGCTCGTCTTGCTACAAACCGCAGCGTGTGCCCCGGAGTTTGGACTTTTAACACTCTAAGGAAACACAAAACAAAAAAAGTGTGGTGTACTCGTACTTCACACTTCGTACTCTACAGGAACCTCGGAGAGTACTGCTGTACACTCGACTACGTCTTAGAAAACATGGCGCGGATATCCGTCTGCCTTGCTGGCCTAGAGGCATGCGCTGCGAGAAAGGACATCTTCGCCTTGCGAAGATAGCACCCTGCCTCTGATATACCACACGACTCTGCGTACTGCTCTAGCTGCCCAAAAAGCGACGAGATTTCCGAGTACGGCGGTGGCGCCATCAAGGAAACTTCTTCCGGACTCTCGAACCCCTCGTCTAGCTCGTCTTCAGAAGGACCTTTGTCCTTGCCGCAGGTGTCGTTCACCACGTTTCCAGAGCAAGACTGGCAAATGCGGTTCATCTCGTTTCCGTCAGGATCCTCTACCTCGCCGCAAGCGCCGTGCAGGCGGCCTCCACACTCACCGCGACACAGATGCCCATCGGTTGCACCCGGTGTCATGTGCGGAAACTTGCAGAATTCTAACGCCGCGCACGGCATGGTTCTGAACGGGTAGCTGCGAACCGCAGTGGGTAGGCCGTTTGTATACTGCTGTGAAAGTGTGTGTGAGTGCCGGCGAGGTTTGCAGCAGAAAGTGACCCGTCGTTCCCCGGGGTATGTACACAACCGCTATTCCAGCCGAAATGACCCCAAACAACCGCTAAACCGGTAACAATCCGATTTAGCGGTTGTACAACCGCTAAAGCGGGGTACCGCGGTGTCAGCAGAATTTTGAACCGCTAAATCGGGTCCAACCGCTAAACAGGGAACCGCTAAACCGGGACCCCTACTGTATACCCAGAGTAGGTATCAGTACATTTCAACAGGCATACTGCCTTTAAACTGCGGCCGTACCAGTGTATACTTTCAGGCTCGCACTACTCACAGTATGGCCGTGTCCTAAAACACCAGAACTAATGGCGTGTCTGGGCTCTGTGTTATGTTTTGCTGAACTACGTCGTGCGTGCTTGTGCCACAGCAGCAAATATACTCATGAATCAGGAAAAAAACTGTCAAAAAGTTGAGACTTGCCATTGATCGACGCTAAGAATTTTGCACCAAGAAATGGGCTCAGCGGCTACACTACGTATTTCCGGTGTCACGTTTACATGGTAGCTGAAGCGGCAACCGTTTCGGACCACTATTTGGACTTGGATGGAGTGAGGAATAGCACACCTCGGGTGAGCGCGATGTAGAGTACCGCGAGCAACAGAGGCTAAGGCATACACGTGGTTTGTCGTCGTTGCCTGTTACGTTTTTGGGGGAAATTGAACATCCATATCATCGAAGGCCGCTTATATTCAGATTCAAAAGTGAGCGAAGAACTCGCTAAACATGCGGCAAGACTCATCTGAAAGCACCCTGTAGAATATTGTTTTCTTAATAAAACTATTTCAACCACGTCAGCTGTGATATCGACAAATTCAGGGTCGATATTCATCTTTGCAAGCTGCCTTTTACACCGACCACTCGTTTTTTTACAAGTGTGTTACCCTTTGAACATTTTGTGACTCGTATGGATGATTGCCAGTGTGAATATCAGCAACAACAGTATTTTTGTTCAGAATTTCATAACCTCCGAGGATGAGCTTGTATCCATAGTCCCCCCCTTCGGCACTCCGTGCCCGCGGCGACACTGACGACGAGTCAGACCCTTTACCTCTCACGGGACGTTGATGTGTTTCGCGTGCGTAAGCCGTGTGCCTTATGCCCGACGCAAACTACTCCTGCTGTGATCTTGGGGATTTTCGTAAATATTTAATAGTTTATCGCGCAGCTTGCAAACGCGAGTGTTGACCACTTAACTGGTCGAAGTCACAGCTTACGCACTGGAAATAATTTAATAAAAGCATCCCCGGTAATTTTATCCAGGGCTGATCACGGGTCAGGTTAAACCTCACGGGTCGGGTCGGATCGGGTCGGGTAAGCTTACCCCACCCAGGCCGCGAAAATCTCGAGACGTCTTTACCCGACCCGACCCGACCCGACCCGACCCGACCCGACCCGACCCGACCCGACCCGACCCGACCCGACCCGACCCGACCCGACCCGACCCGACCCGACGATCCGACCAGACCAGACCAGACCAGACCAGACCAGACCAGACCAGACCAGACCAGACCAGACCAGACCAGACCAGACCAGACCAGACCAGACCAGACCAGACCCGACCCGACCCGACCCGACCCGACCCGACCCGACCCGACCCGACCCGACTCGACCAGACCAGACATGACCCGACCAGACATGACCCGACCAGACATGACCCGACCAGACATGACCCGACCAGACATGACCCGACCAGACCAGACCCGACCAGACCCGACCCGACCAGACCCGACCCGGTCCGGTGCGGTGCGGTCCGACCCGACACACTTCGAGCGACCCGTGAGGCACGGATTTTATGCGGGTTGGGTCGACTGGACCCGTGATGTATCTCACGGGTCAAAGTAGAAAGTCACGGGCCAAAGATGTCTGGTTATATACCTTGGTCGGTTGGTTGGTCCTTGATCCCTCGTACTTTTCGCAGGATGTGCTCTCTGGTTTTTTCTAACGGCGTTCTTTGCGGTGTTTTGTGGTGTGCGCGCGAAAAATGATAAATATCGCATCCCGCATCCGCACTTCGTCGTGCCCCTAGCGCTAGACTCCTGGGTCGATCCGACAGCTCTAACCCGATGGGTTCTGCTTCCAACCCGTCGAGCGAGCTAGCCATGCAGTCTACGGCCCGGCGAGAAGCCTAGCTGAGCCACCTCCGGAATCAAGCCCACAACTGGGGCGGTGGATCGGTCAGCAGGGGCTGCGATCGACGAGGACCCGGAGTCTGTTGCTGGTGCTGCTGCCGGCGTTGCTGCTGCTGTTTCGACGAGTGCTCTTGCCGTGTTACGTTTGGTCATATTTCGTGCCGGTGTGATATCTCCTAGCGGGTATTTAATGTGTACCTGCGTACGTGGTACATGGTTCGCATTATACTCCCATGCATATGTCGTCTTTATTGTTGTACCTTGCAAGGTGTGACCTAGCTTTTTTAGTGGACTGGGATGGATCATACTATACCTGAATAATACCCACTACGGCCTCATCCGACACGGGATTCGCTTATCACTTTACGCCTGGTACGAAAAGTTACTCTCTGGTATTATTGTTCCGCACACTAGGAACATGCATTCGGATTAACGGCAGGAGAAGGCCTTCGTGCCGCAAGCGGCAAGTTTTGCATCATTTTCGAACCAGCGGATCGAGTCCGCGGGTCCGGCCCGCGGGGCGCCGGCACGACATGGGCCCTCTGGCAGGCAGCTGTTAGTTTGAAAACTAGGCAAATCTGCAAGCCAGATCCACGGGCTCGACCCCCGGGTCAGTCAAAAACAACCCGCGGGGCATGGTGGATTGACCCGCGAATGACCCGTATCTCGCGGGTCATGACCCGACTCGACCCGCGACATTTCGAAACCTCTTGACCGACCTGACCCACCCCGCGAGTTGTTAAAACCTCTGGACCCGCCCCGACCCTACCCGACCCGCGACATTGAAACCCCTCTAACCCGACCCGCGGGTCGGGCCATGACCCGTGAAAAGCCCTGATTTTTTCCCTATTAACCATGGCAACATCCAGGGGAGTCATTGGCCTACACCCTTGAAGGGCAATGCATCTGTGCAACCGGGCGGCCGAAGTATCACGCGGCTTGCGAAGATGAGCAGCAACCACTCGTTTGACCGAACTCACAGCAGACGCGTTCGAAATATATTTTTTACAGTAACACGCACGGTGCGGTATCTCGCGTTAGCGATTGCATCTTTGTATCAACCCACCCCACCGACACCTCTTTCCTGGAATTAGCAGTGGCGTGCGTCGAAATCTTTTTTATTGGCGTACTCGTACTCGTGTATGTGTAACATGTCCGGTATCCTGGTTTGTATTATACGTATTAAACTCGTACTCGTTTAGAATCTTCTGGTGCGAATGTAGTATCATACGAGTATGCGTATTGCTTTGCGGCTCGATTACTGTTTCCTCTTAGTACAGAAAGTCATCGAGATGTTTGGAACTGCTCTATAGTTGGCGTGATTGTAGCACCAATTCTATCGTCCAACTCATACATGCTACTCCAGCAGCACTTCGAGCTGAACACCCCCGTACCGATCCAGCAGGCGGCTGAATATATGTACACATGTATCATAATGTACCGTACTCTTCGGCCGCAACTATACACTTCAGTAGGCACCTGGTATACAACACTATGTACAATACCAATAATGGGCGTGCTGCCCTTACACTAGGAAAGTATCAATATATACTTTGAGGCTCGCAGTACTCGCAGTACGGCTGTGTCTGAAATACTTTCAGGTTTGCACTACTCACAGTACGGCCGCGTCTAAAAGCTAACCGTGTTTGTGGGCTGTTCTGTTCTGCTGCACTAGTGCGTGCTTGTGCTGCTGCTGCAGTACGGCATAGCCCCACGAATAAGAAAAAACAATAAGAACTTCAGGTCCATTGACTGCTGAGTCAACACTATAATATTTGAAGTGCAAAGTTGGGCTCAGCTGCAACCGCTAGACTACGTTTGCCGGTATACTGTAGTAATGCAAGTAGATGCCTCTATCGCATTGAACGCCCGGGGAGATGTTTTTTGTCGAAAGCGCTCTGAAGCCGAAGCAAACGCCCCCTGTCAAAACGAAAACGCGAAAACGCCGCAGCCACACAGTAGTAAGCGACCCCCATATCGTTCTTTGGATAAACGCCCCGGAGCCGAGCTGGGAAACCATTTGAGTGTGGGAGGTGGAACTGTTTCGGAAGCATGCAAAGGGGTGCTTTTCATAGGCAGGTTAATGCCTGGGATGCGAGTAGCTTCATGTTTTGCGCCACAACAGCTAAACAGACAAAGTCAGACGCGGACAGAGAACGAGCCATGTTTTAGACGTCTTGGCTGTAAGGAGTAGTTGTCACCCAGCCACGATAACGAGTACCGTGCTAGCATACATAGGAGTGTGGCGTTCATAACAGCCCGTGGTGGTGTGTACAGGATGACCAGGTAAGACACAGTCCAAATTATTGGTGTATCGATGAGGCAAACGTGCAGTCAGTATTAAAACATAATCGCACCAATATCGAGTGGTGCGCGCTGTGCCACGTGAACAACGGGCGCATGACCTTGGGCTGGCGTGCCTTCGCTCGTGGGTGCCGCTTCACTAGGTTGGCGCAATCTTCCTCAACAGTTTGAGTGATCTTCAGCGCTTTTATCGGTGTTGGATACCTTGCGATGTTGGTGGGTTGCGACATGACCAAAACCTGCTGCCGCCTTTGCTGTCGCTGTGTGCGTGTGAGACATGTTTTTTTTTCTTTCTTGTGTTTTTGTGTCGCCCGGGGGGGGCAGCAGGACGGCACTAATTTTTCAGAAGCATCCCGGTATAATAATAAACGCCCCGGGGCGTCTTTGTACGCCTGCAAAATCATAGCGCCCCAGGGGGCGGTTTTTCGCAATTAATAGAATGGTATTTTGCTGTCTCTGTCATCGAGGTTGTTCAAAGTTGTCGTTGGAATATAAACGTTGTTCGGATGTCAGATTCTCCGATCGTTCGAATAGCCGAGCACTTCGTGACTAATATACAGTTCTTCGACAACAGCCCTTCTTGAAGCAGCTTATTGGCTAACTTGTGGGAGCACGCTTCGTGTCGAACGGTCTAACTGATAGACCGCTCTTCGAAAGAGCTTAACAAACGCCCACCTAACGTATAGCTCTTCGTGAAGAAGCGAACAGCATTATACCCTCTCCAGCTGCTGTTCATCTGCACACCTCCGAACACCAGAGCAACAGCAGTATACACACCGGTACCACCAGTAGATAGACACTTAATTCACAGTGTAACCATTACAACAGCACTGTACAAACATATCTTGTTGGGATACTGTCTCATGCGTCTGTGCGTACTGTACCGCGTTCCATTCATTCGCGCCTCTGCTGCTGTGACAGTTTATATCGGCATCCCGAAAAAAAAAGCTGGTCGTCATGATCTCACCCAAAGATCGGCACAACCTGTCACAACCGTACATCTACACACTTCGAAACACCAGAGCAACATTAGCACACATGGGTACCATCGGTAGATAAAGACCTAACTAACAGTACAACCAGTACGACCTCAGTATTGTACAAGCAGGTACTGCTGGGATAATGTGCCATACGTCTGTGCTCACTGTACCGCGTTCCGCACATACGCGATTCTGCTGCTGTATCGGTTTTTATCGGTATCCCAAATAAAACATGCCAGTCGGCATGATCCCACCCAAAGCTGGGCATGGCGTGGCACAACCGACGACGAGACTTGTAGCTGGGATGCTCTAATGCCGATGTATAGCCGTGGCGCACCCGGTCATTTTGCAGGGACAGCTAAGTGCCTTTACAGCAATAGCACTTGTGCGTACGAACACTTAGTTCTAGCCGGCGTTTCATAAAGAGCAATCGTATGTACGACACTATTAATAGTTCTGTGTTTCACGACCCTTTACTTCACTTCCAGGTAAAGCCGCGTTTTGTTTGCCACATTTACATTTATGTTAAGGAATTAGTGGGGTATTAGTCCGTTTGACCACTTGCAAAAGGTTAACCAATAGCTTACCCAAACTAAGCCTTATAACACTCTCCCCCCCTGAAACGGCGGGATAGAAGGTCGGCCGGATATACGGGCGGACCTGTCATTTATCCAAGCCGTTTCATTCCCTGGGGTACCAGGGAGAGTATTTTTCAAGTTCGACATGGGGAAAATCCGAAAAGTTTATTATTGTGGATGGTGGGGATCGAACCCACGACCGAAAAACCCATGGTCTGTCGACGACGCCATTTGTTAAGGAATTAGTGGGGTATTAGTCCGTTTGACCACTTGCAAAAGGTTAACCAATAGCTTACCCAAACTAAGCCTTATAATATTTACCAACACCACGAACGTTACTCGTTACAAAATTTCAACGAGTTCAACAGCGGACAGATGCACATCCTCGACCTTCCGCCCCGCCACAACGAAGGTCCCACCCAAGCTTCTATGCTGGCTACATCGAAATAGCGGCCGCCCAGCAAATATACATTTATTTAACCATCGTAGTTGCCGGCACTGCTGCGTTCCCTCCTGCACCGAACGCTCCTCTAAATAACCTGTAAGTTATTCAAATCGCTTCGCTCCGCGGGCGGCATTCGCCGCCGACTACGCTCGCTCATGAATGAAAACAAATAAATTACGTGAAGCAGACGGATAATTTTGATGATGGCAGCTGCAACCTGGCGACTTGGACAATGCCAAGGATCCCACTGCCATGCCCAGGAAATAAGCCCCGACGCCGCCAAGCATGTGAACATACCGTATGGGCATCGAGGTGTATGACTTCAGTTTTTTTAATCTGTAAGATGACGAATTGGCACAGACGCTGGGTGTATTGGGTGTCGATGGGTGGAAAAAACAGTTTAATCAAGGACACACGTTAGTCACACATTATGTTTCGTACTAAAAAAGTATACTACGGCAGCTGTACATGGCGGTCGTTCACAGGGCTAAGCGTCAGTGGTACATGAAAAAATATGCAAATTAAATACTGTGGCTATACTAACACGACGCGGTCAAAACAACAAAGAGGGATAAAGAACACAAAAAGTATGCTTGCTGCTGTGGAAATCAAACTGAAATCAAGCGTAAATGAACAACAGTGGGGTGCAAATGATACACCTATTACCTTGTATCAGCGTACAGGGTACGAATAACACAGCAGCAACCAAGCCAAAGAAAATAATAATAACAACAGTATAGAGAGCGAAACAATAGATAGAAAACTAAAAGGATTCCTGCCTGGAATGAGAAAAAAAAAGTAAAAAACAAAGCAGAAATACTTGCAAAAAAATCATGAAAACAAGGATGTTGCTGTGAAAATGATAATTCAAACCAAAAATAATCCCGAATAACCACAGAAAAACAAATGGAATACCTGACACTGGGGATTACCGTACCCCGTACGAATAACGCAGCAACAGCCAAGCCAAAAAAGCAAATAGGAGCTACAGTGAAGGAAACAAAACGTAAAACAGGAAACCAGAAGGATTCCTCCCAGGTATTGAGAAAAAATGGCAACTTGGTGGGGCTCGAACTTACGTCCTCAGACTTGAAAGTCTGTCGCCTTGACCTTTTCCGGCGTACCGAGTACGAATAACACTGTGCGAATAACAGCGACACCCACGCCAAAGAAGAAACTAGTTACTACAGCAGGAGTATAGAAACAAAACCAAAAAAGAAAACCAGGAGGATTCCTGGGTGGAATGATAACGGAAAAAAATATTAGAGTTCGGGAACCGGACCAAGAATAATCTGCCTTTGTTGCGAGAGAGAACTACAGAAGCGTTGTGGTTCATATTCTGTGGTTGAAGAATTTACGTTGATGGCAGCAGCATGGCAGTGTTTGGTTGATCGCGTCAGTGGTAATACCAAGTGGATACAGCACGGGACGGTGCTGGCAGACTGGTAAAACACGCGAACAGAGAGTGTGCTGTTGCTAGTAGCTGGTCAGCAGCTGCTGGGTAAGGTATTCGTGATTTCTGGACTAGGTGTTCGTTTTTTTTGGGGGGGACGACGTGTTCTGATGTGTGAATCGGAGACTCGGAGAGTGAGGAGAATAACGTCGGACAGACGCGGCACGGGCAACGTGGTCGGAACGCATCGCCAAGACCGGTATTCTTTACGTTCAGCAGTATACGTATGTATATCTCACGCTCGTGGGCCGAGAGTCGTGTGGTTATTGATGCCTCGAGCGATTTACGAAGGATCTTGGTTCTGCGGTGCGCATAGGCATACGCACGCACTCGTACTCGACGAGGATGGTACTGCTCAGCTCACACTGCCGTGTAAACCGAACAAGAGAGATGTGGCCGGGTTCATCCAGAGACCTCTCCCTCCATGGAAATAATCGATGGAGTTACCAATGCGAGCGCCGGCGGGGGTGCGACGGAGTCAGGGAGACAGGTTGGCAGCACATGCAAAAATCCCGTCACAAAACTGCGGAAATGCGGCGGAACTACCAAACTAACTTCAATATAACCTAAGATACAAGCGGGTTGGCTTGCGTAGCGTGAAATTGCGAGATACTCTCCCGCACCCCCTCAAGCGGGTTGGCTTGCGTAGTAGCGTGAAATTGCGAGATACTCTCCCGCACCCCCTCTTGTCTGCGATGGTGGTAGTAGACTTTGCTCGCGTGGCGGGAAGCGACGGCGGATACTAGGTATCGCAAGGGCAGACAATGTATTTATGTGGGGAATTGGAATGGAATGGTTGCACATGTACTCACATTGTGGCTAAGCGTCGGATATTGTCAGCAGTATAAAACCGCTGGTGCAGCGCGACTGAATATTCTTGCCGGCATCTCTCGCCTGTTCGCGATGGGGCGCACAGTATTTCAAATACGACACAAGTATATATGCTGGCGTACTGATTGATTTTTCCCCACACGCGCGACGTGTATGTGGGTGAGTGAGGGTCTTCACAGCCAAACGCACAAGAAGCCTTTGGCGTGGATACTTTTAACCATCTACATGTATATGGTGTGGCACATTGAATGAGTGTCTCCCCATACGCACTACGTGCAGCTGGGAGAGGAATGTTTTGCAGCCAAACGTTCGAGAAGTCTTGCGCGTGTATACATGTAGACCGTGGAACGCACGGGCAACTGCCTATTGCGCGGATACCTGTAACCATCTACATGTATATGGCGTGGCACGTTGAATGAGGGTCTCCCCACACGCACTACGTGTAGTTGGGTGAGAGAGAATCTTCACAACCAAACGTTGGGGAAGTCTTGGGCGTGGATACGTGTAGATTGGGGAACGCAGGGGCAACTGCCTTACTGCGCAGATACCTGTAAGCCTCTACATGTATATGGTGTGGCACATCGAATGGGTGTTTCCCCACACGCACTACGTGTAGTTTTGGTGAGACAGAATCTTCACAGCCAAACGCTCGATATGTCTTGGGCGTGGATACGTGTAGATAGTGGAATGCAGGGGCAACTGCCTTACTGCTGGGTGCACGTTTTGCAGCAATACTATCAATTGCGCTCACAGGTCGCGGCAGGGCGACGACGAACAACAGCTGTATGGTGCTGTATGTAATAGTGCAACTCCTGGATATTCTGGCCGATACCTCTCACAGGGGTGGAGGCGCAGATTATTTCAGATTGTTCGCGTAGATTATTGGCTGAACCTCAGTACGTGGAACAGGCAGAAATGATCAACAATAGTCGGGCATTTCTAAAAGAACTGCGCGTGACTAGACTGAAAACCTGTTTTGCTGATACCTCTCGGTCACGACAGGGCGCAGGTTAGGTCAGAATTACTTTATACTTCCTGACCGAGCAACAGTGCGTTAAACGCATATCAGTGAAAAAATTGTCCGTACAGACTTGGAGTACATACTTTCTTAGATGATCGAGCTGCCTGAGCTGTCGCGGCAAGGCGACAGCACGTTCTAACACTTGCGTTTCCACGAGTCGGATTTAAAATGGCTGCGTTGGCAAATCTGAGAGGTCCGGTTCAATGCCGTAGGATATAGTGCAAACTGAATATTTTCGCTGGTACCTCTTTCGTGTTTGCAATGGGCCGCAACATATTTCAGGATATCAAGCCACTTCTCCGCTGATCGGCAATACGTGAACAAGGCAGATGCTAGCTGTAACAGTCGAGAGCGTCACCCGCAGAGCGACGGAGCAGAAACACGCAGACTAGATCAGATAGGCTCCTGGTTGTGGATGAAGCGGGTACGAAGAACGCCTTTTCCTTTTCTGGTGATACACTTGCGTACTGGTTTCACAGGGGTACTTATGACCGACCTGTGTAAAATTGAATCATCCTGGTTGTCCCTGTTTCGTTTCACGGTCGCGGGTAATTTTTTTTGCCCATGAACACGATGCGGTGCAAGGCTGCCTAAGATGAGCATGCGACGGATATTGCCAGCGATGCAATGCCGCTGATGCAATGTAACTGAACGTTTTCGCGGTGCAAAGCTACCTAAGATGAACATGCGACGGATACTGCCAGCCACGCAATGCGGCTGGCGTAATGCATCTGAAATTTTTATTGGCACCTCTCGCCTTTTTGCGACGGGGCGGAGACTACTTCAAATCCGATACGAGTATATTAGCTGGCGTGATGAATGAGTTTCTCCCCACACGCACGACGTGTAGGTGGGTGTGTGAGGGTCTTCACAGCCAAACGCACGACAAGTCTTCGGCGCGGATACTCGTAAGTATCGACATGTATATGATGAGTCGCATGGAATGAGGTTCGCCCCACACGCACAACGTGTAGCTGGGTGAGAGAATATTGTCACAGCCAAACGCTGCTGAGCAACGGATATTGTCAGCGATAAACACTGCTATGCAGTGAAATTGAATGTTTCTGCTGGAACCTCTCGACGCGATGGGGCGCAAGGTATTCCAAAAAGGATGCAAGCATGTACAAGCGCAAAAATCGGCGCGCTTCGCGCGCCTTTTTTTTTTTATTGGGCCGCGCCAAGCGAAGGTCGTAGATGGTATCCACGGAAACAATTGTATTCGTCTCGGTATTGTATCGGAGGGTCGCCGCTTTTGTCCCAGACTCGTTGCAGCAATAGAAGAGGTGTGAAAGGCGTGCTGTCGCTGTGCCTGTTTGTACTGCTGCTGTTTGGGTCATTTCCCGGTCAACTGGAAGCGCGGGCTTCGTGTTGGTGTCGTGTTGTGTGTTTCTTCCTACGTGTTTCTTCCTACTTTTGTTGTGCTCGTTGCTGCTGATTGTTGAACACTATTGTGAGGTGGGTTTCTCCTGCTTCGATAACCAAGTTGCACCAATCTCGCATTTGATTGGTACTGAATTTTGCAATTACTTGATTCACTATTTTGTTGGTGCTTCCGAAGTATGCCAGAGCCGGCCGGCTTTTAAGCGGAGAAAAAAAACAAGTTAATGCTGCGGTACAAACAAACAAAATAACAGTCCCCACTCCCACACGCACGAAAACACTCGAGAACGTACCACACGATACACCCACCCATCAACCAGGCCATCCATCCACCAACCAACCCACCGACCACGTTCTACAGCAGTACAGTAGTAGTACGTACAGCAGCACACAGATGCGTTGGTTCGTACGATCACGTACTCGAACTTCGCCAGAGTAGGGCGGTATAGCGGAGGAAACTAAATTCTTAGTTGTAGTGATACGGAGGGATTTATGAACCGGGGATGGGGCTTTATCCCCTTCTGGTTGCCCTCGCTCTACGCCCTCTAGCCAATCAGCGTTCGGCCCGTGGGGTCGGGGTTTCCACACCGTGCCTAGCGGTGTCGACCCGGGAAAACTCGATTTTCATCCTCGGGGTGTCGGAGTTGTAGAGATATGAAAGTGTGTATGAAACGGGGATGGGACCCTATCCTCCTCGGGTTACCGTCGCTCTACGCGCCCCAGCCAATGAGCGATTGACCAATGGGATTGGCATTTCCACACCGTGCGGGGTGGTGTCGGCCCGGGAGAACTCGATTTTCGTTCTTGGGGTGTCGGAGTTGCAGGGGTATGGAAGGATGCCTGAACCGGGATGGGGCCCTATCCTCCCCGGGTTGCCGTCGCACTACGCGCCCCAGTCAATCGGCGATCGGCTTGTGGGATTGGCGTTTTCACACCGTGCGGGGCGGTGTCGACCCGGGAGAATTCGATTTTCGTCTCTGGGGTGTCGGAGTTGTAGAGGTATGGAAGGATGTTTGAACCGGATGGGGCCCTGTCCTCCCCGGGTTGCCGTCGCTCTACGCGCCCCGAAAAATCAGCGATCGGCTCGTGGGAATTGGGTTTCCGCACCGTGCGGGGCGGTGTCGACCCGGGAGAACTCGATTTTTCGTCCCTGAGGTGTCGGAGTTGTAGAGATATGGAAGGGTGTATGAACCGGGGATGGGCCCTTATCCCCCCCGGGTGGCCCTCGCTTTACGTGCCCCAGTCAACCAGCGATCGGCCCGTGGTACTGGGATTTTCGCACCGTGCGGGGCGGTGCCGACCCGAGATAACTCGATTTTCGTCTCCGGGGTGTCGGAGTTGTATGTATAAGGATGTATGAACTTGCCCTCGCTCTTCGCGCCCCCGTCATTTAGCGATCGGCCCGTGGGATTGGGGTTTCCGCACCGTGCGGGGCGGTGTCGACCCGGGAGAACTCGTTTTTCGTCCCGGCGGTGTCGAAATTGTTGATATATGGAAGGATGTCTGAACCGGGGATGGATCCCAATACTCCCGTGGTGCGGCGGGACTGGGAGGGGGGTCCTCCGAGGGTCAACTCCCGCCGGGCGGGGGGGAGACCCTCGGCCAATTCGATTGGGGCTCGACAAACGCAGGGGTGGTTGGGCTCGGAAAACGCAGGGATGAAAGCCCAATGGTGGAAGCATCTGGTACCCGATTTTGGGAGATTTTGTTACTTTTCGGCAGGGTCCTACAGGTGTTGAACGAATCAGAAATGCTCGGAAAGCTCTTGGCAAGAGTTTTTGTATGAATCAACTTCCAACTTCAGGAGTGCGCAGTGGAGTTCACAATGACGTGTTGACCATCATAGCAGAAGGCACTTCATCACACACAAATCACCATATCCCAACAAGTACGGTGCTCCAAACCAAAAAAACTGCGGATTTCGAAAGCTACTTAACAGAGCTTTTTTTACATACCCAAATTGTCCCCCATCCCCTGTAGGACCCGGCCTAAAATTCCCGAACAATACTTCTAAAAGATTGAGACCACTTCACATCAAGCAGCCCAGGCTGAAGATGCGCAGCCTATGAGCCGAGGCCATGGCGCCGTTTATACTGAGACCATAGACCTTTGAGAGCGTCAAGGCAGCCTTGGCTTCTCGGGGCACTCGTAAACTTGTCAACGCGCTCCAAGTGAACGCTAAGAACACGTATCGAGTGGAGGTTACGGCCGATCTCCATGATGGTACGAGGTCCCGCTGGAGGAGCGAAGGGATCAAGTATCCACGCGACAAGATGACACGAGATTGGGCCGGAAAGGAGAGGTTCGCTGGTTCTTGGCGGCCTGACCACAAGAGCAGACTCTTGCCCCGCCTGAGTGACGCCAGCCGCAAGCTCGAAGCGTAGACCGAAGATTTTACTCCTCGAGGGAAGCGCTCACGAGACGGTCAACAATCTCGGGGGACGCACGCCTTGATAAACGCGGCGGAGCGCGCGAAGGTGGAGGCAGGCCGAAGGGAAGCTCTGGCGCGAGGGGGCTGCGGGTTATCTTGGAAGAGGTCAAAGCGGCGGTCAAGTTCGGCAATCTTGAGCATGCGCACATGGCGTCGCGGGACCTCCCTGCCGCGATGTTTGAAGCGCAATCGGATGTGTTGACAAACCAAGCGGGGTTCGATCCACTTTTCTCAGACAAGCCAACAAGGGCGTGGCCAGGAAAGCCGCTCTTCGCAACCTGACATGGTCGAGCTCCCAGCTTGTCAAAGCGGCCTTAGAGGCGCAAGCACGAAAGGAACACTGGGAGCATGCGGTCGGCTACTTCAGGGCCGTCGAAAATGAGTGCCATGGAGCTTCTTCATTGCACTGTTGGGCTCGAGGTGAGCACAGTTTCGACTGCTGTACATACACCTCTGCTGTATCATATGACCTACATGCGCATTTCCCTCAGTGGTTGTTTAATCATACCATACATGCTGTTGCCGTTGGTGAACGCTGCTGCTTGATTTTCTGCTTCTGTTTTGCTGCTGCTGTATTGCCGGCGCTTTGCTGCTGCATCGCTGCTGTACTCCTGCTGCTGTAGCCAAGTATATGCATAGCGTGCTTTTATTCCTCGCATGCAACGCGTATCGTACATATAGTGTAACATGGTCCATTCGCGCATACACTATGTATCGATCATACGTGCGTTGAGTACCTTTTTTTGTGCGGAGACGCGTACATGGCTCTGCAAGACACTGACCCCGCCCCCCCTTCCCCCCCTTGCCCTGTCGACCCCTTTCTCCGGCCCCACCCTGCCGATGTCGCGCACCCCCTTGCTGCGCCGTACACTTTGAGGAGTTTGTTGACGTTTCTCACGCGCAGGCTGGGAAGCTGTTTCGACGCGTGCTGGTGCAGAAATTTTGCAGTAAGGTTGCTAACCACCACGAGGTGTACGCACGAAACAAGACAGGCCCCGCAGCAGTGGCGGAGAGGAAAAGTTCAAGTCGCACCGTAGGCCGGCTCCGTCGGAGTTCATTAACCCTGCGTAGTGTGTAGCATATACAATGTAGCGGTATGTATACAGAGTACATTAGATATAGTGGTAAGTATATAGCAAGCCGTGGTATGGCGTTGATATTTTGTACACCAGTGTGCGACTCCGCAGATGGAAGAAAGAATTATAAATAAACCGATGCACAACCAAGCGTCAACGCCTGCGTTGGAGGCAAGATAAATATGTCTTTGCGTATATTTTCTGCCCCCTGCCCACTAAAAAACGCCATATAACTATCGTTGAAACCCACTCTGAAAACACTACCTCATGACATTAGTCTGCTCCCAGGTAAACACGAGAACATAAAAAATAAGGCCTGTTTAGACCGTAGTTGCGGAATGAATTTTTATTTGTTTCATCCCCTCCCCAGGAGAAACCTTGATAATCTAAATCTCAGAAATTGCTCGAATCGATATCAGTATGGTGTCTGAAAAATGGCAAGATTAGGATGTAGACCATTGTTGAAAAAAATCGTGAAAAAAAAGGGATACGAAATGACGGAGTTACGACCGTTTAATTTAATCCAGGGTCCCCGATGCTTTTACCATATGCCTATTGTATTATATGCTGGCGTCCTGAATGAGGTTAACCCCGCACGCACTACGTGTAAGTGGGGGAGTTAGGGTAATGACAGCCAAACGCTCGAGGCGTTTGGGCGTGGATACTTGCAAGCATCTACATGTATATGATGTGGCACATCGAATGAGTGTCTCCACACACGCACAACGCGCAGTTGGGGGAGGAAGAATCTTCACACCGGAACGTTCGAGAAGTCTTGGACGTGGATACGTGTAGATTGTGGAACGAAAAGGGCGATCGCCCTACTACTGGGTGGACGTTTTGCAGCAAATATTTGCAAACGCGCCTACATCTCGCGGCAGGGCGACAACGAACAAAGCATTGTTATGCTGTAACTAGATATTCTTGCTGGCACCTCTCACAAGAATGGAGGCGCAGATTACTTCAGAATGTTCACATTACTTTCTTGCTGAAAAGCAGTACGCGACTCAGGCAGAAATCAATAGTCGGGTAAATTCTACGAGAATGTCGCATGGCTGGATTGAAACATTATCGAGCCCTGGTTCAGCGTTCGGGAGGGGCGTCGTATCATGCACGATTTTACTGGTACCTCTCTGCGGTCGCGATGGGGCGTAGACTCTCAGAATGATATTGCACGTCCTGACCGATCAACATTGCGTTAAAAGCATGTCATAGATTATGTCACTCTATGATTCAATAGAAAATTTGCCCGTACGGCAAGGCGACGGCACGCTGTACATTAACGTCTCCATGAGTCGGGTTGAGAATGGCTGCGTTGGCAAATCTGCGAGGTCTGGTTCCATGGCATGAGATGAAGTTCCGCTGAATATTTTCGCTGATACCTACTTGCGTGTTTGCAACGGGGCGCAAAATATTTCACAATATCTTGAACACGGCAAATGCTAGCTGTAACGATCCGAGAAAATCACCCGCGTAGACGAAGCGGATACATGCAGATGAGATCACGCATAGGCTTCGGGTTGTGAATGAAGCGGATACGAAAAACGCCTTTTCCGCTTTTGGTGATTCACTTGCGTACTGGTTTCACAGGGGTACTTATGACCGACCTGTGAAAAATTGTATCATCCTGGCTGTCCCGCCTTCGTTTCACGTTCGCGGGTTATTTTTTTTTCCCAAAGAGGTTTGTTTTTGCCCATGTCCGCGATGAGGTGCAAGGCTGCCTAAGATGAGCAAGAGTGGCGATAGCAGCAGGTCGGGCGATTCGAGCAGCAACCACGGTGGGGAAGCATCAACCCAAGTGGGCATGTAGTCAACGTAACCGATTAGAAGGTCGACCACGAGGAGGTAAACGAAAGCCTCGATTCAACTCTCTAGCGGGTCCCGGTGTTACCGTTTTATACCGCGTTGGGCTGTGCCTGGAACGACGGATATCGAGAAGCAATTAGCCATAATGCCGAAGGCGTTGCTACTAAGCATCGGACGCGACATCACCTTGGTGGGGGGCAAAAACGTGGGTAGGGAAGACATGCGCGGCGTTCGCCGTGGGGGTCGAGATGGTGGCGTCGCATGGTGACGCGAGTCATGCGATCCAAGTCCCGGTCCACAATGTGAGGAAGGCCCGTTTCGTCAGCAAGGATATCGAGGAACGGTCGACGACGGTACAAGACGCAGCTCTTTCCTCGAGGCCCAATTGGCACGGGCCACAGGGGACTGGTGAATTGTCTCGGGGGTGGTTCTGCATGGGCGAAGATTCGCACCTACATAGACGCGGGCGGGCTAGAGCACGTCGACTTAAGATCCGGTGGCCATTCAGGACAAAGGCGGTCGTGCGGGCAAACGTGCGCGTATTGACGAAGACGCCGCTCAGCAGCCTTGTTTAGGTGGGTCCTTCCGGCGTGGTTGCCGCATTTTGAAGAACAGGGAATACGTGAAGGTTTTGCCATGACCCGACCAACAAGTTCCGGGGCGAAATGCAAGGCGGCGGGGGCGCCAGCGGGGCCGCAGAGAAGAGCGCCAATTCGGGGGTCGCGCGACGTTCGCCGCACCCACGTCAAGCGACGGAGGTGGGGACAGCAGGTGTGGAGGCTTCTTCAAGCGATCCACGGGTGCCGGCGAATAGAGGTGCGGGCTACGCCAATTCTCGGGACTAACCTCGACGATTTCGCGAAATCGAGCTTTGACGCGCTGCACACAGCTTGTACATCCGGGCTTGGTGTCGGTTTCTCAACCAGGGCCAGGAGTTGGGTCGAGGAGGCGCAGATCTTTGTTCAAGAAGCTTTGCATCCCGAGCAGCCGTTTCGTGGTGACGCGTGCTACTAGTAGTATGATAGAGGTAGCACATTTTGGCATTTATTTTCTTCTGAATTTCGGGACACCTTCGCCCAATATAGCCGGAATTTACTTTGTGCAATTTTTTGTTTATACCATTATATTGTTCAACGGCGTGCACCTTCGTTCTTATCAAAGTCAGTCCGTTCATGCGTCCAGTTGCGGACTCCTCTGAAGGCACTTGCGCGTCGGGTTTCCGGTCTTTGTCTACTTTTCGTGGTTCAACAGTATTTTCAACCTTGTGAGTTTGAGCCGGCCCAGGTGTGGGCCTTGATTGATTTCGCTTCTTGGGGCACTGCGTCGAACGAGAACCTGGCAGAAACAGCATTTTAATCGGGTTGACGCTGGTATTGTGCCTTCGATTCGGTCGTCATTGATCAATAGTACATTGCCATGTATCTCACGATCGCACACATTGGCGGGTCCCCGGGCGCATCACCCTATCTCATGGGATATGCTGATCGCGGGACGGGGCTCTATACCTAACTGGGGTTCTGGGGATATGCTAGAGGACCTTAGTTGTGTCTGGGCATGAGCTAGTATTCGTTAAAGGGTTGGGTGTGGTGCATCCTGCGCACTGTCTCACATGAGGTGATGCAGCTTTTTCCGGTGACCGTCAGGTGCGGCATCTGCAATGGAGTGATTCCGACCGTGTTGAGGAGTTATTTCGTGGCCATAAAGGCGGCCAGGTTCAAGTGGGTGGTATTGTTTCAAATACACGGAGCGAGGTTCGGGGCCCGTGCTACGGGTTGAGTGAGGGCGGCGTAACCGTCACTCTTATGGTGGCACTCATGCCATGTCATGCGGTACTAACCGAGCACGCGTCGTTTTTCCTCGAACCATTCCGTACACAATGGAGCGCGTGGGAATATGGCCACGTGTTGAAAGCGCTGAGAGAGGTAGTCTCTAAATCGAGTCGTGAACACCAAGAGTACGCCCTCTCGATTCACTGCGGATAGGGAGCGTCTCGATGCTCCCGGCCAGAGGCGACGTGTAGGATCGTGCTATACAGCGAAGCGAAGGAGAAAGTCTGACGCGCATAAGGTTTACACGCGTAATAATGCTGAGGACGCGGGAAACGTGCCTCGAAACATTAGCAGCTGGCGAGGGTTTGCAAAGGTAGATAGTTGAGGATACTGTAGGGGGTAAACTGTAGGAGTCCCGGCACAACCTCGGATGTGGAGGATTGGAATGATGTTGCACCATTTCGGTGTCTCGGTAGTACGGGAATACGTACAGTAGAACCCAGACAGTGAAGGGAAGGAAATGCGTTTTTATTGGCAAAGACGTGTGGGCATGCCACAGAGGTGGACATTGCGATCGACACGTCAGCCAGTAGCTCTCCCTCCCAAGCCACAGGAAATGATACTAAACGACGCAATTCGAAAGATATGCGACATAGGAAAATATTATTAGAGTTCGGGAACCGAACCAAGAATATTCTGCTTTTTGTTGTGAGAGATATTTACAGGGACGTTGTGGTTCATATTCTGTGGTTGAAGAATTGACATTGATGGCAGCAGCATGGCAGTGTTTGGTTGATCGCGCCAGTGGCATTACCAAGTGGATACAGCACGGGGCGGTGCTGACAGACTGGTAGAACACGCGAACAGACAGTGTGCTGTTGCTAGTAGCTGGCCAGCAGCTGCTGGGCCAGGTATTCGTGATTTCTCCCACCCACCCGCCATTTTTCTTTCCATGGTGAGGGGATGGAGACATTTACAAGGATATACAGGTGTTATCCTTGGTTATGGTATAATCGAGTGTAGATATGTACTTACTATGTCTTTGTTATTTTTTGTGGCATATGGAGGAATGTTCCCCAGGAGGAGTGGGATGGTGCTGCAACAGTTCGGTGTCTCCGTGGTACGGGAATACGTACTGTAGAACCCAGACAGTGAAGGGAGGGAGATGCGTTTTTATTGGCGAAGACTTGCGGGCATGCCACAGAGGTGGCTATTGCGATCGACATGACAGCCAGTAGCTCTCCCTCCCAAGCCACAGAAAACGATATTTAAGAACGCAATTCGAAAGATATGCAACAAAACAAAAATAACAATCGAAGCTTTTAGGCGCGCAAAGAATAACACTAAATCGTACTACGGTGAAGCAGATCATTCAAACCAAAATCAATCCCAAATGAGCAACAGAGGAAAGCGCATCAAGTACCTGATACATGGTACCTGATATCAGCGTACCGGGTACGAATAACACTGTACAGGCCAATTCAGTATTTGCTGGTGTTTTTCATACAGAATAAAAGTAAAACGACAGTCGTTCGAAGTTACATACCAGGCACCTCAGGTACTTGGTAGCAGGTATAGTCTACAAGCACTACGTATATGGTACGAATTCATGAGAGTGTCCCCCACCCACCTGCCCCCTGGGTTTCCCCTGCTGACCTCTTCCACCCCTTGGTTTGCTATCCCCCCGTTACATCCTTCGCTATAGCATGCAGCAGCGGAGGCACCTGGAACCAACCGAAAACAACCTGTTCTCTACAAGGCGCACAAAGTTAAATGTCTATAACGATGAGCCTGGAGCTGATCGACTATAGGAATACTCCGAAAGCGCCCAACAATGTTTTTTTAAGTTTGCCAACCCCCCGCGCTGTTGGTGATGTTCTTTTCTCGAAAATGTTAGTCGCGAGAATCTTGCGCGTGATCACGAATAGCCCGAAGAAGCGTGCATGCTAAATGCTTATCCATGGCCACGAGTAGCCCGAAAGAGCGCGCATGCTGAATGCATATTCATGAGAACACTGCATCAGTGACCAGTTTCCTGACCTTTCGCCAAACGCTAAGAGGTACCAGTATTGTTTTTTATAGCAAATACTTTAGGGTCAAGGTTGGTAATATTCCCGCCGGGACATTACCGCCCTGGTGGGCGGTCCCGCTACTTCCGCGGTTTACCGCCATGTTGTGTAATTGCCGCTTACCGCGAAAGCCGTTACCGCCAAACAACACCGAAATACCGCGTACCATAAAGAAAAACCCGCCGTATTGCAATACCGCAGAAAAATGCCGCCAGAATTGCAGTTACCGTCTACCGCCAACTCTCGATACCGCCCAAAACATACCGGCAACACTGGATGCCGCCCAAAAGGTACCGCCTGCTTTGGATACCACCCGCATTCTTTGTTTAAAATCCACTAGATATATTTCCAACGCACACTGTTGAGGAAACCTCCAACGCACACTGTCGGCACCCTGCGGACGCACACTGACCAGGGCCCGGGGGGGGGGGTTCGCCCCCCGATACTGCTACTTGAATCCAAGCACTGTTCGGCTTCCGTGCCAACCTAACACGACACTGCTGCTGTTGAGGGTTGGGTTATTTGCAGGTCTCGTTCTCTACACCCCGCAGAACTCTGCCTTGATTCCTATTGCAATGCTGCTGTACGCGGCTTTGAGGTTGCGCTACTATTTGCACCCTTCGATTACACCCTACAGAACTCACATTGCTATTTCGAACGCACTCTGTCGGGGGGTCTTCCAACGCAAACTGTGTCGGTGGCACCCTTCCAACGCACACGGACCAGGGCTCGGGGGGGGATCCAAGCACTGTTCGACTTCGTGCCAACCTTACACTACACTGCTGCTGTTGAGGGGTTAGGGTATTTGTAGGTCTCGTTGTCTCTACTACACCCCACGGAACTTGGCCTTCCTTCCTATTGCAATAGTTGTACTAGGCTTTGAGGTTGCGCTGCTATTTGCACCCTTCGACTACACCCCACAGAACTCACACTGCTAGTTCGAACGCACACGGTCCAGGGGCCTTCCAACGCACACTGTGTCGGTGGTACCCTTCCAACGCACACTGACCAGAGCTCGGGGTAGATACACCCTACGCAACCTTCTTCGAGTGTCTCCTTCTCCTGTGGCTGCTGCCTCGCTTCTGTCGCTGCTTCTCTCTTGCGTCTGGTCTCCTACAACTCTGTTCAGCAACATTTCTTGACTCATTGTGACCTGGGAAGAAACGATAAAACAAAAAAAAATCAAGCAGTCACCACGAAGAAACCACACCCCTCGTCCCTCCCACCGCGCCAGTCCTTCGTGAGAGACACCTCCCTCCTCGCAGCCTTTTGCTCGGAGTTTGCGCGTTTGCTGCCCCGCTGCTGTATGTCTGCTCGACCTAGACTTCTACTCGCCTTCTTCGGCTTTGTGTTCTTGGCCGTCTTCCAATCTTCCCGCGTACAAACTGCTGGTGCTGTGGCCGAATCTCTGCCCAGCATGCAGCAGAGCGTCCCTCCAGAGCAACACCTGGATGACTGGGGAAACCACTTATACCATCACACCTTCATATGGCTCACTTAGCGTCTTCGGTTGGAGGCTTTGCTGAATCCTGCCACCTTGCGAAGACAACAACGCGCGATTCAACAACTTTACTGCCCAAGCGGCCTCGTCCTACAGCGCAGGTATATCCCAACTGTTTCGTGCAGGGGAGATGGCAACTGCGGGTGGCACTCTCTGCTCAACGGCAACTGCGGATTCTTGGGACAGGTGTGTGTGCCACTACTGTTTAAACATTCCTCACATCAATACTGTCACACTAGGTCCTGTCTCCGTCCACGTCTAGTAGAGAGCTGCCATGCACATGCAATGCAGCAGTTGTGATATGTGTAAGCTTTATTTGTGTACACCTTTACTGAGAGCTGTCATGCACATACAGCAGTAGTGATGTGTGTAAGCTTTGTGTGTGCACCTCTACTGTTCGTACACTACACACATCATGACCCCTAACACTAGGTCCTGCCTCCGTCCACGTCTCGTAGAGAGCAGCCATGCACATACAGCAGTAGTGATGTGTGTGTAATATTTGTGTTTACGTGTGTGTCTGCGAGCGCGTCATGGTCGTGTTTCCTCGCCTTCACAAACGTATATCAGACTCACCTTCCGCCAGCGCTCGTATGCCATAGTTACGTGCGTGCGTTGCGTGTGTTTCCGGGGCGATTTATGTCAGAGTTACTTGCGTCGCGTGTGTTTGCGTGGCGATATGTGCCTGCTGTGAAATGTGGGCGTGTGTTACAGCAGCAATTGCCCCCTACGGCTATGTACACGGTGACCCATACACACATCCGTACACACTCTCTCATTATGCCGTCCACCCCTCCTCGCCAAATGTTACTCTTCACATTACAGAGGACTTTGTACGAACATCCCCTTGGTGACATTCGTCGCCTCAAAGCGAAAGTCGTCGACAACATCGTCCACTACGTGACGGCCGGCCGCGCCCCGTCCGTCGCCGGCTTGCAACGCCAATATGCAGCCCGCGGGGGAAGCCCGCCTCTTCGTCTCGTCATGGGGCAGCGGGCGCGCACGATGGGTTTCGACCTTTCCGACAGCATTCACAGCATCAAGCGGTTCTCGGACTTCGAGGTTTAGACACTGTCCTTTTGCTTCTTTGTGACCTGCGATTCGCCTCCTACTGTCTCTGCTGCCGCAGCACTCAAGTACAGCAATCTACGTACCGCTTTAGACACTGGCGATCTGTGCGTGCTGTGAGTTATGAGCGTGTGTTACAGCAGCAGTTGCCCCCTACGGCTGTGTACACGGTGACCCATACACACATCCGTCCACACTTTCTCATCCTGTCTCCGTCCACGTCTCGTAGAGAGCAGTCATGCAAATACAACAGCAGTAGTGATGTAAGTAAGATTTGGGTGTACATAGCATGTATGTGTTTGAGCGTGTCATGATCGTGTGTCCTCTCAATTGCAAACGTACATCAAGCTCACCGTCCTCCAGCATGTGTCAGAGTTACGTGCGTCGCGTGTGTCTAGTGTGAGAAAAGACCCCACCAGGCACCACGATGGTAAAGTGCCTACGAGCAAAGCGAGCCACTTGTCTAGTGTGATAAAAGACCCCACCAGGGGCGACGATCGTAAAGTGCCTACGAGCGAAGCGAGGCACTGGTGTAGTGTGATAAAACGCACCACCAGGCGCGACTATCGTAAAGTGCCTACGAGCGAAGCGAGCCACCGGTTTATATTGATTAAACACTTTTCCCACTATATCAACAAAACACCAACCATATATATTTTCCGTGCTCATCTATGTTCTTTGCTCTTTTGGTTCTGCGGGCTCCTTGTCGTTAGAACTTCTTTGTGAACATCAAGGCATTCGATTAGTATAATTTTTTTTGTGGTTTCGGAGTCGTATAGCTTTTTTGCCCTCTGTTCGTGGGTTTCGCATGAAGGTGCTCAATTTCGTTAACGTAGAAATAGGTAACCCCATTCTTCCCGTTGGTTTTGCCTCGATTTCTCGTTTGAAATCGCCGTACAAACCAACCGTTCAAAGGGAACAAGAGTAACCGTTGGAAGTGGGTTCGGGCTCCAAAAACATAGTTAGGCACCGCAGTACCGCTCCAAGTTTTGGGTTTACGTTTACGTTACCGCCGAATAACGAAAAACCGCCTACCGCCAAAACAATATCGCTGTGTTGTACTGCCGCCGAAAAAATATCGCCATGTTTTGTGTTTACCGCCGACCGCCGAAAAAATACTGCCAAAAAACGAAATCCACCTACCACCAAAATATTTTGCGCCGTGGTGCATTATCGCCGGAAAATACCGCCATGTTTGTAATTACCGCTTAACGCCATAGTCGTTTCTGCCCAAAAAACGAAATACCGCCGACCGCCAAAAAAATACCGCCGTATGGCAACACGGCCACGCCTGAGTCCCCGCCTAATAAACCGTTACCGACGTTAACCCTGTAATATTTAATATGGTGTACCACTTTTGTGTCACGAGTGCGAGGCAGATTGTCCGATCCGAAAGTATCTTCTTCGCCCCTTTTACAGTAGTTGAACTTTACTATTAAGTCTAGAGTGCTTTCTCTATCTGACGTCCAAAATCTAACGCGTGACAAAGTTTGCACTGTCCGAACCCCTTTGGAAGTTGTGAAGGCACAGGTGACGATGGCAAATGACGAATACAGCGTCCGCCACTGTTGATTCAGGGGGTGGTAAATTGGGTTTTCGTACGACGCTGCAATGAATCGTTTAAGAGGGACGCACCATGATCCTGCTTGTACTGCTGCCTTCTCGCACCACTCGTAGACGCTGCTTAGACCAAATAATATTTTTTTTCTTGCTTACTGTATGTCCCAGAAAGTTTTTGTTGTGTGCGCAGACTACCGGCAAGACGACGGACAATAACAACCATTCTAGGCGCTGCCTGGGTAGCATAGGCGACACATAGTATCATGAATTGCTTTCCCTGACCCACACCTTCTTCTTTTGTTGACTTTGAAGAGGAAACCATGCCGTGTGGCCGCATATCCGCGGCGAACACGCTCGACAACTAGATGAGCCCGTGTATCCCATGTTCGGCTGAGTCATCGCTGCCAAAAGCTGACGCTGATCTAATGAATCTAAATTGCGTCCAAACGACGAATCGAAGGATAGCTTCCTCGCAGTCCGAAGGAAGGTATTGTCCGGAGGAAGGTATTGACACGGCCCGGTGATACCCAACCACCGGCACGGCTCCGTGTGATTTCAGACGTCACGCTGTATTGCACCGTTCTGATTCCTTGTAAGTTCTGCTGTCACACCTTTCCGGTGGTTTCCCCTTTATATGTTCGGGGATGGAATATCATACATCACTGGGGTCCCTTGGTTCCGCTGTTTGAATTAATCCTCTCTCTTTTTGAGGGCTCAAGCAATCGTGTCCGACGAAAACACCCACCCGAATTTTGTTGTGGAATGTAACGAAATCACTGGTTGAGCGTCCCGCCCATCCGGGTAGCACTTGCCACGTTGGCGGCTTTGAGCACTTGCCACGTTGGCGGCTTTGATTATCTGCCTCCACAGTCGCCATGTTCTGATTGTGTCTGGCGCACTGTTATCATGTTAACCCGCTTAAATAAATTAACCGATTCTGTCGGTTTGCAATGCCAACAGCAAGAAGAGATTCCTGCGTGGGGGTGGTTCGCCTATATACGTTGCTGCTTTGGTTATGCGCCCTCCCATCTGCTGCAGCTGTCACCAAAGCTGGAGGCGAAGCAACGGGCACCTCTCTCTCGGCGAGGAAGCAGAAAGGGAAGCAACGGAAGCAGTGATGGTAGAGGCGGCCCCTCACCCACTGCGCATCAAGGTGGCGTTTTTTTGCGATTTGTAGCAGCAGAATTAGCATCACAGGGAGTTGTAGAAGCGGCGGTGGTAGTCTGAATAAGATAGCCGTGGTGGACGTAACAGTTGCAGTAGATGAAAGACTGAAGTTTTCATTGTAACAATGTTATAGTTGTTGCTGTTGCACTATTAGTTGGAGCATCTGTTACGTTACAGTCGTGCGTATCGGTTTTTTGTCGTTATTATGCATGCCTCTGACGGCATCTGCCTCCTGCTTGGCGAAACATTATACCCCATCGCCCCTCTTCGTCTTCTTCGTGCAGTTCTCATGCGTACCCCGAGCTATGGCAGCACACCTCAGGGCGGCAACGGACAATCCTATCAACGTCGATCATCAGGCGGAAGAGTCGTCTCCAAGACCCCCCCAAATGGGTCCGAAGAAGCAGGCGAGAGAGTGTTTATGTTGCGCATGGACCCCGAAGGGAAGCTTGACTGTTTAGCCACTGCAAGCAATGTCCTACTCTCTGCGTTCACGTACAGTAGTTTGTTGGTGGGTACAGTTGCAAAGTTATTGAAGTCGTGAGTTGGCTTGTCCGTGTCATGTTACTATCCTGCTTCTTTGCAAGGGAGCACTAGTCTCGAGCGAACCGGAGAAAGAACTTGAGATATTCGTCTTTTTTAGTTGTTTGCCATTGATCGCTCTACCTGGCATAATATATTTCGCCACAACCCCGTTGTTACCCCGCTTGTCGTCTCCAATACTTACAGGGCTTCGGGTCTAGTACCAGCTTGTTTAGGTCACGTGCGGTGTTGTACTGTTACGATTAGGTCGTGTCGCACCTCAACACAGGTGGGCTCACAACTGACGCCCTACCGTTTATGTGCACTTGTACGGCAACCGTGTAGACCGTTTGAGGATTCCTTTTTTTTTCGTCGTTACGTTTTGCACTGCACGCTGTATGCGTTCTGTGAATCTTTTGTTCTATACCCTATGCCGCTGCTCCTTATAGCATGTAACGCGGCGGTGAAACATGTCAGCACACCCTTTTTTCCGAACCCGTTTGTGTTCGTCTCAATGCCAATTGTTTCGTTAGAGCAACAAACACCCGTCCACCACATCTGCTCTATTTCCTTTAAAGCTATACAACCTCCCACGAAGTTTGCTGACCTTCGCGTTCTTTCGCGTTCTCTGTCCCCTTGTCTGCACACGCCTTCAACCTTTTGTACACATTTTTCGCGTCGTAAAGAGTTTTTTTCTTCTTCGCCAGCAAAAACTCAGCGGGGAGACGGTGGTAGCGGTGGAGGTGTTGCCGCGGCGACAGCGGGGGCGGGGGCGAGGATGGGAGGCGGCCCTCCAGTTCCTGCCATTACAGGGTCGGATCTACCCGGAGGGGAGGTGCAAGAAGAGGATAATGCGGGGTACATGGACGAGATGATGACCATATTAGGTGGCGGCAAGGTACTATTACCATTGGTGGTGTTGTGGGTGCTGCTTGAAGTCAAAAGCGAACTTGGGGCATTTGATGGGGTGATGTGATTGAACTGTGGGGGAGAGATTCGCCGGTGTTGAGATCTGTTTGCATTTTGATATGGTTTTCAACACGGTTTTTAACACGTAGGTTGCTGTTTTTCATTGCTGGAATTAACGGTCGTGTTGACGTTAATGGTGGCGTTCGTGATGGTGGCTGTATCGTTTATGTTCTTGGATGGCGTGGGGATTTTTTTTCATCTCAACAGTCTGCCCCTTCTCTTGCTTCGTTTGGCAAAAGGTTTACATGCAGCGAACCGTCATACGATAACTTTCCCTGATACGTCATCCCTTTATTTTCCTGTTGCCACGCAAAATCGGATGGGATGGATTCCTACCACCTCGTTATCAGTGACAGTAGGTACCTGCTAGCTCGTTCAAGTTCAAGTACTCTTTCTACAGTAGCCTTTACCAACCCCCCCCTCCCTTCTATACCGTATATTAGTTCGACTCGGTTGGCAACGACGCTGTAAACATGTCAATCACGGCGTCAGGTAGACAACCAGGGTACCTTTTTTTTTGGCGGTCACCGTGATGGTTATCGAGTTAGATCATATGGTGCAGGGTGGAGAACCCGCACAAGGGGCATGGTTTCAGTAGGTAGTGTGAATATGGTAAGGCACCTACGAGGCAATTACATAGTAATAACCATTGCGGTCTCTGGAGTGGCGACACCCAGAAAACAAAATATATATTGGTACAAGGTGCCAAATAGCATGAAAATAGGCACAAGGTGCCGAATTCCGTCTTACGAGCGGTTCTTGGAAGGACTCAGTTCACCCTTCATGCGACTCGCCGAACACCCAACATGGCGCTTCGCGCTTGGTGCGAGCAATGTATGCCTGGTTGGTAAAAACCCGACGTGCTCCGTCCCCTTATAGTAGGGATGCGAGGGTCTATGGTCATACGACTACGGCCATGCACAAACTGAGTACACCCATCCCCCCACGCCTCTTTTCCCTACGTCGGCCTCACTTTCATCCGATGGTCCCACATACAAGTAAGGCAATATCCAAAACCAGGTTCACCTGTCCCGCTTGGAATCAGAAACAGCTATAGCCTGAGACCAAGCAAATAAACGCAAGCCAGGAGAGCCCTGCGATTGGCCGAAAACCACATGCATTCATCTTCCATTATAAGCGTCATCACTTCACCAGCTTTGCCACCGGCGATGATTGGCCAGTGACTAAAAATAAAAACACAAAAAATAGCAATTTATGCCATGAACGACAGGCAGAAATAATGGCGTGATGAGCAATGAAAAAGCACGATCACGCTATAGGCGAGTGCTTACGCGTAGGACAACCCAAAACAGTTGAAACCCAGACGTGGTAACCGTTGGATATCCAGGTGAACCTGGGTAATTTCCAAGGTTTTTGACGGTGCGGTTTTTCCTATCGGTTCGGTGCGGTCCATCGTAGGTTTTTGCCCTGTTCGGAACCGAACCCCATCGCACCGTAGGATTCCTGAGTTCGAAAACCACCCCGAACCGCCCCGTAGGATTTTCTAAATTTCAAAACCGTGCCGATCCGCACCGTAGGATATATCACAGCACCGAACGGCACCGTATGGATTACTATATCCAAAATCCGCACCGAACCGCTCCGTAGGAATGCTGTCGAAACCGCACCCCACCGTGTGCAACAAGCCAAAAACCGTTAGACCGGTTATTTAACGGTGCGGTTAACTTGAAACCGTAGAAAACTCGCGGTTCTATCGGCCGCGAAACGGTGCCATAGGGTCACGGTTTCCCACGGTTCATGACGGTTTTTGCACGGTTTCGTGTCAAAAGTACAAAAAAAGTGTCCCGGTTAGCTTGGTTGGTCTTGATGGTATTTCATATTTTAATTTTTACACTATTTTGTTAAATATTAATATTTGCAATTTAATACCAGGTATTTGTTACTCGTATATGGTATATGCTATGTATTACTTGTATATTTGTATACTCGGAGTGATCATTATATTTTTGTTTATCAGCTGATTTATAGGTTCATAATATGGTGTTTCGGAAAGCTTTTTTCATTTTCCAGAACCGATTTTGGTTTCATCTTCTAGAACGAAATGACAATATGACGTTTTTTTTTTGGTGTAAAAGTCGGCCGCGTTCAGAGAGGTTTCCTTTTTTTTGCGTTTGGCCGGGGAAACGAACGTCAGCTATCAGCAGCAGGGAGCTAGCTTCAAAGCTAGCGAGACTGCCTGTGCGACGAAGCACGCAGCAGTAGCAACAGCGCGTGGCCAGGACCTACGTACCCGTGGTCATAGATGAAACAAGGCATTGGCTCTTGGTCAGCGGTTGTTAGCAATCAAAGTCAACTCCCATATAGCTGTGTGGATGTGCGCGAATTCGCGTGCCAGGTACCAGGTGTGTCTTGTTTTCAACCAACAGCACGTGCGCTACGTCACGAAATCGACGATACTGCCGAACACAAACTTGTGCCGAGGCTGCCAGAGCAACAAAGCACGCAGCAGGGGCATCACGCACCGGCAGTGCACGGCGAGCAAGACGATACCTACCGGCGCAAAAGCCCTTGTGCCTCTCTCCCCAGCACCCAGCACCCAGCACCCCCTCTCCCAGCTCTCGTCTCCTTTGCCAATTGTGGCGTGCCAGCACCGTTTCGAAAATTCGAGGAGGGGGGCCACATCCTTCCGTCCGTTCGCTACTGCATACGTGTCTCGCTGCTGCCGTTGCTGCAGCTAGCTACTGGTGGTATGGGATATACATGTGTCTCCAGGTACACGTACTATTGCTGTAGGTATATACGTGCTGTGCGTGATTCACATCACACACTAAACACTTATACACCACACCTTGGGCCCTGTTCACTATGGGTTTAAACCGGAGCTTGAGTTTCCAGAACGAGAGCCCCAAAAAATTCTCTGGTTGGATTTGGGGGCAAAACCCAGAATGAAACGCGGTTTTTCCTCTGATTCTGGAAATATATATTTATTCTGGAAAAAAAACGTTTTCCAAGCTCCCCGAAAAATTATAATTCATGTAACCCCGTGAAAATAGCTGGAATACAGAGTTGAATAATATATACCTGGTATATATATTTTTGTATATCGCTAAAAGCTGAACACTACAAGACGGTTTTGTATGGTTTAATCATATACGGTGCACCGTAGGGAAAACACGGTTTAATATGGTTTTCCCTACGGGGATTGGCCCCGCACCGTAGCAAAAACCGTGCAACGGGGAACCGCACCGAACCGCACCGTAGGATTAATTCATCACAGCTTCGAACCGCACCGCAAGATTTGCTATATCTGAAAACTGCACCGAATCACACCGTAGGATTCCTGATTTCTGAAAACCGCACCGAACCGCACCGTAGGTTACATGAAAACCCCGAACAGCACCGGAGCATTTACTATTTTTGACAACCGCACCGTTCCGCACGGTAGGATTTTTAAGTTTTCAAAACCGCACCGAACCGTACCTCTGAATTTATTACAACACCGAACGGTACCGTATGAATTACAATGTCCGAAAACCGCACCGAACCGCACCGTAAGATTTCCGCTTTCTTAAAACCGCACCGGACCGGACCGTATGATTTTCGATTCGAAAAAACCCCACCGTGCACGGACGGATAACCAGAAAGAATCCTGGTAATTTAATCGCACCGAACCGGATCGCAGGATTTTCGATTCGAAAAAGCCCCATTGTGCACGGACGGACAACCAGAACGAACCCTGGTAATTTCACCTCAGAACTAGGTACGATATCCTTTGAACCAATGGCATGGTTTCTGTAGCGGTATTTTCATTTGATTTGGGTATTTACCTGTTTTTTGGATGACAGGTGATCAGGTATACCTGTTTTGGGTTATTGCCGATACAAGTAGTTTAGTATTTGATCGTCGCCATACCCTAGTTCCTGGTGACTACATAGCACCCAGCCTCAAATAATAAACTGGTGGGCGGGGGAATATGACAGGAGGTGGCACAGGAAGCGGGGATATGACAAAACGAAAAATACCGTCCAAAATGTACGACATCATACGACCCAACATTGCAAGCGCATGCTGGTGGTGCCAGCAGGTTACAGTGGTCCAGTTTAGAGCGAGACTGACATCTGCATCGATGAAAACGTTTAGTTATTCAGCTGCAAAACGTACGCACTTGGTCGTATCAACAGGGGGAACTTGCCGGTGTTTTTTTTTTTAAACGTAAGTCGTAAAGCGCGAGACATTAGATATTTCACTTTCCTTGGAGGGACGTTTGATATGAATAGAAACGGGAACCAAGAAATGTTTACGAGCCGTTTTCCTAATAGTTTATCGCTGAACTTTGTGTACGCGTCGTTTTCGCGTATTCAAATCTGAACTTTTCCCTGGATTGTAACCGTAAGACTACAAGAAATGCTGGTCTATAGGTACCAGGGCACCTGCATGATTGTGTTTTGTTTCTTAAGCTTGTAGTGCGTATTCATTCTCAATGTATTATCTTTATCGATACGTTCCGCAACATATATTGCACGCCTAGTATTAGGGAATTGGCAAAGTTGATTTGGCGGGGTTGTTTCTCGCACGAAGACGAAAATTGTTACGACTTGCTTCGTGATTGAGGGCCAACGTTGCTGAACATAGTGTCGATGTGGCGATGTCGCCCCTCCAGCGTCGAGAAGTCATACGTGGTACGTACAAATGTTTGGTTTGTCGTACGAATGTCAACATGGCCGTATTTCTGTTTCCAACTTTTCAGAACCCAGAACCGTGGTGCATTTTTTTCTTTTTCCGAATGGAATGCTTTTTTTTTGCTGGAACCCGCTCGAGCACAGATTCGGATAGCCAAACGAAATTGCAACGAAATGTCTCTGACTCTTTGGTCTGTCCCCAATCGTATGCAGGTTGTCCAACACGTTGGCCCTAATATCAATACGAGTGCCTGCACGTGCGTTAAGTGGGGGGCAGTCGGAGAACCAAAGCTAAAAATGACATACGAGCTAGGTCCAGCGAAATACGAAGCTTTTCGTCTCCAAACGTTTGCACCCTCGTAGATAAAAAAGTTGGAAAACGGAATTTGGCAAGGCTGTTCTTCATGACCATACGAAAAACGTCTTCAAAAAAATAAAAAAATAAACGCTCAAGGAAGCACGTTTTTGTTTAGATTTTTGCAGTAACTTCGACCCAATATTAAACGGAAAATAATAAAAATGAAAAGGCCATCTCGGCGTTTTTTTTAGTTGTCATGGACCCTTCATTAATTTCGTTTTCCAAGTCGTCTTTTACCAGGGTGCAAAAGTCATTCCGTGAAATCAAGCGTTCACGTAGGGTTTCCAAAGAGCTCAATACGTTGTTCCAGTACTTTAGTGGGCGTTTATTATAACGGCCTTGTACGGCTTGCAGAACAAAACAGGTGCCAAGGACGTCTTCCCATTGTTGAGAAGATCATGTCAACACGTCCAGCGGCGAATCATTCGACGTATTGATCGATTTTACTAAAGAAAGGCCATCTCGGCGTCTTTTTTTGATCGTCACGGACACTTCATTAATTTCGTGTTCCAACTCGTCTTCTACCAGGGTGCAAAAGTGATTTCGGTGAAAATAAGGCGATTCACCTAGGGTTTCCCAACAGCTCAATGCGTTGTTCCAGTACTTTGACAGGCGTTTCTTATAACGGCCTTGTACGGCTCGCACAACAAAACACGTGTCAAGGACGTCTTTTCCTTGTTGAGAAGATCATGTCAACACGTCTAGCGTCGAATCATTCGACGTATTGACCGATTTACCGCCGAAGGAAGAATTATATGGGTTTTACTGTTGACGGCTGAAATCCCTACCAGGAATGCAACAACACGTCCGTAGGTAATACAAATAATGCCCGAATCTCAAGAACTAGAGGTTTGCACGCCAACACCAGCTGCACCGATTTGTTCCCCTTGTTGAGCGGTCACGCGGATATATATGTTTCGTGCTATATGAGTTTCAGTGTATTTATTGTGTTAGAACGGTGACAAAGAAAGGCCACACGTTTGAAATTCTTGAAGATCCCAGCCAAACTTCGCCTAAATGGTCGCCTATGGACCCAATTTGGCAGAACTATTTTTGAAACTTCCCAGAATTCCGGAGAAAAACAGTTTCTCGAGGCGTACTTGGCTAACATCGGCCTGAGAAATTCTCAAGCAGATGTTGGATTAGACGCGGCGCAATTTAGTGTTCTCCACACACTTCGTTCGACGAAATCAACGACAGCGTCGTGAACTCTGAACGTGGCGGGCTCGTCAGGGACTCCGACCCCTCTTGATGCACAGCGCTCACTCTGCGGCAGATGGTTTGTGGCGGACGCCGATCAGGCTTCTGTTAAAAACACATTTGGCGGCTGGTGTGTAGGAAACTGAGACAAAAACTCTGTATCGTCTCCCAACGGGCGAAAAACATAATTTTGAGAGGATGTGAAGGAAAACCACGGGACAGAGTTAAATCGACACACGACGCGTATGAAAATACGTGGAAGTGTGGTGAGCTTAAGCTTTAATTTTCCCCATCCGCCGGAGGATAAAAAAAAAAAAGAACACGGGACAGCACAAGCAAAGTCTCACGCCCTAGGGCATGGGTCGAGATGAACTCTTCAGCGCTGTTACCTACACTCGTGTGGCCTTGTTCGGAACGGAGAGGAGTGGCCATGGGTTGTCTATATCTCGAGATCGAAGGTCAATAGTGTTTGGAGGGCAGTGTTGATCAGGGCTAAATGAAGAATAGACAAATTGACCTGTTGGACCGCATGACCCAAAAAAGAGCCAGAAAAACAACATTTTCATATTTTCCCCACAGCGATGTTACCCGGGAATCTTACCCCCCGAAAACATTGCAAACTTTTTGGCCAAACTATCGGCTTTCCATTGTCGTCCGTCTTATTGCCCAAAGGTTGAATGTAACGTTTTTTCTGGAACCAGCTCGCAAGAGGTTTGTAGATACATGGAAATGCGTTGTTTTTAAAGCTGTCTGCTGTGGGCCGCCCCTTACTCTGTTCCTGTTTGGTGCCTGGTAGACCCTGAGCGCGGACTATCTTTCTGAGTATCATTTGCAGCGAACGTCGAAAGAGCAGGGGCGACATCAAAACTGGCATGTCTACAAGACGAAAGAAGAAGTGAGGCACAAGCAATCCATCTTGGTGCACGCACATATCGTCATTGTTGTTGTCTTTGGTTCAGAGTGTGGAATGGTTGTCGGAGGTCGAGTGGAATGCCTCGGCGAATATAATACAAAAGACATAGGGCTTCCATCCCTGCCTTTTCCGAGCCCCACTGTCGTTGGCCGAGGTTTCCCCCTCCGCCCCTCATCGGCCAATCAGGGGGCGAGGCGCGCCCGGCGGGAGTTGCCCTTCGGGGAAACCCCCCAATCCCTCTGCACCGTTTCAGCAAGCTAGTGACTCTCATCTTATCATATTTATTAAGAGATTGGTTACAGATTCAACTAGGAGAATGCAGCGCAGCTTGATTCTCGCAATGAAACAAACCCACCGCGCAGCAGCAGCGTTCAGCAGCAAGGATCAAGGAAGCAACACACGACACAACAACCGCACCAACACGACATCCGCTTTCAGTTCGCCGACAAAACACCACCCACGTACCGCACGACACACCCACCCACCGACCAAGCCACCTACCCAAACCACCCCACCCACAGTATGCTACAGCAGTACAGCAGCAAAAGAGGCGTTCGTTCCTACTTGAACTTCGCCAGAGCCGTCCGTTATAGCGGAGATATAAAATGCTACCAGGTTCAATAGTACAAGAAAAATAACTGCTCCACCTCCCACAGGCACGAAAGCACTCACCCACGTACGAAACGACCGCCACCCACTCACTCAACCACCCACCCACCAACCGATAATCCCGCCCACCTACCCACAACCCCAACCACCATGTGCTACTGGAGTACTGCAGCACGTTCAACAGCAAACGGATACGTTTGGTGCGTACTCGATTTTTTATCTTGAGAACATATTCAGTTTGGGTTTGGTACGTTGCATCTCCAGCGGAGCAAAATATCGTTTTAGCCGTTAGCCACCCGTCCTCACCCAATTACCAACCCACCACCCACCCACGAACGGGTACCGGCCCCTACTGCTGCATGCTGAAGATACACGTACCTGCGATTATAACACCCACGAACACAAAAGCACCCTCGGTGAGGTCTTATGCGGGCGTGGTCTATAAAAATAGCATACCGTTCGAGAATCTAACCCAATCATTGACGGTCCCCTTTGAAGCGATATGCCAACGCACGCAGTCACGTGATGCATGTGGGAGGGCTGAAGTTGCCTTAATGATGGTCGCCTCTCGCTTTATGTACCAACTCCATTCAAACTATGATAACATTTTTTTCGTTTTGCACAGAGTAATGGTTGCGGGACAGTTTTTCAACAGAGCGGTATGCATTCATCTATAGTGCAAAACCCAGAAGTAGGTACACGTCATGATGGGAAATTGAGCCATTGTAAGTGCACTGAATGTTGGACTCGGGAAAAGACCTCCTGGCCCTCTCTCTGATTGGCCAGCGCCCGATCGTAGCTGTATTCGCTGAAACGTTCCAGACACAACCCTCCCTGTATTCTCGAGTTAGCATTGACCTATTTTTGTGTTATTTGCAATGGTACCTATAAATGGTAGGGCTGGGCACTGGCTGACTCAGTCGATATCGATTATAATGCGGTCAAAATCAATCAGTATATTGGACTGCAGCAGTGTTCTGTTCGAGCGAAGCGAGTAACGTCGAGCGAAGCGAGTAAAACCGACCGAAGCAAGGCGGCCGACGTAGCGTAGCTCGGCCAATAGGCCCTCCGCGGCTATTGAGGGGGGACCGCTGGAGGCGCCGCCAGCGGCCACAAAAATACGAATTTTCGCTTCATTTTCCATCACAATCGGGGCTCAAAACTGCGTTGGCCGGGGGTGGTTACGGTCGTCATCTGCACAGAAGAAACAAGAAAAAGTCAAGAAAAATGCATGCAACTTATGACGATGATGTGACGTTCTTCATGTTGGTCTTCGTGCAAGTGTATCATAAACCGTTTGGCTCTCTCGGGCTATTAAACCAGCCTTGCTGCTTGCTATTCAATTTAAATAACGATTCTAGCAGCTGATTGGTTGACCAAATCCATGCCAAAGGGCCACTGCTCTTCTTAGAAGATGGGCGCTGAATAGAGCCATCGAGGACCCGCTTACCCGGGAAGGGCAGGGTCCCATCTTCGAATCAGGACTCCCCCCATTTCTCTACGACTCCGACCAACCGTGGATGAAAACGACGACCCCTCGGGTCGACACCATCCTGCACGGTGTGAAAACCGCAACCCCACGGGCTGATCTCTGGTTGGCTGCGGCTCGTGGGGCTAGCCACACCCGGGCAGGATAAGGCCCTATACCTGGACCATGAATACTTCCAAAAATTACAACTCCAACAAGCCGGCGACGTGAACGGTGATCCACCGAGTCGGTACCACCCCGAACGGTGTAGAAATCCATCCCTCGTTGCCTGATTGCTGATAGGTGGGGCTCATGGAGCCACCGCGTGGCGAGGGTTATCCCTCGGGACAACGTCGAGGTTCCGCCGCGCCCGGGGGCGGTAAGGTTCCACTCCCAGATCATAAACTTATCAAATCCAACAACGCGGCGACTACAACAGTGATCCACAGGGTCGATATCGCCCCGCACGGTGTGGAAACCCCACCTCTGTCTGCTGATAGTTATTTGGCTTGGGCACATGTAGCCAGCGCGACCCGAGAGAGTTTCCGGTCGGGACACCGTTGAGGTCCAGCCACACCCGGACATGATAAGATGTTAGTATGGATCTTTAGTCCTTCCATACATATACAACTTCATCAACCCGGGGACGAGAACGGTAAGCTCGCGGGTCGATACTGCCCCGAAATATGTGGAAATCCCACCCCCACTGACTGATACCCTGGTGCCTGATTGGCTGGAGATCGTGGAGCCAGCGTGCAGGGAGAGTTACCCGTCGGCACAACGTCAAGGTCCCGCCACACCCGGAGAGGATAAGGTGCCTTCCCCGGATCAGAATTCCTTTCATACACGTACAACTTCAACAACTTGGTGTCGAAAATGGCGCCCCCCCGCGTCGATACCGCCCCGCACGATGCAGAGGCACCAAACCCATCGGCAGAGTTATGATTGGTTGGCTGAGGCTCATGGAGCTAACGTGCGGGAAGTGTTGCCCCCTGGGACAGCGTCGAGTTTCCGTCGCACACCGGGAGTGAACGGTCCCCGTATCAGAAACCGTTTCAAACATTTGCAACTCCAAGCCGTGGACGAAAATGGAGATCCCCCTGGTTGATACTCCCGCGCACGATGTGGAAACCCCAACCCCACTGGCTGAGAACTGATTTGACCGGCGTGCGTAAGGCCGGCGCACAGGATTCTGTGTAACATTCAAAGCATGGGAGTAACACGTATATCGGTAAAGGCGTGTCTGGACTGATTTCAACCTCGTTGGAACGATTGGAATAGAGCAAGACTATTCAAATCTGTTCGTTTCATTCTAACCTGGTTGTATCCGTTGTGAACTGGTGAATTGTGGGCGACAGACCCCAACAAATAATAGCTCAATTGACTTTTACGGCGGGATCGTGTAGGTGGACTCTAGGGCAGCGATGCTGTCACGCGAGCAGCGGGTGCTCCTGATACCGACGACTTTACGCACAATTAACCGCCAGACAAGCCTCACAGTAGAGGGTGTCAGCCGTTTAAGCGGCACCCTCGGGACAAATGTAGAAGGTGTGATATTGTCGCCGTGGCTTGACAAGGACTACTGAAACTTCTATGAACACTTGGCGACACATTAAGCCAGAAAATGTATCGCCAGAGGCTCTTTCGTCTCACAGTATTTCACTCATGAGCCTCCTGGTCAGGCCATGGCTGTATCGCGTGGCTCCTGCGGCGGGCGGGCCCGACGGCATCCGCATGTGTTCCATCCCGTGAGCCCTTTTGTCATCCTATGAACACCCTGGACCCTCGTGGGCCTTGAGCATACTTGGTACCTGGTGTGATTCAACACTCCCAGATATGAAGCAATACTTCCCGCAACAATCACTTGCCGTAAATCTCGTCCCATGTGTGCCGCACGGTTCTATTGAACAAGATTAACTACTCCAACACTTATTCCTCCCCTTCCAAAATTGACGGCCAAAGTGGGAACGCTAGAAATCTATTCGATTTGATACCCAATGAGCAGCAATCCTATTCATGCTATTTTTCTGTTCCAGGTTCCAGGTGTTCCAGTTGCTGTTTGGGATAGAAGAAGTAGATGCAGTAGTGGTGGCAATACGAATGTTTGCCCGTGGCATAGTACTACTGTGGACGTGTGCTCTTAATACTATTCCTGGGGTATATTTCATCCCATGTTCCCTGGTATGTAAATATTATCGCTCATTGACTACGAATGGAATTGCAAGGGCCGTTTGGAGTTTTATACCCCAGTATCCTAGCATTTTTTGTTCAGACTGGTGCAACGCAGCGCACACTACCACACCGTACCCTTTACACTATTGGCAACATTGGTCTAGAGCCACGGGCGGAGCCGTGACCGTACCGCTAGTACGATGTGTATGCTTTATTCCGGCTGTTTGGATGTTGGCCCGTCGCTTTGACACTCAGCTGCTCGCAGATGGCGGTAATTAAACACATCGCTACGAACTGCTGCCTTTGCCTCTGCTGTGCTGTGATGCTGCTCTGCTGTTGCTGTCGGTGGTCCTGTTCGGTGTTTGTTTTGTTTGGAGCGGTGCGTTTGACTTGGCGGGTAATTACGCGTAAGCTTGGGTTAACCTCATTCGAGCTTGGTTTAATCTCATTCTGTATGTGTCGATGGGGTTACTACCTCCTTGCTTCAGGTTTGCGGTGGTGCGAGCGAGTAGGGCGATGCGGTTTACACGGCTGAACAAATTGATGAACGCGTTAATCCAGTCATTCCACGGCCAGGGAGCTCAGATATCGAGTTCTGTGTCGTCAGCGCTAATTTCTGCTAGTTCAGTGTCTGATCTCCACTCCAACGTCTCAGGCAGCAGCTGCTACATGCTTTTAACTGCTTCACCGACAACAATAAGTGCGAGGTACTTGGTCCCGTCAAAGTGTGATTGATGATTCCATCAAGTGTGCCGCCAGGGAAGTTCAAGCCGATGCGATATCAGAAGTGTTGTCCGATACGTTTTCTGTGGGTAATCCGACAAGCTTCAGGGATGATGGGATTTTGTTTTGATTGATTTTTTCTTGTAGGTTGTGGGGCTGAGTTGAGATCGTGGTTGACTGTCTAGCGGGTGCGATTACGACAGTGATCGCACTTGCTTCAATCACGGAGCTTGGAGGGGACCCTTCCGAAGCGGAGATGCGGACAACCTGTGAGGGCTTGCTAGCTTTGTCGTTGGGGGCTCGACAACTGTCAAAGCTACTCGACTGTTGGATGAGAGTTGCGGCACTCGTACGAGTAGCTGTGCTCTGCACCCCTCTGAAAGCAGCATCATGGTTTTGCTGAGGCATAGCTGAAATTTCGTGTAGTTTTTTCAAGGCCGTGGCCTCGCCTATCTGTGTGCTTCGAGTGGTCCTGCTGTAGCCCGCGCGCCGCCTGGTAGGCTAGGTGAAAGATCCACGCCGGAGGGGTTGTGCCACGCAGCACGCATATCTTCAAGCACGCTGCCGTCTCAAGGCGAACGGGGTCGTTTGCTGACAACGTACCCTGACCGTTGGATCCTCCGAGCAGACCCTCTACGATCCCAGAGGCGCCGTGCCCCTGGGTGTCGCGAGCGCAGGTGACGACGTGGCCGTTGTCCTCCGTTTTGCAAGCATCGTCACCTTCTCCCCAAGCTGCAGCTGCGCGGTCGCTCTGTTAATATTATTCCCCCTTGTGGTTTTGCTTCTCCTCAGCTACGAGCAACCCTCCCTGGTCGGGGGCAGCAGCACTCCGAACGATTTCACCTCTCCTTGCTGAGATGATGGGATGGGACAAACAGAAGAAGATTTTCGGAGTTTCGCTGGACCCGGAGCGGGGCCTGCTCAGCTCTTCCGTTGGTCACCAGTATTATTCCTAGCCTAGTACCGCAGCCGGTGATGTCGCCGACTCGTCTTGGAGCGTTGGTCCCTTGTCGATCGCGTTCACGGCAGACGCAAGCCAACAATTTCGATTATTGATAGGTTTTGCATGGAGCGCTCTTGGTTGTATTGTGTGACTTAGGGGCATGGGTACCTCACGAATCTAAAGAGGAACATCCAGTGACCATTAACCCGGGACGGGTCGATGCCGTCAATGACGGGGAGACCGATTGCATCCGGAGATCTTAGATATTGACTCACGACGTGTCCTTCGTTGCATGCGTGTTACTAGATCTTTGATATATGTATCTCTGTTCGTTTCATAGCACTATCTACCAGAGCACCCAGTCACTGCGACTGGCTGGTCTAGTGGATAGTGCTATGGCCATCAATCTCCGATTCTGTCTTCTACACCTGCGCAACATGCATTCGAAATATTGGAAACGACCTGGGGCATTGTTCATGTGTGACGCATGAGCGTGACCATCCGGATTCAGGCAATGCATTCGTCGAACAGATAAGATAGTCATTTAGTATGGCTTTGCGATATCCGTCCAGTTGACCTCAGGGCCGATCGGTAAAACCAACAATCCCAAGGCTTATGTATGTGTCAGACATGGCAAAAGACGGACGGTATTCCAATGATTTTGAGCAGTTCCTGAATTGAGGAACCCTGTCAGTTAGACATAATTTTGCCCAAAAGTGCTACCCTTATCGCAGCACGCGTCGAAAGTGCGACAGCATGATGTCAAGTAAATTGTCTGAGGTTCCTCGCTTGAGAGGCTCTTGTACTGCCATTTAGAAGCAATACACGGTGGCTGGCGGGAGTGAATTTGATATTTGTATGGCATATAGTTCAAAGGGTTGCGCGAGAAGGGCGAAGTGTTCTGTGTACTGGCACCCTGTCTATACAGCAACACCACACAGCAGGCCCCAGCGACAGCCCTCGTCAATAAATCAGAGCTGGCAGCTGGCATCAGATCCAACACCAAGGGGTTTTATCAAGGGCAACCGGCGTGGTATTGGCGGGAAATTGGTCATGTTGGGAAATAATTGAGAATTTTGTGCGATACTTGTGTGATTTTTTGTTGCTCTTGGCTTGCTTAGTTTGGTGTTGGCGGGCTAACTGACGGGACTGTCAGAAGTCAGGATCGCTGCACTGAGTCAGGATCGCTGCACGTATCAACATGCATACTGCTGTAATACCCAGCACTGTACCCACATTGAAGAATAGGAGTACCTACTCTCGTACCCGCATGTCATACGTAGTAGATTGGGTGAGGATCTGCCGGGGAGGCAGCAGGCAGTCTTTCAAGGTAATTATTGCAGGCAGTCGGTCAAGCTTTTGAGGAGCTGCCCATTGGTGTATGCTTGTGGACAAGTGTAAAGCACTTTACAGTATGGTATTTGTTTTTATGACGGTAGCATATTCGGAGACGCGGTGGAACTCTTTTTTTCCCGAGCGTGTACAATAAATTGATGTGTTGAAGTGACTCTGGGCTCACATGTACCAAATGTATGACATTGGAGCAAGCAGGCCCCCTTTGTCACTTCAAGCTCCCGCTCAAAAAGTTTACAACTATATTTTCTACATCTTGTTCTCTTCTCCCATCATGATACCGGTACGAGTGTCGAGACTCTTCTTCCCGTGACCGAGCCCAGCCAGCCTGCACCCCGGCGTACTGTGTACTCCATCATGATAGCATTAGTCGATCGGACGACGAGATACAGTAATGCCAGGGGCAAAGCAGCATGGAAGCGACGGTTTTCGACTCAGCCCAAATCGCCCACCTATCGGACGAATACCGGGATAAGCTGAGGGCGCACTGGGCAGTAGCTATGGTAGGTGCGATAAAATCCGAAGATGCTCGCGTGGAACAAGCCCGTACAGAAAAGGAATTAGGTGACTACGCCCAGGGAAACAGACCCAGGAGCAGCGCCATTTCCCCCGCAGAGCAATTTCCGCAGGCCAGGCGTAAGGTATTGCCACAGGCATCTGCGGCACCCCCCGTCAGCATAACTGGCGAGGAACGGGACGCGTACGAAGCAACGATCGAGTCGGCCCTGGTCGTCGAAAGAAAAATACTTGATATTCAGGACTCTGCGCGAAAGATCGTCAGTACTTTCAGAAGTTTCAAACGCGGTAGAGCTTAACCGGGAGCATCAGTCGAGCGGATGGGCCCCGTGTTATGCAATGAGGCTTTGGATGAGCTTGCCATATGGAGCCGGGATCAGCGGCTAATGCCGCAAACGTAGTGGGCAGCTGTGTTACTGAATGAGGTCGAGAACGGCGTTTCTGATGGTTACAATATCTGCGAGGGGATTGTGCTGATGGTGGTTTTAGTTGAGAAATTGGGCGAGGATGGTGGAAACTATAGAGAAAAATAGGAGGACGAGGGGGTTGATTTTTGGGCTGAACGGGAAACTTACGAATATTTTGGTGGGAATAGCTGGCATGGGAGCTATCGGGGTGCGATGAAGTGCAGCAGCAACAAAGCCCACGGCGGGACTTGCAGGACCTGCAGAAGTAGCAACGCCCATCCCGGGGCTTGCAGGAACCGCCGCCACAGCAGCCGCTCGGACATTAGAATCGGTGCTACTACTGCCATGCCCCCGTCTCCACCTCGAGGATTTGACGGTGGTGTCAGTGATCTTGACATGGATTTGGTTTTGGGGGGGGCTGCGATCTGGAAAGACTAGCTGGAGGGGAAAATGTGGGGGCGAGCGGGGATCGGGATAGGGGTGTCTGGCAGCGACTTGGCGTGTGGGGGGCAAGAGGCAGTTGGACGACGTCTAACTAGGCCAAGAAGAACCCGAGTTCGAGAAAAGTAACCGACGACTTTGGCGCGGTTCTATGATTTATTTTATTTTTCTCTTCTGATAAAATAACAAAGTACGGGGGCTCTTAAATCGAGAACTCTTAAAATGGTGTAGGTGATCGCGTTACGTATGTTCGAAGTTGGAATGGGAGTATGGAGTTTTATTATATAGTACGAAAGGTAACATGAGCAAACTGGCGGTTTGTACGAAGTATGAACTGTAGTTTTAGACTTTGAGAACGGGGTTTGTGTCGTGTGACCAAAATACTCATGGTTGTGACTGATTTCATGAGCTGAATTTCGTAGTTAAGGTATCTGCTATTAATAGCGGGTCCCGGATATGTACATTATTGTTTTCACGTAATGATACGCGACTTACACCCCCCCCCCCCCCGCCCCTGGATGTAGGTATGGAGCAGGGCTCTAGGTTTTTGGCTCCCACCCTCTTTCCCACCGTAGTAGCCGGCCGCCCCGGTGGCATATCAGGTTGTCCTCGAGCCTGCTATAGGTCAGTTTCGTTAGTTCGAGTTCCCTCGAGTGCATACTCGTATAAATTCGTACGGACTTTTTAGCACAAATTGACTTGCGGAAAGCGCGAGAGCGTGAGGTAGCAACGCTCGATGAAAAAATGACGAGCAGTGGGATTGCTGAACCCTATGCGCGATGAAAATTGAAGGCAAGAACCGGGGGAAGAAGAGAGGACACCTATGACCACGGCTTGTCCAGAAGCTGGAAAGTAGATGTGTGGGAAAAAAAAAAAGTGTAGAATTTTCACTCTGAACTCAAATCAGGAAGAGAATAATACGATATGTATACTATACATAATCGATAACTGATAACTTTTCGATTAATGTTCATTCCAGTCTCTGAACTCAAAGCAGGAGGGGAATACTATGTGTAATATACATCGTCGATAACTGGTATTTGTCGATTAATGTTAATTTTGAGCTCGTGGATGGCATGCATCAGTCCGTACCAGGTAGCCAATGATTGAACTGACAGGTGTCAAGGTAAGGAACAACAACTTCGAAAAGTTCACTATCGGTTTGAATTTTTGTATTTGAACGGTTCCTGGCGAAAGTCGTGCAAGCGATCAACAGGTTTACTTTGTTGATCCGTAATAAGAGCGTACGTTAGTTTTATTGATGGGATTAGCAGAAGTATTGTAAAATGAAAATAAAAGTCTTGGAAAATGTTTTTGAGACATAAGGTACCTATAGTAGTTTTTGGGTTTTGGGGTACCTTATCTTTGCTCAGTGTTGGCCTGTGATATGCTTGCTCATTGAGAGTAATTTCGGGAAAAAATGATACCACGGATACTACTGCTGTTGGCTCCCTCGACTAATTACTGAACAACAGTCAACAGTTCCACTTTCGACGATGTTTTTGGTGGTTTTTAAAGGAATTCGACACGAAATTGCAGCAAGCATGGGCATTGTTTTGGTTTCTGGTGCTTGGCATTTGAGCGTGGGTAGCAAGTTGCACTATTTTTCGTTTCGTCTGGGGTGTGGTGAGAACTCGAGAGCATCTTCTAACAGAAATGAATTTTGCTTGATGGAAGACTTGGAGTATAGTAATGAAGTGGAAAACATTAGTTGTTTTTGAGAGTATTGGATAATGAATTTTGATATTTTTGTCTTGACTTCAGTATTGAATGTGGCTTGATCGAATATCAGGAGTAGACTAACTGATTCTGAAGTTTACATATTTTTTATTTACATTTCATGTATTTATGTATTGATGGTTTCTGGGTTATTTTAGGTTTGATTTCTTGAACCACAATCGAGACTCTTCTTTCTGGTCTTATACGGATTAATCCTTCTGCGCTCATACTCTTGCGAGCGATTTCCGTTCGATTACTGCGGTTCAATTCCGCTAGCTACGGCGTTCGGTATCGATATTCCGGCTTTTTTTAGCTTGAGGCCGTATTGTTCAGAAATTGACATTGGACATTTGATGCATATACTTTGGTTGAATACGCAGGTTTTGGGTGGTGCGTTTTGCATGAACGTTATCATGACGTGCACACAAGCAGGGGGGTTGTTGGTTTATGCTTGTGGACAAGTCTGGTTTACTACAAGGGCTCCGCATGGGTACCGGCATTCGCCGGCACCCATGCTCGGGATAGGAAAATATACATCAGTGTCTTTAGCATTTATCAAGTTTTAATAGGTCAGTACAATGAAGGCAATGCGAAGTGTTGGATAAAGACAATGCCAAGACTTACGCGAACAAAAATTGTAGTAATGCATATAATGAAGACAATGCCAAGAGCTACAGGATGAAGGGAATTAACAAAGAAAATAATGCTGAGAGAAAAATATTGCTACAGTACAGGTGCATTTACCGTGCAGCAGAAACGACCTGTCAAGACCCACAGCAGTGCTCAAGATTCACTGAAGTACCAACCTTCTCTAACGAATTGAGCGGTACAATCCCATAGAAAAAGGTGTTGTTCCATATACCTGTATACCACTCACATATCTTGCGAACGAATTGACCCTTTTGAATCTTCCGCAGAATTATTTTGTGGCGAGTTCCACGAATAAAACTAACAAATCGAACTCAATATCTCCCCTACAGCGTCGAGCAGAACCGAGGCGTCTCCGCAAGATCCCCACATAAACGAGCCCAGTCTAGAACGAGTTGGTACAACCTACAAATTGTATATTTACCGTGCACTAGAATTGACCTTGCAAGGCCCACAGCAGTGTTCGAGATTCAGTCAAGTACCAACATTCTCCAACGAATTGAGCCGTACAATCACGTACAAGGGTGTTTTGCTGCATGATAGTTTGCCGGATACATGTATAGAGAAATATTATCAGGAATCGGGAACCGATAAGAACAGTAAGTTGTTTGTTCACAGAGAGAATTCGGCGTTATGATTCATAGTTTTTTTTGGCGGAGTACGTACGTAGCTTACTTGACAGCAGCACCTGGCATTGTTTGGTTGATTGCGCACGTGGAGATACCAAGTTGATACCGCACGGGACGGTGCTGGCAGACTGGTAGAACACGCGAACAGACAGAGCTGCTGTTTACAACTGGACAGCGATCGCTCACTGGACCATATAATTCGTGATTTCGTGATTCTCGAGCTCATCGCTAGACGGCGAATCGGGGATCTAGCGAGAGCAAGAAGCAACATCGAAGGCGAAGCGCTTCATACGAGGCACAGGAAGCGAGCGCGGAAGCGTGGACAACTGGCCTCGCCTTGACCGGTATGATATTATGTGCAGATGCGGGTTGCTATTTGTCTCGTCAAACCCCGATACTGGTGGGCCGAGAGCGTGTGTGTGCGTTCGGAAACGGTTCGAGCGAGTTGTATTACTTGTGCAAAAACAAACAAAAACAATAGTGGGGAAATAGTAACAAATTGAACATCATGATCAATCACATGCGCGTCACAGATCGCGGCAACGAGATATCATCGAACTCTGCCCCCGATCGAGGCAGAGATACGATGATGCTCGTAATCGTGGACCGTGCCTGGTCGTACTCTCGGTGACCTGGGCGTGGATACACAACGAGATTTCGAGTACATATGATGTATCGTGTCACATTGGGGCAGTTCATCAGGTGGAAAACGAAAAATCTTTGTGCCAAAAATTGACCAAGTACTTGTTTATATCGTACATAGTGTGTTTGACCACAAGGACCCGCAGAAAAATGCGTTGGATTGCTGTTGGTTGAAACGTACATGGTGTGTTTGAACACAAGGACCCGCAGACAAACGCGTTGGATTCCTGTTTTGGTTGAAACGTTAATGATATTATCGCAATTCGATCACATGTAGCAGTAAGGGGAAAAAAAAAAACTTACAGCAGCAGGCGGTTGGTGTGTCAACTGAATATGGCTTCTCGTCGCGTTTGGCGCAGACTAATTCATATATTTTGTAAATTGACAAAAAAATCCGCTCCACATTACTGCTGTTGGGTGACTCGTGGTATCATACTGCTGTGAATCGTGATGTCATACTATACCTATTACCCTATTATTGCAATGAAGGTCATACGTTGCGTCAAGGTATCGCAAAAACACTGCACGTGTAATATATCGCTTATCCCGAGCAAGTGACAGATTCTTGCTGGTGCCTATCGCGCTTTCGCGGTGGAGTGCGGATTAATATTTCAGATCGACGTGTACGTGCGCGATATATATTATGTGGCATAATGAACGAGTGATTCTCCATGCGAACTGCTGGGTGAGAGATAATCTTCACAGCCAAACGATCGACTCGAGGGGTCTTGAGCGCGAACACAAGTATATAATATGGCAATATGAATGAACGACCTCCCACCTTTGGGGGGGGGTGAATTCCAGCAGAGGCGTGGATGGCTCTACGAAGATAATGAGGTGATATCAAGTGCGTGGAAGTGTTTATTACTCTGGCAGATTTCGATGTTAGGTGGGGCGTTTGAGCAAGAGGGAGCGCGAAAAAAAAAGGGGGGGGGGAGGGGTGGGGGGAGAAAGGTTTTCAAGAGGTTTAAGTCACATATATCAAAATACGCTCCAGCTGTGAGATCGAAGATTTGGTCGAAACTCATCTTTGCAAGCTTGTGTGTGATACTCCGATCGCGCGTATTACGCATATATGTAGGGGCTTGCTATACGTGTGGTGCTAGGCGATCGTGCGGGTGGTGGGGAAGGAGGGGGCGTTGGGTGGGTTGGGTGGGAGAAAACCTTCACAGCCAAACGCTCGAGAGGTCTTGAGCGTGGATACTTGTAGATAGTCAACCGCAAGGGCAGAAATTGCGTCTTGTTGGGTGAAATGTCAACTGAATATGGCTCGACGTCACGTTGGGTGCAGACTAATTCACATATTCTGTAAGTCGACCACAAATTCCGCTCCACATTACTGCTGTTGGGTGAGTCTTGATATCATACTGTCGTTGGGTGAGTCGTGATGCCATACTAATAATATACCTATTACTGCAATGGAGTTCATACGTAGCGGCAAGGCATCGCAAAAACATTGCACGTGTGAGATATCGCTCATCCCGAGCAACTGAAAGATTCTTGCTGGTACCTATCGCGCTTTCGCGGTGGGGTGCAGATTAAAATTCAGATCGACGTGTAGGTTCACGGTTAATATTATGTGGCATAATGAACGAGTGGTTCCCTATGCGGACTGCTGGGTGAGAGACAATCTTCAGGGCCAAATGGTCGTACGTGCACGATAAATACTATGTGGCATAGCAAACGAGTGGTTCCCCATGCGGACTGCTGGGTGAGAGTTACTCTTGACAGCCAAATGATCGCCTCGAGGGGTTTTGAGCGCGAACACAAGCATATAATATGGCAATATGAATTGAATGACTTCCACCTGCATGGTTGGGTGAGAGAAAACCTTTACAGCCAAACGCTCGAGAGGTCTTGAGCGCGGATACTTGTAGATAGTCAACCGCGTGGGCAGAAATGGCGTCTTGTTGGGTGAAATGTCAACTGAATATGGCTTCACGTCACGTTGGACGCAGACTAATTCACATACTGTGTAAGTTGGCAACTAAATCCGCTCCACATTACTGCTGTTGGGTGAGTCGTGTTATCATGCTGCTGTTGGGTGAGTCGTGTTATCATACTGCTGTTGGGTGAGTCGTGATATTATACTATACCTATTGCTGCAATGGAGTTCATACGTAGCGGCAAGGCATCTCGAAAACATTGCACGTGTGAGATATCGCTCATCCCGAGAAACAGAAAGATTCTTGCTGGTACCTATCGCGCTTTCGCGGTGGGGTGCAGATCAAAATTCAGATCGACGTGTACGTTCGCGGTTAATATTATGTGGCATAATGAACGAGTGATTCTCCATGCGGACTGCTGGGTGAGAGATAATATTCACGGCCACATGATCGTGCGTGCACGATAAATATTATTCGGCATAATGAACGAGTGATTCCCCATGCGGACTGCTGGGTGAGAGATAATCTTCATAGCCAAACGATCGACTCGAGGGGTCTTGAGCGCGAACACAAGCTTCTAATATGGCAATATGAATGAACGACTTCCCACCCGCATGGTTGGGTGGGAGAACACCTTCACAGCCAAACGCCCAAGAGGTCTTGAGCGTGGATACTTGTACATAGTCAACCGCAAGGGCAGAAATTGCGTCTTGTTGGGTGAAACAAAGTGAGTGGCATAATTCACAGGTCGCGGCAATGCGACAACAATCGTACAACGCTAAAATGCGGCTGAGTATAGTGAAACTGTATATTCTGGCTGGTCACCTCTCGTGCGGTCGCGATGGGGCGCAGAATGTTTCAGAATGATAACATTGTTTTGTCTCCTGAATAGCAGTACGTACATGCTCGATTTAAATAGCTGTGCAGTATCACTGGATAATCTTGCGGGTACCTCTCACGCGGGTGCGATGGGGCGCAGATTAATATGTTGACACTGTTTCCTAGCTGAACAGCATTATAAAAACAAAAATGGCGTACGTTCGAAAAAAAAAAAATGATGAATTAATTTCGGCCCGTATAGCAGCGGAGCAGGTACATGCATACATGTGATGTCGACGTCGTGGCAAGACGACGATGGAATTGCGTTACTATTGCATTTCTCGATATGGTATACCTTGTGTTGGTGGTAATGGTTGCCAGACAGAAATTATAAATATTATTGCGGATACCCCTTGCGCGCTTGCGATGGGGCGCAAAAATATTTGATGTTCTAAATCGAGTTGACTGACTTCCTCGGTAAAACACCAGTTCGCAAACAAGGCAGTTGTGACGATCGGGCAATTCGCCTGATAAGCAAAGAAGTACATACACGAATATGATATGCGTGTGTGTCCATGCTGGCTGTTCGAGCGAAAATAACCAACAGTGCGTTTTTTTCCGCGTATACAGTGATGGCGTGCCACCCTGGTGACACAGGCGAAGTTGTGGCCCTCTGCAAAGTTGTGACCGCCCTTTTACAACTTGCACTCACTATATATTATGGCCTCGTGTCGTGTTCGCGGGTTCATTTTTTTTCTTATCAAAATAATGTTTAATTTCGACTCAAGGACATGGTGTGGCCAGAGACGACCACGGTGAGCGGCAAGTCGAGTGGTGCGAGCAGCCTGTCGGGTGGTGCTAGCAGCAACGCGGTCGACCTTTCAGTCCGTCAAGCTGAATACGCTGTGCACCGCGAGGCGGTTAACGATCGGCTTGGCACGATCGAGGCCGTTGCGGCCGAGAACGGGGGGCGGCTCGAACAGATTGAGGACAGTACCGCCGAGAACGGGGGGGCGGCTCGAAAAGATTGAGGACATGCTCGGGCACCTCCAGAATGTGCTGGATGACATCCAAGCCAACCAAGACGCTGTCTTGCCGAACAGTGACCAGGGGCAGCATAACGGTGCGGCTTCCGCTCGCGGTGGCATGTCAGACAAGTTATGGCTGAAGGAGAGGATGACGGCTTGGAAGAAACCCAACCTTCGAGCGTTGTGGATACTTTGTGGTGAGAAGCCAAAGGGGTGTGAATTGTCGAGGCTCCAGCTACAAGGGGTATTCAAGAATACCGCCCTGGCATATTCTGCGGTAGTGGAACAGCTCGACGCTTGAACGGGGCATGATGTCACCGCGTTTATTCCGCGTAGGGCGGAATCGGGCACTGCTGGCACCATCGACATCGAAAAGCAGTTCTCCATTCTAGCGAAGGTGTTGCTTCTCGTCATCGGGCGGGAAATTACTTCGGTGGGGGGAAAGGCGCGGGCGGAGAAGCTACGTGCGGCATTCCAGGACGGTGTCGCCATGGTGACCTAACAGGGCGAAGCTAACCACCAAGCGATTCAAAAGCCGATCCACAAGGTGAGGATAGTCCGCTTCATCAACAACGATGTCGAGGATTGGTCGACCGCGGTTTACGACGCAGCTCTCTCCGCTACGTCTAACTGGCACAAGCCACCGGGGATCGACCAGTTGCTAGGAGCGGTGGTTCCCACCTGGGCAAAGATTGTCGCCTATATTGACGCTGGTGGGCTGGAGCACGTCGACATTCACAAGGAACCGGTCGCACCTCGTGAAAAAAGAGGGCGTGCGGTCAAACGTGGGCGCAAGAATGAAGACTCCGCTCAGCTTCTGTGCTCGGTTGGGCCTCCCGGCGGGGATGCCGGTTCGAGCGAAAGGGAGATCCGTGCAAGTACCGCCACGATCCGACCGACAAATTCCGGGAGCAGAAGGAAAGCGGAGGAGGCACCAGTGGGGCCGCACACAAGAAACCCAAGGCTGTTGTTCGCACGGTACCTGTGGGGCCGCACACAAGAAACCCAAGGCTGTTGTTCGCACGGTACCGAGCGCTTTCGCGTCGGGAGACGGAGACGGCAGCGGGAAAAGGTTCAAGCTCTGCTAAATCGTCCATGGGTGACGACGAATAGGGGTGCGGGCTCTGTCAGCTGGCGGGGCCAACATTGGCGACCGAACGAGCTAACGAGCTAGGGTTTCAGCGGATGACGCGCAGCTTGTACGGCCGAGGTTGGCGTCGTTTTCCAAACCAGGACCAAAACTTGGGGCGAGCGGGTGCATATATTTGTACAGGAGTTTTGGGCACCAGTACCTCCGTCCATCAGTTGCGAAATCGTCTGAAAGAACTTACGCGTCGGGTTTCCGGTCTTGGTGCACTTTTCGCTGGTTAGCCGCACAGGACCGGTGTTTGCGACCATGCGAGTCGGAGGAGGCCAAGGTGTGGGCTTTGATTGATTTCGCTGCTTGCTGTTCTGCGCCACAGGACAATCAAGCCGAATCTATGTCGAGAAAGCTAGCTGCGATCCAATATTTCCATCTTGTTGATGTTGGCATCGAGCTGTCGATCCGAACGCCGTCGATCAAGCGTGTATTGCAAGGTATCTCACGATCGTATACATTGGCGGGAACACGGCCACGGGTTCGGCTCACTATATCGTGGGATATGTTGATCAGGGGGCAGCAACTGATATCTTCCTGGGGTTCTGGGGGTAGAGTGCTATGGCTATGTCTGGGCATGAGCTTTTTTTCTTGGCCAGATCCGATGAGGTATTTGCCAATGGATCAGGTGTGGTGAACCCAGCGCACTGTTTCACGCGAAGTGACGTTGCGTTTTTTTTAGGCGACAGACAGTTGAGGCGTCTTCAGTGACGCCGATCGATGTGAGGTGCGATTTCGCGGCCATAAAGACGACCAGGGTCAAGTTGGAAGCGTCATTGTACGTACCCGGAGCGAGGTTCGGGGCCCGTGTTCTGAGTTGGATGAAGGTGGCGGAGCCGTTGCTCTTGTGGTAGCACTACTGTCATGTTTTGCGGCTCTACCTTAACTCGCGCCACTTTCCTCGTACCGTTCAGAGAGGCAAGTAAGAGTGTGGGGCTATGGTCAGACGTTATGAACGTTGAGGGAGATAGTTGAAGTCGGGGCGTAAACCCGAAGAGTACGCTCTGCACTCGCTGAGGATAGGAAGTGCCTCGATGCTTGCGGCTGGAGGTGACGTGTCGGAACGAGTCATACGGCGAGAAGGGAGGTGGAAGTCCGATGCATATAAGGTGTACACCCGGAATAATGCAGACGATACACGACAGGTGTCTTGTAAACTAGCAGCTGGGAAAGTTTTGCAAAGACGACCAGGTGAAGAAATGCTGTATGGGGTAAACTGTAGAATTCTCGCAGTATCCTCGGTTGTGGAGGAGTCAGTGGTGTTGGACCACTCTGTGTCTCAGTCGTCCGAGAATTCGCATAGTAGAACCCAGACAGTGGAGGGAGGGAGATGTATTTATGAGCAAAGACATGTGGGTATGAGGCAGAGTTGGATACTGCGGTAGGCATGACAGCTAGCTGCTCTCCCTCCCAAGCCACAGAAAATGATGAAATACAACTTAATTCGAAAGATATACCAGGTATACAACAAACCAGTCGTATATCTTTCGAAATAGTTTACCGTTGAATCTTACGCAGAGTATTTGTGGCGAGCTCGACGAACAAAGCCAACAGGTCGGACTCAATACCTTCTCCAGCATCGAGCAGAACGGAGGCGTCTCCGCAAGATCCACCCAAACGAGCCCAGTCCGGAACGACGTGGCACAACCCCCAAATTTTATATTTATTTACCGTGCTCTAGAAACGGCCCTGCAAGACCCACAGCAGTGCTCAAGATTCAGTGAAGTACCAACATATTCTCTACGTGTTCTCTACGTATAATCCTCTTCCAAAACCCAGGAGATCTTCCGAACGAAATGGCCCGCAAACAGTCGTGAAAGATCTTCCTCACCAGATAGAAAATCTTTCCATGAGACCCGATCTTATGCAAAATAATTCAAGTGATAAATAATGGACGAAAGGTGGATTTTTAACCAGCCAAATAAAAATACACAGCAGTTATTCCATGGGTGGTCTTATCGTGGTGTGAGTTTTTTTTTGCTGTGTCGTGGGAATCAGCTATTTTTCCGAATAGTACACCTTTTCGTTGAGCCAGGTTTTGAAATCACGAGTGACCCACGCCAGGATGGGCAATCATCCCCTTTCACCACCAGCTCGTCGCAGAAAGGGCACGGAATGAGGAACTGTAGGACTTTTATGGTCGCTGAGAGAGAAAAAAAGCCCTCTCTCGAAAATGTTTGTGGTTCTGTTGTTGATCCGCGGAGATGACTCGGCCCTACACTCGTTGCTGGAAACGTATTTGTCGTGCTTGCTGGGCTGTTGGAGCATACGATGCTACCTGCTGATATTTAAGATCTGGACTAAAAACCCTGCTACTGTACGGCTCATGCCAGGTCGCTTCTGCTGATGACCGTAAATATAAGATTTGCGGGTTGCTGTGCCAGGTCGCTCCGAACTGAACTCATTTGGAGGATCTTGCCGGACTGCTTAACGGTGAGGGCCAAGTCGTTCGCTTGGTCTGTCCGTTCGAAAATTTGGGAATTTGCCAGGTTGCTTCTACTGATGGCGGTAAATATAAGATTCCTCTAGGTTTCCAAATCTTCGAACGAATCGACCCCGCGAACGAGTTGACCCTCACCGTTAACAGTCCAACAAGATCCTCCAAATGAGCTCAGCTCGGAACGACCTGGCGCAACCCGAAAATCTGATATTTACCGTCATCAGTAGAAGCGACCTGGCATGAGCCGTACAATAGCAGGGTTTTTGATCCAGATCTTGAAATCTCAGCAGATAGCATCGCATGCTCTAACAGCCCAGCAAGCACCACAAGTACGTTTCCAGCAACGAGTGTAGGACCGAGTCGTCTCCGCGGATCAACAGCAGCACCACAGATAATTTCCCGGGCGACGTCAATGTCTCGCCATTCCGCAAGTTCCGCCCAGTTCGAGGTCGACGCGCTCGGCGACGGCGCGCGACCCGAGCGTGCGCGCGCGGAGAATAGACCGGGCAGAGGCTAAGGAGCGCGACCCACGAGAAGAGCGGGCAATAAAGCGATCTCGAGGGCGCCGAACGGATTCTGAGCGGAATCCGGTCTGAAGCGAAGACAATCTTGAGTGCATCCGCTCGCACGGGGCAGTTCGCGCATTATCGTATGTATTTAAGGGTTCCGCATGGGGGCCAACACCCATGCCTCGGATAGGAAAATACACATCATATATTTTTGCTACCATCCTTATTATGTACGACAATGTGATGTCGCTCGCTCGTGTTTCGATATCTGACACATAACAACACGTATAATACAATCAGGGCAATGCCATGTGTTACCGGAAGAATGAAACATTGCTAAGTGTTGAAATTCACCTCGCTTTCTCAGTCTGCCTCAGAAAAATACACGTGAATCAATCGCTCGTTTTTGGTGTTCTCTGGATAGTCCCAGTTTTCGGGATAATAAGGAGAGGTGTATGAGATGCACTGTGTGTGATGGCGCTCGCTCGTGTTTCGATATCTGAACCATAGTTTAGGAATCAAAGCAATACCAAATGTTGCAGGACGAAAGAAAGGCTGAAACGTGTTGCTGCTCAGTTCGCAACCTCGTTTCTCAGTCTCAAGTATCAGAAATGCACCAACAATCGAGGTGGGCTCTGTTTTGGTATCGCGAAAGCACTTCGTGCCGAGCAAGCGGTTCGGCAAGGATGATAGTAGTAGTCGAGACGTTTAACTGGCAAGGGGGGAGGGGGCGCCAGAAGAAAGACGCTTGGCGCGCGGCGAAAAATACGAAGCCTGGTGACCCTCCGCATGTCCGAGCGGAGCCCGCGGTACCCATTATCTATCGTATACCCTCATGAGTTCTTGGGTACAGCAACAGTAGTACTCTATATGTACTGCCAGGTACGTATTATGTACCTGGCATCTATGCTTCATTCCTCTCGGGCCCGTTCAAGAGCAGACTTGAATGATTTACCGCAGCAGTACTCCTACTGTTGTACAGCAGTACTAAAATGACAGCAGCACTACTGCCTACAACAGCAGTACTCATAACTAGAACTGACCCGTAAACAGCGAACGAATTGACTCGCACCGTCAACAGTCCTGCCGAAGGGTGTTGTTCCATATCTCGAATACCCGTATTTCTAGCTGTGCCAATCATCATATATCTTGCGAAAATAATAAACATTGGATATTTCAAACGTGCTTGAATCTGCGTCAAGGTATGAAGCTATCATTCTCCTCTAGATTCCCGAATCTTCGAATGAATCGATCTGTAAAGAACAAACGGAATGACCCTCACCGTTATCAGTTCTGCAAGATCCTCCAAATGAACTCAGTTCGGAACGACCTGGCACAACCCGCAAATCTTATATCTACCGTCCGTAGAAGCGACCTCAGGTCCTGGTATGAGCCGCACAGTATAATAGCAGGGTTTTTAGCCCACATCTTGAAGTCAGATGATCGTGACCTTTCAATCTTTCAACCGTAAAATAGAGGGGTTTTGTGCCGAAGGGTGTTGTTCCATATATCGAATACCCGTATATCTAGCTGTACCAATCATATATCTTGCGAACTAATTAAACCTTGAATCTTCCAAACGTGCTTGAATCTTCGAACAAATTGACCCGTATAACACAGAGGCTCGACAAACAAAACCAAAAGATCGAAACTCAATATCTCCTCCAGCATCGAGCAGAATCGAGACATCTCCACATTATCCACCCAAATGAGCTCAGTTCGGAACGACCTGGCACAACCCGCAAATCTTGTATTTGCCTCCAGCGTCAAGCAGAATCGAGACGTTTCCGCAACATCCATCCGAACGGGCTCAGTTTGGAACGACCTGGCACAACCTGCAAATATTAAATTTACCTCCAGCATCGATTATAATCGAGATCGAGATGTCTCCTCAATATCCACCCAAATGAGCTCGGTTCGAAAAGACTTGGCACAACCCGCAAATCTTGTATACCGTCAATAGAAGTGACCTGGCATGAGCCGTACACGGTCCAATGGCAGGGTTTTTGGTCACAACTTGAAATCTCAGCCGGTAGCATCTCATGCTCCAACAACCCAGCAAGCACCACACAAATATGTTTCCAGCAGCGAGTATAGGGCTGATTCGTCTCCGCGGAGCAACAACAGCACCACAAATATTTTCCCAAGCGACCTCGTTGTCTCGCCATCTCCGCAAGATCCGCCCAGTTCGAGGTCGACGCGCTCGGCAGCGCGCGACCCGAGCGTGCGCGCTCCGGGAATAAGCGGGGCGGAGGCTGAGGAACGCGACCCACGAGAAGAGCGGACGAGAAATCGATCTCGAGGGCGCCGAACGGATTCCGAGCGGAATCCGGTCTGAAGCGAAGACAATCTCAAGTCTCTCCGCGCGCACGGGGCAGTTCGCGCACTATCGTATATACCGGTATGTCTATATGGTATTTTGGTGTGTGTGACGGTAGCATCGTCGGAGATGCGGTGAAACCCATTGTTTCCCGCAAGGGTACAATACATTGGTATGTGAACGTGACTCTGGGGTCATGTATACCAAAAGTATGAAAATGGGTTAAGCAAGCCTCCTTTGTCACTTCAAGCTCCGGTTCAATAATTTATACAACTCTATTTTTCTACATCTCCTTCCCTTCTCCCATCATGATGCCAGCACGGGTGTCGAAACTCTTCCTCCCGTGACCGAACCCAGCCAGCCTGCACCCCGGCGTACTGTGTACTCCATTGCTGATGCGAAGGCAACTCGCAGTCGCCCAAGGTAGCTTTTGCAGGAAGTCGTTCGATCTTTCTGGACTCGCCGTGTTTGGCGTCTTTGTCGCCGTGTAGGTAATAGCTAGGTGACTCGTCCACCAACTTCAGAGGTTTTCATGGTGTGGTGGTTCTCTGCCGCTCGTACCCACGCACGCACCCACCCATCCTCGTGCTCGTCGCCCAACCCAGCCCGACCGAACCCAACAAAACCAGTATGTTTGCCGTGCCTCTGGAAAACCCAACCCACTGACCCAACCTAACCCAACCGAACGCAACCCGAATAATCGCTTTTCTGTCATAAGGTTTTGGTGCGTGTGCTTCCCTAAATGATTTAATCACAAATACATTTGTTATAGTTTAAAAACATGAAAATACCGGGTGATGGCAGCCGTGTTTTTCGTTACCTCCCGGGTTTTAATTTGCTGTATTCGTTGCAACATGTAACGTACTTTCACTGGTGTTGGTGAAGTTTGGCGTATTTTCTCATTTGTTTCTTCCCCTTTTTGTGTTTCCGCTCCGCCAGGCCACGGACGAAATTTTACACAAAACGGGCATCAAAGCAACAAACATTCGGGAAGATTTGACGGCGATCAATGAAAGGCGGCGATTGGACGGGGCTGGACAACAGGTGGTGAGGCATATGTTGCACAGGCTGTTGCCTTTTCGAGTTAGTGTTGTCGCCTGAAGCTCTTGGCACTGACGGTGCGTCTAAACTTTTTTCGACCTTGTTAGAACGGCTAGAATGGAACAAGGCTGTTCGCATTCGTTCGTTCCATTCCAACCCGCTTGTGTCCGATGTAAAACTGGGCAAGCTCGAGACTAGGGCATAGGTACCCTCACGTGGGAAGCGATTGCTCCTGACACAGAGAACAACTTTACATGCAAATGGATCCCAAGGTAAGCCTCACAGACAACGGTGCTAGCCGCCCAAGTGGCACCGCCAGGACAGAGTTCCAGAAGTTGTGACATTGCCTTTGAGGCTCGACGAAGGCTACTAAAAGTTCTTCGAACATCGGTTCCACACATTTCCCACAATATACATCGTCAGAGCCTCGTTCGCAACCCAGTACTTTGCCTCGTGAGCCTCCTGGTCAGGCCGTGGCAGTATTGCGTGGCTCCTGCCGCGGGCGAGCCCTACGGCGTCCACATGCGCTCCACCTCGTGAGTCCTAAGCTATCCTATGTGTACCCATACTCTCGTGGGCCTCACCCCTGTGAAGAACTACTTCCAGCACCAATCAGTTGCCGAAAATCTCGTTCCAAGTGCGCCGTTCGATGTTGGTGCACAAGATTAACTAGTTATATATTCTTTCTCGTCCAAAAATTGCAGTCAGGTTGGGAACGCTAGAAATCTTTTCGATTTGATACCAAATCAACAACGAGCAAAATTACTTGCCGTTCCAGGTTCCAAGCGTCCCAATGCCTTTGGGGGGGAGTTAAGACACCCCCTGAGGAGAGCCGCATGCTCTAAGCCGGCCAATGATGATTGTGACAACCTGTCAACGACTTTTTACTGAATTGATGTCAGTACGATACAGTATATACATCCTAGGTAAATATCGGAATCTATAAATCTATATATCTTAGTTCGCTTATCACATATGCACATCCTTACGTCTGCGGATATCTCCCGCCTCTGACCGCCTTTCCGCGCGGTTTCTTCGCTGAGGCGTGCCCCCGCCTCGCCTGCAACCACCGGCTCAGCTAATCCGCCCGCTCGGCGCCGTAGCGCGCGCGAGGCCTCGACGTCGAGATCTACGACGAGATCTCCGAAAAATCGTGCCCTGTGAGACGTTTGGTGCGTAGTCTGCACACAGGGCTAATGTCTTCGCGTTATTTCTTCGGTACGTGTTCTCTGACCTCCGACACACGGGAGGGGGTCGATTACCTGGCCGGCGTCGCCATTGTAAAGGCCACTAAGCGAGGTTTGTGCTAGGATCTGGGGAAGAAAAGTTCGTAATCCCCGAGAACACATGCCACCCAGGCGTAGTGGAGAACTGCGAACTCTCAATATTTTTGAACCCCCGGTAGTCTACAGCAGCACGTATACATTATGTACATGATGTACAGCAGTAGCTGAAGCTATGATGAGCCTGCAGCATCACGAAGCTACAAATGGTATATGCACAGCAGCATCACGAAGCTACAAATGGTATATGCACAGCAGAATCACGAAGCTACAAATGGTATATGTACAGCAGCAGCTAGGCGTCGTGGAGAACTGCGAACTCTCAATATTTTTGAACCCCCGGTAGTCTACAGCAGCACGTACATGTACATGATGTACAGCAGTAGCTGAAGCTATGATGAGCCTGCAGCATGACGAAGCTACAAATGGTATATGCACAGCAGCATCACGAAGCTACAAATGGTATATGCACAGCAGCATCACGAAGCTACAAATGGTATATGCACAGCAGCAGCTGTGGCCGCGCCTTTCTGCGTAGCAACGCAGAGCGTCACCCAGCTGGGGTGAACCGCCATGCTCTCCCATAATTTCCAGGCTGTCTTCTCGCATTGTTCCGCCGCACACGGGAAATCGGGAAAAATTTGTCGGCATTTTCCCTTTCCAGTATCTCCCATATATGAATTAACAAACTTCTTTTAACTCTTGGCATTACTTCTTACCCTCTTAATATTTACTATCCTGCGCTGCGACCGGCGGCCGTCCAGGCCGCCGGCGTAGCCCCTTGTATTTAATAAAAATATTTCGAGGACGTCAGCCGTGAGTTCGACGAATTTCGGGTCAATACTCATCTTTGCGAGCTGCGTTGTTGGTACTTGCAATATGCTACTCCTTATGTGTGTGAGTTTTTTCGTAATGGGAGGGGTCATATTGTTATAAAAAATATCAAGGACGTCAAGCTGCGTTATTGGTACTTGTAATTTACTATATGAGTGAGTTTTTATTAGGATGGGTCCTATTTCTTGTTTACTCTAATGGTAAGTGTTGGTATTTTTACTTTAGGTGGGGGATTTTGAGCTAGATCTAACATACCTGGTAACATCTATTTTATAAATTTACAAGGGCTCCGCATGGGCGCCGGCATGCCCCCATGCTTCGGGTAGGGCAGGGCAGCACTTCGACAACTTAAGGTGTAGCTGTCCGATTTGGCATGCATTGAAATTTAAAGTAATGCCAAGAGTTTAATACGAACATGGGATTATGAAAGTCATGCTTTGACAAAAAAAAACGTAATATTAGTCTATACAACAAAGAAGGCAAGGATAGGCGAAACAAACTATGTTAAATGCGCCGTCAAGTAAAAGTTGGCGTCTCTCAAACAAAGATACCGGAAAGAGTATTATTGAGAACCTGCGTCGCCTCTAGGCGAAACGAAAGAGGCCTTGGCATTAATGAAGAGACTGCACTGCTGTCCTTGTGGCAATGGAGGTTCGAAGTCGACAGGATGCAAAGTCGGTTTGCATCAAACGTCGACATGAGGACATGTCAGCCGGCGAGGTTTTGGAAGAAGATTGCTTTGTTTGTTACGTGAAGGCTGTCGCATTGATTGGTCTGCGTGGTCGCGGGCGAGGAGGAAAACGTAGAAGAGGAGGGCGATCTCTCGTTGAGGCGGCGTTGCCTAAGATTGGTGCGGGGGTGGCTTTGCTCGTACGGGAGGTTGGCGTAGCGCTTCTTCTCTGTTTTTTCTCGGGAAGGCGGGATATGTGTGTCTGCTGTCTTTTCTTCGTGGGTGCTTTCACGTTGTCGAAGTCGGACGCGTCCCCTCAATACATAATATCCGGAGTGTCTCTACCATGACGACTGCTGACGGTGCCGTGCGTATTTCCTAGAGACTGGCATAATATTTACTGGTAGTAATAATAATATGCCTTTGCAACATTCTTTTTTCTTTATCCCATTTATTATCCCCGCACCACTCTCGCGCTCCCTCCCAGCAGTAACTCAGATCCGGGGTCACATAGCGGGCCCTCCTCCTCCCTCCCCACTTCGGCACGTGCTTTCATTTGCACCGCGAGGAGAATCCAGCATTTTCTTCCCTCGTCGACTCGCGTCGAATTGTACCTACCCACGCTGCTAGGCGCTCTCAGCAGTTAGTTGATCCCTGTTTTTGTTTTGCATTTTTGCAAATAAAGTCAAATCTCATCGTGGTGGGTGTCGAACTCAAGGACAACCAAACGTTAGTAGTATTCGAGGGTAAAACCACTATTAATAGACCACCGGGGCGGCCGGCTGACAATTGATTCAAACAAAACAGGATCTTTGCATAGATATTACATTCCCTCCCCCATATTGTATGATATTACGATGGTTGACGCGATATGTATAGAACAAAGCGCCAAATACCTAAATATCAGCGTACGCGGAGTTTTAGATATCATTAATAACGAGCGACCGCGACGGCAGAGCACGGCAAAGCATAGCGCTTCGCTCTGCTGAGCCAGCGCTGCGCTGCGGTGCGCTGCTGAGCTGAGCCGCAGGGCATCGCAGGGCACTGCACGGCGCTTCGTTGCTGTGAGCTATTGCGCTGCGATGGGGTGCTGGGCGGTGTCGAGCTGATGAGCCAAGCCCAGATCTCAGCCGATGAAGCTTCGTCAAGTACAAAACAAATATTGCAAATCAAAGAAAAGCTAAAGCTGGACCGTTCCGCAACTAATGCACAGGTGGCAAATTAGCGGCAAATGGTAGGAAGTTCAACTTGCTAGACAAAAAGGAAGAAAAAATCGCGAAAAAGTTCAAAAGCGTGTTGGCAGAAAAACCAAACTTGCAGGAAGCAGCTGAAAGGTCAAGAAACAGGCAATATTTCAGTTGTTGTTGTTGTCGTTCTCACATTAACTCGCATAATCAAGTCCGTGGTCACAGGACAGGCTCCAGTCACTCTGGAGCTGAGGAATACCCTAGGGGAAAAACACAAACCGAAGGTGGTACACGCATAAATCACAGCTGACGCAATTCATGCCTCCACCAGAAACATATAAAAGTGAAATCGGGAGTCAGTCTACGATGTGCCAGGCCCATACCGGTGGATACGTCTCATTACTCGCGCCTGGAAAAACCGACTATACCGCTTGCCACCCAAGAAAGACTACCACGTATTTATTACACGTGATAATTATCACTACGCATACGCACAACAGACGCAAGTCAATTGGAAAAAAGAAACAAACAAAGAAGAGAAAGGAAAGGAAATGGGTGCATGGGGCCAAGGAAAAGAAAAGGTAAATACATTTTGGGGGGTCTACTGGCGAGTCTGCCACCAGAACGATGCCACGTGGTTTTTCGACGATCTACAGCAGTACTACGAACGACTTCCGATACATCCACCGAAGCACGGGCTACCGGCGAATTACGCGATCGACAGCTGGCCGTGGTTGTCACGTGTCTCTGTGTTGGGGGCCCCTGTGCGCTGCCTCTTGTTGGCTCTTGTTTGGGTAAAACATGCGGTGTGCTCGATGGTCTCACGGCAGCAGCACACCAGAATCAGAACGTCCGCTCGCACGACGTATCATTCTTACAGGAAATGTAATATTTTTTCTCCATCAATATGAACATAAAACGGTTGTTATATATTGGACAGAGTGATGCATGTACGACTAAACTTGCCAACGGCACTCGTACTGCACTTTGAGCTATCTGCTGTGGTTCTGGTTGCTACTAGTTGCTGCAGTATGTGCTAGAAGTTTCGCCCTTCGGCTACTGCTGCTGCATCTGATGTTGTGTGTTTGCCTATGTTGTCAGTTGGCGTTCATGCTCGTCGTACATACTGCTCTCACCCAGTACGTAAGGGTTTCCTGGTACCTCGACGGCACGACGACGAACTCAAAACAGAAGGGAGGTGACATGAAATGGTATGGACAATGGCCACATAGAAGCGAGCACAGCGGGATAGTTCGCTTCGAATCAACCGCACTCGTTCATGCCTACAGCAGAGGCTGCCTGGAGTGTCAGCGGCCGTGCTAAAGCCAGGGCCAAAGACCGAAGAGACGGCTCTTCTACCTGCTTGGTTTTGTCTCGAGATTCTGTTATATATTGGACAGAGTGATGCGTGTACGACTAAACTTGCCAACTGCACTCGCACTGCACTTTGAGCTATCTGCTGTGGTTCTGGTTGCTACTAGTTGCTGCAGTATGTGCTAGAAGTTTCGCCAATCGGCTACTGCTGCTGCACCTGATGTTGTGTGTTTGCCAATGTCGTCAGTTGGCGTTCATGCTTGTCGTACATACTGCTGTTCTCACCCAGTACGTAAGGGTTTCCTTGTACCTCGACGGCACGACGACGAACTCAAAACAGAAGGGAGGTGACATGAAATGGCGTGGACAATGGCCACATAGAAGCGAGCACAGCGGGATAGTTCGCTGCGAATCAACCGCACTTGTTCATGCCTACAGCAGAGGCTGCCTGGAGTGTCAGCGGTCATGCTAAAGTCAGGGCCAAAGGCCGAGGAGACGGCTCTACCTGCTTGGTTTTGTCTCGAGGTTCTGTTACGTGAAAATATCATGATTGCATGGTTTGGGAGTTATTTTGTCACGAAACGTCTTGCCGTCGGTAATTTGTGTCGCGAAGTTGTTGGATATCGTCGGTAACTTGTGTCACGTTTTAGGTGAAGCCACACTAAAAAAATGAATTTCCAGCTGGCAAACGAGAAGAAACAAAAGCAATAAAAAGGCCGGGCAAGAAACCAAACGAACTAGTAAAAAAGTGCTGCAAAGAAGCTAACGCTCGAGAGTATGCCACCGCAAAATTCCAAACACTATCAAGTACCGTTTGGAAATGATGCCAATTTGTAAATCATCCAGGCGTTGCAGACATAGTCTAAAGATACATGCGAAGTCTCCGAAATTCCTCCTCGACATGCGGTATTTTTGCAACTTCTCGCTTGTCTCGCTCGGCATCCGTCCGCGTTCACGTCGATGTGCGGAACGGACACGGCAGGGCGGGGGGCGTTGGAGCCGCCCCCAGAAGGCGGCGCTCGAACGAAGCTATATTCGACCGAGAATTACAGTTCCGCGAATCGCATGCTTCGGCCGAGACAAAAAACTCCTGACCAAATACATGACACCAAAGAAGGATTTTATATATATTTATTACTGTAGTTTTTACTATACTTCTCTATCATATGTATGGTGGGCGGTTTATTTTGTTTTTTCTTCCCCCCGGCTTCAATATCGGGAGGAGTACGAATGCAGAATATTATTAGTTTTCTTATATGTTACTCTCAATACAGCATTCGAGAATGAAAGTCGGCTACTCCCTCCCAAAAAAATATATACATACATATATAATAATAATAAAAACTCTGTGGGACACCAAATTGATACGTTGTCACTCGAGGGCGCACAACAAAATGTTTTTTTGACACCTACGTACCAATAAATTATTTTTCGCCCTTCCAGAGGGGGGAGGGGGGTACAAAGGCCCCATCCCCCCCTCCATTACGCCACAATATTTCCTATGCAAAGAACCCCGATTCCAAATCTTATATAATAAAGGGGCAGCGACCTTGCAGCGACAGGTATTAGACTATGTAGCAGACACGCAGCCCCCTGGTCGCGCAGCAGCAGCCTGCGTACCAGCTACGCACAGCGTAGAGCAACGGAGAAGAAGAGAGAGAGCAAGAGAGAGTGGTCACAATGAGCACAGCCTCCACGGTGAAGGGACCCCTGCTACAACCCTCCTTCGACAAGACATCTTGGCTACAAAGCGTCTGCGGAAAGCCAGCCGATGGCGAGGACTTCATCTGCTGCTGCGGGGCCAACTTCGGTGACGGTTCAGGAATGGAGGAGGGCCAGGCCATTGAGCATGAGTTGTTCGGCACAGCACAGAAAGTGAGTGGAGATGCATGACTGCTGTAGTGTGATATTGGAGGGTATCGTGTACCTCGCAGCAGCAGCATCGGCAAGCACTGGAAAGTCAAAAATCTGGTTTATCATATGTAACAGTGCTCACCATCGAGCAGTGTGTGTCGTTCTGCCTCCTCCTCAATAACTGACAACATCAGCAGTAGCAGAAGCCTAGCCTTGGCAGCAGCAGCAGCAGCAGCAGAGCAGCAATACCAGAAGCCGTAGCCGTATGATCAAAATCGCCAAAATAAACGGGCACGAAATGCGAACCAACTAGGTTACTCCGCGTCCCTGTTGGTCCCTGCACGCCTTTCGCATGCGAGCAGAGCACTTTCGCCTATCGGAAAAATCGCCGCGAAGACCAGCAGCGGCAACTGGGTGTGCAAGAAGTGCAAGCGCGATTTCGGACGCAATATAGAGCAACTGAGCCGGACCCACGTGGAGACTCACGAACAGTCGCTCCAACACAAGTGAGGACTTGTGAGAACAGCAGTTGTTGCGTTCGCTAGCACAAGCAGTTTTGATCAAAAGTTGAAAACGTCAGTTGTGAGTGCGACCGGTTGAATGGTTGAAACTCAACTTTGCAAGCTGCGTGGTACATTAGATCTATGTTTTATGCATGATATGGTGTTTGTGAAGTATACCTGGTTGTTAATACACTGCTTCACAATTTTTACGGGAGGTCGTTCGCGCGTGTTCAGCAGTTTGGGGACTGCCACGCTGGACGTATTTTAGTCGCGCAGTGTATGAGGCTGCAGGCCTTATCGATGTGTGTATGTGAAAAGCAGGAGCAAATTCATATTTTCGTTCCACGGCTGATCAATTGCTATTGCTCATGTCGCAAGTTGCATGTCGACCAACGCGTGTCGACAGGGGTTCTGGTGCCGCGGCGGCGGTGGAGAGCGGGCGCACATTGCCGGATTTTTTCAAACCGAAGAGCGCCACGGACGGCGCGAAGGAGTCGCCGGTGTTGATGGACAGTAGTAGCGGCGGGGGCGCAAGCGGTGACGCTGACGTGGTGGCGACGGGAGTTGTGAACAGGGGCGAGGGTGGTGCGGGCGCGGGAGGTGACGCCGACGTGGTTGTGACGGGAGTTGTGAGCAAGGGTAAGGGTGGTGCGGGCGCGGGCAGTTTCGCTGACGTGGTTGCGACGGGAGCTGTGAACGCCCTACCGGTATTTCTCTTCCCCCTGACCTTTCGGGCAAGTTTGGACTGATGATATGATGTCTCTAAGCAGGACTAAACTATTTTGTTGTTCAATTTGTTTTTTGCGCGCTTGTTTCGCGCACTACTTTATCGACGGTGGTCTCAGAAGTAAGTTGGCAGAAGCAAGCCGACGCGTTCGTCAGTCCTGAGACGATGTGGGGGCAAGTTGGAGGGGGTTTTGTGCCCAAGCGCGGCGCTTGCCCACCATTGATTATGTCTGGCTACATTGACCACCTTGCATTGACGCAAGGATTTACATACCTAAACAGCTTAAAGTACAGTTTGACATCCCTTGCTCTTGCAATGTTGTCTTGCTTGCCAAGCCTTTTTGTTAACGCAAGAGTGTGCAGTGAACCATCCATAGCGGCACAGCCAGAAACGAACCACCAAGCAAGCAAACAAAGCAAAAAAAAATGTCGAAAAATAATGCAAATATTTTCTATTTCGGACCTCGGGGGGGGGTAGGTGTGCGGGATAACTTTGCTTGTGCGCCCTCGTGTCTCCTTAACATTTTATAAAATATGCAAGGTTCCCCTTCGGGAAGTGGCTAAAGGAGTGGCGCAAGAACGAATAGGTTGATGTTCAACCGGCAAAAAAAACAAATCAGCAGTTGTTCCGGGCGCCAGAGTGCGCGGAATGAGGAACTGTAGGGCTTCTATTGTCGCTGAGACAGAGAAGTCCTCTCTCATGGAGCATCAGCGCCTATATCCACTGCTGTTTGCTTTTTAAATTCAAGAAAAAATACGCTGGATTGTTTTGATCGTCGTCCGATTCAAAATCGTCCCCTCGTGGAGACGAAAGCAACTCGCCTCAGCATAGCGAGGACTCGCCACGCGCACATACATGATGTATGCTACTACTGCTACTGTGCGGCAAGGTTGTACACGTAGCGTTGTGCCGTCCTCATGTTGTCTGGCCCCTGTCATCTGTGGTGTGAGCAAAATCTCCGACCCATAACATGATTACCCCTCTGTTACGGAGGTGAAAACACTCTGTCTTTTTGGACGTAAATGTAAGGATGGGTTGGTATATAAATTACAATTAAAAAGGTTCCTATATTATCGTCCAAATTGGCGCGATCTATGGACATGCAATGGAGATGCGCACGAATTGGCAGCACAGCGGAAATATGGGGTATGGTGGGGTGACAAATGGCACGCTCAGAAGATCATAGAATCAGCTTCTACAACAGCAGCCACACGCGCATAGAGTTGTAGGCTGCTGATGCTAGGAGGCTGGACCGCTGCTGGGCGGCAGGGTCGTAGCGTGGTGCTCTGTGCAAAAAGAGGGAAAGAAACGTGTACCCTCTACGAGAGCAGAAAAGCCGGGTTTGCATCCAAATTTTACGTGCGTACGCGAGGATAAATGCAGAAACCCAATCCCCGCGGGGATGTTTCGCAAACCCGGGGATTTGCCTCAAGTGTGCCCAAGGCCAAAAAAGTTTAAAAGGCTTGCCACCCGCGACACACTGCACGGATCGCGCCCAAACCGCCAGCAACGTGAGCCCGACGGTCGAATTGTGCCCACCCCACCCGACGTTTGGGACAAAGGTGCGAACACGAAGAGATGCGCCCAAAGGAAAAAAAAAAACACACAAATATACACATACATATACATCGACATTAATAGAGAGAAAAAAGAAACAATAGAAACAGAAACGGAGGAGGGGACGAGCCTCTCGTAGGCTGGCTGAGAAAGCAGCACGCGAGACTCGTAAGAGACGGAAGGCGGCACTTGTGGCGGTAGCGACCTACAACGTGCGTACCCTGGCCGTAAAGGGGAAGAACGGGCATGGGCATGACGAGCGTGTACTGGCGAAAGGCCAGCAACTCGGCTGTGACTTCATTGGCCTGCAGGAAACTCGACGGCCCGGCAACACGAGATTTAGTGCAGCTGGATACCAAGTTTTTTTATCAGGTATTTTGGTTTAATGAGAAGAACACAAAGGGGGGAGGGGGGGAAACAGGAGGAGTAGAAGGAAAGCCGTCCGAGGGAATGGGGGCAGGGGGGGCAACAGGAGGAATAGAAGGGAGACCGCGGTGGACGAAGGCAGGAAGGAGATGGCAGACAGGGTAGCAAGGTACCAGGCCGACTAGTAGGTACATAGCACTTTTCGTCTTTTTCTGGGGTATTTTTTTCCCCTTTGTTCCCTCCTTGCGTGTCCAGGTTTTTGGCTCGTGTTTGGATTATCTTATTTTGGTTTTACTTTACTTTATTTTATTTCATTTTATTACCTGGTATGTTTTTTTTCCGAGCTTTGGCTCTCCTTTCCGGTTGGGTTGTTTCTTCGATTTCCCCTTCATTTTGTTTGTTTCATTTTTTGTTTTATTTTTATCTTTGTTTTTATTTGTTTTCTTATTTTGTTTTTTGTTCTTGTTTTTGTTTTTGTTTATTTCGTATTTCTCTCTTCCAATGTATTTCTGTTGCTGACGTATGTATGTTGTGCCTGTCGTACCCAGTACTAGGGCATGACATTGCGTTGTCGAATGCATTACGATGCATTATCTCTGTGTCGTAGCTTGTGACCACAGAGCTGATCTTTCTAGGGTGAAGAATCAGTACGGACACTGGGTGTGCTGGATGTCGACGAGTAGAAGAACGGTTTAATGTGAAGAACACACACACACACACATCGACGGATTTCGGGTCAGTACTCATATTTTGAAGCTGCTTGCTGGTACCTGTACTATACTAAGTGGGTAAACATTTTTATGGGAGGGGTTTTAGTTTTTTAAAGAAATGTTTTTCTCCATCGCTACCACCCAACTGGGTAAATGGAGTTGTTACAGATTGGCTAAATGAGTTCCACGCTGGCGTTGCGGAAGGGACTTATACGTTTACATCTGACGGAGTAGTCACAAGCATAAGAAATCTGGCTCCGAAGGGGTGGACATCCACTGCAGTGAGTGCGACCATTCCTCTTTTTGTTTTGTATTATTACTTCGTAGCATAAAGCAAGCACACATACGTGCTGCAAGTAACCCGATACCTTACATATCAGTGGACTATTAATAACATCACATTACCTGGTCATGTTATCTGCGCTACGTTTTTTTTGTTTGTCCTATCGCAAACAATGAACGGTCGGGGTATCCTACAGTTGGTACTGATATCAATGCTTGAAAAACTTGGTCGGTGTAGCTTATGTTGGATACGTGTCATGTGAACACCTAAGGTTTGTCATGTTGTGCCTCAAAGACCATATTGCAAATACGTTGAAGATAATATTCCAAGGTTATGTTCTGTAGGGTTTGTGGATTCCGGGGAAGGGTGTGGGAGTGTTACCGAACTTCCAGAAGTTTCGAGTACGGGTATGAAAGTTTTGCAGAACTTCCAGAAGTTCCGGGTATTGTGGCACGAGCGTACAGAACTCACAGAAGTTCCGGGCTGGTACAAAAAGTGTTATATCCGTACCCCGGGTATTGTGGCACGGGGTGTACAGAACTCACAGAAGTTCCGGGTACGGGTATTAATGCCCTACAGAACTAACAGAAGTCCGGGTACGGGCATGAAAGTCTTACAGAACTTCCAGAGTTCCGGGTATTGTGGTACGGGCGTACAGAACTTACAGAAGTTCCCGGTACGGGTATGAATGTCCTACAGAACTTACAGAAGTTCCGGATACGGGTAATACCTGGGTAAATGCGCACCTCCTTGGGGGGGAGTTCGATTTGAAGTGGAGGATTTAATCCAACTTGCATGGCATGTTCTCACTGAGCCAATGTCCCCGAGGCAATCTGTCGTAGCTTCAAGGCATTATGAATTATCGACAAAACCACCACCGAGAGAGGCGACAAATCGTGAAGCTCCATGAGTGGCGACCGGGGCAACAGCTGCGCTCACTGCTATACTGCGCTGTAACCGATCATACCATAGCGTACCCCGTTTGTACGCTTCAAAATAAATAGTGGCGGTCGCAAGCCCATATTTTTCCACCAGCACGATAAAAGCCAAGTGCCGCGACAAAGAAGAAGCGAAACTACCGACAACACAGGATAGTTCAAGACATCGATGGTAGCTGCATCGCCGTCACGGCAGATATATGAACTATTCCAATCGAAAAAGTACGTTGACAATACGCAGCACGTGGCTTCCCGATGGGAGGCAAATTTGTATGTTGCCACCATAACAAATCGAATCGAATTCAATTTAATTAATAAAAAATGAGCATATTCGAATCAAAAGTGTCCTTCGTTAATATAATACGTGCCCACGGGTTAGAAACGAAAGGAACATGAACAGGACCTACAGTAATAGTAGGCGCTACTAGCGTCACCATCATAATAGACGACACGTACAGCTACATACAGCTTTACTTGCGGTGTTTGGTTGGTGTCACTGACAATTTATGACATCATAATAAAATTCATAATACACCCTTTGGGTATTAAACCTGAGTTAATGTATGTGGGCTTCCCGGGTATTGTAACAAAGGTATGCCCGTACCCCGGATAATGAGCCACAGTCTTACAGAAGTCACAGAAATTGCGGGTTAGGGTATGGAGATTATTCAGAACCTACAGAAATTCCGGGTACGGTACGGAAATGTTCACACCCCGGGCAGCTCATGAGCTAGCTCATCTGTCATGTATAGCTCAAGCTTTGAAAACATGTGCAGATGAGCTACCGCCTATAGCGCAAGCCGGGGCAAACATGTGTAGCTCATGTAGCTCCTATAGCTCATCTCGGGGGCAGATGAGCTTGCTCATGTAGCTCCTATATCTCTAGCTTTGGAAACATGGGCAGATGAGCTATCGCCTATAACTCAAGCCTTCGAAACATGCGCAGATGAGCTACCGCCTATAGCTCAAGCCGGGGAAAACATGTGCAGCTCACGTAGCTCCTATGGCTCATCCCGGGGACGGATGAGCTAGCTCATGTAGCTCCTATAGCTCAGCCTGGGCAAATGTGTGCAGATGAGCTATCGCCTATAGCTCAGCCTGGGCAAATGTGTACAGATGAGCTATCGCCTATAGCTCAAGCCTTCAAAACATGGGCAGATGAGCTACCGCCTATAGCTCAAGCCTTCGAAACATGTGCAGATGAGCTATCGTCTATAGCTCAAGCCTTCAAAACAAGTGCAGATGAGCTGCCGCCTATAGCTCAAGCCTTCGAAACATGTGCAGATGAGCTACCGCCTATAGCTCACCCCCGGAGAACGTTATCATAGCTCATGTACGCAGCTCATCGTAGCTCTTTCTCGGCAACACATGCATGTAAGATGAGTGACTGAAAAAGCCCACCCTTCGGGACACGTGCGAATGTATAGGAATAATATGGGTTGTACAGCGTACCATGCATATGAAATTTCAACGACGGCACGAGCGACAGGACAGCATTACGTCGTAAGACTTATCAATATTAATATTATATTGATGTTATTATTAGCAGTGACGTTGCCAGTCTGCTTGGCCTGGCAGTGGATGCCTCCTTGGCCCCTCATCGATGATGCCCGGCAGGATTTGGAACACGCGCAGTACCGGCGCTGCTTCTTCGGGTCTGGCTCCGAGCAGGCTTGCTCGAAACGCACGCCATGGTCGTACACGATAGAGCGGGTCGCTGTCTTGCCGGCTACGGGACACCGCCTACACCCAATTGGTGTTGGTTTGTCACGCATGGCTGTCTCCTTCGCCTCCTGTTGGTGAGCACAGCGTGAGAAGGTGCACAGCACGCGTTAGAGTGCGGAACAAGCGAGGCATCTCGTACACACATCATGCACAACGTATCTGTATTATGAGAGAAGCATAATAACATCAACAACAAACAACAAACTGTTACTGGTACTGTCATCGTTCCTGCTGTACTCGTGCGAGTACGGTTTACAAATAAAAACACCTGCACGAGTATTGAAACCCCGTACAGCTACAGCTCGCCACATACATGTACAGACCCTTACCCTTCAACTACACTACTACTACTCCAGGGAGGCATACAGATACAGATTGGATGATGCAGCTCGAACAGCAGCATCATGGTCTAGGGGGACGAAATCACACCCTCGGAACCACGCACCTTGTTTTCAGCCTTGGTTTGTTCGTTGTCTTCATCCACATCGATGGCGTTGTTGTTGGGGTCCACATCCATCGATGGGTCCGCGTGCTGCCCGCCGCCAGCCTGGTCTACGGCCGAAGCCGCTAGAGCTGCTGCCCCGGGTCGTGGGCATGCTAGGGGTGTTGCTGTATGGTGTCGATGTTGTGTTGTGTTCGAGCGCTTCTTGTGTGGTGACAGCTGACAGCAAGTTCTGCCGAATGTCAACATATTCGTCAGGTATATTATATTCAGAACAGAAGCAGATCCGATCTCATATAACATCACATCCCTGGTACCGCTGTATCTTGGTACGTACAAAAAGTAAAAGTATATGGTTGTTTGTGTTGATGTCGTTCTTTTATTCGTACTTGTATTGGTCACCTATACAGCTCGTAAGCTAGCTCATCTATCCCCTATAGCTCAAGCCTTGAAAACGTGTGCAGATGAGCTATCGCCTATAGCTCAAGCCTTCGAAACATGTGCAGATGAGCTATCGCCTATAGCTCAAGCCTTGAAAACATGTGCAGATGAGCTATCGCCTATAGCTCAAGCTTTGAAAACATGTGCAGATGAGCTACCGCCTATAGCTCAAGCCTTCGAAACATGTGCAGATGAGCTACCGCCTATAGCTCAAGCCGGGGGAAACATGTGTAGCTCATTTAGCTCCCATAGCTCATCTCGGGGGCAGGTGAGCTAGCTCATGTAGCTCCTATAGCTCAAGGTTTGGAAACACGGGGAGATGAGCTATCGCCTATAGCTCAAGCCTTCGAAACTTGTGAAGATCTACCGCCTATAGCTCAAGCCGGGGAAAACATGTGCAGCTCATGTAGCTCACGTAGCTCACCGGTGAGCTAGCTCCGAAAAGATCTAGCTCGAGCTACGGTGAGCTGATCTGTCCGAGGTGTGGAAGTGTTACAGAACTCACAGAAGTTCCGGGTATTGTGGCACGGGCGTACAGAACTCACGTAACTTGTAAGAATGATATACCCGTACCCCGGGTATTTGTGGCACTGGCGTACAGAATATCCAGAAGTTCCGGGTACGAGTATGAATGTCGTATAGAACTTCCAGAAGTTCCGGTTACGGGTATGAATGTCCTACATAACCTACAGAACTTCTTTGTACGGTAATACCAGGGGTAAATACTCGGGTGTCGGTTCTGTTTCGGCTATTCCTCAGACGGGTATCTTTTGTTGACCACATTTTTTTACCGCCGCTGCTAACTTCTGCCTCAGCGCCCCGACGGCCACACGCCCGCGGCGGTGCCTCCACACATGTCACCCGCTGCTACATGGGCAGTCCCGCGGTCCTGCTCGCTAAGCTCGGCGAGCAATCGCGGGAAAAGTCCCAAACCGTTGGCATCACTTGCTCAAAGCCTAAGTCCCTGTATTCAACACAACTGCGCCCAGTATACTGAAGCAGTCCAGTATCTACAGTTGGCTGTTGACCAATCCCAAGCCGAAGGTATAGAGATGAAAACAGGTTTTTAACCGCTTAGTCAAGTCTCTATTGACAAGTCGAAAACAATCAACACATTTGGCACTAGTGATGGCAATCAACACGCATGATCGACTTACAAGTTGATTATATTGTGCAATACTTTGGACTCATACTCGAATCACGGAGGCATGGCCATTTGGTTAGGGGATTTTTTCAACTAATCGTTATTAATCAACAGCCATGATCATAGTCAAATAATCCTCTTAATCAATACCAGGTATGAGAGTTTTAGGGTCGGGAGGTTTTAGACAGCTGTCCGTCAAGGGGCAAGAGTGCCGTCAAGTTATGTCTATGCTCGCTCGTGGCGGTGAACATGTTCCGTTTTCGATGCCAACGCCCTTTTCTCGCCCGGCCGAGATGAGAGAGGCCGCCGCACCGCCTCCGCGGCTTTTGACAGCTCATTGCTGCAAGAGTGCGGGAGATATGGGCTGGGACTGCCAGTCTCGTGCCCCGCCGTTGTGGGTGCGTCGAGGGGTGGGCGTGACAGAAACCAGAGTCGAACGATCATTAAATTTTTCGTGTGGTAGACCAATTCTCCGCTAAAATGTTGATATTCAAACGCTAGCATAAGGTCGTGAAACGAGCTTTGGGAGCCTCTACGGCTTCTGTGCACGGTGGACGAGCGGACTTGGTGAGGCAGAGAGGGCGAGGTCCTTGGTTCCGACCGAATCGGATAAACCTACGCTGCGGGAAAAGCAGTGTCGTGGTGGAGATTCAAACGGTTTGTGCTTTTTTTTTTTTGTAATTCAGCATCACGTGAAGCATGGGGTTTCGGTTTTGTTTTGAAGGTGTTTTTCTTTTCTCGATGAAACCACCGGGAAAAAAACAACTCGCTGCGTACGTTTCTGACATAATCACGACGGTAATATTATACATACATACGAGTACTCGCATTGCTTATAGCGTCCAGAGGGGCTGCTTTGCACGCGGTTTACAGTGACGCTTCTAAGGTTGAGAGTGTACTCACGACTGCTGACTCGTAGTGGTCGTGATCTTGGTGCGAACTCATCCCGTTAAATATAAACGGGGTCGCAGAGATCGTCATCCTTGGCACGTATGCATATCATACCGCACGATTCGCGGGTTTATCCGCTCCCCGCCGCCGTGGTTGCCTGTTGAGAGCTACGAGTACATATTATCGAGCAAGTACTACAGTCCCACAGGATATCCTCGGCAAACAACGCACATTGCGCGTCCTGCCGATCGTGAAACCGCACATCGACAGACTGACCAAGCAGGGTGTGTGTACCTTCCGCGAAGAATACGCGGGTTTGTCCCCTGGGCGGGGAGCGTGGCGCGGCGCAGCCCCGCTCTTCGTCGTAGTCATTGCATGCTGAATGCTGCGAGAAGTACAAATCACGGAGCAAGCGGTACTGCTGGTGCTGTACTTTATACTCGCACTGGCATTGGTACTACTACAATAGTTCTTCCGACGGTGGCGGATGTGTAGCTATATATAGGCTAGTTCAAGTTACAAGCTCAAAATCTATTCCGCGGCGAGCGTCCACGGTGTTTTTCCGATTCAGACCGTAAATTTTGCACGCGCCTTCTATGTGCCGTTGCAAGGACCTTACCTGTCTTTTTTTCTCTTTTTGGCCGGACTAATCGTCAGTAAAGATTTTTGGAAAATGTGGACCATCTTAGATCAAACATTTTTGGCGGGGAAAAAAAAACGGGGGTCAGGCCTCGGCATGGGCATGTAGAGCACGCGTGCAAAATTTCAGGATTTATTTAACTCTTAAAAACAGGGTGGACAGTTGGATTTTTGTGCGTAAAAATGGGTAAGATACGTTGTTTCCTTCAAATTACTTGGTTTTAGTAAAAATATTCAGTTTTTTTCGCTAGATTCTGCTCAAGGATGAACATAGGCAGGTCGGATCTTCGATTTTTTGCGCGAAAAATTCTACAGACATGCCTTGGAGTACCTCGAACCGGTTAGAGCAAAATGCGGCGCACTTGTTTTTTCGCTCCCGCTTGCAAAAAGCCTGAATACTATTGAAGATATGGAAGGCCTGTAATTGGTTTATACGAGTTTCGCTCGTGGAGACAGCCCCAGACCGTTAAAAAAAAATGGACAAACCACCCTGTTCCACTGGTGATGGGGGTTAGATACCAAATATAAACCCGTTGACTAGATATTTCGTGCGGCATTCGTGGGGGAGAGAATTTCGGGCTTTTAACGTGACACCAGCCTATATATATGTTTTTTTGTTAAGAATATACCGGTACTAGTATTTTTCTTCAACAACCCAAGGCTGGCGATCTCGCACGCAAAAACAAGACGATTGATGCGACAAATATTTGAATGTTATCCGCCAGACGTAGTATGGAATTGATGAGTCCTTGGCGACGGAGAAGCTATGGAACCAAATTATGTAAGTCATGTGAAATATAGAGTATATGGTTGATGAGTTCCGGAGCCAAATCGCGTTTTAACTTTTGTCGAACGCAGGATAAGGGATGTTTATAAACAGATGGAGTTGTACGTGTTGAAAAGCAGGGGGTGTGGGGCTTGTTTGGAAAATATCTGACAGAACCCAGAGACTGCAGTCACTGGGAATACCTGTTGCCTGGTATCAGGTATGGGGTTGAAGAGAGGAGAGAGGTGTTGCAAAAAACGGTAATGGTTCAGCAGCAGCGTATTTGGGGGGTACGAAGTGGTTTGTCGGCTACTACTACGCCACTGCTGTTCCTGACACACAAACTCCTCGCACAGACCGTACTAAGCATTGACTGGAACACTACTGGTACTGCTTACTACGCATAGAGTACTTAGCAACTTGGCAGCTAGGTATTTCGGGCTCGAGGTTTGGACGAAAATACGAGCATGTCGTATTTTCGTAGTGAAAACAGTGTGCGGCACATCGGCCTCTATGCTGTCGCCATTGGCGCAAACCATTCTGGTTCAGCAGCGAGTCGGACCTCTTGCATTACTACTTCGCCTCCCCTTGCTACCTAGGAGTTAACTCACGTAGGCATTTAGCGAGATCCAGCGGTATACCTTCCGTTCCTTTCGTTTTCCGGGACTTCCATCAAGCACATGGACAGATTGGCCATGTTGCCAAGATGCCAGCAGCATGATCATGCGTTGGGGTCTCAGGATCACAGGGGACGACGTATGTATGGACGAGGACGAGCAAGGCATGAGTACAAAGTTAGCAGAACGCGTAAGGTTTGTTTTGTAGCCGGTACCAGCAATATAGGTGTCCCTAGGTCGTTATGAGTACGAATGAAATTGAAAACTTGAACCAATCGCAACCAAGTCGAAAGACGGCAGTTGTCACCGAGAACCCAAAACTTCAGCAGCCCAAAAAGAAAAGTCACCGTAATTACTCCATCAGTCATCAGTTTCGCAAAAGGAGACAACGAGTTTCTGTGGTTGTTAGTAGGAACAAGGAAGAACAAAACTACTTGCAATCAGCAGCAGCAGCGAAGGATGGAAGGTGTCGCAAACACCCTGATGCCTCCCTCTTGCATGATATACGGCTGCCTGTTGCATGTCCGCCACCTCCGTGAATGCATGTCCCCCACCTCCGTGAACGCGGGCATGGAGAATCCGCTTTTCATGGGCCCTCTCGGGAAGGGTGCATGGCACAACTGGCCACGGCATCACTTGGTTAGTTTGCTCGGCATCATCTGGTACAACACGCGAGTGCGTCCTGCTTGAGCGACCGGACGACCTGATCGATCCTTCGCCTGTAGCTAGTGCAGTGGAGAGGGTATGTATTTTTGTCCGTTGGCGTCTTGCCTGCAATTGCCGACAACATGGCGGGTTGTCGAGCGACAAGCAGCAGCAGCAGCAGGCATATAAAAAAATGTCTCAGCAACTTGAGCTTGCTGTACCCGGTCTAACTTGAAATCTAAATGCCGAAAACTCTCGGCACATATGCTTCAAAATACGATATTCATATTTTGCCAGGTATATCCCGTATAAAACATATACCAGGTACTTGGCGTGGGGTATTCAATACTTGGATTTTGAATACCAAAAGTGATCGGCCGAGGTCGCCGGGCCGAGAGGATGTTGTAAAAAAATAACGAGGGCTGCTGCTGCTGCTGCTGCTGCTGCCGCTGCTGATGCTGCTGATGCTCACCTGTTTCTTCAAATTGTTGTTGACCGATCGATGCATAGCGCCCCTTTTTTTCGCGGTTTCCAACCTCTGCACGTGATCGACCTCAACCCGTTGTAAACCGTCCAGCTCTGTGAGAAGCATACCGAGCTGTTCCTCCTGCCTAAAAAAAGACTGGGCTCCCGCGGAACCTTGAAAAAGAGTCGAAACGAAATCGTTCCTTTCGGCCTCCAGCCGACCCAGGGCCAACGACAGGTTCTTCATCTCCTACAGACTATCCGCTCGTGCCTGGTCCGCCCTCCTCCTTCCACATCTACTTTCAGTGCCGCGTGGGCTCGGCGCGTGACCGTTTCAGCGTGCTTTCTCCTCATTAGTTCGTCATCCCATTCGGCTACCATATTATTCCTCAATAGCTCGAATATCTCCGCTGGGTGCGCTGTTTGGCGATTGTTTCGGCCCATCGTCGAGCTTCGACTTCCTCAGCGCATCGAGCAACGACCGCGACACGGGCTCGCGTGGCGTCGTTGTTCAGTCGCTGCAACGCTTGATAGTCACCACTCTGTGCAGAAATCGCAGCGCGCCTCATCACCCCCATCTCGGCGAACGACCTTCCCATCCGACCGACGAGCTCATTGTTGGTTTTTTTTAGAGCCGCTTTCTTTGTTTTTTTTTCTATTTCGGCTTCTTCGAACCTCGGTTATTAGCCATTTTTCTGACTACTCCACACCGAGTCTTCTGGTTCTTGGGCTGTCCCGTTCGGACTAGGATGCGATTTTTTGTGGGACGTGACTAAACACGTAAGGTTTACTTTTTTTACATGCATCCAAATAATACACCTTACCTGCAAGGTAACAGAAACAATCGAATCAGTTACATTTGCGGTTGAAATATGGTCGACAGAGGGCTCGGCAACACGATTTAGATGGGAAGATAGGAAACACGACTTTAAGCCGTTCCCGAAGTTTGGTGATTTGATTCGTACCGTATGGCGAGCATTTCCCGATCTTGTGACGATTTCTAGTGTACTCTGAAATGAAGACGTTTTGATCCTGAACGCATGGTCTATCGTCTTACTCGAGTTTTGGTCTCTTGGTTGACCATTCTGTTGTCCATGTCTTGAATTTCATCTCGCCACTTTTTTGTGGTCGTTAAGCACCTTACGCGCGTATCTAACCGTGGTTTCACTTTTTCTCGTTGTCACGTTTCAAGTTTCATTTTTTCTTTCTTCAATGAGGTTGTTTAGAAATGGAACTTGAGTGGCACAGCAACACCAGGTTTTATTGCGGGGACATGGCATTCAGCCGTACACCCTGTCCCCTAGGAAAGGCGTTCTTTTGACGCAAATGCAACCATCCGCGTGATGAAACGTCCCTCCCGAACCCACAGAGACACCCTCCACTTCTCTGCGCCCAATGCGCCACGGTTGAGGCCACGATCCATCGTACGTTTTCGTTCCCACGCTTGGCCGCCGAAACACTCCCCCATGTCTGGCGAGATCGGCCAGAGCTTACAATAATGCTGCCCCGGTCAGCGGAACTTCTCCGCCAGACCCGCCGTTTAGAACGATCTAGGCTGAATCGCCTACTCATTTTCCCGTTCATCTCGCTTATGTTGGCTCACGGTTGAAACTGGAGCTGTCGCGAAATCCTTCCCACGCTTGACTATTGGCGGTTCAGTTCATTCCAATCGCCATCTTGATACCTCACTCGCCAGTACGGGTCATTGAAGTCGCACACCTCTCCCACGAAAACCTTGCTCCGGCCGTGAACGTCTGCAAATTCTCTCATGAAATCTTCGTTCCTATGGGGTATATAGTAAGCGCCTCTTCTCTGGAAGCCGCTTATCTTTCCCCCTTCGTTGGTATTCCTGGTGGTCGAGTCCGGTGATCAGCTCCATGATACTGCTTCCACAAAGCGTGAAAAATATTTAGCTGTAGCGGCGTGAAGCTTTCTTGTGCTTCGTCCTCTTTCAGCCAGTTAGGTGCGACCCCGTCCTGATGCCTGTCCTCGTATTCCTAGATCCACGTGTCCTATCAGATCCACGAGGCCTTGCGGTCGATTAGCGTATATAAGGGTGCTGCCGCTGTGGAAACCTTAGCAAGTCCTATGTCCGCCATCCACCCACAGGATGCAAACCCGTTTCTAATGCATGGCCAAGTGCTGCCGGACGCTCGTGGCACGGTTTGATGTCCGCTGCAGACACCATTGTCATCCTTGTGCTACGGCCATGTAGGTGCACGGCGTAACTGAGTCCTGGGTGTACAACACGAACAACCCGCCATGGTCCTGTCCAATGTTCGTGTGCCAATTTCGAGTCAACCCTTCCCTCAAAAATGTGCTTGCTGACTCCTTGTCCAACACGAAGTCACCTACCTTGGCTTGTCCCCAATGCTCGTGTGCCAAAGTCGAGTCAACCCTTCCCTCAAAAATGTGCTTGCTGACTCCTTATCCAACACGAAGTTACCTACCGTGGCTTGTCCCCCAGGCGAGGTACGACTGATGTGATTATGTTTTCGCCTGCTTCGATTTTTGGCGCCTTGCCTCTCCAAGGCTGTGCGTACCTCTCTGAAGGCTTGTTTCTTGTCCGTTCCGAAAGTGTCCGTTCCTGCATTATGTTCTACACCATCGACGACTGGCGTAATCGAGTCTATCTGATTGCGAACATCTGGACCAAACAGTAGACGGAATGTTGTCGGCGATGAGGGTAGGCTATGGTCTGAGGTGACGCGTTGGATTCAGCGCGCGGGGAGTACATATCGGTGCCATATCCTAGGCCTTTTTTTGCAGGGTCTGGACAATACCTCCTGGAGCCACCCCCTTACCTTTTCGACCGCTCTCTGAGCGTGGGTGGTGATTGGTGGAACCGTATTCTATCGACACCTTCAGCCACTGGCACAAGTGTTTCACCACCTGCGCTGTGAACTCCCCCCCGGCGTCGCTCCGAATTGATAGTGGCACCCCAAATGTCAGGACGAATCCCCACAGCTTGCGACCTACCCCTGGGGCATCCTAAGACGGCGATGGGTATGCAAACAGGAATTTGCTGCCTCTATCCACCACAACTCACAGGTACCTGTTTGCGTCTTGTCCCCAAGGCCGCAGAAACCTGGCCGGCATCATGGCCAGTCACTGACTGTCCGTTCGTTTCCTCCTCGTGTAGCCACACGAGAGCACATACTCATGTACATCCTTCGCCAACATCGGCCAGTCGTACTTGCCCTGGACGAGCAAAGTCGTGCGTGCTATACCTGGGTGGTCGAACGTGCTGTGAACCAATGCCATGAGCCCAGGTATCATCACCTTCGGTATTGCCAACTTGGGATCCTTACCTTTACGTGCACGCCAAGGAATACCTCCGTCGTTCAACATGTACTGTCCTCAGTCTACTCTGGACCGAGTTTGGCTAATTTGGGTTTCGACGTTGCATCTTGTTTCGTCTTTTCCCCCAACAATTGCGAGTTTTGCAGTGTATCAACTGTCTCCGACAATAAATTCGAATGCGTCTTCGTTGTCTCCTTATCTTCTGTAGCATCTTTCTGCGGCAAAAGGTAGAATCCTCCCCCGCAACCTGTGGCTGTTGAGATGGCTGTGGTGCCGTTGAGACTGAGGAAGGCTGCGATGTAGACCGGCATCGGTTGAGTTCCCACAGCGTGCCGTGGGCGCCCCTCCCCACAGCGTGCCGTTGGCGCCCCTATGCGCGGTTTTGTGCTGATCTTACTCGACGACCTCTAATTGGGTGAATCCCGAAGCCAGATATATTGACGTAAAACAACTCGCGCCCTTCGTGCCGTCAAAGATGATTTGGATGTCTCCGAGGCCTCCGCTGTCCGACTTCAGCAACGTGTTCAACCCCCGGGAATCCTGGCACACTCTCGCCGTACCATCCTTCTTGCTAACCACAACACAATTGGCTGCCCACGCTGATGTCTATCTACGGATAGCTCCGGTTTGAAACTGTTTCGTCACCTCGCTCTGAATCATGGCTTCCTCCTCTGAGGAATATCGCCGTTGTTTACCCGCATATGGTGTGCAATCCTCTCTGGTCTGGGGTAACCGTAGCTTAGCCTCGTGGCCCGCTGGCACTACCTGGGGTTAGCCGGGAACAATCCGCGATCATGATGTTCCCACATCAATTATAAAAAGTCTGACTTGCACCCCTGACTTGACTGCACCATGGTTGCTTCGGCTATGTCAACTGCAACTTACTCACCCAATGACTTCTCTAGTCTCCCTCAATTCTCCCTCGCCGGCTGGAACTGGTTATTTCTCCACCGACCGGTCCAGTAGTAGCCGCATCCTCTCTGCATCACTGGCATTGGTTGCAAAAACCTTCGCTACCACAACACCTTGCTTTATGGTCGTCACTTTTTTCGTTCGATAGACGACCTTGCATTGTAGGGGGTTGCCCGGGTACCATCATTGAACTCCCCTGGCTATCCCCAACCCAGCTCCCAGCTCCATGTCGTATGGTTGCGTTGGTATGACCAGTACTGGCTGTAGATCCTGGGTGTGGGGCCCCGTCACAAAAGCTTCCGTTTGCACACTTACCACCCCCCCCACCTTTACCTCCTTTGCCAAGCGCATACTCCACTGTAGACTGCCGTTGTCCTTCTAAGAGACTTCACTATCCTTTGTGACCGCAGTAGGTTCTGTCGATCCCTCCGGCTCTTCCTCCGATGACGGTGGTACCACTGCACAATAGCGTACCACGGTGTCACCTCTGTTGTAAGTGTCGACGTAGGGGCTTCCTGACTTTTCCTAGGTGTCGCTTTCCTGCTCATTGCCTTTCTTTCCAATAGCGTCGAGCACCACGCCATCGATTTCAGCGGCACCCATGGCGATTCTGGAGCTGGCTTGAAGCCTCCTCCCTTCGCGAAGTTGAGTACGCTCCCATGTTTGTCGGAGGAACTCAGCGCCTAGGATTAACCCACATGGCAGCCCTTCTACCACCCTGACCGTCATTCTCTTCACTGGATCTTCCGGCATAAACACCAGCTGGGTTTCGCACGACCCCACGATGTTCATGGGGGGAATTCCGCTCTGGATAGGATTTGCCGTCCTAAGCAACCCCTTACCCTTAGAGCTGATTATACCCCCCTCCCCCCCCCTTTTGGTTTGGCCCACCGAGCATACGAAAGGCGTCCGACGCAGTATTCCCTCCCCCGGCTCCTATCTATTTACACGTCCACAGACAACCGACAACTGCTTTTAGTTGGATGCCAAATAATGGCTTTGACCCATGCTTGTCGTGTCCCTCCCTCACTTCCCTTTCTGACAGGCGCACGGTCCGATAATGCATACGCTGTCTCCTCCCCTTTCCTGCGATCCGTTTCATTGCTTCCCAGAGGATGATCCTCTGGGGCGAACATTCAGACTTGTTGGTTGGAGTTAGCCGGAGGAACGGTGCTGTTCCCATGCGCCTGCTCCATCTTGGCTTGCGTCAACTGGGATGAAGAAGCCATCTGGTTTCTTGGGTACTACCGAAAGGGTATGAGCGTCTCGTCGTGTGAGAAACGACGGCCTGCGTGTTGGTGGGGGCAGGCATCACCTCGGGCATGCTAGAAATATACCCTCCGGCTGTTGATGGCCTGATTGGTGGCCTCGGGATCGTCCTCGGGGTGGGGAAGCTCGGGCTCGTGTTTCCCATGCTTGTCTTTTCCCTCTGCGCCTACGATGGTGTTTGAAGTCGAGGTTGGAGTCGGAGTTGTTGAAGCTGTGCCTTCTCTCCTGGCGAAGCACCTCTTTGGTTGAGGCTGCTTGTTAATTTCGAGAGGCCTCTTCGCGATAAAGGGGGTTCCGTGTTTGCTTGGGACGGACGCCGGCACATTTGCAAAAGCTGCCGCCGACTCGCCCTCGCTGGTGTCCATTTCATCCTCCTCTTTTCCTCCTCGCCAGTTGGTGCCACGAGGTCTTCCAACAGAGCGATTATGGCTTAGCTATCGCCCTGACGGAATTGAACGCCCTGGAGGACTTCCTTTCCCCGAGAGACGACTCCTTTTGTTTGGTGCGGTCCTCTTCCTCTTCGTCTAGGGACCTTTTCAGGCTCCGCACCCCTACCGCTCCAAGGTTACGGTCTTGAGATGCTAGTACCGTATCTTTGCCGGGGTGGTGTCGGTTAGCCCGGCTAGCCAGGTCGTGCACGTTAGCTCGGCTAGCCAGGTCGTGCACGTTAGCCCGGCTGACCAGGTCGTGCACGTTAGCCCGGCTCTCGTGTGGAGTACTAGTCTGGCGGATGCTGACATCCATGCTTCCCCTTTCGCTAGCTTGATATTCTTCAAGGCACTCTTCGCTGTGTCTCGTGTGCCTCCTTGCTGTGATACCTCTGCCACCAGCAGTCGAGTCCTGTCCGTGATGGTTCCTTCATGGAAGGAGATGAGAGCCCTTCCATCTTGACCGGGTGCACCACCGCTATAGTATTTGGTACCTGGTAGCTATGTTGGGCAATAGAAGCTTCATATAACACTCGACTCTCATGGGTGTTAAAAGAGTCGGGTAGCGGCAGGGTACTACTTCCGTCTGCCACCGTTTGATCTTCAGGCATAGCCCAAATGCCACCTTCCTCTCCCGCCATGACCGTCTTGAGCTTATCACGACCGGGTCATTCCTTGCGGCCATTTTTCTTTTATGCCCCATGGAGAGGCTTACGAAAGGGTATTCCTCTGTCTTAACTGAAGGTTCGTTCATGCCACGATTCGGTTTATCGTAGCCCTTGCGTCTTTGCGGCGGTAGCCCTGGGCGCTTGGTGGGAAGGGTGGTGCAAATGGCGTTAGATTGGGATAAAGAGTGCGCTCGGCGGCACATATTGGGGCATTGACTGTCCCCCGTTAGGCTGACCTTAGTGCCCGTACTGTGCTGGTTGTCCCCACGTGACGGGGTTTCCTGCGGGGGGTTGGGCTGAGGGAACCGTCCACTGATAGGCCTGCTGCCCCGCCTGCTGCCACAAAGCGGTTTGAGACCATTGTTGATTTTGAGGGACAGGAGCTGATGGCGGCAGCGGCGGTGGTGCCGATCTTACCGGTGGCGGTGGCGGTGACGATCGTGCTGATGGCGGTGGCGATCGTGCTGATGGCGGTGGCGATCGTGCTGATGGCGGTGGCGGTGCCGATCTTACCGGTGGAGGTGGTGCTTTCTGTGGCGATCGTACCGGCGGCGGTGGCGGTGGCAGCGGCGACGGCAGGATACCGGTGGCGGTGCGGTGCCGATCTTACCGGTGGAGTTGGTGCTAGCTGTGGCGATCGTACCGGTACTGGTGGCGGTGGCAGCGGCGACGGCAGGATACCGGTACCACACGCTTGGGGTACTCCGCTTACGCTCGGTAGCGGCGGCGGCACTACGCCTGTACCACCCGCCGGCGGTGGTCCGGATGCATCCGGCAGCGGCGGCGGTGGTGGCGGTGTTTTCCCCCTGGGCGGCGGTGGTGTCGGTGTTGCCCCACTTGCAAAAACTTGTTCTGTTGACGACATAGCTCTTGGTTTCTCCCTTTTTCTTTTTCTTGTCCTTTTTTTTCTTTTATGTTGTATTTCTTCTGTTTTCTTCCATCCTCCGTTTTTTCTGGCGACGACAAGAGATGTAACAAAATGCGGTTTTTACTTTTAATGCTGGGTTGGGTCATACACTCATGTTGATGTAAGCTGTTTCAACAACATGAAATAATAATAGTAAGTGTTGTGTTGTACTTGGTACATTTTGTAACGTATACCCGTAATCGTCACTGATTTATCCCTGGGGAGGGGGTCTTTTTTTTGTGAATGCACACCTCCCGGGGGGAAACCCAGAAAGAGAGGGGGGGCTTTGTGTTTTTGTCAACATTAGCCCTGGAGGACATCTCCCCCGGGAGTAAGCAAGGAATACACACCACACACATGAAACATGGACAAGATCTACGAGCAGCAGTTCAGGAAGGAGAGGAAGGAGGTGAAGGAGAGCACGTGAGGATGCTTGGCCTGTCCCGACGGTGCTTGACCCTCCAAAACAAAAAGGAAGGGTCCGCCTACCAGGGAATCCCCATACCCGCCGTTCACGCTGCGCAAGATGACCGGAAGCACTGGGCGGACCTCGTACGAGCTCAGTCAGAAGCTTGACGCTCTACGCCACCCCCGCCTAAGTGTGCGGATGGGGCGAAGTGAGAAGTCGTTGAGCGGCGAAGGTGCTCGGTAACGACCCGAAAACCCTTCGGGACTGGGCACCTGACCTGAAAAACACCCCAGGGGGTATCTCCGGCAAGAATATATACCCCGGGGGTAAACCCAGGAGGGGGGGAGGGGGTCTTTTTTTTTTTGAAGAAAACGATTCCCCCAGTGGTAAATCGGAGAAATCATGCTTCCAGGCCGAAAAGGTGTTGGTCTGGGGGAGTGGGGGGGTGTACTCAGTTTGTGCATGGCCGTAGTCGTATGACCGTAGACCCTCGCATCCCTACTATGCCGGGACGGAGCACGTCGGGTTTTCACCAACCAGGCAGATATTTGCTTGCGCCAAGCGTGAAGCGCGGTGAAGTGTTCGGCGAGTCGCATGAAAGGTGAACTGCATCCTTCCAAGAATAGCTCGTAAGACGGACTTCGGCAACTTGTGCCTACATTCTTACTTATGGATGACAGCGCCAATGAGTTACTTTATTTTTTGGTATGGCCACTCCAGAGACAGCAATGGATATTACTCTGTAACTGCCTCGTGGGTGCCTTACCATATTCACACTTTTTGATACGATCATTCCCCTTGTGGAGAGTTAGGGTTCTCCACCCCGCACAATATGATCTAACTCGATAACCATCATGGTAACCGCCAAAAAAAAAGAAAACAAGAGGTACCCTAGTTGTCTGGCTCACGCAGTGACTGACATGTTGTACAACGTCGTTACCATCCAACGCCAACCCATACACACATAATGTTTTACGTCGTCGGTGCCAGCCAATTATTACATATCTTATACTATGGTGGGGGGTGGGTAACTCCGTAACCCGGGGGTGAATCAGAGACGATTACTGTATCATCAGCCTCATTGCTATCTTTCTTTTTTTTGTTTGGCATCCTCGGCCGGACGGGCCATACGGTCTATCGCCGGAGTAGTACTGAGCATTGCGCATATTACAGCTTGCCGTATTTTTTTGAGTCAGCTATGATACGTGGGCTGTAAGTACGATCATTTTTACAGTCGATACTTTTTCTTCGTGCTGGCACTACGCAACCTGTACGACAATTCGCTGAGACTATTTATACATACCCTGATAATTCGCGCAATAGGATTAGTATGCAATCCGTGTCAAGGTTGTCAAGTTATTGTGTTAATAATGAACCCATCACTAAATATTTTTACTATCATCAAACATAGCCCAGTAAGTATATATACAAGTATGTGTATCATCATCTAACCCCCCCCCCCTCGTTTTAGGTACGCTTTCGTTGAGCACCCGAAGACGAGAGATAAAAGCAATTTGGCATTTTTTTTCATTTAATCCCGTATCAGGCCATGATTGCATCGCGTTTAATATTTTGGTATGCAAGGTAACAGTACGTATACAATGCGCACAGCGATCTGATTGTCTTAGCGTTAGGCAGCGGCAGCCGCCCGCGAAGCGGACCCCTTGCATATATTTTGAAAATATCAAGGCCAAGATACCGCTTCGACGAATAGAACGCGCTGCTTGCTGCTGCTGGCAGTACCAGCAGTGCAGAACGCCGAATACAACGGGTATTTACAGGAGTGCAAACATCCGTCTCGTTTGGCCCGCTGTTACTCGCAGCCGAAGCAACAGTGTAAATCGCCAAGTACAAGCAATGTTATTCACAGCAGTGCGAACATGCAGCCGCGTGCATGATGCGTGCGGGCATAACAGTGCAGAGCGCGGAGGGCAAGGGGTACTTACAGTAGTGCAAACATCCATCTCATTAGGCGCGCTGGTACTCGCGGCTTGTTACACATGCACAACAGTCACGTCGTATCATGTTGTGCCAGTTTGTCGAACACGCGGCGTAATATATTTGTTTCATTCTTTGTTCAAGAAATACGTGCGATATAGGCGTGCCAGGTTCGCAGTATTTTGTGTCGTTTCGATGAGTCTGGACGTTTCTTTTTGTCTTTTTCGTCCCCCACGGCGTAGTAGGTCTGGCTTACGTATCATACCGACGTACGGTCTGCGTTTGTGCCTACATATGAGTACATCACACGTGTGTGTTCTCTCCCTTCGGTTTACTCCTGCGGAGGGTGTCAAGCGTCAAGCAGTGTGGCCTCCTCGTCAGATTACTTCAATATTATGCCTACTAGATACCGGGTACAAGTTCTGCACGCACGTCTGCAAAGAATCAACCAGCAGAGCTACAAATGCCAAAAATACTCCAAATATTTTTTCTGGACCTTGTGGGTAAATGGTAAAACTGCACAAAATGTAACAACGGTTCACCTGTGATGTTATATCACTAACGAGAACTACATTTACGACCACAGCGCCGGGTCGTCTCGAGCAGTCAGTCACGGGCGTGTATCTTGCTTCTTGCTGCTTTCGTTAATGATATCTCGCATACAGCAAGCAGTCACCAACAGCAGGGGTACCACGACACAGCATTGATGCATGTCTGTGAATCGTCAGACGCAAGAGCAGGAAGGCTCAAGAGCTGTCCGATTGGGGCTCCTATGAAAACAATACTCCAGGTCGACCGGCTGCGATGCTTCCAGAAGATTGTTTGGTATACATTAAAATCAGTATATTCAGCAGACAGACCTACCGAATGCGCCGTGAAATACCCTGCCTCATTCCTTCGCTTTGTCGTCGAACCTTGCTACGTCGTCACCCCTAGAGTGTAATACCTGTGCATGATGTTTACCTCTTCCCGGGCCAGCGGCGTTCAGTGTGTTTAGTGTGTTAACTTTTACGCTTGGTGCCCCACGCTGTCTGTTCTCATACCACATGTGTGTACGAGGTAACCGCGGCCTGGAGCTTGTTCGCACGAACCGTTATTATCTAGGACAGGGTATGGAACAAATTGGCTCAAGGCGACAATTTTCCATAGCAGTATCATCACATTCCAGATTCCATGACACGAATTCGCCAGCCCACACACCTGGAATCCCTGTTGTAACTCGTACTCCTGTCCCCGCGTGGGGTACTGCCACTTCCACATGTCACGTTGTCCTGGTTCTGCTGGCCATTCTCTTTGACCCTGGGTTCACCATGGTTCAGCAGCAACTCGGACCTCTTGTCTTACATATTCGTCGCACCTTGCTGCCTAGGAGTTCGCCCACGTAGATATTTAGCGAGATCCAGCGGTTTACCTTCCGTTGCTGTTGTCCTCCGCGACTTCCATTAATCACAGCGACAGATTGGCCAAGTTGCCAAGATTCCGGCAGCGTGAAGTGACCAAGCGTTGGGGTCTCTGGATTACAGGGGACGACGTATGTGTGGACGAGCTGGGCACGAGTACAAAGCGGTTTCACTTTTTGACGTTTCAATTTTCAGTTTCAATTCTTCGGTGGGGGTGTTTTCGAATGGAACACCAACAACAGGTTTTTATTGCGGGGCCATGGCTTTCAGCTGTACACCCTGTCCCCTGGGAAAGGCGTTCTTATCACGGAAATAATACCATCTGCGTGATGAAACGTCCTTCCCGAAACCCACAGAGATACCCTCCCCTCTGCGCCCTATGCGCCGCGGTTGAGGCCCCGACCCATCGTACTTTTTCGTTCCCACGCTTGGCCGCTGCAACAGTTGTGCAACTACGCTGAATGGCGCAAGGTAAGCATTACGATCAATAACGTGCTCGTCCCAGCCGCCGGTATCCAGGGGAAACAAGAGGGTGAGGGTTTAGATTAAGGCAGGGCCTACCCTGGGCGACTCTACCGAAGGTGTTGTGAGCCACTTGCCGGTATACGAAAGTCTGACACAGAAACTAAATATCGGCGGCGCTCATTGGCCAACGGGCCGCTGCGCCGTGATGTGCCACGAACCCTAAGATTCACCGGAACCTAATTAATCTCGTCATTGAAGCAGTCGTCATCGACAAAATAATCGGGTGAAGGTGAATGGTTAATTCCCCTCACTCTTACTGGAAGATGAACCAAACACCAATTAATCAAGGGGGAAAATACGTTGGTTGTCGACGTTTTATGACCTGGGCTTCAACGTTTTATGCCATACCTAACGCCGACTGGTACGCCAATCAGACCCGGCCAAAGTCAATCTCGTCAACTACTTTTTGAACTGCACGAAAAATATAAGTTCCACGGAGCGCAAGACGTACAATCAACGGAGCACTGATGGAAGTCAGAACACGCAGTTGAGGGTGTCAATGAAGACTCATTATAGCCGTTGACGGCAATAAAAATGTCCCAAAATAAAGGTGAAGTGAAAAATGAAAAAAATGAAAACACGCTACCAGGTCCACTAATCAGAAGCACTAGAATATCTCTATCATAAGAGAACGATGGCCCGAAGCTCAAAGTGAGTCACTTGCCTTGTTTTCGAGCTTCGAGCTTTTGGGCCAGGGTTCGAGCTTCCTCTGACCCGTGTGGTGATGAATTGTACCCTTTGTACCTTGTGCTCTCGTTTCGAGCAACGACACCCGAGAACATAACCAACCCACCACACTCAGCGGGTCATGCGACGCCGCCTGCCTCGCGGACATCTAGCGCTCGTAGCGATTGCTGACTGCGTGCGAGGGCGGCAACAACCCATCCAGGCCGAAAAACAGTTGACGCTTGCAGCAGTAGCAGAGCAACACCTACTGAAACCTCCAACAGGAACCCACGGCAGGCGCTGGTCAGCAACGAGAGCCAATGACCGGCGACGTTATATCTACAGCAGTGCATGCCCGACAACGATCCCACAGGTTTGGCTTGGTCAGCTGCAGCAACGACAATCCATGCCTGTTGCCTGCCCTCTCTATGATGCCGGGTGTGCTCTTGAAGCTTCGCTGCATTACCCTGTACTAGTGCCTGGTATTATATTCCAATCTGTCCGAAAGTATGTCAGTCGTTTCAATGTTAAAATCAATATAATGCGATCGTTAGATTTACGAACAGAGTAGCTTCGATTCCTGTGGTATACAAGATGAGTGTATTCGATATATTTGTAGTTCGAATGACATTTTTAATAGCGTTTCAATTCTTTGGAAATGAAAATTGCAAAACGCGCAGCAGCATTTTCCACCAGATGCGGCAGCCCATGCCTCGCGACGATCAGCTGTATGTGCCAGCCGATGCCGGGGAACGGTCAAGCCCGCGTAAATCTCTCAGCTGCAGCAGCCCCTATGAGGCGCGGCTCCAACAAAAGTCTCGCACGTGGCTGTGACCCCTTCTGCTGTACGTATACATGTTCTAAAATTACAATCGTACATACCGCGTGTATAAAGAAAAAGTAATCGGGTGGACCATGGGACGTCGCAAACCACAGGCAGCCAGAACATAACCTATTCAAATCATGTTCAATAATATCATACCTTGAGAGCCCAGAATTTTGATAAATATCTGCGGACCGACCGACCTCACCTCCCAGCATCCCCTTCTTTCCGGTCGAAAATACTATGCGAACGCTAGAACATAGTAACTTTGTTGCTCAGATAGGCCTTGCAAATAGTTTTGAATCTTCTCGGCGGGGTTCGGTGAATCTTCCAGAGATCAAATTATATTGTCTCTTCCCGAAGGTTTACTCTTCCTGCGGTCTCTAATTTCTCTTTTTGCAGTACGTGTACTACACACATGCAGATAATATTATGTCGGGTGACATTTTCCTGTAGTTCCAGATGTGTATTATTCGTTTTTGTTGATCACTGCTAAATACATGTAATAGTTGTTGATGATTTTTTCAGGGCTTTTCACGGGTCACGGCCCGGGTCAAGAGGTTTCAAAATCTCGCGGGTCGGGTCGGGTAATGACCCGCGAGATACGGATCACTCGCGGGTCATGATGGCTTGACCCGCGAGTTGTTTTCGTCTGACCGGCGGGTCGAACTCGCGGATCTGGCCTGCGGTTTCGCCTTTTTTTCAAACTTTTACATAGCTGCCTGTCGGAGGGTCCTTGTGGTGACGGCGCCTTGCGGGTCGGACCCGCGGATCCGACCCGCGGGTCCGAAAATGATACAACAACACTTGCCGCTTCCTGCATGAAAGCCTCTCTCGTCCGGATACTCTGACCGTATTTATCATAGCGTCCAGAAACGCCAATCAACCAGGCAGCAACTTGTCGTACCAGGCATAAGAGTATTAGACCGGTAACAATGGTAGGCCAAAAGTTTGAAATTTTCGAAGATCCCAGCCAAACTTTGCCTGAACGGTCGCCTATGGATCCAATTTTGTAAAACTATTTTTCGAAACTTGCCAGAATTCCGAAAACAAAACGATTTCTCGCGGCGATCTTGGCCAACATCGGCCTGAGAATCTCCCAAGCAGATCTTGGATTAGACACGGCGCAATTTCGTGTTCTCCGCACACTTCGTTCGATGTAATCAACGACAACGTGGTGAACTCTGAACGTGGCGAGATAGTTAGGGGCTCAGGCCCCCCTTGGTGCACAGCGCTCACTCTACGGCCGGTGATTTGTGACGGGCGCCGATCAGGCTTCTGTTAGAAACGCATTTGGCGGCTGGTGTGTACAAAACTGAGACAAAATCTCTATCGTCTCCCAACGGGCGAAAAACATAATTTCGAGAGGATGTGACGGAAGACCACAGGACAACACAAGCAGCCTCTCACGCCCTAGGGCATGGATTGAGATGAACTCTTGAGCGCTGTCACTACGCTCATGTAGCCTTGTCCGGAACGAAGAGGAGTGACCATGTGTTGTCTCTACCTCGAGATCGAAGGTCAATCGTGTTTGGTGGGCAGTGTTGATCAAGGCTTGGTGAAGAATAGGCAAATTGACCTGTTCGAACGTATGACCACAAAAAGAGCCAGAAAAAACGTACTCACATATTTTTTTCCCCATAGCAACGTTGCCCGGAATCTTTCGGCTAATGACCCCCCGAAAAACTTCAGAAACGTTTTGGCCAAACTATCGGCCTTTCATTGTCATCGGTCTTACTACGCGAATCCCCGTGTCGGATGAAGCCGTAACTATTATTCAGGTGTATTGTCATCCATCCAAGTCCACTAAAACAAGCCAGGCCACACACGCTTGCTGCATTGCAGGGTGCAACAATATAATAAAGACGAAAAATGGCAGTATAAGAACCCATGTACGACGTATACGTACACATTGGATACCCGGTAAGAATTTTATCATACCAGTACGAAATGTGACCAAACGTAGAAAGGTAAAGGCAGTCGTTGTCGAAGCAGCAGCAGCAGCACTGGAAGCAGCAAGCACCAGCAGCAGCACTGGAAGCAGCAAGCACCAGCAGCAAACCCCGGATCTTCGCGGATCGCAACCTTTGCTGACAGATCCACCGCCCCAGTTGTGCGCTTGCTTGCTGCCGGAGGTGGCTCGGCTAGGCTGCTTGACGGGGCCGGAGGCTGCTAAATAGATACATAAGTAGCTAGTTCGACAATTATCATAACAGTAGTGCGAAATGTGGCCAAACGTAAAACAGAAGGAATAGTCAGTTGGCGTCGAGGCAGCAGCAGCACAGCTCAGCAGCAGAATGGCCGCAGCAACACCACCAGCAGCAGGCAACGCATCCTCGCGGATCGCAGCCCCCGCTGACAGATCCATCGCCCCAGTTGTGGAATTGTTGCCCGAGGCGCCTCAGCTAGGCTGCTTGCCGGGGTCGGAGACTGCGTAGATAAGTAACTCGCTCGTCGGGTCGCTCGTCTGGTCGACCCGGTGGTCTAGCGCTACGGGCGTGGCTAATTGCCCATGCGTGGGTTGCGGTCTCTTTATTTATTTTTTTCGCGCGCCCACCACATAATGCTGCAAACAACGTCGGTAAAAACACCAGAGAGCACATCCTGGGAAAAGTACGAGGGACCAAGGACAACCAACCGACCAACGTACATATCCAGACATTTTTTACCCGTGACTTCTCGTCTTTGACCCGTGACATATGTCACGGGTCCAGTCGACCATGACCCACATGAAACCCGCACCTCGCGGGTCACCCCGAGTGTGGCGGGTCTGGTCGGGTCGGGTCAGGAGGCTTTCACAATATCTCGGGTCGGGCTGTGTCGGACCAGGAGGTTTTCAACATCTCAAGGGTTGGGTCGGGTCGGGTCGGGTCGGGTCGGGTCAAGACGTTTCGGAATTCTCGCGGGTCGGGTCGGGTCAGCTGACCCGGCCCGACCCGACCCGACCCGACCCGACCCGACCCGACCCGACCCGCGAGGTTTTGACCCGCCCTGTGAAAAGCCGTGCTTTTTTTGCTGATACCATCTATTATCTTCGCACTACTTTCTCCTTCTTCCTCCCCAGACGTAACTCAAACCCGGGGTCACTAAACAGGCTCTTGTCCCCTCTCCCCACGACGGCACACGCCTTCATTTTTACGAGAAGTATTCAGCACTTAAGCCATCATTCGGGGTGATGTGAGTGGTGGTGGTGTATATCTGTCGTCTCTCCCCCCCCCCCTACCTCTCATGCAACGCTTACTAGTGATTCTAATTAGTATGGCTGAACCTGTCTCCTGCTGACTTATCATAACGCTGACTGTGCATTTTCCAATTGATCTTTCCACCCCCCACCCCTCACTCCTCTAATCCCCGCGCCCCTCTTATACTTAACCCCCCCTCCACCCCAGCAGCATCGTCGTTGTTTGTTTTTTGTGTTAGTTTTTCTTTTTGATGCGTCTAAAACCCCCTTCGTTCCGGTCGAAAATACTATGCGTTCGCCTGGGTCTCGCACCAGAGCCTTTTTGAGACGACCCGCCCTTCTATGGCACCATCCTTACATGGTTTTCTCGTATTTTATTACTGTTGCGTCCGGTATTTCGCTACTTACTTCGTCTATTTTATTTATATCTTTGGCGTCAGTTTGTGTGGGGTAGTATAATTTTATTTCACGTTATTTTTACCTTTGTTATTTTCCTCGTCATTTTCGTAGAGGTTACGTGGATTCTCGGTTGTATTACTTGCCATGGTAAGAGATAAAAGTCGCTAAATTATATCATACTTGCCCTTGGATCAAGTCGCTTAGGCAAACCATACTTTCCCTTGGACCGGTTGTCAGTGGTTGGGGTGGGCTCAATTATCTGCCGCCCTTTGTTGGGCGCAATAGAAGTAACATACTACGTCCGCGTAAAAACGCAAGTGCAACGGAATACCCCATGTACTTGCTTCGGACGGTACGGATCTCCGCCTTTGCTTCACGTTGTGGCGTATTTTGTTTTTCGCTTTACTTACGGAATGGATTTGCCTTTTTTAGCTTCCTTGCCGGAATTTGTTATGTTTTCTCAACTATAAATCATGCGGCGGACAAGATAAGTCGTTTGGGGATATCCGCTTTCCCAACGAATTGTATATTCATTTTTGCTATAGACGGCAGTAGCATTAGTTTTTTGTTCACATTGTGTATTATTTTTTTTGTTGAGCTATTTAGTTCATGGCTATGGCTTTATTCGCTTCGTCGCTGGAGTGCGTTGATTAGTCTCACTTGACTGGATGACGTACGTTGTACGGGACTTCGTAACCTTCTCGTACGGGTAGGGAGCATTGCTGTGCTTGTCCTTTTCGTTTCGGCTTCTTCAGCTCGATTGTGGTAAAACGTGAATGGATCAGTTACCAAGTGCCTGTCGTGCGTTAAGAAAACGTTTTTAAACCAACGAGGGAGCATTGTTGTGTTTGTCCATTTCGTTCATTGTTTCGACGTATTTAGCTCCGTTGTTGCAGAACGTGCATGGATGGGTTATCAAGTGCCTGTCGTGGGTCAAGGAAACGTTTTTAAACTGGCCCTTTATTCTCGTACATGGTGTGCTCTCTGAGGTCACGGCGTTACACTGCTGTCTTTATTCGACGGTTTGTTGTGCCGCCGTGTGTAGGGCTGAAAGAATCTGCTGGGCATATTTCGACGGAAATACGTCACGCGTTCATCGGACAATTTTAACGGGCCTTTTTTTGGTGATTCATTGCGTCCAATAATGGCACATATTTTAACGGGATTTTCTAATGACGAATTGCGCCTGGCATTAATCGTACATATTTATCGTAAACTAACCAGTCTTCTTTCCGTCATTATTCGATCCGTCCGCCAACAATCGGACTTTTGACGGGCCCAGGATAAGCAGCCCTTGGCATTGTAGGCTTCCTTTTGCAATTATTTTTGTTGTTGTCTGCGGGCATTTTCTTCGACGGCGGCACTTACTCGGCCGCCGGCGAAGCCCCGTTGTGTTTACATATTAAGATATATAAACTCGTCTGTATATATAAACTCGTCTGGTGCGGTCGGTCGCTAGCCGAGCCCTTCCCTGGACTTTTCGCTAGCCATCGATCATGAGTGGCGAGCACCAGAAACTTTTGGTGGACATAGCTGTTAGCTTTTTAACTTTTGGGGGATAGCTTTCTGAACTGTTAGTTTGTTAGACCACAGTGGAGACGTGACGTCAGTTTATTGCATCAACAAGTAGTTAGGCTAGATCGTCAGCAGTATTTTTTGTCGGCCATCACAGCTGGCCACACGTCAGAAAGGGGAAAGCTGTTGCTCCGGTCTGCTTGCCTGCTGCCGCTGTTGTTGCTACTACAGCTGCTACCCTGCTGCTTCACAACTCTCTGTAGCTGACCACTGCTTGGCTATGGTGCGCGGTGTACGGGTGTGTTTGCTCTGTGTTCTATTTTTACTGAGATGCCTGTACCGGGCAGGTACATACCACGAAGCAAACCTCGACAATCGAACAACGCCAGCGACAACATCGCAGGAAGAAAATGGCATGGGAGATCGCGGGGACGGTCCTTCTCTGGTCGTTTGTTCCCTGTCTGCTTGCCTGCTGCTGCTACTGCTGCTGCTGCTCTACTACTGCAGGAGTGTCTCCAACTCTCATATGGTCTCTGTGTGGTTTTGATGCTTCTGACGTCGTATGTTAATGTACATGGGTTTGTTTTCCTGCTTCTTCTGCCATCATACGATTCCCAGGATGATTTATTTTTTTTGCTGCTGTAAAAGCTTCTGGCTTTTACTGGCTGCGGCTAGCTTTCTGCACATATGTAATATGTGTGATGTTCGTGCTTGGTACGTACGACTAAAAAAAAACACTGTCTTTGGTCTGGTTTATACGTGATTTCAGTATATCTCCCCTGTGTGGGGGCTCCCAAAAAATGCATGTTTTGTTTTGTTCGGCTAGTTCCGCTGGTTCTTCCACAATATTCACGAGGATTGTATCCTCCTGCTTGCTCGTGCTGATGTTTCTTTTTACTGTTACGTTTTTTTTCGCGGTTCCTTCTCCGCCATTTGAGTTGTATGCGTTGCGGCCGTATGGTGGTTGTATTGTACCAGATACGCAGTATTGGCCGCTACTATACTGCGCGGTACATAAAACAAAAGCGATGGTTGTGCTACTACTAATGTCAAGAGAATCTATTCATACATCGTTTTGAAACAGGATCGCGGCGATAGATGACTATTTTCGCTACGTAAATAAACAAAGTGCGCGCTCCAATAAACGTTAGTAAGCGTTTTTACTGTCTTCTTGCGTCTCCCTTGTCTGCACCTAAACGTTGAATATATTAACCTTGTTCTTGGATTGCAATTAATTGGATTTTGACGTATTTTTGCCTTAACGTCGTGTTGTACGAGGTCTTTTTTTGTGGCCTTTGTTTGTCTAATCGTTACGTACCCCTTTCCGAAGGGGATGCTTTTGTTTTTACTTTCACGTCCGATGCGTTATTCCCTGATACTAACTGTGCTACTTCCACGTCATTTGTACGTTTTCGTCAGTCTTGAGCCGTCTGCCCTCACTTCACCTTCTCTTACTTCAGGTTCCTGTCTATTTTTTCTTTTACAATTCAACTTTGATTTTTGCCAGCTTTAAGGGATTTTCCCTTAATTGCAGCACACATAATAACTGCAATTAGAATTGGTGTAGGAGCCCCAAACTCCCGATTGATATATAATCAAACTCGTGTTTGTACAACTTTTATCATCCACTTACTACTGCTCTCTTCGTTGTCTTTTTGTGGTATCGGTCATATCTTATTTTTTTTTAGATTATGTTGCTCCTACGTAGTTGCTGCTACTATGCCTCCTCTGTTTTCCTGTTGTGCTACTACTATTAATAATGCCACTGCGTCATATAGTTTCGCTCTCTTTTCTTGCGTCACCGGCTTTTGGTCTGCTCGCCTATGTTATTTTTTTTTTATTTTCTACCTCGCCGTTCCTTGCTACGTTCGTTTATGTTTGATGCTTGGGTTCTACGCTCATTTTTTATTCTGCATAGCATTCTGCCTCCTTATTTATTTCACCTCCGAAGGGAGAACTTGTATAACATAGTAAGATAGTGTTTTTCGACCGGCGGCGCGTGTTTGCGCCGGCCCCGCCGCGCCGACTTCGGCGCCGCTAGCCCCGGCCGACGCCCTTCAGCTCTGGGGGCGCGCCCCCGGGGCCTCGCCCTCACCCCGCGGTCGGCGCGGCACGCGCTCAAAACCGAAAACATATCGTCAGTTTTACGGGGCCGCCCCGGGGCCCCGCCCCTCCCCCCGCCGCACTGTGTGCCCAAGATATTTTTTCGAAAAACGGTTCAGCGCGCATGTACAAAAAACACCCCGCCGCTCGCACGCATCTGCCCAATGAGCAACGAGCGCCGATTGGCCCCGCGTATCGAAGATCCTGCAGACACACTCGAACCCCGCGCAGGGCAAGCATACGCGACACGGCAAATAACCCACCCCCCTCATCTTAGCGCCCGCACACGAATTCGCGCGCGCATCGAGCATCGTCCCGGGCACCAGAAGCAACTCCCCTTCTGGGGCGTAGCAGCACTGTTGCTGTGCACCCTTCGCGCGGGCGTACCGACACGCTCGCTCGAGCTAAAGGCCAGGAGGTGGTTGCAGGGACGGGACCCTGTCGCGCAGAACTTCGGCCTGGGTTGAAGCGTGCGCGAAATTTTGCCAGCACATCAAGAATCCGGCGCATCATGATATTATAACACAGAATGTGCCTTACATTCCCTTCCACGAGTGAAATTCCCACCGAGCTTCCCATCTTTCGTGAGCTTCCTCGGGCGCCATGACCCAGCGTGTAAGCTTTGCCGAGGCCGAAGGCGCTGCAGGGTACGAATCTCCTCGACTCAAGAGAGGTCGGTGTTGTCGATTTCGGTCGCAGTTCGGTGCATATTGGTCGAGCAAAGGCGGCGGAAGCTGGCGTCCTCATGGACCATGGCGCACACAATAAAACCTAAAACACTAGCACATAGGGTATGGCACACATTGATATATAGCAGAGGAAGTACCTTACATTTCCATGCACAAACAACATTCGAACGAAGCTTTTTACTGTGGTGAGGCCCCTCAGGCGCCATTACCACGGGTGCAAATCCCTTGCCAACGCCGAACGTGCAGGAGGGAACGCGTCTGCTTGACTCAGATAGGTGGGGGGCTTCCGAGTTCTGTCGCGGCTTGCCGCGAATCGGCCCAGCGAGGGCGTCCAAATCACCAACCCAACATACCGATGCGTAAGTATGTTGCTGTTTTTGCAAGGGATCCCCATGCGGGCCGGCGATCAATCTTTTGCATTGTTTTTTCTTGTTCTGTGGTTGCCTCTCTAGTGCTGTGAAGTGGTTGATGCTGCGGCACCATGTCGCTATTATACCCCTGGGCATCACACGAACAAAAGGGTTCCGCATTAGTGGCGGGTGGCGGCGATTTGTTTTATTATACCTCTGGGCATCACACGAACGAAAGGGTTCCGCATTAGTAGCGGGTGGCGGCGATTTATTTTCGCGCCTATTTTTTTGTTACACGAGGGGAATAGATGTGTGCTGCTGTACGTATCCACGTACGCTCACGGGTGTGTACGTGCGAGGTACTGTTGCTGCTGCTTGTTGTATGGTGCATATAGCGTGTGCTGCTGCTGATGTAAGTAGTACACTTCATGCACAGCAGCAGTACTTGTAACCTCATACCGCAGCAATAGTTGTGTGTCGCTGCTCCATGCTGTAGGTACGCGTAGCTGCTTGTGCTGCTGCTTCTTGCTACACTTCTTGCTGTTACTATATACTACTGCACATGCTGCACTTATCGCTGCTGCTGTATTCTGCTTGGTACACTACATGCTGCTCCTGATTACTGCTTGCTGTCCGTATACGCGCGCGGCTTGCTGCCGTTTGCCATACATATATGAGGACGAGTTTCTGCTGCTTGCTGTTTGCCTCTAGTAAAAAGAGAATGTCACGAAATGTGACCAAAACGCTTGAAAATGTTCGCGAATCGTAAGTTTTGCCACAAATCGTGAGAAGAATCGCAACTTTTGATAAAGGCATGAAAAATTGACGTCGCGATTTGTGACGGCAAAACCTGTGTTTTTTTACGTGGTGACAGGGTGTAACGCTAATCCACAAATTTTTGTTGCGTGCCTGTCATACCTTAGGTATGACCCTCATACTACCGCTGGGGGGCGATTGACAATTGTTTCCCTGTGGCATGCCTGCTTGCGTCACCCCGCAGGGAACACCAGTCCCCGAAGAGGAGCCTTGTATAACATAGTAAGATCCTGTCGTTTTCGACCGGTGGCGCGTTTTCGCGCCTGCCCCGCCGCGCCGACCTCGGCGCCGCCGCTCGCCCCGGACGACGCCTCAGGGTCCGGGGGCGCACCTCCGGGGCCTCGCCCTCGTCCCCGCCCCATGGCTTGCGCGGCGCGCTCTCGAAGCCCAAAAATTGTGGTCAGTTTGCGAGGCCGCCTCGGGCCCCGTGCGCCTTCCCCCCCCCTCCCGCACTGTGTGCCCAAGACCTTTTCGGTTCGCCCCCCGACACCCCCCGACACCTACACGAGGTCATGCGACCGAACCCTCCCACACCCTACCACCCGAGCACGGGACAATGCGCAGCATCGACCATGGTTCTGGACACCAAGAGCAACTCGCCTTCTCGGGCTCAGCAGCACTGGTGTTGTCTATCGTGCACCCTTCGCGCAGACGTACCAACACGCTCGAGCTGAGGGTGGGGACCAAGTTGCAGGAAGAGGCCTGTCGCGAAAGAAACGCAGTTTGGGTTCCCACATAAGGTACAGCACACTACGATATAATACACAGCACGCACCCTTACATTCCAGTCCATATAGGAAATTCGAATTTTTTCTTTATAATCGGTAAAGCTCCGCAGACGCCGTGACCACAGCCCCAAAGGCCTTGCCCAGGGCAATGGCCCAAGAGGGGACGAGTCTCCTCGACTCAGAGAAGTCGAGGCTACCGATTTTCGTCGCGGTTTGGCGCGTATCGACCGAGCGAGGGCGGCGGGAGCTGCTGACCTCGTTGTAGCGTGGAGCACAAAAATTAACTTTTTTACCGGAATATAGTGAATGGTTTGGTGTTTATGGTAATATCGAAACGGTCTTTATATTCCCGTGAATATTATAAATTGCGATGCGGAGACCAGGTTGCAGGGAAGGGCGTTTCGTCGTGCGCGTGCTCTCATGCCCGTACCCGTGCTGGGGTGGTGGCGTGTCGGCGAGTGCTCGATTGCTCGAGTGTTCATCGTGCTCTAGTGCTGGTGCTCACTTCCTCGTCGTGCACGATTTCTCAAGAGCACGGGCCCGAGTCAAACTTCCAATAGCACCAAGAGTCAGCTCAGTGCATTATAATAGTGCAGCAATACAGTCACACCCGGGTTGAACATCGGTTCATGTGTGTGCTGCTAGGACATGAGACAACGCATGGGGTTATGTGACATGCGTAATACTGCTACTGCCGTTGTACCTGTAATATCACACGTATATGGGTATACCTGTTCGTTAGCTTCAAGCGGGGTAGGTTTCAAGTAATTGTATTACGTCTCCAAACCACAGGGTAGAGGCAAGTCGAGCAGAGAACTCATGCGTGAGACCTCTGAGAAGAGAGCTCGTGCGTAAGACCCCCGAGAAGAGTGAGCTCCCGAGCCAGAGCACACAGCAGTATACCATCAAGAACGCCAGCCAGGTACCACTAGGCACCCAATAATAGTCCAGAAGCCCGAACCGGCACGAAACTGATACGTAACGGCGATACTGAGAATCCCAAATCACCACCCTCCCGGATTCTTCACGAGACATTGATGAATCAATAATTGACTCAATTCATCACCTAAAACAACAAAAAATGGCAAGAGGAAACTCATTCCCATGAGCGAAAACTTCTCCCATACTTTCACTTACAACCATTGTAATCACAGGAAGAGGTTACAACAGCCGCGCCATCAGGGCAAAACTAATACGACAGATGAAATGCCAGAGATCGCAAGGTTACCCGGCCAAAGGTCTCCCGTTGTCCCCGACTACCGCCATAGATACCCAGATCATATCGGTAAACAATATAGCATAAATTCTTATCGGCAAGCACAGAATTTATCTGACGCGAAATTTAGCCTACGCACTCCCCGATACAAAGAGTATCCGACAAACCACAAGCCACCCCGTTTTTCATTGCAAAACAAATGCTAAACAACTTGCTTGTGAAATAACTGAATTAAAGTATATCATCCTTCGAATTCCCAAACAAGATTGCAACCACCCATCGAGTTCGGAAAAATCAATATCGGTGTAATCCAATGACTGTGACTTTGCATCCCCTCTCATTAGATACCAGTATGTCCTGTACTGTACGGTCACAAGGATGCCCCATCCCATCTCATCAACACACGTAGGCAACCACAAACAAGAGGTACCAGCAAGACCTATTAACCAATGTAACCTATCCTCGCCAAGAAGCGCAATTACCCGAAGTATTGGTCATTCGCAAACCATCATTAAACCGAAAATACTCTCCATTTGGCTTTTGTTTGGTACATCTTCAAACAATCGAATAAAGAAACAATTAAAATGCCGCCACTGTCGATACGAACAGCTCAAGCCCTCTCAGCTACGCAAACTATTCGATAATCGCAAAAACATTTCGTGAATCACTCCTTTTTTGCGCACAAGCATTCGCAACGATACCGTTGGTAAATCAACCAATCAATCATGAATATGCCCACTCCTATTTTTTTTTGCAATCAGTCAGAAGACTACTGCCAAAACAAAAAGATCCCCGCAAAATCCAATACCATCAGTGCCACCATCAATACCATACATCAGCGGTACACCTCTCAATTTGGTGCACCTACGTACCCTTTTCTCCAAATTGTTATTGCGGCAGCTTGCGCTGCCGCGGTTGTAACGAAGACCACTGATAGGGACAGCTCACGCTATACCTACAATGGGATCCGAAGGGTGCGCCAGCTAGCGTTGGGCTGCGAAAGCAACTGAGTTAAATCGACACACGACGCGTATGAAAATACGTGGAAGTGTTGTGAGCTAAAGCTTTATTTTTCACCATCCGCCGGAGGATAAAAAACAAAAAAAGTCGTTGTATGTATATCAGCTCCACCAGTTCCCTTTTGGTCTCGTCTGCACCAGAAAAACACCACAAGTTTTTCGGATTTTCAAAGACTGTTTGATTTGAGCATGAAAAACACACTTTCGAACTTACCAGGCGTTATCGTTATATATATCAGCTCCACCAGTTACCTTGTGGTCCTGCCTATACCAGAAAAACACTACAAGTGTTTCGGATTTACAAAGACTGTTTGATTTGAACATGAAAAACACTTCTAAACTACCTGGCGAAAAGGGCTACGTGTACTATCTAGAATGAATCTTAGATGGTACTATCTGCGGGTCTCCACTCTAACCGCAAATAAACCGCCTTTTATTTTACGGGTCTTCACTCTTGCCGTAAATAAATAAACGTCATATTCGACCAAAAACAATGCTTCGATCGACAAGCGAATCCATCGTAACAATAAATTCACCACTTTGACGAGACCTGTACCCCCCCCCGCCCCGCGATGTTGCCGAACCATGAAGCTCCGGCTGGCGAAATAATGAACTGGTCTGCTCCCTCCATGACCTCTCCGGCTGCTGCTGTTGCTGCTGCATATCATGGAGTGCGTGCGGCCATGCCGCTCGACTTGCTGCCAGGACGAAACCCCATCGTTATTTGGTACTGAGGCAGACAGCCCACGATTACCCCACGTCCTTTCCTACCAGCAGCAGGAAGCACGCGGCTATTATGCTGCGCGATTTCGCCCTACCAAATCACTCACCATGGTAGGGTGCACACGGCTGGCGGCCATGCGACTTCTCGCGGAAAATGCAGATAACCCCATGCCTGCTGCCTCCACAACCAACCTTCTGAAGTAGAGGGCTCACGGCAAATAATATGACAATAATAAATGCCGTGTGACTTTAAAATCCCCCCCGCTCGCAACACACGGCGAGGGTGCCTACGGCTGTACTTCCGCCATAGGGCTTTTAGCTGCTGCTGAAAACCCCCCTGTCCGCTGTATACGGTGGGGGTGTCCTAGATTACGCTATCACCATGGACGTAAGCTGCTGCTACTCCCTGCCTACGTCATGCTCCACCGTAGGGCTTCGTAGCTACTACTGCTGTACGTAGTGTACAGCAGCAGTTGCTTCTCCCTGAAAACGACGTCTCCATTAAAACATCATTTTTGGGTCCGAAGGCAACACGCCTATCAAGCTGCCCTCCCTCTTCCACCATCGAAGAATTCCGACGATGGCGGTACAGCATCTCTCCCTGCCATACCAACGGTGGCTTTCTCCTTCTCCCCACCGGACTCCTCCTCGCGCCTTGCTGCTCATCTCCGCTGATCTCCGAAAAGGTTGGCTCCACAAACATGGCCCTTCCTTCCCCACCAAGCTTCGATGAAAGCACGGCCTTGTTCCAATACTGCTGACCCGTAGACCCCTCATGAGGCTAGACCGAATTGGTTCGCTCTAGAGTGTTCGTTGGCTCCTAGCGGGGTAGGTTTTAAGTCGTTGTATTACGTCTCCCAACCACAGGGTAGAGGCAAGTGGAGCAGAGAACTCATGCGTGAGACCTCTGAGGAGAGAACTCGTGCGTAAGACCTCCGAGAAGAGTGAGCTCCCGAACGAGGGCGCACAGCAATATACCATCAAGAACGCCAGCCAGGTACTACGAGGCACCCAATGATAGTCCAGAAGCCCGAACCGGCACGAAACTGATACGTAACCGATACCCCGAAAATCCCAAATCAACAATACCTTCTACTGCTGCTGCTGTATGACAACATATACCGGTTCCTCTGGCGTTCGCGTCGGAGAATGTGGTGGAATCGAGTGTACTCATGATCTGTCAACAAGAGATTTCTTCGGGCATCCATGCATCAGTTTGCTCTCCACTCTAACTGCTAAATATCACAACCTTGTGTAGTCCACTTCTTCGATTGTGGAGGAGTTCTCCCGGCAGCTGTGTTTCTTTGTGGCTTTGAATGAACTTCCCTAGTCCTCTGCTGCTGGCAACCGAGAGGGCCCGAGAGGTGGGGGGCTTCCGAGTCTGTCGAGGCGTGGCGCTTATCGGCCGAGTGAGGGCGTCCAAATCACGAACCCAAAAAATCGATGCGTATGATGCGTGTACTGCTGTTTTTACATGTACTCCCCATAAGGGCCGGCAATCAATCTTGCTGTTGTTGTTGTTGTTTTTTGCTATATCTAGTGCTGTGAAGTAATAGGTGCTGCTGAACGATATCTCTGTTATACCTCTGCTCATCACATGAATACTGGCTCTGCATGGGTGCCGGCGATTTTCGCACTAATTTTCTCCTTAAACGAGGGGAATAAATGTGTGCTACTGCTGTACGTATGCACGTACGCGTATGGGTGTGCACGTGCCAGGTATTGTTGCTGCTTCTTACTATATGCTGCACACAACAGTCCAGTAGTGTGTTGCTGCTGATGTACGTATACCTCATCATGCACAGCAGCAGTAGTTGTAGCCTCATACAGCAGCAGTAGATGTGTGTCGCTGCTACATGCTGTATGTACGCGTAGCTGGCTTGCAGGGCGGCTACATTTTTTTTTTTTTTTTTTTTTTTATTCTTGTTTCTTTGGTTGTTGTTTGAATTGTACTGCTGTGGAGTCATCGATGCTGCTACTTCCGGGGATGGTGGGGGCTAACTTTTTCACAGGTTAACATGGTTTCCACGGATTTTTGCAGTTAACCAGAGTCATTTTATGAAACCAACATATTCGAGCGACCGGGTCTATCATACTTACGTATGACGTTAAAGTGTTTGTGTGTTTCCGCATGTACATGTATACTCTTCGTATAATACGACAGCAGCGACAAACAGCTGTGTTGCAGCTATTCACTAGCTACTTGCTGCTGTGTGTAGTGGGTAGACATGGAGTGATTACGGCTGTATGTTTTTTGCCTTGCAGCTGTATGATCGACTGTGTGTGCAAATATTTACAGACTCTGACGTACGTACTGTACGAGTATGTAGTTGTTATTTCCTTAAACAAAGTAAATGTATATGTACTGCTGTATCATGCCTATGCCCGTGCGCGTACGCCGGTGTACGTACCAGGTAATGCTGCTGCTTGCTGTATGCTGCATACAGCAGGTGCAGCTGTGTGTTATGTTGCTGATGGACGTAAACCTCATGCAGCAGCAGTAGCACTCGGCTTACTGCCGCTTGCTGTACGCATGAGAGGACGAGTTGCTTCTGCTTGCTGTTTGCTGTGGTTCCCAGCCTAAAAGAAAAAGAGAATGTTACAAATTGTGACCAAAACACGTGACAAGTTTGCAAATCGTGGTATTTGCCATGAAAATGGTGACTATCGCAAGTTTTGACCAACGCCAGACATATGGGCGTCGCGCTTCGTTACAAGAAAACGTATTTTTATGAACGTAGGACCAGGGTGTAACGTTAATCCACAAATACACGTTGCGTACGCCAGGTATAATCCATATACTATCGCGGGACGGCGATTGGTCATCCTTCTTCTGTGGCATGCCACCTTGCGTCACCCCGCAGGGAACACCCTCTACTCCCCGAAGGGGAGCCTCGTATGTTATAGGACGATCGTGCTTTTTTCGACCGGCGGCGCGTTTTCGAGCCGGCCTCGCCGCGCCGACCTCGGCGCCGCTCGCCCTGGCCGACGCCCTCAGGCTCCGGGGGCGTGCCCCCGACCCCTCACCCTCGCCCCGTGGCCCGCGCGGCGCTCTTCCAAAGCCGAAAACATATCGTCAGTTTCGCGGGGCCGCCCCGGAGTCCTGTCCCCCCCCCTCCGCACCTTGTGCCCAAGAATTTTTTTCAAAAAAACGGTTCAGCACACGCGAAAAAAGACGCACCGCTGCTCGCACGCATCTGCCCAATAAGCAACGAGCGCCGATTTCCCCCGTGCATCAAAGATCCTGCCGGCACGATTGAGCCCGGCGCAGGGCCGCCCCAAAGAGGCAGGGCAAGCACACGAGATCTCGCGGCGTCGAGCATCTTCCCGGGCACCAGAAGCAACTCGCCTTCTCGGGCTCAGCACCACTGTTGCTGTGCACGCTTCCCACGAGCGCCGGCACGGTCGAGCTAAGACGGGGAGCACGTTGCAGGGAGGGGCTTCTGTGGGTCAGAAACTTTTGTCTGGGTTGCTGCTTGCGCAAAACCTTGCCAACACGTAAAAGAATACCGCACATCATGATATTAAAACACAGGATGTGCCTTACCTTCCCGTGCTCGAACGAAATGCCCACCGAGCTTCCCACCTTTCGTGAGCTTTCTCGGGCGCCGTGACCACGGGTGCAAAATCCTTGCCGAGGCCGAACGCTCTGCAGGGTACGAATCCTTTTGACTAAGAGAGGTTGGAGCTGTCGATTTCGGTCCCGGCTCGATGCCTATCGGCCGAGCTAAGGCGGCGAGAGCTGGGGGCCTCGTGGAGCGTGGCACGCGAAAGAAAACATAAAACATTAGCACACAGAGTACGGCACATATTGATATATAACACAGAAAGTGCCTTACATATCCGTCCAATCCGAAATTCGAATCTAGCTTTCTACCTTGGTGAGACTCCTCAGGCGTTATGGCACCACGGGTGCAAATCCCTTGCCGACGCTTAGCGTACAGCAGGGAACGAGTCTCCTTGAACGAGTCTTCTTGACTCAGAAAGGTGGGGGGCTTCCGATTTCTGTCGCGGCTTGGCACGTATCGGCCCAGCGAGGGCGTCCAAATCACCTACTCAAAAAATCAATGCGTACGTGTGTTGCTGTTTTTGCAAGGGCTCCCCATGAAGGCCGGCTATCATTCTTTTGCATTTTGTATTTTTTGTGTGTTTGCTCTATCTTGTGCTGTGAAGTGATTGATGCTGCTGCACGATGTCGCTACCATGCCTCTGGGTATCACATGAACAAGGGCTCTGAGCCGATGATTGTTTTTGTACTGCTGTACGCATGCACGTACGCGTACGGGTGTGTACGTGCCAGGTACTGTTCTGCTGCTCGCTGTAAGCTGCATATAGCAGTGCAGTAGTGCGTTGCTGCTGATGTACGTAAACCTCATCATGCTCAGCAGCAGTACTTGTAACCTCATACAGCAGTAATAGTTGTGTTTCGCTGCTACATGCTGTAAGCACGCGTAGCTGCTTGTGCTGCTGCAGCTTGCTACACTTCTTGCTGTTAATATATACTTCTGCTTATGCTGCACTTATTGCTGCTACTGTATTCTGCATGCTGCACATGCTGCTTCTGCTTGCTGCTTGCTGTCTGTATACAAGCACGACTTGCTGCCGCTTACTATACGTATATGAGGACGACGTGCTGCTGCTTGCTGCTTGCCACCGGTGGTAATTGAGGAAATTCCTAACCGAAAATAATATGTTGAATGTGACAAAAAGCCGTGACATGTTCGCGAGTTGTGATTTTTGCCACAAATCGTGAGAAGAATCGCAACTTTTGACAAATGCAAGAAAATTGACGTCGCCACTCGTGGCGTCGAAACCTTTTTTTTCAACGTGGTACCAGGGTATATCGCTTATTCACAAGTATATGCTGCGTACGTTAGGATGACCCTCAATACTACCGCTGGATGGCGATTGATAATTTTTTCCCTGTGGTATGCCAGCTTGCATCACCCTGCGGGGAACACCCCACTCCCCGAAGGAGAGCCTTGTATGTATGTATGATCGTGTTTTCATTATCTGGCGACGCGTTTTCGTGACGGCCGCACCGCGCCGGACCAGCTCCCGTCGCGCTCGGCCGACCCTCGGCCGCAACGGGGAGCCCGCCTCCCGCACCTCGCGCTCGCACGCGTCCCCTTGCCCCCGCGGCAAGCTCTCGAAGCCAAAAAATTGTCGTCAATTCCGTGGGGCCGCCTCGGGGCCTTTCCCCGCCCCGTCGTGCCAGAACTGACCGCGTGAAAAACCCCTCCGCGCACTATGGGCCAAACACATTTTTTGAACATAAACTAAAGGAAACGGTTCAGCCCACGCGCGAGAAACTCCCCGCCGACTCCCCACGGATACGGGCACGGGAGCACGTCTCGATTGTTATGCACCACTTTGTCCGGAGCTATAACGAACGGTTTGATATTCATGTTAATAAGGAAGGTGTCTTTGTATTACGTACGTGGTACATTTTCAGGCACTGCATGAGAAACGATTTTTTTTGCCCCCCAATTTGAGCTTTGCCCCACGCACACAGGCGTTGCCGGCTACCGAAGCAAGCGCAAAGGCCCGGGACTGCGGATAATAATCTGTTGCTTGCTAATGTTGCAATCTGGCGGTGGTGGTGGTGGTGATTCTTCTGGGGAGTGGGTATACACGCAAGCGAACACAAAACCAGTTGTCTTGTGGGCCAGGCTAGGGTTCGGAATGATACTTGATTTCATAACGGGTTTTGGGACTTTTCACGTAAGTACACGGAGGAGTATTCCTAGCAGGTATGCTGCTTTCTGTATTTGAATGAACTCCCCCAGTCCTCTGCTGCTGGCAATCGCGAGGGCCCGAGATCACAGAAAAACAACTGGTACTTGCTGGTGTTCTTGTCTGGTTGTTGTGGTAGCACCACTGTTGTGCACTATTCGCGCGGACGTACCAACACTCTCGAGCTCAGGGTGGAAACCAAATTGCAGGGAGGGGCGTTTCGTCGTGCTCGCGCTCTCGTGCGCGTGCTCGTGCTGGAGTGCTGGAGTGTCGGTGTGTGCTCGAGTGCTCGAGTGTTCATCGTGCTCGACTGCTCACGAGCACGAGTGCGCGTGCTCGATTGGTATGCACCACTTCGTTGTGTGGCTTCTGGAGACGATCCTCGGGCATATCCACGGGTTGTGTACTGATACGTAGGCACCAATTTTCTTGCGTGAACCGCAACATATATGAAAATATATCCGCTTTGGGCACCTCGCCGGTTGCGAGGCATATAGTTCATTCTGTTTCCTGGCGTTGCCCGTCGATTTGAGTCCTCCTACCGAGCCGAGTTTTGCAGCGATGCTGGCCTCGGGATTCTGCTGATTTCCGGGGTGTAGACGTTGTGATGTGGGTGGCTTAATTCCACGCAAAGGCACCATAATTCGATCGAAATTTCAAAGGTCCGCGACGACTTGCGAGTTTTTCTTGCTTCTGTATATACGGGTGCGAGTAAGAAATGAGGGTGACGGTATGGCAGCAACGACCTGCCGTCTTCTGCGGGAGAGTGCGTGAGAACAACACATCACAAGAAAAGAAGAGGAGTTGGTATGATTCTGGAGGCCCCGAAGGGGGCGAAGACTGGGCGGGAGCGTGAAGCACCGACTGCCAGATAGATTGAAATAACTCGCGAAGGTTGAGCGAAGTATTCCGAGGAAAATATTGTAACAACATCGACGATATTTTAATTGCTCCTCATTGCCTTAAGTGCGCCGAACGTCAGTACGTCGACGGAGTCGTCGAAACCAAAATGCGCTCATCAAACCAGCGTACTGGCGCGCGCACGCGGATCGTATTCACAAGATCGAACCGAGGGTTCAGCCACAGTCTCGATGACAATTGATTCTACCAGCGATGTTCGTTCTGATCCCATTTCAGTGGGAGTCGAGTCGACATCCACAGGCGCCACGGCGAGCAGGAACAATGATACGGCCAACAATGATGACGCGTACATACGTTGACGGTAAACCAAGAGCAAAGATCGACTGTCATTGTAGGGGAGAGCACGCTGTTGCGTGAAGAGAACACCCTGTTGCTGAGCAGTTGGAAGTTAGTGCTGATCTGGTTGGCATTCTTCGAGGCCTGCAACGCAGCAGTGTCCACGCCCTCCCTCCACGACTGACCAGTCCGAACCCAGAACCATGCGGTGAATTCCTACGTGACTTCCAAGAGTACAGCAATAAAGCAGGCGACGCGGGCGTCGCAGTACGATCCTGCATGACGTTGACGGTGTTGGCAGATGTTGGTCTTATGGCAATTTTTCGCTACCACCGCGTGCTGTCGATCGCCGATCATAAACTGTTGGTCTGTCTACAGCACGTGGCTCGGCCATCAGGTGATCTCAGCGCCGCGCAGTGCAGCGGCCATCGCTGCACGGTTGCAGCAAGCTGCCTGTGCTGTATCTCTGCCAGCCGACGCCAACGAAGCCCACTAGCATGTGTTCAATATTTTGAAGGCTACGCGCAAAGTACTGAACAAAACAAAGAGTTGGGGCCACTTTAAGGTGGACGACGACATGTTTGGCGCGTGGAAACCATCCGCGGCTAAGATATATGACCGCATAATGCGAGAAGCTCTGCGGCCACTTGCGTTTCGCAAAAGTTGTCGAGCATTATTTGTGGTTAATGTTTCAACACTGAAGGACCCCAACGCCTTTTTGAAGCTCATTCGGGATCAAGGACTCCGCTGGCCGGGCATCCAGTGTGTGCTGGACGCGGACCGTCGTTCTCGGAGTGGTCGCGAAGGAATGAGTTGCGTCGCTGGCGATGGGCGGAACCATTGTGGAGGTGAGGTTGCCAGTTCGCACGCGTTGCGACGTACCAATGCTACTATCAACGTGATCGAGGAGTATCAGGAAAAATCGAGCGATGGGGCCAACGCACTCAGGTGTCTAGGCCTACTAGATTTGTTGGCCGCGATCCTGGGGAGCATGCTGTCAGAGCACAGGAGATATCCGGTCGACGTGCAGTATCTCCGGCAATTCGGGCCCGCGCCCGGTTCAAGGATATCTCTGTTTCACGGGCGGAATGTACTGCTACGGAGAAAGCAATGATTATTGCCTCACCTGGGTTGCTGGCGTCATCTACGGCCAGCGTTGTGACTACAGCGACACCAACTACAGTCGAGGGGGCGAGGGCCGTGACAGGAGATAATGAGAACAAAAAAGTTACCAACGGGGAGGGTGATTCCTCTACATCATCGGAGATGGCGCATGAGGTGTTCGAGAATAATGAGGAAAAAAACAAAAAACGCTGCGCCTACCGACAGTGGTACCCTTCAGTCGAAAAAAAAGAAAAGAATCGAGCTTGCAGTGGCAGACGCGGTAGTTGACAAACGCGGCAAGAGTCCAAATGATATAACGCCTGTCAGGGGCGCGGCATGTTTTTTTTCAGTTTCTGATTCGGTACGCTATGGCCGAAGCTGCATTTGTACTGGTTGGTACTTCTGTGTTGCCGAAACAAAGACGGGGCTCTGTTTTCGATTTCGGTCGGATCAAGGCGAAACCCACGACGGCGATTAAACTGCCATCTTCTCCAAAAAATAATTCACATCGGGTGACACTTGCCTCGAGAGGAGCCAACAAATGGGAGCATGCTGAAACAAGGAACGACGTACAACAGTATGGGAGTCCAGCTATTATTATGAGGCCTGGTGGTTGGAGAATCTTCAATAATAGGAGAACCGCGAATGAACGAAGGAAAATGGCGGGTGCTGTCGAGCTGGAGTTTCTGGTTGAAACTGGTATGGAAGTGCGTATGTGGGAGTTGAGTGGGGCGAGCAAGAAAGTATGTAATGCTGCAACTCGGGGACGTCGATTTCCAGTCACTGGTATCGGGTAAGCTGAGTAGCGCAAAACGGAACAGGTAGTCCACAGGTCACTGGATCATTTCCAATATATTAACCTACTACCGTGGATTGGTAACTCTGTTTCGTAGTGCCTGTATTTATGCGTTTACGTACTGAAAACTCGTCTGAAATCGTTCGAGGTCGGCATGTACGTCTTCGCACGGTTACGAGATAAATATATATCAAATCATTCCTTGGTGTCATGTATTTTGGTCAGGAGTTTTTTGTCTCGGCCTAAGTATGCGATTCGCGGAACTGGAATTCTCGGTCGAATATAGCTTGGTTCGAGCGCCGCCTTCGGGGGGCGGCTCCAACGCCCCTCGCCCTGCCGTGTCCGTTCCGCACATCGACGTGAACGCGGACGGGTGCCGAGCGAGATGAGCGAGTGTCGAGGAGGAATTTTGGAAAAAACGTTGAATCTTAATGGCTGCAACGCCTGAATGATTTACAAGATTGGCATCATTTCCAAACGGTACGTGATAATGTTTGGAATTTTGCGGTGGCATTTGCAACTTTTCGCTGTTTGGTCACAGATTGTGCACCAGGTATGTTTAATTGCACGCGCCTGCATGATTTACGAGATTGACATCATTTCCAAACCGTACGTAATAATGTTTCCAAGAAATAGGTACTTGATAATGTTCGGAATTTTGCGGTGGCATGTGCAACTTTTCGCTGTTTGGTTACAGATTGTGCACCAGGCATTTAATTGCACGCGCCTGGATGACTTACAAAATTGGCATCATTTACAAACGACACTTGATAATGTTTCCACATGAAAAAATTACATCTGCTTACAGAATACGCACATGAAGAAATTACATCTGCTACAGTCTGATAAGATATTTGTACAACAACGACGGACAACCTACCAAAAGAAATGAACAAATAACGCGTGAGCGATGGCGTGCTTTTCGTGGACGAATGTGCATACTACGACGTCTATCTGCGAAAGGGTACCTACGGCTGGCAACGAAAACGGGAATACAACTTTATCAGGAAGCAAAATTAGACGGACACCCTTCACGAACAAATAAAATATCTCCTAGACAACGTACATGAGGCAAATGACCAGCCGAATTGCGACCGCGCAACTAATTTTTAGATCTTTTCTTCTGGTGTTATACCGGTAGTAGATCGCTCTAATAATTCGGCTTTTATATTATGTTGCGTTTGGTGCTGTTGGAGTGTTCCATCATTTTGAGCGTGCTTGGTCTGCAGGTACAGATTGGCTCAAAACCGTTCCTTTGCGCGACCTTACGCAAAAACATTCTGGAGGAGGAGCTACTACGAGTACCTGTATGAAGAATGTGTATAAAATAACTTCGTCGGGTGAATGCGCACATGAAAAAATTACATCTGCTTACAGAATACGCACATGAAGAAATTACATCTGCTACAGTCTGATAAGATATTTGTACAACAACGACGGACAACCCACCAAAAGAAATGAACAAATAACGCGCGAGCGATGGCGTGCTTTTCGTAGACGAATGTGCATACTACGACATCTATCTGCGAAAGGGTACCTACGGCTGGCAACGAAAACGGGAATACAACTTTATCAGGAAGCAAAATTAGACGGACACCCTTCACGAACAAATAAAATATCTCCTAGACAACGTACATGACGCAAATGACCAGCCGAATTGCGACCGCGCAAATAATTACTAGATCTTTTCTTCTGGTGTTATACCAGTAGTAGATCGCTTTAATAATTCGGCTTTTATATTTTATTGCGTTTGGTGCTGTTGGAGTGTTCCATCATGTTGAGCGAGCTTGATCTGCAGGTACAGATTGGCTTAAAACCGTTCCCTTGTGCGACCTTACGCAAAAACATTCTGGAGGAGCTACTAACTGTATGAAGAATGTGTATAAATTAACTTCGTCGGGTGAAAACGCACATGAAAAAATCACATCTGCTACAGTTTGATAAGGTATAAATACGTGGAAGTGTGGTGAGCTAAAGCTTTATTTTTCCTCATCCGCCGGAGGATAAAAAAAAAAAGAAAAAAAAAGTTATTAGTACAACCACGACGTAGTATAAATACCTTGGTCGGGTGAATACGCACATGAAGAAATTACATCTGCTACAGTCTGATAAGATATTTGTACAACAACGACGGACAACCTACCAAAAGAAATAAACAAATAACGCGTGAGCGATGGCGTGCTTTTCGTAGACGAATGTGCATATTGCGACATCTATCTGCGAAAGGGTACCTAAGGCTGGCAACGAAAACGGGAATACAAATTTATTAGGAAGCAAAATTGGACGAACAAATAAAATATCTCCTAGACAACGTACATGACGCAAATGACCAGCCGAATTGCGACCGCGCAATTAATTACCAGATATTTTCTTCTGGTGTTATGCCAGTAGTAGATCGCTCTAATAATTAGAATATTGGCGACAATTTGAGATTTGGAATTACTCCGCATGATGTATACTTCTCTTCCGTGTTTCTTTTTTTTTGTTCCTGCAAGTTAAGTTGTCTCGTGTTCCATCCTGGATGCATCGGTCATGTGCTTCATATTAGGGGTTATCCCCTTTCCAGGCGCCTATGATCCGTGATTTCGACGTGGTGGTTGTAGTGCATGCGTAAGATAGTGTTGGCATTTGTCTGCTTTTGGTTGCTTCTAGTGTTTGGGACTTGGTGGTTTTTTGGGGTTATAATATAATACTATCAGTACTTTGAATTCTGGCGCAGCAAACTGCGTCTTTTGCGCACTCCCGTCGAGCCAATGTTTTCGGAAGATGTGCCGTTTAACATTGCAAGTATTTAAGTTGTTTAACATTGCAAGTATTTAAGTTGTTTTGGGACCTACCTTCCACCGAGTCGGGGGCTGTTAGTGATAGTGGTACGGTTTCAAACTGGTCTAGGATTATTTTGTTTTCCTTGTGTGAGGCTCGATTACCCCTCTTCCCGTTTAGCGTGCCTTGTTTCTGGTGTTAATTTTGCTGCGAGTTGAAAGTACCAATTGGATCGAGGGCATTCTATATCCCCTTTAGGGATCCTCTCTAAGTGAGTTCTTCGTACATTGTGCAAGTAAGCCCGGAGAACCCATCGTGTATCTCACGCCGACTCGGAGAGCTATTTTGTGACTATGGTACGATCAAGTACTGATTTGTCATACGGATTAAGTTGTTTTGGGGCGTACCCTTTCACACTAGGATTATTTTTCTATATCCCCTTTAGGGCTCCTGTGAGTTCTTCGTACATTGTGCAAGTAAGCCCGGAGGACCCATCGTGTATCTCACGCCGAGTCGGAGAGCTGTTGTGTGACTATGGTACGATCAAATACTGATCTGTTATACGGATTAAGTTGTTTTGGGGCCCACCTTCCACCGAGTCGGGGGCTGTTAGTGATAGTGGTACGATTTCATACCGGTCTGGGATTATTTTGTTTGTCTTGTGCGAGGCTTGAATATCCCCCTTTTCCAGTTTAGCTTGCCATTTCTCTGTAAGTTGTCTTCCTGCAGTGTCGTCTTTAGTTATTTTCTGTGAGTGAGTTCTTCGTATATTTTGGAAACAAACATGTCTTCGTCTACTGCGGGAGTGAACACCGAGGGGTTTTCCAAGGCACAATTAACGACGCCTTCCTTTTCCCCTTTCGTAAATTAAACATTTTCAACCATCCGTCCGATAACTTTTTTATTGATGCCATGTCTTTCGCCTCGAAGTTATCAAATTCTCCTTTCGGCATTATTTCTGTCCTATTTCACTTGGCAGCGGTTTTAGTAACACCTATGGTTGCTTCCTTAGTTTATATGTTTTCCTTTAATCAGTAAACCTTTAGAACCTCATGTTCGTATTAAACTCTTGGCATTACTTTAAGCTTCAATTTCTTTATTACTACAACTTATTTCGTCGAATGTTACCCTTCCTCACCCAAAGAATGGCGCCATGGAATGTCAAATTATCTTTAGAACCTCAATCCAACAGCTACAACTTTTTCCCCTTTTTCTCGTCCGAATGCCGCCCTGCCCTACCCGAAGCATGGGCGCCGGCAAATGCCGGCGCCCATGCGGGGCCCTTGTATTTATAGTAATGCTTCAAAGAGATGTCGGAGGAGCTTTCCGAATGCTGCATCCGATTGTTGGCTGCTGATAATGAACTACTATTGTCGTCGTGAGATAAAAATCACGTGCCCTAGAGTTTTTTCAACGTTTGCACATATGTGCTTGAGATGACGTCATAGTTGCTTTCAAGGTGGCCAGTGACATAACGTGTTTGTTGTGAGGCATTCTTTGTGTTTACTTTTTAGCGCAGGTTTGTGCAATCTGTCTAACACACTGCTCAGTAGGTTACGTGTATACAACGCATCCCTGTGGCATGCTGTTTCCGTCTAATTGTGCTTACAATTCCAGTCTTTTAAGGCGGCCCTGCTTAGTTCGCTGGCTGGGAGAATGACCCTCGAAATATTTGCAACTATAATTGTACTTTTTTCGGTGGCTTTCAGTGTTCAGATATCTTGCGGTTGTTTACTGCATGCGTTTGTTGTAGGTTTTAATCTGGACGCTGTATCTGTTTTATATGATGGAGGCATTTTGTGTTGTGGGGGTAATACATTTAGTTATGATATTCCATGAACGAGTAGCTTTTGCTGCATGCTTTTCACGTGATGTTACTGTACTTCATTGGGTGAGTGGGGGGGATTCCTGGTGTTTTGCCGTGGATATGCCGCCTGTCTCTTCCTTATTATTTGGCAGCTTTCCCCAAGTCCCTCCGGACCTTTGGGTTACTTTGGGGGGAGTATTGTGGCGTCTGGGGGCGATACTCTGGCATATCCACGGGTTTTGTACTGATACGCAGGCATGAAAGTTCTTGCGTGAACCGCATCATGTAACCGCTATTGGGAATCTCGCCGACTACGAGGCTTATAATTCACTCTGTTTTCTGAGGTTGCCCTTCGATACGAGCCCTCCTACTGAGCCGAGTGTTGCAGCGATGCTGGCCTCGGGCTCCTGCTTGGTTCAGGGGTGTAGGCGTTGTGATGTGGGTGGCTAACCTCTACGCGAAGGCACCATGGTCCGTAAATACGACGATCGGTTTGTTGTTCATGTAAATACGAAAACGTCATTTATATTTACGTACGTTTAGGACACTGCATGAGAAACGAATTTTCAGGCGCCGCAAACTCTTCTTTGCCCCACGTGCACAAGCGTTGCCCGCTACCGCAGCAGGCGCAAAGGCCCGGGACCGTGGATAATAATCCGTTGCTTGCTAGTGTTGCAGTCTGGTGGTGGTGGTGGTGGTGGTGGTGGTGGTGGTGATGCTTCTGTGGAATGGGTGTGCACTTAAACCAACACACAACTACCCGTGTCTCTTGAGCCAGGCGAGGGTTCGGAATTATACTTGATTTCAGAATGGGCTTTTGGGCTTTTCACGTATGTACACGGAGGAGTGCTCCTCAGCTGTGCTTTTGACTTTAAGTGAACCCCCCCCCCAGTCCTCTGCTGCTGGCAACCGCGATGGCCTTTGACCACGCAAGAGGAACTGCTACTTGCTGGTGTTGTAGTCCGGTTGTGGTGGTGGCGCACCTTTCTCGCGGACGTACCAACACGCTCGAGCTAAGGGTGGGGACAATACTGCAGGGAGGGGCGTCTCGTCGTGCTCGCGCTCTTGTGCTCGTGCTGGAGTGCTGGAGTATTGGTGAGTGCTCGATTGCTCGAGTGTTCATCGTGCTCACGTGCTCGTCGTGCTGGATCGCTCACGAGCACGAGTGCACGTGCTCGACTGTTACGCATAACTTTTTCCGGAAATATAACGAACGCCTTGGTATTCATGTTAGTAAGAAAACGGTCTTTATGTTGACGTAAAGTTTGGACAGTACGTGAGACACGAAATGTTATGCCCCGCAAATTCAGCTTTACCCCGCGCACACAGGGGTTGCCCGCTACCGTAGCAGGCGCAAAGGCCCAGGACCGCGGATAATAACCTGTTGTTTGCTAGTGTTGGAGCCTGGGGGTGGTGGTGGTGGTGCTTCTGTGGAGTGGGTATACACGCAAGTAAGCACACAACTAGCTGTGTTTGAATAGCCAGGTGAGGGTTTGGAATGATACTTGATTTCAGAATGAACTTTTGGGTTTTTCACGTACGTACGCAGAGGAGTGTGCTCGTAGCAGGTATGCAGCTTTTTGAATTTGAATGAACTTCCCCAGTCCTCTGCTGCTGGCAACCGCAAGGGCCCGAGACCACGGAAAAAAAACTGCTACTTGCTGGTGTTGTAGTTTGGCAGTGGTGGTGGGTATGGTGGTGGTGCTGTCGCTATGGCGTAGTCACTCGCGAGTACACGACCTGCTTTGAAAGACGGTCGTTTGGGCCACCGGCTTCAACTTCAAATATCTGAGCGGCTGAGCTGCTCGTATCTATTACCTCTCGCGTGTGCAACCGTGTACGTGGGCTATCTCTCGTCAAGTCAGCCGTCTCAACCCCAAAACAAATAAATCGATCCATGCGATTGTTTTTACTCCGCATGGAGGCCGTTCCATCCCACCTACATTACCAAAAAATCGATACGGGGGCTACTTAATTTTCAGGGGCTCCACCCGGGGGCCGGCGACAATTTTACATGTTGCAATTTTGTTGTTCTTTCTGTGATTGCTCTTTTAATATTAGTGCTGTCCAGTGATTGATGCTTCTATTTTCGTCCAAATCACAAAACCGAAAACATTCGATACGTACCACTCGTTGCTTTTGCAAGGGCTCCTCATGGGGGGCGCCGATCAGTCTTTGATTCTTGCATTTTTGTGTTTTCCCTTTGCTCTAGTGCTGCTGTGAAGAGACTGTTGCTGCTGCGCGATGTTGCTACTGTTCTGCTGCGTATAAATCACATATCAGGTACCAGGTACATGTTATGTTTTAAAGGCTCCGCATGGGTGGCGGTGAATTTGTTTGCATTTTCAAATTGCGTCCTTTAGTTGATTTCTGTTGTTCCCAGTAGCCGTTTATACAAAATGTGTGGTGCATCAGGTTTTTGCTACCTTCGTTTTTTTATAATCAACGATTATTTTCCCGTCATTTCAAATGTTTTTTTAAGAAGGCCTTTTACACACAGAGCTTCCACATTCCTGCGCTGTGCAACACGCAGGTACCAGGTATGTACGCAGGTACGTACGCGTGTGAGTTCTTATGCGTAGTAGCTGTTGTACCAAGATACTACGTACGTCCCTGTATCAAGAGGGGATGTGGTGGACATCGAGTGCAGAACGGAGATCGAGCCCACACAGGCGGGAAAGCTTGGTCTTGCCCTCGAGGGATCGCCCGATCGGTCGGCTACGGGGCCCCGGTCGCTCGGTCGCTCCACCTCGGTCTTTGAGCTTTGATTGATATCGTCCGACTCCTTGAGACCTCGACCGTTCTCACGTTTCAACCCACACCCCCCTACTGCATGCCAGCGTGCGTCACTCCGCTGGAAACACCCCACTCCCGAAACGGGAGCCTTGTAACATCGCCCTCGCCCCGTGGCCCGTGCGGCGCGCTCTCAAATCCGAAAAGGTCTGGTCGAGTTTCGCGCGCGCACCCGCCCGCCCCCCCCCGCCCCTCCCTCTCGTCGCGCCCGAGCGGGCCGCGCGAAGGTCAGCGCATACGCGAGGAATGCCCCACCGCTCGCACGCATCTGCCCAATGAGCAACGAGTGCCGATTCACCCCGCGCATCAAAGATCCTGCCGGCACGATCGAGCCTCGCGCAGAGCCGCGGCGAGGAGTCAGGGCAAGCACAAACAACAAGCGACGCAAGGACCCCCCCCCCCCCCCCCATCTTAGTACCCGCACACGAGATCACGCGCGACGTCGAGCATCGTTCCGGGCATAAAAATCAACTCGCCTTCTCGGGCTCAGCAGCACTGTTGCTGTGCACCCTTCCCTCGAGTGCACCAACACGCTCGAGCTGAAGGCGGGGAGCAGGTTGCAGGGAGGGGCCTCTGGCGCGCAGAAAGTCTGCCTGGGTTGCCGCGTGCCGAAAATTTGTGCCTTCATACGGTCCGGCACATCATGATGTAAAGCATATCATGTACCTTACCTTCCCGTGCACGCACAAAATTCCCTAGGAGCCGTGACCACGGGTGCGAAACCCTTCCCAAGTGTAATGGAGCGCCCTCCGTAGAAGGATAATTTATAGATTCGACGTGAAACCATGTCATGGTCGAGGTGAAACCACGTGATATTATATGTCATATTCACGTCAAGGCCATCATAGATGGGCGATAGTGTAGGTGATGATGATGAGACAAGCAGGACGCCCATCATCTCACTACCCTGCACTACCCCGCGTTACCCTGCATTACCCTGCACCACCGTTCTTTAATCTACTTAGCCCAGTTATGTCTGTCTTTCAGTATTCTTATGTAGGAAAATGATGCATAAAAGCTTTTGAATCTATCCAGCGAGCCATGAGGAGAGACCAACCAAAGACACCGGACCCCATGAGGGGCACGCTTCCCAACAACGACCCACCACGCATCCCCCACTCGGAGTACCATCACACGAGGCCGAACGCGCAGCAGGGGACAAGTCTCCTCGACTCAGAAAGCTCGGGGCTGTCTATCTCCGTCGCGACTTGGCACATATCGGCCGAGCGAGGGTGGCGGAGGCTAGGGTGCTCGTTGCAAGGTGGAGCTCGAAAACAAACTTGAAACATTACGCCATGGGTGTCAATATAAGATCCAATTGGCTTCCAAGATACAGACAATTCGGTTCTTATCTTTTTTACGGACCCGAGGTGTGCAAGTTGTTACCCATTCTACTGTTGCTATTTTTCTTGGTAACACCTCGCATTGGATGCCTGTTGCACCTCGTGGTCATGGTCGAGTGCTGGTGCTCGCGTGCTCGAGTGTTCGTCATGCTTGAGTGCTTGTGCTCGCTCGCGCTCGCGTTCGAATGCTCTCATGCTCGTGCTTGTGCTCGAGTGTTCAAGTGCTCGAGTGTTATTGGGTGCTCGAGTACTCGAGTGTTGATCGTGCTCGTGCTCTCGTACTCGTACTCGTGCTCGAGTGCTTGAGTGTTGGTAAGTGCTAGATTACTGGAGTGCTCGATTGCTCGTGTGCTCGGGTTTTAATCGTGCCCGAGTGCTCGTGCTCATGTGCTCGTCGTCCTCGACTGCTCACGATCACGTTCAGGAGCATTCAAGCGCGAGCACGAGAGCAGTGGAGCAGGAGCACATTGGAATATGAAACTTCCACTAGTAAGCTCAATACATTATCATAGTACACAGTACAAGGGGGCTTCGCCGGCGGCCGAGTAAGGATCGCCGTCGAAGCAAATGCCCGCAGGCAACGAAAATAAAACGGCAAACGACAGTTTACGATGCTGAGGGCTGCTTATCCCGGGCCTGTGAATTGTTCGTCTATTCCCGCACGGATCGAATAGTGATGGCAATAAGCCCGGTTAGGGATAAAACTTGTACGATTAACACGATACAGTTTGCTAAAGAGTAACACGATGTTATGGTGTTTCTCGAACGTTTGCCCTATAAAATACTTGACAAGCCGTTCAAAGCTACATCGTTTGAGCTTTCGTTTGTGTCAATCAACGTTCGTTTGGGGTGGGTCCCGAGATTGCATCGTTCAGCTCTACATCGGCCCGCTACAAATTTAACCAATGCATGCATTAATTCGTGGCACGCTATCACAACGATAATGGTGGTTTTGATTCATATAATTGTGATACGCTCATTTTTGCATTGCGTAACGGTCTGACCAAAAAATCAAGCATGCATTCGTTATTTCGCCATTACGCGATATACGCCGACATACGGCGACATCGCTCTTCGTCTCAAACACGATGGGAAAACATAAATGCTCTTTTATCCTCCGGCGGTTGGGAACAAAATATCACTCTACTACGGGTGCAGAGTAGGCAACGAAAGGATGCTGTGCCGGTAGTAGTATTAGTGGTGCCGCTGTGGTGCCAGTTGAGTCGTGCCGGTTGCCTGGTAAAGGTGCGTGAATAACGGCATCGCATAGCTGGGAACTACCTGTAGTAATAACCTGTAGTAGTACTGAAGTAGTGATATTATAGTTGCCGGTATAGGGCCTGTATTTCCTGCTGGCACAGGGCGGCACCAACTTCAGCGGGACCACTATAATACGACGACTACTACTACTGCTACTGTGCTGCTCTTACGTACTGTACTGGGGTAAGATACTAATGTGCACGTCGCGCTAATTATATACAGAAGGGATCGAGACGACACGGGGGCAATACTCCGTACTTTCCGAGGGCATTATCGATCAACAGCAACACCAGCGAGGCAGTGGCACGGACATTGGTTGTGCTGGATGTAGATGGGTGGGAGGCATGTTGTTCTCACATGCGCTCGCATATTAAAATTCGTGGTTGCAGGACGGGCTCGAGTCACCCTAGAGTGAAAGAATGTCCGAGGGAAAAACAAAACAAACAAAGGAAAAGTGGTACATACGAACACGTGTGTATCACACCTTAAGCGATTCATGCATCCGCTTAAAAAATTAAAAAACGTTTTCGGAAGTCACCCTACGTGCGTGCCGGGCCTCTACTGGTACATATGATACGTTTTAGTACTCGCATCTGAAACCAACTAAACCGCATGCCACCGAGGAAAAAACATGTTGTTGTTATCGCATTTACTCGCATAATCAACTCCGTGGTAACAGGGTAGGCTCCAGCCAATCTGGAGTGGAAGAACACCCGACCCAAGAAAAAAACAAAGCTAACTAAAAGTGGTACGCGAATGTCATGGCTAAAGCATTTCATGCATCCGCAAAAAAAAAGAAAAAATGAAATCGGAAGTACTACACGTACTTACTGCCGGAAGCACTGTTTTAATCTCGGTGTGGATTTCTTTTTTTGCTAGAGACCAAGTGTTGAGTGAGGGCGCTTTATAGCGTGTGGGTAAGCACTAGGTACAATTGGATGCAAATGGACGAAGGAGGAACATGCCGAATTATTTTCGTGACAAAAATGAAGCGCGTAGTAGTGGAGAGGGGGGAGAAGAGCCTGCCTTGTTACCACGGGTCTGAGTTATGTCTAGGGAGGGAGAAGGAGAAATGGCAATAGCCTTGTCCGCCACATGACGACATGTAATTGATCATCTCCGTGTTCCAGCAGTGAAGCAAAAAAGGCAACAATCAATCACGTACAGAAAGCGACAACGTGAAACAAAGACAGACGCAAACCCCTACCGCCCAAAGCGAAAACTTTCCATACTACTACGTACGATGATACCGATGGGACTGCTGCTGCGACGCTGATGATTTGATGACACGAAAAATACTTCAGCCAGACCACAAAAAAACTGTACATTACCTTATACTTCGTCTATTTTTCTTCTGTAACGTCTCACGAAGCCACCCGTAGCCCGCAGTGTCTGGTACCGAAAAACAACGCTAACGACTCGCACCGATACTCGATGGGGCTCAACGCAGGATCTACCTACCTGCATTCACAAAGCGGTCATCGAGGTACCGGTAGGCTTGAAGGAAATGGGCAAGGCATACTTTCACGGATTCACGGATTGTGTTTTCTTCTGTTTCATACAGTACTGAGTGTGAAACTTGTCCTACATTCACGGATTGTACTTTTGTTCGATTTCTTACAGTTCTGAGTGTGAAACTTCATAGAAGCTAGATCAACATGGAGTGTTATTTTCTTCTAAAGAAAAAAATCCATAAAAAATAAATCAAAACATATGAATAAAATCAGAAGGACTGTCGGATTGGCTGTTTGAATCTCGGTGTAGTTTTTTTTTTTCTTCTGGAGACCAACTAACTGCTGTGGGCGCTTTGTAGCGTGGGTAAGCACAATTCGATGCGAGTCGACGAGGGAAGAACGCGGTGAACTCTTGTCGCGATATGAATGACGCGCGTAGTTGTGTAGAGGCGGCAAAAGAGCAGCCTGCTTAGTGACCACGGGTCTGAGTTATGTCACCGGACGGAGAAGGAGAAAGAAGTGCTGCGAAGACAAAAACAGACGGGTTAAGCAAAACATCACACACAACATACATGTATGCCGCATGTCCCCGGTAGCATATCAGGTTGCCCTCGAGTCTGGCGTAGGTCACTTTCGTGAGTTCGAGTCCCCCCGAGTGCATAGTCGAATTATTTCGGAAGGACTATTTCTTGTGCACAAGTTAACTTGCGGAATGCGCGAGAACCCAAGTTAGCAATACTCGATAAAAAATCGACGAGCAGTGGGATCGCTGACCCCTATTCGCGATAAAAAATTGAAGGCAAGAACCGGGGGGGAGAAAAGACAACACCTGTGCCCACGGCTTGTCTAGAAGCTGGAAAGTAGAAGTGTGTGAAAAGAAATAAAAAACAGGAAAACGTGTTGTTGTGGTCGTTGTCGTTGTTGTTGTTCTCGCTTTTACTCGCATAATCAAGTCCGTGATGGCAGGATAAGCTCCCGTCACTCTGTCGGCAAACTTGAAAATAGCAGGGGGGAAACTGTGAAGTATTAGAGGGGCGGAGGGATTAGAGGAGTGAGAGGTGGGGGGTGGGAAGATCAATCATAACATTCAGCGTAACGACGAGAAAGCTTCAGCCAGACTGATTGGAATAAGAGGAGGGGTGTTAGTTAGACGAGTTATTAGACGAGTGAGAGCTGGGAGATGATCAACATCTCGAAAATGCCGCACCGTCGGAATCAGCACTAACGACAACCAACGATGGGTCCATCAATGGGAGACAGGAAGATTAGACCTGCTTTCAAAAGATATAGCATTTTTTCATTCCTGGAAGTTGCCGAGAAGATTCAAAGTAAGCTGCAAGGCGTGTGCGAGCAGCAAAGGACTACGTTTTGGAGCCCCCTAGGGCTAATATTATTCGACTGCAAGAAAGGGGAGTCCGCGGATTTTAAGGATAATGGTGGGATCTCAAGGTATGAGAAGGAAGCAACGAAATATTACTATTGTTGACAAGGGGGCTTCGCCGGCGGCCGAGTAACGGCCGCCGTCAAAGCAAATGCCCACAGGCAATGGAAAATAACCGCAAACGGCAGTTTACGATTCCAAGGCCTGTTTATTCCTGGACCGTGAAATGTTTGGTTAATCCCGGACGGATCGAATAGTGATGGAAAAATTACCGGTTACGCGAGAGTATGCTAAAAAAACAACAACACATCAAACATTTAACCAAAAGAACATTAAGCAGCATAAAACATACCCGGTAACACATAAAACATTAAGCAGCATAAAACAGCATGAAACACCATAAATCAACATAAATCAACAACACCAACAACGACAACAACAACAACAACAACAACGACAACAACAACAACAACAACATAAACAGCATAAACAACATAAACAACATAAACAATATTAACGACTATCCATTCGCCGGCATGGACGAGGGTGATGGTGTGTGCCGGCACGCCATCGTTACGCATTAGCGATGGGTATTGCCGCGTGTATTATGCACCAGCATCTATTGCGACAACGACGCCCGCTTGCTGGTGCTTGGCGTCGCATTAAGCGTTGAACGTATCGAATTCGTGCGTGGCCAGTGTACACGTCAGGATAATCCGACCAGTATGCATCGCTATAGAGGCGCGTCTCGCCGATCGCTACTTTATGCACCGGCATAGAATGAGTAGCGAAGCAAACACACAAACTTTTCACCGGCCGAGACGTGTGGTGAAGCATATATATTTGGTACAATCAAATCGCGCAAGTCGTTGTTTGTATACTATCCGGGCACTGGCCCGGACGAGGGTACTATTCATGCGCCGGCACGGACGAGGGTGATGGTGTGTGACGGCACACCATTGTTACGCGTTGACGGTGGGCATTGCCGCGTGTATTATGCACAGCGTCTATTGCAATCGGCGGTGCCCTCTAGCTGGTGCTTGCGTCGCCTCAAGCGTTGAGCGTACTCACGACGTGCGCGGTCAGTGTATACGTCAGTAAATTATACGACTAGCATGGTTATAGGCACGTCCAGTCGATCGCTACTTTATGCACCGGCATAGTATGTGTCGTGGAACAAACGAACACACTTGTGCACCGGCGCAGAACGTGTGATGATGCCGGTATCTTGCCTCAAATGTGTCGCGTTAGTCGTCGTGCATGTCCTCGGTAGGTTAACATTCAGTACGTCAGTACACGGTGACACCAATACGCCTTGCCATGAAAGGGGCCGTCTCGCCGACGCTATCTTATGCACCGGCACTAACGGTGGCTATTCCTGGTGCATTGACATGGTGTGTGATGGTATGTATCGTCACGAAAGTTCCGTCTGGTTCTCTACGCATCGCGACCCGCATGCTACGCGTCGTTCGTGAGCGACAGAACTCTCACCATCTCACCAGCCTTACAGTAGCAGTGACCATCTGTAAACAGCAGCGGTCATTGCTTTTATTCTCATAAAACACACTGATGTTTGTTTGATTTCCTTTGCCACACTAACAGCAGTGCAGTCTCTCGCCCCTGCTTTATAGTGGCCACTGTAACAACGGCGCAGGCTATGGCACCGGCCTTGTAGTGGCCGTTTTGTGGGCTCTACGTGTTCGTGGTAGCGGCAGTGTATCGGCTGCTGTGATGGGAGAATCTGATTGGACAGTTTGAATATGAGAGCTGCTGTCACTCATTGTTGTTGAGCAGGATGTTCCGAGAATACTCTTTGTAGTGTGTCGGGTTAATACAACGGACGAAGATGTCTCTGTCGGTATGTTGGTATGTAGTACGTTGGAGTACGTCAGACACTTGGCCAATAGGATCGTGCGGATTGTTTGGTTGTTGTAGTGTCGGCGTGTGACGTGGTATTCCGAGTGTGCATTCCACCGAGCAGACGTTGGGAGATCGGAGCAACGCGCCTACCATGCTCGCCCCCTTTGTGTTCATTGGACACATTGACGAGTAGGAACATTCCTGTAGTGTTGCTAACACGATATAGCTTGTCTCAACGAACAGCCTAGCAATAAGTTACAGTTACGTACGTTGTGTCACGGAGGTAAGTTACAGGGATCGTCTCGTGGTATCACCCACGAGTAGTCCCACGTGTATGTACGAGTAGGCACTATGCGAGGAGGTTTAGGTATTCGACTACGAGCGGTTGTTACTGGGCTGTGGAGAGTTGGCCCACATGACCCACTCCACTTTCCAGCATGTCTCTCCAGACGGAAGTCTCAATAATATAATACCTTTTCCCCAGAAGCTACCGATTTACCAACACGCTTAAGCGAGTCATCTGTCGACTGCTGTTTCGTCCCCCTGGACTGTGTCGACGGGCTGTCGGATGGATGTCGGAGGCGGCTTGATCACCCGACCTCTCTTCGTCATGGCTGACGGGGATAACGCGACCCCTGCGGCCCACCATTAGGGTGAACTGCAGGTTGTTGGTGAGAGAGTGTGTTTCATGAGTTCCCTAGAGACGCAGTATCTGTATTGCTCACCCCAGCTTTCACACCAACAGGTTTTGTTCGCGTTGGTTGTTGTTGAGACACAAAAGAAGAAGGAGAGAAAGGAATGGAGTCCCCTGGTTGTGTATGTAGGTGTTGCACCAGGGGCTGGTGTGTACCACTCGGGTGCCACCAGCAGGACCGTTGGAAGAACGGGCGGCGATGCCCAAGGCTTTGGCGTGTCCGGCATGAGGGTTTGGAGTGGGGTGTTGTAGACCCAGACTTGAATCCCCGTGTATTTTATGAGGATTGTTCCTCGCAGGTTCGGAGCGTTGCACTTAGAGACGCGGGACCACAGGCTGGCGCGCACCAATCGGGTGCCGCCGGCAGGGCCGTCGGAGGAACGGGCGGCGATGCCCAAGGCCTTGGCGTGTCCAGCACGATGGTTGGGAGTAGTAGTCTTGTAGACTTAGGCTTGAACCCCGTGTAGCATTGTATGCTGATCGTTCGTTGTTACTGCAGTAAACTTCGATTCGGTCCACGGGACTGTAGGTAGGGCTTTAGATAGCCAGTCCTCAGTTCCTCACACCTCTTCTCAGTTGAGTAGTAGGAGGTGGGAAAACGTCGCCAGTGGAAATACATGGATTCCTGGGGCTGACATATATAATTCGGCGAGAGTTTGGGTGGGGGTCCTTTTCAAAGTTCCCAAAGCTCCTGAATTCAACGGTACTGTACGGCACTGAAGTATCGTATCCCTTGTGGTGACAAAATTTGAATTTTCTGATGAGTGCCCGACACAAAATCTGTATGAGACGCTTGTTTCTGAGGCTGATATTCCGATGACTGACATTGTTTTCCAACTGACCCCCTGGTAAGAGAAATGACCCAGTGTGGGTAAGGTGCATCAGCAGAGAGTGTAGTGTTTTTCTCTCAAACCAGTTTTGAACAACTCTAATAGTCGAACATGCATGGTATCATTTTTAGGTGCCATCCTGTGCGACTTGTAGCATGAATGGTGTGGTAGCATTTTCGCTGCAACCTGAAGTTGGTATTCGTGTTGTTGGTGTTTGTGACTGCTGACAACGAATAATCCGTAGTAGAGTGAAAGAAAGTGTTGTATTCCCCCAACTTAGGATACAACAATCATCTCCGATTTAGATGTGTGCCAGGTCATGGAATGTGTGTTGATGGTCCTGATGTGGTGATGACTGCGTTTGAAGGACAAAGTGATATTTCCAAAACGTTCATGGCATGCTGAACGCGTATCGTCTAGGAGAAGACTCTATTTGTTCGGTGTTGACTGATTTAATACTGCAAGCAGGAAACCACGATGGATGTGAACGAGTTAACAACATTTATGCTCATTCGCTTGATGCTAAACGTAGATTGATAAGATAAAAGTTGGGCAGAGAGATTTGTTTTTGTTGACCTGGGAGGGAGGAAGGACATTGTGTCCGTAGGGGGTACAGCGCTACCCCATGTTTGTGGAGAATGATTTCACAAGGCATGCATGGATGTATTTCTTGAAAATAAATCAGACGCAGGGAGTGCTGTTCGGAGTTTTCTTGCAGTGTGCGTGCTGATGGTGTCCCGTCATAGGTTGAGATTGTTAGATCTGACGATGGAGGGATGTTTTTCGGAAGGGATTTGCATCTGTGTGCCACGAGCTTTTGATCAAACAAGAGTTCACACTGGCTTATAGTCCGCAATATAGTGGTGTTGCATAGCGTGGGTTGGGATTGATATAGGAGGCCGCGGTGGCGGCTCGTATCCAGGCTAAAGTTCTTTTTGAATATGTGCGATTACATAAGACTGAGATACTCTGGGCTGAGGCAATGCACTGGGCTTGCGAAGCCATGAATCACACTGCGTGCTCCGCTAACCCTGAGACTAAATCACCGTATGAAATGTGGTATGGAGAACCTCGTCCTGACGGACCGTATCCGTTTTGTTTTTGAAGCCAACGCCCTGCAGGTGACAGCGACCGTCCAAACTGCTGTTGCCATGGGGGGTGTTGCCGTCACAGCTCCCTCCACTGCAATCTTGTCTGCCGATAGGGTCGCAGAGGAGGGAGGGGAGGATAGTGACGGATAGTAGCGACGATGTAGAAAACGAGGTATGGTCGCCTGTTGGAAGAGCAGTTGCCCACACACTTTTGAAACGTGCTGTCGTACTTTCTGGTGCGGGAGTTAATGATGTTGTCTCGGTTGATGCGGGCAGTGTAGTAGGTCATTCCTCTTGTGTTCCATCTTCCGTTGTGAATCGCTTTCGCCCGTGAATATTTTCTCTGATTGAGTCGCCCCCTTTTGTGTGTCTTCTGCAGCGCCTGAGACTGATGGGCAGGAGTAGGGAGGGCAAAAGATAGAGGAGGAGGTGGTAGAGACGGGGGATCCGGGAGGGAATGATGAGGTAGAGTCGATTGGGCCGGGAGGGCATAATGGTGACGAGTTGATTGGGTCGGGAAGACAGATGGAGGCAGAGGCGTCCCCTTTTGCAGATCGTATTCCGCGGTTTGTCGCTGAGCTTGCTGACTGCAGTACTGTTACTCGCGAGAATGGTGAAGTGTGAGATGATAGAACTCGCGTGCGAAACCTGTGCAGTCAAGGAGTAGATCGCGTCTGCACTCGTATTCAATTTTGGATCCATCTTCGCATAAGACATAGTGTATGCCCTTGTAGCAGTTAGTAGAAATGGAATTGCCATAGTTACTGATTCAAGATGTTGGGTCAGAGCCTGGTAGCTATCATGTAGCCCAGCGTTGTACGCCAAGATTTGGGAAGGAGCCAGGTCTGCAGAGGTTGAAGGCTTGATGAGAGCAAGAACGTTCACGTTGGCAGTAAAAGTCCCGATAGGCTGTAATGTGATTGATGCTGAAAGGGTTTTCGAATGGAAAGCAGACGAAAAAGGAAAGATGGTGAAAGCCAAGGCTAGGCTTGTAGTGAAGAACTACAAGCGGAAGTACGGTGTGGACTGTCTTGAGACTTTCTTGCCTACCGCAAATGCTGTATCTCATAGATTGGTAGTGGCGTTGGCGAGCAAGTACAATTTGGAATTATTTCACTCGGATTGAGCAAGCATTTGCTCGGTCGGAATTGGATCACGAAGTGTTGATGGAGTTGCCTCCTGGCTGTGGTTTGGTGTCAGGAAAAGTTGTTCGTTTGAACACAAGAGTTTGTACGGACGAAGGCAAGCATCTAGACTGGTGTTTCGAGCAGTGTATTTCAGACCCCTGTGTCCTGCGTTTCGTGAAGGGAGACGGTAGTGGGGATGGATGTGATTCATGTGGATGACATTCTGTATGCAGGAACGATTAGACTGGCTAAGTATTTATGGTAGCAGCAGCAGACGAATCTGTTTCTACGAAGAATTTGGGTGAGGTCAAGTTCTTTATTGGTTGCGAATAATTTAGGTGACCGCGGGGCTGGCACGATTGAGATTTCTCGGGCGAGATACTACGTGAGGAGTTTTTCTCGAGACGTTGATTGTTTGTCGCATCAGCCCTATCCCTCCTTCCCTTGCCAGCGATACAGGTCCTTGTTGGAGGATGGCGAGGCAGAAAATGTGCCGTTCGAAGAGGTGGTGGCCGAGAGGTGGTGTGGAGCCAGCATGGATCGCCAGCGAGACAACCTTGAACGCTGTGCGAACTGTGGCAGGCACCCAACGAGCCAACGAAGAGCCACTAGAAAGCAACCCGGAAGATCCTGCATAATCGTCTGGAAATGGCGCATTTATTTTTGTTTTGAAGTTTGTTCGGTTGACATAGTTTGAACAGACAGTTTGGTAGACATAGCAGGTACGCTGGTATTGTTTGTAGTTCGTAGGTACCGACGTTGCGAGATTAGGCTACTGACCGTAGATCAGTTTCAGGATCGATGGTTGTTTTTGTAGCTGAGATATTTGTTGTTTTGATTTGGATTTCTAGGACGTAGAAATGCGTTTCGCAGTCACTTCTGAGGCAGAGTACCTTGCGATGGTGGATGGTATGAAGGAGGCTCTCTGTTCGTGAACGGAGTGCTCCTGTTTCTGAGATCCCGTGTGAAGCCTCGTAAGATAGAGGTCCTTTAGGACAGCTCAGGTGCGATTGCGCTCGCAGAAATGACTTTGCGCTGGGCTCTAGGAAGTAGAAGTCTGAATTGTTTTTGATTTTGTTTTTCTTGATAAGGCCGTTTCTTATAGCATTGGATTCTCATCTTCGATTCCGCCAGAATCCGATTCGGCAAAATTCGGGCGGAGAAGAAAGCCCGACCTTTCTTATAGCGAACGGATTTTGTCAGACGGATTTCAGCAGGACTGTCAATTTTTTTTGAAAACAGCGCGCGCAAAACCCAACACCACACAGCAGCAGCAGCAGCAGCAGCAGCACACAGCAGACCGATACAGACATACAGACGCAGCGCAGAGGCAGCAGACCACACGCAGCAGACCACACAGACGTTGCAAACATGCCGGACCAAGAGGCACCAGCCCTTGACATCTCATCGTCCTCTGTGTCGGGCTCTAGCTCGTCTTCGTAGTCTTGTAAGATGAGGTCCCAGGTGGCGACACTACGCTGCTGCTGCAGATGGAAGGCAGCTAGCGTGGTGGCAAAGACAGCAGAAACGTCGACACCAGCTTTTTCTCTCGCTGTCGCGGCCATTTGATGGTGCACCACGCGTCCCGAGGGCAAGCCACGTTCGTAGGCTAGCCCACGGGCGACGCCCAGCAGCCCTAACAGCGCCGGCACTGCAGCACGCATGTGGGGTAGCCCGATGTGTGTGTGTGTGTGCGCGCGCGCGCGGCGCAACCAGAGAGTTTCAAATAATCCGAGACAGAAATCCGGGTTGGGCAGCGTCTCGGATTTTGGTCAGGAATCCGAGTGGCCGCAACTCGAAAAGCTGAAATCGGATTTTTCCGAATTGGATTGTGCCAAAATCCGTGTCTATAAGAAGGCGGAAATGGGCCCGAATCGGATTCTGGCGGAATCGAAGATGAGAATCCAATGCTATAAGAAACGGCCTAAGTACTTGGTCTGGTTGATACAACAGCCCCTAGAGAGGGTGTTCGTGGTAGCGGCAGTGTATCGGCTGCTGTGATAGGAGAATCTGATTGGACAGTTTGAATATGAGAACTGCTGCCACTCATTGTTGTTGAGCAGGATGTTCCGAGAATACTCTTTGTAGTGTGTCGGGTTAATACAACGGACGAAGGTGTCTCTGTCGGTATGTTGGTATGTAGTACGTTGGAGTACGTCAGACACTTGGCCAATAGGATCGTGCGGATTGTTTGGTTGTTGTAGTGTCGGCGTGTGACGTGGTATTCCGAGTGTGCATTCCACCGAGCAGACGTTGGGAGATCGGAGCAACGCGCCTACCATGCTCGCCCCCTTTGTGTTCATTGGACACATTGACGAGTAGGAACATTCCTGTAGTGTTGCTAACACGATATAGCTTGTCTCAACGAACAGCCTAGCAATAAGTTACAGTTACATACGTTGTGTCACGGAGGTAAGTTACAGGGATCGTCTCGTGGTATCACCCACGAGTAGTCCCACGTGTATGTACGAGTAGGCACTATGCGAGGAGGTTTAGGTATTCGACTACGAGCGGTTGTTACTGGGCTGTGGAGAGTTGGCCCACATGACCCACTCCACTTTCCAGCATGTCTCTCCAGACGGAAGTCTCAATAATATAATGCCTTTTCCCCAGAAGCTACCGATTTACCAACACTACGGGTTCGGCTTCCCGTCCGGGATGCGCTGGCGAACCGGTAGATGAGCACGGATTTCGGGTGTGCTTAACACTATGCCCGTCCTGTACACTGCTAATCTGTGTGCACTGTTGATGGATATGTGCACGAATGTTTCTATCCAGTACTCGCACTCTTCCCTGTTCGAACCATACGAACGCTCCTACCCCCCAGTCACTGGGAATAACAGCCGGAAAGAAACTCGTGGGAAAAAACCTCCGCTGGCGTGCCTGATTATCGGCGAGACAGAGTGTGGCATATGATATCATACAATAAGATGCTCATTTCATACGTGCGATTTTTGCTTCTTCCGTCGCCCATTCGTATGCATCAACCCTCCGACACAGTCGCCAACACTTGCTGCACTCGGGAACCAAGCAACAGAACCAATCCGCGCACCGACCAGCCAATCCGCATCGCATTCAAGGTCTACATGTCCCGCTCTCTTGTTTATGATGCCGCGCGTACCGGGAGGGAACAGGTTGGATGTCATAGGCTCGCCCAGAATGCTCGCGCTCCGCACCGCTGTCCCGTGACGAGTGCCGCCGCCGCCACCCCAGGCGAAACCGCAGCAGTAGGAGAAACCACAGCAGTAGGAGAAACCACAGCAGTAGACTAGCTTCTACTGTAGGCCAATCAATTGGTAAGGGGAGTGTCGTTCCGCTCATGTGCTTTGCTGTACTCGCAGGAATGCGCACGTGAGACGCGTGAGCCTCGAGAGTGATCACCGATTCCCCTTGCACCGGATCTTACACGTTCATCCGTCGGTTGGACCCCCAGTGTCGTGTAAGTATTTTAATTCGTCGGTTGTGAACAAAACTGACTTTTCGAAGAAATATATTGCATAAACAAGACGTAAACAACATAAACAACATATAATAACGGCTTAAAAATGTAGGATTATTAACATGTACGAATAATGCCGGACGCAATTCAGCATTGGAAGAAGTCTCCCGTTAAGATTCACGTTCTACATACAACTAAAATGGAGCAAATAAAGCCAAACCACGAATGAAAACGACAAACACAATACGAGTACTACAGTAAGCCGCTACAACACATTTTTTGTGAATCTGAGAACCGATTCTGAGATTGAGAACACGGAAAAACATTAATTTCGAAACTTGAACGTATTTTTTCATGTTTTCGCGTATCGCGAAGCAACCCAAGTGGTTGGGTTCCACGTTAAGAATATTTTTGTGTTGTAAACCCATTTCCTGGTACGCAGTACCAATCAGGATGGGCGCAGATTGTCGAAGTGCACGACAACACACAGCCAGCATCGCCTCGAACTATACGCGTACTGCTATGGAAAATGCATACTATACTATAGTACAAGGTTCCCGTTCGGAATGTGTGTAACGTGAAATCCCGGGGGCGTCGCAAGGCGAAAAGGGAGTCACATATAACGCACGTAACATGCTATTCGTGAAACGAAGAACTAGACGTGTCACACACGCATATACTGTACACACAATGGGACGATCGAGTGAGCGAGCAGGCGGACGATGGACGATCGCACGGCTTATGAGTGACCGCACATCATCACGGCGTATACGCACCACAACAGGCACACACATACATACACACTGGACACATAAATACACACACGCACGCAGTTCAAACGTCCCTGATATACTGTCCTCGTTCCTGGGGCAAGAGCAACCTAACCTTGTGGACGGTAATATGAGGACCGATTGGTATGCGTCTTGTGTTTTACGAGGCTCTTGTATATTTATGTCCAATATAGATCTCTTGCAGCAGCACCCCGATATTATATTTTTTCATGGAGACACCAGACGCCCCATTCCCAGCCACCCTCTCTCGGCCGATGCCGGCCAAGTCGCGACGGAAATCGGCAGCCCCGACCCCTTGAAGTCGAGGAGGCCCGGCCCCCGTCGCCCGTTCACAACGCGCACACGGTTCCAGGCAGCCACCACGGCGCCCGAAGAAGCCAACCAAACGTCGCGTACCTGTTCACAGTTTCTTCCTGCGCTAAAATTTGGCGTGCGTGGACCATTGGATAGCATTATTGTATTGTTCCTTATTTTCCGGGCCAACACGGCATGCCAAGCGAGAGAACAGGGCATATTTTGGCGCAAGATACACCCCTGCCTGCACCCTGCTCTCCGCCACGAGAGATATGTCGCTCGGCAGATGTGTACTGCTGCTGCGGTATATTGCTCCGGCTGCTGCTGCTGCTGTTGTGCTACGGCTACTGCTGCGGCTACTGCTGCTTCTACTGCTGCAATTGCTGAGAGGGTGTGATATACGCAGAGCAGGTGATTCGAGACTGCGCGATGGTAGCGGGCCATTTTTTTACAAAACACATATAACAAAGAATTGTAAAAGTTTATCAGAACTTGTAAAACATTTTTGGGTGTTCCACCCTCCAGCACACAGCTGTAGTAAATGTACATGTGCGCACGCACTCCAAATGGCCTTTTTTCATACCATCCTAGTTCCTGGGGCAAGAGCAACCTGTTCTTTGTAGACGGTAATATAAGGACCGATTGGTAGGTGTCTTGCGTTTTAAGAGGTTCTTGTAATACCATCCTCGTTCCTGGGGCAAGTGCAACCTATCCTTTGTGGACGGTAATATAAGGACCGATTCGTAGGCGTCTTGCGTTTTTCAAGAGGTTCTTATATTTATATCCAATCTAGGTCTCTTGCAGCAGCACCCCGATTTTTTTTTTCGTTTTCATGGAGGCACCAGACGCCCCATCCGCAGCTACCCTTTCTAGGGCGATGCCGGCCAAGTCGCGACGGAAATCGGCAGCCCCGACCCCTTGAAGTCGAGGAGGCCCGGCCCCCGTCGCCCGTTCACAACGCGCACACGGTTCCAGGCAGCCACCACGGCGCCCGAAGAAGCCAACCAAACGTCGCGTACCTGTTCACAGTTTCTTCCTGCGCTAAAATTTGGCGTGCGTGGACCATTGGATAGGATTATTGTATTGTTCCTTATTTTCCGGGCCAACACGGCATGCCAAGCGAGAGAACAGGGCATATTTTGGCGCAAGATACACCCCTGCCTGCACCCTGCTCTCCGCCACGAGAGATATGTCGCTCGGCAGATGTGTACTGCTGCTGCGGTATATTGCTCCGGCTGCTGCTGCTGCTGTTGTGCTACGGCTACTGCTGCGGCTACTGCTGCTTCTACTGCTGCAATTGCTGAGAGGGTGTGATATACGCAGAGCAGGTGATTCGAGACTGCGCGATGGTAGCGGGCCATTTTTTTACAAAACACATATAACAAAGAATTGTAAAAGTTTATCAGAACTTGTAAAACATTTTTGGGTGTTCCACCCTCCAGCACACAGCTGTAGTAAATGTACATGTGCGCACGCACTCCAAATGGCCTTTTTTCATACCATCCTAGTTCCTGGGGCAAGAGCAACCTGTTCTTTGTAGACGGTAATATAAGGACCGATTGGTAGGTGTCTTGCGTTTTAAGAGGTTCTTGTAATACCATCCTCGTTCCTGGGGCAAGTGCAACCTATCCTTTGTGGACGGTAATATAAGGACCGATTCGTAGGCGTCTTGCGTTTTTCAAGAGGTTCTTATATTTATATCCAATCTAGGTCTCTTGCAGCAGCACCCCGATTTTTTTTTTCGTTTTCATGGAGGCACCAGACGCCCCATCCGCAGCTACCCTTTCTAGGGCGATGCCGGCCAAGTCGCGACGGAAATCGGCAGCCCCGACCCTTGGAAGTTGAGAAGACCCGCCCTCCGTCGCGTGTTCACCAGGCGCACACGGTTTCAGGCAGCTATCACGGTACCCGAGAAAGCCAACCAAACGTCGCGTATCCGTTCACAGTTTCTTTCTGGGCGAAACTATAGGGTACGTTGATCATTGGATATGATCATTGTATTGTTCCTTATATTCACGGTCGACACGGCATACCAAGCGAGAGAACAGGGCCCATTTTGGCGCATGATACATCCTTGTCTGCACCCTACTTGCCGCCGCGAGAGATATGGCGCTCGGCAGATGTGTACTGCTGCTGCTGCGTTTTGCTCCAGCTGCTGCTGTTGTGCTGCGGCTACTGCTGCTTCTACTGCTAAAACTGCTTAGAGAGTCCGATAAAAATAGAGCAGGCGATTCGAGACTGGGCGGGTAGCGTGCCATTTTTGTACAAACAAAACAAAGAATAACAAGAAATTGTAAAAATTTACCAAAAAATGTAAAAAAAAAATGGCGTGTTCCAAGTGACCTGTTCGTGTCAGGGAGGCGGAACGCAATCCCTTGCCAAATAGTGCCAGCTCAGCGACGTTTAATGCGCCGAGCACCATCACGGAGCTCGGCCGAGATCGAGACATGCTTCATAATATACCCGTGGCAGGCTAGCTTGCCCCGCGGCCAAAGGTGCGCAAAGAAAACCTCGGTCCCCGGAGAGCAGGGAGCCAAAAGAAAACGAAGATAATATTTTTCATGTACATGTATAGTACTTTCGTCTTATACCCGTAGCACCACCACATTAGTAGTTACTGCTTTTCACGGGAGAATATTACGGGGATGACGTCGTCGCTCTCTCCCAAGACACAGGGCATCGAAGTATATATTAGGATACCTTGCAGCTGCAGCTACGACGTACACACTCAGGAGTCTGCTACTTGTGCTACTAAGACTTACTTTCTCAAACGACACGGTGAACCTTGTGTCACAAAGTGATGTGATCATCTACCGTACCCGGTATGTAGATGCCTGTTATTATTAATAGAAAAATGCGCTTTCGCTCTTTTTGGACTCAGGATCGAGTTATTCTGAGCCGTGCGATATCGATGTGCGGCGCGCATTGCTGCTGCCATTACTTCCGCTACTAGGATTATAATTTCTGCGTCGCTGCTGCCATGATGCTGTACTGCTACTGCTTCGCAGTTAGTTCCAGTACTGCCCACTTGTGCTTGCTGTTAGACCAATTCTGTCCTATACCGCCGGTACGATATGTATCGTCATTTATTAATAAAAAAAACTGGAAAGCGCGTTGGTGCTGTTGTTCTGACGTTTACTCTTATAATCAAGTCCATGATGACAGGATAAGGTCCCGTAACTCTGTCGGCAACTTACTATATTGCAACTGGCAACGCAAGCGGGGGGGGGGGGGGGTTAATATTGTTTAGGGGTGACCCATCTCGAACATGCCGCGCCGTCGGAGCCCGATGATGATTTCATCAGCTGGAGACAGGAAGATTAGACATGCTCTTAAAGAGACAATATTATTTGTTTCTGGAAGATTTACCGAAAACCGCCGAGAAGATTTTAAAAAAGCTGCAAGGGCTGTGCAAGCAGCAAAGCGCTCCGTTTTAGAGTTCCCTATTACACTTCGACTGTAAAAAAGGGGGGTCCGCAGATGTCAATGAAAAGAGTGGGTTCTCAAGGCAGTCAGCATAATATTAATATAATTTACAGCCACTCCCATGTTATTAACAACGGTTGACCTTTGTCACACAACGGTTACAATGTTGAGAGTACAGGCAGAGGAGTACACCCACACCCGAGCATTAACTGTATTCCTTGCTCTCACTCGAGCACGAACACGAACACGAGAGGACTGGATAATAATTAGATGCACGAACGATGAAAATTTCACTGGTCAACTCAGTAACTGTGCTCGTGCTCGAGTGAACGAGTGCTCGACTGACCGTGAGTGCTCCATTGTTCGTCGTGTTCGAGTGCTCGTACTCAAGTGCTCGTCGTGATCGACTGCTCTCGAGCACGAGCACGAGAGCACTGGAGCACGAGCTCATCGAAAGATGAAGCTTGCAGAAGTTAGCTCTGTACATGATGATAGTACGCAGTACAGAGTCACTCCCATGTTGAACAACGGTTCATGTTTGTCACACAAGTGTTGAGAGTACCGGTACAGCAGCAAATATGTCGGGGGACAGCACTTTCATCCCTTGACCGACAACGTCAAGGCAATGTCTTGACAGACGGTCTTGACAGCCAAAAACGGAGGACACGATAAAAATCCCCGCTTTTTGAAAATTCTGTATTATGCAAGGAACAACACAATGAATGCGATGTTTATTGTTTAGCAAACAAGAACAAACTGCAGTTAGATCTGCAGCTACTAGCAGTAATATAAATGTCGCAAAGGAGCTATATAGGTGCAGCTACCGCACAGGCGCAGGGAGCAAGGAGTAGGGCAGTACATAGCAGCGTACGCTTGCAGACATGGATAAGAGACAAGAGACGGCCATGAAAGGGTAAGTTTCGTATGTTTTCCTCAGATATCTGATTCTCCATGATATTAAAAAAAAACATCTCACGCGCGAACTAGCATCAACATTTCCACGTTGCTCTTGGCGTTGGTACGTTCGAAATAAGTGCGTAGGGCTGCTACACGTACGTCGCATGTACCAGGTTCATAGTTGGTTGGTATACATATGTTTTTTGCGTGCTGCATGTTGCATTATTGCTTTCGCTGTGTCTCCATCCGTTATCCTGGCGCCTGCCGGTGACCGCATCACATTTTCCCCAACTCCAGAAAGGCATTCATGGTGGTCTGTTGCTGGTGCCAACCACTGACTGCTGGCCGCCGGCTGTCTATTTTTGGTGCGGTCTGATGCCGCGGCCGCTGCGGCTGCTGTGCTGCTCGGCATGGCAGCACGAGGCACCCAAACACAAATAAAATAACATAAATATGGGGTTTCCATCCCGGTAATGAGACGCTTTTCTGTCGGGGATAGGGGTCATATGTCTAGAAATGGAGTTTTTTTCTTGACAGGCAGACAGTCAGCTTGACATTGATATTTCTCCTGACATCTTTGTACAACAGTACATTCACACCCAAGCATTAAACGTACTCCGTGCTCTCACTCCATCGCGAACTCGAGTTCGACAGCGCTGGATCACGAGTACATGCACGAACGATGAAAGTTTCAATAGCCAGCGTCAGCAGCTCAGTAATCCTGCTCGTGCTCGAGTGAACGAGTGCTCGAGTGCTGGTAAGTGCTCGAGTACTCGTGCTCGTGCTGTGGAGAAGGGTGTTGCTGCTTCTTCGTGCTGTTGTACGTTCGTTCGTGCTCGCTTTTTTTGTCGTGGTCTACGCCCTCTTGCTTCATGATATATTTTTTTAACAAAGGTTCCGCATGCGAGGCGGCTACAATTGTTGAGTTTTGTTTTGCCTTTTGTTTTTTGTGATTGCTATTATTTTATTAGTACGGCTGTGAAATAATCGCTGCTGCTATTTTCCGTTCAAATCACAAAATCGTATGCGTGCTGTTGGTTGTTTTTACAAGGGCTCTGCATGGGGCGCGGCTACATTTTTTGCAATTTTGCATTTTTTTTTTTCCGTGATTGCTCTATTAATAGTACTGCCGTGGAGTCACTGATGCTGCTATTTCCGTCCAGATCACAACATCGCAGCTAAAACGTGTACTGCTGTTTTTTGCAAGGGCTCCGCATAGCTCCCCGTGGGTGGCGGGGACAAAATCGCACCTAAAACGTGTACTGCTGTTTTTTGCAAGGGCTCCGCATAGCTCCCCATGGGTGGCCGGTATTTTTCGCGTTTTTAAATTTTCGTTTTTATTCAAATAATTTCTGTTGTTTTGTCACCAAAATCCTTTTGTACAATTCTTGTGATGCATCAGGTTTTTACAACGTGGGCACCGGCGGTACGTGTTTAGTAGTATTTTCGTTTGGTTTTCGATTGTATCTATTTCGTTTTCAAGGTAGCCTTCTAACACGGCACTTCCACCCTTCTGCGCCGTGACATGCGTACGTACTAGGCACGTACACGTGTGCGTGCATACGCGCAACAACTGTTGAATCAATGTACTACATACGTAACCGTATCGTGCGATGATAATTCCAGCGCACAGCAGTAGTAGAAGTTTAGGGCTGGACAATACTAAAAACATGCACTGCTGTTGCCGTTGCTGTACCGCTAGGACACGAGGCGACACGTGGAGTTAGGTTACGTACCTACAGCAGCTACTACTGCTGTTACACCAGTACTACGTCTGTATATACCTTCCACTGCTGGTTTACGATTATAACTTTTACCGGTACCTGACATGCGCGCGGGAGATTGTGGTGGAAATGGAGTATAGAAGGAGGGTCGAGCCCATCCAGAGACCTGGTCTCGCGCCTCGCGGAATCGCACGATCGGTTGGTCGCCGACTCCCGCTTGCTCGGCCGCTCCACCTTGGTCTGTGAGCTTTGATAGATACCATCCGACACCCTGAGACCTCGACCGTCCCTGTGTACGACTTCACGTTTCAAAACATGCCTCCCTAGGAGGTCCCCCCACTCCCCGTGCTTATCCCCGCGTTACCACCACAACAAACCACTGGCATCATACGGCATGCCAGCTTGCGTCACCCTGCGGGGATCACCCCACTCCCCGAAGGGGAGCCTTGTGTCATTAGTTGTTATTTCTTTGGTTTGGTTTCGAAGTGATCGATTTTGCCGATTGCTTCTCACGGGGAATGCCGCCGAATCCAGTCCAATTCGATACGAGTCAACGAGGGAAGAAATCCTGGAGTATTTTCGCAATAAAAATGTAGCCGCGTACCGTAGTGGGGAGGGGGAAGAAGAGCCTGCTTAGTGATCTCGGATCTGAGTTACGTTCTGGGAGAGCGAAGAAAGGGAAAATATTATAGAAGGGAGGAGTGAAAAAAAAGACGGTTTTAGTTGATATATAGTCCATAACTCAAAGGAGCGAACCAACTTTCACAATCTTGCACTAATGAAGCAACTCTGACCAGGGTAGACAAGGTAAATAAAACAGCAATTTTTCGGAATTTCTCGCGCTTTTTGAACTTGACGAAAAAAAATATATTAATTCAAACCACCTCATCCATGCGATCATGGCGATCCAGTATCAGCAGCTAACTCCATTCTACGCGCGAGGAATCATCATATGGAAGTTTTGCACAAGCTCAGTGTTTAATCAAGACGTTTTCCCGGTGACAATTGATTTGGTTTGATTTTTCCTGATCGATCCGAAAAATTGGAACATGATTTTGCGGTAGCCCTTCATTGACACCCCTAACAGTGTGGTTGGGCCGTCAAGATGCGTCGGTGCGGTTTGTTGATGGCACCCCGAATGGACGGTGGGTCCAGGAAGCTAGGCGTGGCCGATCGCGTATGATCCATGACGCGCTACGCTTGGCCCTTCTTCCTTCACTCCTCGAAGGGAGAGCCTATAGACATCCACTTACATATACTTAGGAGCGTATGCTATTAATAAGCAATCACTGATGTTGTCCCTTACTGTTTGTGCATATATACCAAGCGCATTGTTAGCGTGTCAGTGTTCCTTTTTCCCGAGTTATTCCTAGGGTTCGTTGCCGCAGTTGTGAGGGGGGTGGTAGGGAGCCAAACGCGGCCGACATGCTCCCGGCAACTTGACCACATTGTGTATTCTGACCCCGACCAGTGCTCTGTTGCGGGTACAGTGTTGCTTCGTGGAACGCCTGCTATTGCCTTACTTATTTCCGAGGTTGACGGGGTAGAAGCGGGCCGGGTCTGATGGGTACACCGGTCGGCGGCATGTACACCATTAAATGGTGAACCAGTAGGCCAAAAACGGCGAACGGTTCCCTGAATAGGTAGGCACCGGTGGAGGTTGTGGCCTGATCATGGTGCAGCGGTGCCGTCGCCGATGAGCATTGCCGATACAAGGTATTATCTATATGGCATTTGCCCTGTTCTGGCGAATGCTCAGGAAACCCACGGTTTACCGTTTGTCGTCTATGGCGTATGCAATCATCAACCGAGCCGTATCTTTAGTCGACAGGGCTTCTTGGCGCTGGGCGTATTCTGATGCCTGGCATAGTTTTTCGCGAGCCCTTGCTTCATAATTTCCTTCATGTGAACCTGCAAACGCGTATTACTTTCACAACGAACCATACCATGTGCTAAGGGGCCACTCGCACGGGCAATTTTTTGTCTTGGTTATTCAAGTGTTATTGTTCCGCTCCAGACTGATTGGAGGCTGTTCTGTGACCGCGAATTTGATCATGGCGGCGATGAGTTAATGCGAGAACAGCAACAGGATGATTTACACAGGGAAAACAAGAAGTGAAAGAGCCTGGAAGAAAAGAAAGAGCAAATAATGTAACTACGGCAGGAGTGAAACACAAGGCACACTGTAGGCAAGTGCTTAAGAAAACCAAATGGCCAAAAACGATTGAAAGCTGAACGTAGACACACTCAGATGTACCCGGGTCATTGCCCTTTTGATTTGGGTACGATTTGTTTTTTTGCCAGTTGCGTGAGAGACTGGGTCAAACGTTTTGACTCGATTCCAGTCTGCACCTAGTTCTGACTCCAAATGAACGAGTATACCCGTGTTTGGTGCTTTCCCATTGGAATAGCATCGCTATGAAGTATTGTATATCCGGCGCGGCTCCTTGACAGAAAAACATACCCACCTTCCCATGTAGTCGTGGTCCTCTTTGCACGGTCAATGTACATTGAAACTCAACGAACCATTTTGCAGGTCGAGCGGATACGGGAGCTGGCGATGGAGAAGTTGACCGGGAAAATTTCAGAGGACGAGTTTTGGGCGAAGAAAAGGCAGCTACTGGAAATGGAGTACCTCAGAAGAGAGGCGGACTTGGAGACTAATCGGAGAGCTCAGGTGCCGCTAGCGTATCCTTGGTAATGTCGGGGAATTCTGCCTGGTCAGTCATATTTTCTTGTGCTCGATTGTTTTGTAAACCATCTCTGCCTAACTGGTCCAACTCACAAGAGGTCACTGGCAGTAAATCCATCGGATTGTCCGGCCAATCGAAGCGTTTCGGTCAGCCGGACGGCTTACTAACTCGGTACAACTCCGCTCTGCTACAATCAGTTTTGCTAGGCTAAAACAGCCGTTTGTTTCCCCCCCGACATACTATCGGCAGGGTTATAATATAACCATAATATAAACTGCTTAGTAGACTAACGCACGTTGTATGAAATATTGCATTGTCGACTACAGCAGTGTTTACGGCCTAATCAAGTAGCACCAGCTATGCACAAGGCGGTCACAAACGTAAGGGCAGATCGTACCGGTGCCTGCAATCGTTTGGATGTTGCGACCTTGGAGCTTCTTTCAAAGCCATCAATCGTTTACTTCAAAACTTACCGCTCACTGATGGGGAACCCGATAATATCGAGAGAATACCTGCGGTGTACTTTTTTAGTTTTCTGCTGAACCTTTAGCACGGGGTTCCCACTGAAACAGTTCACGTCAACGCTTCGCCCCCCCCCCCCCCCTCCCGCCACTCTGCTGTTGCTACTATGCTGCTGGGTTTGTCGTTTGTCGACGACGCTGAACTAAACAACCAGGATACTTTTTTTTCTACTCGGATTTGTTTTGGTGATTGCCAGAATGGTGGTCGAGTTATATCATATTGTGCGGGGTGGGAACTTTAACTCTTCACAAGAGGAATTATATTACGTAGTGTGTACCAGTATATGGTAAGGCAGGTAAGTAAGTACAGAGGTATGCCCACTGCTGTCTATGGACGTGGCCGCAATAGAAAAAACGAAACATTAATCCGAAACCGTCCTTCATATGCAAGTAAGTACGCTCGAGGTGCAGAAGTCTGCCCCACAAGTAGTTCTTAGTAGAATGCAAATCTCCTTTCATCGAGCGGTTCTTAGTAGGATGTCATGAGACTCACCGATTCGCCTTAGGTAAACGTGATGTCTGCCTGGTCGGTGGCAACCCGACTGGTCCGTCCCAGCATTGCAGGGATGCGAGGGCCTATGGTCATACGACTACGGCCATGCATGGAATGAGTACCCCCCCCTCGTGTTACGAGCGGTTCTTGGAATGATGCAATGCACGCTTTATGCGACTCGCTGAACACCTCGCGGCGCTTCGCGCTTGGTGGAAGCAATGTCTGCTTGGTTGGTGAAAACCCCACGTGCTCCGTCCCGGCATAGTAGGGATGCGAGGGTCTATGGTCATACGACCATGGCCATGCACAAATTGAGTACCCCCCCCGCCCTCCCTTCTTCGGCAAGAAAGTATGCACAAGGTGCCGATGTTGGCTTTGCAAGCGGTTCTTGGTAGGAAGCAGCTCAGCCTTGATGCCTCACTGACCACGGCGCTTCGTGCTTAGCGCAAGCAACATCTCCTGGTTGATGGAAACCCGAATCGCTCCGTTCCGGCATTATAGGGATGCGAGAATACACCAGTATTTTCGAGCCAGTTCTTCTCCTCAGATAGTATGGGATATGTACACTGGCATCACCTCCCGTAAGGGTGGGTGTAGCCACTCCCGTGCATAGGCAGCGGAAATGAGTGTTTTTGGTAGAACAGTCATATAACACTCATTTCTCTTGCTTATGTACGGAATAATATTCGGAGAATAACTGAACTCAAAGTTGGGTGGGTGGGTGGTTGTCTCAACAGATCAGTTCTCAATCTGTGGTTTCCTCTCGAAACAGGGTGCCAAATTGAAAAGTGAGCGTGTGTCCTGGCTCTCCAAATTATGGGCTCTTTATTCCATGACAGATCTGGGATCGATTTTATTTTTATTCATATCTGGATTTAATAATACACCAGTATTTTCGAGCCAGTTCTTCTCCTCCGATAGTATGGGATATGTACACTGGCATCACCTCCCACGGTTGGTGTAGCCACTTCTTCCTATACTTTTATTAATATTCCATCTTCTTAAGTGGAATACTTCATACCCCATGCTTTTACATAATCCATGATGTTCTGGATTTTTAAACAATGTTATTTGTTACAGTAAAGGCCTTCCACTAAATGCAGCCCACGAACGACTTTGCTCGCTAAGAGGAAACTCATTGAACGTGGCGAACTGGGCTGATGTAACTCCCCCCACCGTCCCCGTTCCCTCTGATCCCGGAGCTACCACAAACATGAGTCTCATGTATCTCCATGCGGTTTTCGGGCTTTTCCAATATGCCCGTTGCATAATCGTGGATAAAGAATCTCCTGCCAACACTCTCGAAATAGCTCCCCCAGATCGAAAGGAATGTAATGAAAAATCCTGAGTTTCCCCCGCTGCCCGTGCATACTCCTTCAACTTGGTGGACATCTTTGTCGCTGAAATGGGTAAAGAACCTTTTACCGGTCTTCCGTTCGGTCCCGTAGAAATCTCGAAAAACAAGTATCCGGACGTCATATCCTGTCCTGCCGCTTGACCCACAGCTATCCATTTCTCAACCGCCCGAACTGGGCATACCGCCACATATTTCTCGTCGTAGGGTACTGAAATCAAATGATCGGCACCATCTCTCAAAGTTTTTCCCCACTGGAAGTTGAACAGAAGTCCACTCTTGTTTGGAAGTCTAAGCACTCGTTGTATCAATGTATTCGTCAACTCCGCTCCCCTTTTGGTTGTGCTAAACGCTACCGCTAAGGACGCGATATATCGAGCGAGCGTTACCCTCTCTAGGATAGACACAGTACTCTGAAGTTTCGACCGCATAGACCTCACGATTTTTTCCAAGTGACCATGAAGGATAGCCGGTGCTTGTTTGACTAGTACACCTGCCTGCTTCTGCTCTCCGGTTGTGAACGTCAAGTACTGAGTTACCAACTCGCTTCGTACTGGGTTTCCAATCCGCAAGGTGCTACTCCATGGGGTCACTATCCCCAGTTCTTTTTCAAACACCATTGCGAGCTTTGATATGTGATTTGATCGGAGCGAATCGAACGCATATCTCAGGCTGCACTCTCCTGGGGTAGTTGAACATTCCGTAAAATCCTTCATCCCGACTGCTGCACAGTGGCGTGCGTGTACTACTGTCCGTCTCCTCGCACCGCATGAATCCAACCAACATAAGAAATTCCACGACATCCTTCGGCTGAGTATCCTCGATACTTGAGGTGATACTTTTCGACCGAGATTGAAGTAACTTCGTGAACAACACGTATGTGGCCGATCTACTTTTCATGGATGCTTTTTCGGCCCAAGCAGTTCGAAACTGGTGAAATCGCTTTCGAATCGCTACTTCGTCAAAATCCATCGGCGTATCCATGCCCGTAGTATTTTCTGCTGCCGATACCGTTTCACCACGCATTTGGCAGAAGCGAAAGCCTTCATCATTTTCAGCATGGCATGTCGGGCACAGGACCCTTGCTCGCGACGCGGATACTTTAACGAGAGGACGAAATGGTATTGATTCTCCCGCGTCGCGCCATGGGGGCAGCATCCTCCCCACAATGCTCAGAACGATCGTCAGAGCCGTGTAAATAATCCGCAGAGCCTGATGATGAATTTCGCAAAGTCCGATGTCATTGTGTCAATTTATGATTTACAAAAATTTACTTCTACTGCCAACATGCTCCACTTCTGAAACATAAACGGTTCTCTACCTCGCTGGTGATGCACACGATAAAACGGTGATTTTCTCCCCGGGTTGAAAAGCGTTCGAGACTTTACCCAACCCCGTGCCAGTCGAGGAAAGCAAGATTGCTTCTGGTAGGGAACTACGATAACGGCTCGTGCTTGACATTCTTCTAAATGTTGCAACATTACTCCGACCATGTTCGTCGGCGGGAAACAGAAACCAAAACATTCCACCGACGACTCTGGCATGAACTTGACGTTTTGCGTAAGAACATCAACCCCCGCGCAACCTGGTGTACGGTAGCGAGAGTAAAAAGGAATATTTTCCTGCGTCTTTCGGCCTGCAACCCACTTCTGATGTACAGACGCTGGGGTCGCCATCAAATCCATATCAAAACCTCCTGCCCACGTGTAAAGTGATCCAAACACTGTCGCGTGTAATCGAACATAGTCATCTGAACCAGGCCTTGACAAAGCGTCAGCTTCCGCATTGGATTTTGGATTGACCCAACGTAACTTAAGTATGAAATCATGCTCCACCTGAAGCCAGAATAAATCGACAATCATGTTATGCATGAGCGTGTTCTTCGCCCGACCCCGTTTGAACGAATCGTGGAAAACCTTGTTATCAATATCTGAAACGAGAGTTGACCCAGCGATCTGAGCAGAGTGATCAGCGCAGTACATCTCCAGAGTCTGCTGTAACGCGTATCCTCCCTGCAAGTTAATGTGCGTACTCGCCATGTCCACTGGAAAATCCCCTCCTGCTCGGAACACTTCACGTCCTGGGTTACGGATTAGCCCCCCCCCATCCGCTCGAGGAAGCATCCGTTGCACCCGTTAGGGTAACGATTTTGTGCTCTGCTCTGTACTACGACGCCCCATTGAAACGCTGACGCACTTCCAACCATTTCGTCAACTCGAACATGAGGCCACTATTTTTCGGGATATCAATTTCCATACTCTTCTTGCGTCCTCCCGTTCGCTGAAATTTTGCGATCTGCCGATACATGTGGTGCGTGTAAAGAGCTGCCACAGGAACGGCTACGGACAAACTGGTGCACTTACCTGCAAGCTTCTCTAGCGTTCGAAAGGTTATCGCGCCAGAAGTTACTGTCTCGGTAAGAATGACTTCCAACTTCTCTAATTTGTCCTGAGGCGCCTCGAAACGGCACGCCACGGTATCGCAGATGATACCGAGAAACACCAGTCGCGTAGTAGGGTCAATCTCGCATTTCGGAAGGGAGATGAAGTATCCTGCGCTGAAAAACACTTCCAAAGCCACGTACGTTGCGACTAGAGCTGCTTCGCATTGTTTTGCTGCCTCGAGCAGGCGCGTGGACCCGAAATTCACCACGTAAAAATCGTCGATCCAAGTCAGAGTAGGAATGTCTCGGGAACGCAAGTATCGTGCCACTGCCTCCGACAGCGAGGCGTATATTACTGGTGCTGAACACCACCCGAAAGCTAGTACGGTAAAGACGTAGAACTCGCCCTTCCACTCGAATCCAAGATATTGCCATGACTCCGTACTCAACGCGACGTGGTGGTAACCGGCTTTGTGATCAATTGTAACTTGGTAAGCTCCTTTCCACACGCATTGAGCGACTTTGCCAACCCCATCCATAGTGAACGGGAGGTGTCTACACATAAGATTAAGCCAGCGTGCGTCCCAAATTAGTCTGGGCTTCTTCGGTTCAACTCCCAAGGGAAGCACCATATGAGGCTTTTCATACACCGAAACATCGGCTATATCTGCCCATTGTGCCACACATCCTTTCCTCACCAACGCCTGGACCTCGTCCGTGACCCACGACGTGAACTCATCAGGGACATGATTTCGTAAATGCACAGGAGTTAGCTCTGCTCCACTATACGAATGACCTTGGTATATCCCGCTTGTGTCGGGATCTATGAAGTCAAGGACATTAACGCCTTTTACCCACGCCAGCAAGGTGTTCCGTTCTGTCTCGGGCGTTTCGGGCAAAATAACGTTTTGCCAAAAGGAAACTGCTGACTGCAAAAAGGCTGGTATAAAGTCTTGTGTAGCCCAAAGCCGAGCGTCGTGCGGAGTCCGTTGCAGCTGTAAGAGTATCTCGTTGCTTGAGAGGTTAAAGGGTGACTGTCGCGCTTCTGGTTCGCTGAGAAGTTTACCACGTATATTTTGAACACGAACGCGTGCAGTACGTTCCGCGCGTTCAGCGAGAAAACGATCCGCGCCAGATCCAACCTGAACATATAGAACACACGGTGGAATTTTAGGTGCGTATCTCGCTATGCCAATAGTATATGTGGTGTGTATCCAAGAACGTAGATATAGTCTATATGTGTAGGCAACCCAACATAGGTGCCAGAGTGTTAGTAGCGAACCGGATCGCGCGTTCAACCGTTAACCAAAGTCTAAGCCAAGAAAGAGCAAGGTGCAGAGGCCGTTGGAGAGTGCGTGAAAACCGGGAGAGAAAAATTTTGCAGCAAAACAAAACCCGATAAGAATTTCATTTTGGTAGAAACGGAAAACAACGGAAAGGCATTTCATGCCGATGTACAGCTGGTGACATGCATGTACGGAAAGAAGTAATATGTAATCGCCTGACGGACGTCGAACAAAGGGACACGCGAAAGGGAACGTGTTATGTGTTTGTGATGATGGGTAATATCGGCGACGTTATGCACTGTTGGTACGCTCGGAGAAGCCCGTGCCAGGTCCGCTCCATCAGGGTCCAAAGAACCCGAGCTCAAGGAAATATACAGCAGTAAATAAGATGAATCACATTATTGAACCGAAAAGAACTCTAGTCGGTCCTGAAAGACCAAACACGGGAAAAACCCAAACAAGGAACATGATCAAATCAATCAAGGAAGAAAAACCGCTCCTTGCCCAAAACGCAGCTGACAAGACAAAATCAGTAGCCAAGAGAAACTCCGAAAGAGCAACCAAGGACACCGGAGGCGCGCCTACCTCCTATTTAACGTAGACCACCGAATAAAGGAACGATAAGGAACGGCAAAGAACTCCGGTCGGCGGTGAACATTGAATCGACTAGAACATCACTGTGTTTGCGCCCCAGTATCTACGTGTAGTAGTTTTAATTCTGGCAATCGCGCTCGATATGGCCGTTCTGGTTACACCTATGGCACTTTGTCAGCGGGCAGTTACGAAAAGAATGCATGATCGCGTGACCAGTCCTGCCCGCGTGACGGCACTTATTGCACCTAGCAACCTTCCCAACCTTGCCGCCGCGGCTCTTATAACGTGCCCCCTGAAACTGGGAGCCATGCTCCATGCCTGCGGACCGCCGAGACCGCCGAAGCTACCGAGGGCGGACGTTCCGCCAAACGCCGTCATCGAGCCGAGGGCCGCGATGCCGCCTAGGTCACCAAAGGGCGGAGAGAGCAAAGGTACCGGGTACCCACTCCACAGCGAGCTCTTTGAAGGGCTGCCCGTGCTCCAGACTATGCTCGACGCCCGCGACGAGCGTCAAGATGAACGCGCGTGCGTCGCGTAAGCTGTCATCGAGACGGGTGAGCCGTTCCAACTCACTGATCAAGTGCTTAATGTACGTCATATGACCGTACTGCTGAGGTTCGAGGAGGCATTTCAGCCGATCCAGCGACGTTGCCTGGAGCAGATTGGCGTACTTAGCATTCCACTAGAGACGCACGCAGAATATGCGAGGAACAAAAGCGGCACAACGCGAGGGCACCAACATCGTACATTTTATGAGCGTGAACATGAAACGAGAGCATAGAACATCGCCGTCCATATAGTCAAGAGCAAGCGTCTGAAAAACGCGAAGAACAGCCCAATCCGAAACCGAGATAGGCAACGAGAACGAGTTGCGCCGGCCTATCGGAACAAAGAAATGTAGGAACAAAACCGCCGCAAACAAGGAGGGTCGAGGCCAAATCGGCCGCGCCCAGCACCGAACAGAAATGCGCTATCGAAAATAGCCGAAAGAACAAACCGCGGGAGAAACATTTGGCATGTTCTCCCTGAGCTATGACATAAGGTGCTATCTGCGATGCTGAACAAGGCATCTACAGCAAGCGAACTAAACCTTCCCTTGAACATAAGGGAAGTGAGCGACCAGGGCCAACGGAACGATTTGCTCGCGAGTCCGAACAATACCAGCGAGCATGAACGCATGAACAGAGCCAGCGGTCGTTGGTGAACCGCACGGCGAGAAAAATTTGGCCAATGTGAACAGAATCTGAGCTTCGGAATAGCTACAGTATGTACCATATTATAAAAATAATACATCTGCTGCGGCATAAAGTGCTGCATCTGCCATGCTGAACAAAGCACCTGCAGCAAACGAACTAAAAAACCTCCCTTTGAGCATGAGGAAAGTGAGCGACCAATGCTAACGGAACGATGCGTTTGCGAGGCAGAACTTGCCAGCGAGCATGAATAATGAACAGAGCCTATGATCGTCTGTGAACCATACGACGACCAGCACGAACGGAACGTGAACAAATGAACAGAGCCTATGATCGTCTGTGAACTATACGACGATGCGTTTGCGAGGCAGAACTTGCCAGCGAGCATGAACAATGTTTGCGAGGCAGAACTTGCCAGCGAGCATGAACAATGAACAGAGCTTGTGATCGTCTGTGAACCATTCGACGACCAGTACGAACGAAACGTGAACAAATGAACAGAGCCTATGATCGTCTGTGAACCATACGACGACCAGTACGAACGGAACGATGCGTTTTCAAGTCAGAAAACACCATTGAGCATGATAACATGAACAAAGCCTGTGGTCGTCTGTGAATTGTACGACGAGAAAGTTCTCAACTGCGAACAAACCTGAGCTTTGTAGCAGCTACAGTACATATATATACAAAATTATTTTATGAACAAAATCTAAGCTTCGGAACAGCTACAGTATATATACCGGTACAATATTGTAGATATATAGTACAGCTGCTGTGGCCATACGTTGCTGCATCTGTGATGTTGAACAAAGCCCCTGCAGCAAGCGAACTAAGCTTCCCTTATTTTTTATACCTGGAATATAATACAGCTACTACTGCTGTGGCATCACATACATGAGCATGAGCGCATGAGCAAAAAACCCACGGTCGTCAGTGAACCCGTACGACTAGAAAAATTCGCAAATGCAACGACAGCAGTTGAGATATCACATGAGCATAAACGCATGAAAGGGCCCGTGGTCGTCAGTACCATACGACTGGAAAATTTCTCATATGCGAACAGAGTCTGAATATTGAGAACATTTTGCACAAATACTAAATACAGCTGCTGTAGTATCACCCGAGAACGAGTGAAACTACCATCCACACGCTCAAAATAGAATTTCACGTTGGGGAAACACCACTCCCCTCACGGGTCACGTGCAGGCTGAACGTATAGGCTTATGTGTAGGTGTGTAGTGGTAGATACGGCAGAGGAGAACGTAGTTGGACCACCCAATGACGTACGGGATGGACCAAAAAATAGACACGCAAATGTACCCACACACAATAACACCGACTACATGCAAATGCATCCACACATAATCACACCGACTGTGCATGGGAGACACATACCCACGCATGAGAGAGAAACAGGGACGGCCCACCCCACGAAAACACCAGGAGAAAGCAAGAGAGGAAAGCAAACGAGTGCGCATGATGTCACGCCTCCAAACGCGACGCAGCGCGCGGTGCTGATTTGAGCCCAGCACGATCCAAAATTTAGAGCATTTGAGCAATTTTGTGTTCCGAGAAGAAATATATGTAATGTACACAATGTACATGTGTGCACCGAAAACTGGTCGTGGAAAAAGAACAATGATAGTAAGTGGGCCGTCCGAACTGGTTAATGAGGGATTAAGCATGCAACTCACCTTATCCTTATGAGTGACGTAGGTTGGTTTTGTCTTCTTTGTCACCGAACCAGCAGACACCCCGAGATTGCTGCTACTACCCTCGCCCCCTGTGCGCTCCATCATTCCATCCAACTCGCTGATGAGGCTCTGCATGTCCCCCTGAGTGCGCTTGGAAACGGCCGACCCCGCTGATGAGGCGCTCGCGACGCTCTGGACGTCGTCGTCACGCTCCCGGTAGCCCTCCGCTGACGCTGCCACACCCGCCACACCAGAGGCGGAGAAAGAGATGCTCGGAAAAATTAGGTAACCCTCCGCGACCTTCATTTTTCCCCGGCCGGAGCAGCGCCAGAGGTACTCCGCGACTTGTGCGCACATGTCCCGCTTAGCGCGCTCTTCTATTTCGCCTGGGGATCCTCCGCCAAACGCTGCGGCCGTAATTTGGAAAAAATCTTGTGGGTTATCCGCATCGCCCGCCGTCACCAAGATGCCGAGGGTGGTCTGAAGGTTCGAGGCGGAGAGCAACGAGGCCGCACGAATGGAGCCGTCTAGCCAAATACCCAACTTCTGTAGCATCCAGCGACCGGTGTCCTGCCCGTCAGTGACCACAACCGCCTCCTCTATCGTGTTGAAGTCGTCGGGGACGACTGCCTTCGAGGCATCGATGTTTATTGTCCCCGACATGGAGTCCACACGCAAGGGAAAGGATCAAAGGGAGCAAGGAAAGGGAAAAAAGGAAAAAAACACCCCTACGACGAACACGCGACGAAAGGAGAGGTTTCTGCGGTAGCCGCACCAAAACCCCGAAGCAAGCAGTGCGAACGGGGTGGCGCGCGGGCTGCCGATTGAGAGTCTCAACAGATCAGTTCTCAATCTGTGTTTTCCTCTCGAAACAGGGTGCCAAATTGAAAAGTGGGCGTGTGTCCTGGCTCTCCAAATTATGGGCTCTTTATTCCATGACAGATCTGGGATCGATTTTATCTTTTTTCATATCTGGATTTAATAGTACGGTCGTCTGGCAAACTACGGCCATGCTTGATAGGCATTTCACGCCACCACCCCGTGATTTATGGGGCGAAACCAAACATTTTTGCTCGTGTGTTTGCGCAAACTTGCGCTCACACGCGCAGTTTTTGGACAAAAACGTGTTCGTGCAGGTTTGGCTGTGGTCGGAAGTGTTTACAACCTATACCCACCCAAGTTTTGATCCAAACCCAAATATATAGAATGAGCGCAGAAATTTAATGTCTTGAATACGCGAGGGCTGGAACTAACTCGTACTCAAAGACGAAATTTTGTTTTGGGTCGATTGCTTGGTCATACGAGTTTTTTTTCAATCGTTTGTTTTCACGCTGCCGCGGGTAATACAGTGTACAGTGGTATGTTGCAGCAGTGCAGCAGGATGCGCAGAAGGAAGCAGATATGTTGGTGAATGCTTAAACTTCGCCACCCAGAGCAGGCCGGTGCCCTACTGCTGTTTTAATAATGTTTTAAAATAATGAGCGGTTGTTGGCACATATATATTTTTCAGATATTTAATTCTGCTGTAGTTATGTTTATACTAGTTTATGTATGCCATCTTGATGTGTTAATTATGGAATAATACAGTAGGCATGTTGGTTTTCATCCCTGCGTTTTCCGAGCCCCAAACCCATCGGCCGAGGGTTCCCCCTCCGCCCGCCCTCGGCCAATCAGGGGGCGCGGTGCACGCGGCGGGAGTTGCCCCTCGGGCGAACCCCACAGTCCCGCCGCACCGGTTAAGCAAGTTCAGTGACTATCATCTCATCGTGTAATAGATAGAGTGATTATATATTCAACATGCAGAATTCAGCGCAACTTGATTCTCGGAGAAGCAGAAACCCACTGCACAACAGCCGCGTTTAGTAGCAAGGAGCAAGGAAGCAACTAACAAGACGACAACCGCACCATCACGGCATCCGCTGCCAGTTCGCCGACGAAAGACGACAACCGCTTGCTGCTCTACGTGGGTCTTGCTGTACAGCTAAAGCACATGGTGGTTGGGGTGCTTCATAGGTGGACGAGGTAGTCGGCGGGTGGGTCGGTTGTTAGGTGGGTGGGTGGGGGTGGCTTTGTACATGGGTGAGTGCTGCTGCTGCTACCTCGAGGTATCTTCCTGCCACTGCTGTGTGATAGGTGACCCGCACCACACGAGGCAGCAGAAACAGGCAGTTTGGAGGCAATTGCCGAACAGGGACTTCCCGTATATCAGTGTTGGGGGTCGAGTTCGATCTCTAGGTAAAGGGTACTAGAGTACGCTCCCTCTGCTCTGGGCGAGGAACGCGTAATAGGACTTATCAATTGTAGGCGTTCACTTTGGGTTTATACGATTCCTGGTGGCCTGTATTATATTGGTATATACCAGGTTCCAGGTTCTATACATTTTAGTCCCGCCAGTTCCGTATCATCTCATTACACTCATTTTTCGAGTGGTTGCAGATACAACTTGCAGAATTGTTCGCAAGTTGATGATCAAAACAGCAGTAAACCCACTGCACAACAACAGCGTTCAGCAGTAAGGAACAAGGAGGCAATACACAACCCAACAACCGCACCAACACGACATCCGCTTCCAGTTCGCCGACCTGAGGCCACAACGGCAGCAGCTCTCAGAGCTCTGTAGGCTCCATCATTGGTTCCCCCGCCGCCCGCCCTCGGCCAATCAGGGGGCGAGGCGTGCGCGGCGGGAGTTTCTCCTCGGCCAAACCCTCCAGTCCCGCCGCACCGGTTCAGCAAGTTCGGTGATATCCACCGGTATGATATCATCTACCTGGTCGCTGCTGTAATATCATATCATCATGGTCATTGCTAGAGTGGTTACAGATTCAACTAACAGAATTCCGCGCAACTTGATTATCGAAGAAACCCACCGCACAACAGAAGCGTTCAGCGAGCAAGGAGCCAGCAATCATCACACAACACAACAATCGCGCCAACACGACATCCAATCCCAGTTCGCCGATAGAAGACCACAAGGGTTTGCCTCTCTACGTACTGCTGTACAGCTATTAAAGCATATGGTGGTTGGGGTGTTTAGTGCGTGGACGTTAGTCGATGGATTGGTGATTGGGTGGGTGCGTGGGGGTTGTTTCGTACGTGGATGTGTGCTGTTGCTGCTGCCGCTACTGCCCCGAGGTACCTGCCTGCCACTGTCGTGTGATAGCTGACCCGCACCACACGCAGAGAGAGGCTGTTTGGAGGCAATTTTCGAACAGGGATATACCTTATGTATATCCGTGTTGGAGATCGAGTTCGACCCCCAAGTAGAGGACACTACGTTCCCGCTGCTCTGGGCGAGGGACATGTAGTAGGAGTTATCAATTGTGGGCGTTCACTCTTGTTTATACCATTGTTCCGGGTGGTATGTATGTACCAGGTTCCGGGTATTGTATATTTGTTGTCACCGCGTTATGCTTTACCAACACCATGTGTATATCATTGATGACCTCGATTTAGGTTTCCTACCCTCTACCACCAGGCGCGAAGGTACTACACATCTCGTTTCCTCTACCACTCCACCGAGTCTGGGACGTCAGCGGGCGGTCCTCCATTCGATACTTTCACAAATGCACCCCATCTCCGTAAATATATTTTACCTGGTGCGATCTTCTCTCGGCGCTGTTCAATAGAAAAAATATTGCGCGCGAAGCGCGCCGATTTTTGCGCTCGTATTATTCAGGATATGTTTAGCATTGATGCGTCAATGTCAATGCTACATATGTGTACTACTACTGTGTTAATGAAGTGTTACTTTATGTTAAGTTATTATGTGATGTTCGCTGTAGTTAGTTTTCTTGTTAGATTTACAGGCCTACTATTGTCGTGTTACCAGGTGACCGGTGTGTTTCGCAGGTTGCAAAGGTGAGGTCGACTCTAAAATAGTCGAACTCACAGCTGACGTTGTTGTAATAATATATATAATACAAGGTTCCCCTCCAGGAAGTGTCTTGGGGAGTAGCGCAAGAACGAAATCCACATAACAACATCTGACCGCCTTACTGCCTGAGCAAATAAGATGTACCCGATGGTGGTGAAGACGAAGTTTTCGTCAGCAGCTCGAGAAGCGGGGGATGGGGGAAAGCGCCCTCCTAGGGACGGTTCGCTCTCTCCCTGTCGTGACGGAGATAAAAAGTGGTAATACCAGCACTAGTCCAGCACGAGTACGATGAGGACGTTTTGTCATTTTCGGCAAATAATGAAACACGAGTTTTGTAAGTAATACCAGGATAACTATTGTTGGCGGTGATTGCACCGAGCTAGACACTGCGCAAATGCGGCGCTGCTGGGAGACTTTCCGAGAGGTGGCCCACGTACACGGCTCACGCGAGAGACAGGGACGAGCGCAGCTCCGATGGTCAGACTATTGACACCGCAGCCGGCGGCCCAACACCATCGATGTGTAGTGTGGCTAGTTGCGTTTCTCGGAGCCCTCGATCTGTCCATGTGATGGGTAGTGGGCAGGTCAGGGTCGACGTAGTTTGACAAACGTCCGTATTTCGGCACAGGTCATGCTACGCCACAGCAGCAGCACACCGCCTACATCGGACTACAACACCAGGAAGTAGCTGTTTCGTTCCCATGGTCTCGGCCCCTCACGGCTGCCAGCAACAGCGGACTGCAGGAGTTCATTCAAAGGAACACACTGGAAAGTAGCAGCTGTTAGCAGCTCTTCTCCGTGTGTGTGCTACAGCAGCATGATGCCTTATGGCAGCTATCCAGAACGATCTCACCTTGATGTAGCCGGGCGTTCGTACATAGAGCTCAAGAAGTGACTTGTAGCCAAGTAATGGTCCAGAAGACCACGAAAGACAGGGTTTACGTTGCCAGAACGGGTACACACGGTATACGGGCAGATAGGTTTCGAGTGGGGCAAGAGCAATGTACACGTGTGACGGTACGGTGTTGGGACACACTTGGTCGTTTGGACAGGTGGTGTTTAACTTTGATCTCTTGTATTTAGATCGGAACTAGAACTCCGAGGTGGATAGGCGGACCCCCCATGAAATGGAAGGGGTTTCCACGTTTTCCGAGAAGGATTCCTCGGCCGGGGACAACCTTACTTTACCTACATCGTGCAGTGGAGGGCCTATCCGACAGCATTCTCCACTTTTCACTATGCACCCTCCTCGTAATCTGGTCCGGTCAGCTATCACGTATCTCAGGATAACCCCGGCGCCTCATGCGTCCTGGCGATCGTAGCGCTGCAACACCCCCCCTGCCTGACGCACAACTATCGTCGGCACAAAGCGGCCGCCCCGGTTATGGCTAGGTTACAGCGTGAACACCATCCTCCTCTCTCCGCCGCTGCCTGCCTGGCGTTGCCCCCTCCTCTTCCAGCGTTACGCTTAGCTAGCGTCGGCGCCGGGCAGATGTCGGGCATCGCCGCCGGCCTTTTTTGAGCGACTAAACTCCGGATTCACTTCCTCCATTCCCAAACCTGACCCGTCGTTTCAACGAACGGTTCCCGTAGACGCCGGTAGACAGGCGATATTAAGATTTTCCTTCCTTTCCAGGACACAGCAGGTGCATTCCATCCCCGTAGACGGACGCACTTGAAGCTTCTCCTGCCTTCCAGGAAACAGTAGACGTTGCAAGTAATCCTGTAGTGTGCAACCCCCCCCCCTCAGTTGGGGCATATCCGGAAACTTGAGCTTCTGGGGAGAAAGGACCTGGTCTTGTTGAACAGGTGATGGGGTCGTTCTTGATCGTCTCAGATTGTGCTGGCCTGTTGTGAGGTCCTTCTTCGTTCTTGATCGTCTCAGATTATGCCGGCCTGTTGTGAGGTCGTACTTCATCTCACTTTCCACCAGCATTTTGTCACGTCGTTCTTGATTTTGACGTGTTCGAATCTTCTCCTTTTACACCAGCGTTCTCCACTTTTTTTCACTCCCCCATGCTAGACCGCGCAGGAGGTTGAAATTATTGGGGGGGGGGGGGGTGCTTTGAAGTTTCTGGCCCGTGTTTGATTCAACTTCTCTGCCCCTCGAAGTGTGGTCTTCCTTCCCAGAACGCGTGGCAAGTTACCACTGTGTTGAGGATGTGAGAGAAACTTGTCGACTACCATGACTGTTGGCTCAGTATGGGTATATTTGCTCTTTCTATCTATCCCTCCTCTCTTTGTATTTTTCTTCCTGAACGCTTGGCTAGGGCCTTGACATTAGCTCCGTTGTGGGTGGCGGTATGCTTGAAAAGTTGCCGACTACCATTCCTACTTCGAGCAGTCATACTACTCAAGACATTTGGTCGCCTTTATAAAACGGCATGAGCTGGTGTTTCGTCCCTGTGTCTGTACGCCTGGAATTGCTTTTTAACAATTTGCTGTAGGACGGGTTGATCTGTTGCCTAATGGCAGACTGAGCGTGCGCAGAATATTCCCGCTGTGCTGTGGCCGGCCAATGTCTGGTGAGGTTCCTGCGCCGCCCGAAGCAAACCCTACGATGGCGTCACGCACGTACGTTAGACCGTGATGTATGACACTGTGTATGGCCGATGGTGAGGTTGCATCCTCAGGTTAGGGCCGGCGTCGCTGTAGCACCCCGACTCCCACCCTATCATTTTGCGAAGCAAACATATAGCGACACCGTTACAGTACAGTAATAGTGTCCTTGCGCAAGGAATAGTGCGTATCCAAACTATTGGATACCTTTTCGATGACACCGGAAATTGTTTACCGTCTCGAAGTATATGTGGTGGGAGACGAAACGGCTTTTTCTACTCCACGGGTAATGAACTGACGCTGTGGGCGGAAAGGCCCGCATTGACCAGGGGTGGAACCTCGCGGCAACTGACTCTACTGGGTGCTGGTGTTCATTACAATCTTTATGTGTTGTGAGTTCAACAATATACTTGGTCATGAAGCATGCCGGGATCGGTTGGTTGACGAACAGTCATGACTTTGATCACGAGATCAAATGAACAGCTGAGCTAATGCGAAAGATAATCATGTACACCGGTGCGACGACGAACGGACGGACAGGGCGCGGCCAGCAGACGCGCCTGCATGCAATTCAAGATCAAATATAGAGCGGTATTCGAATACGGGCAGATTAATACTCACAACAACACGCCGCCAACGCCGCCTGTTTCGCCGCCTAACGGAGGAAACACCTTGCTGGCGCTCAGGGTGTACCCGTTTTGCCCCGCCCCCCCTTGCCTTGGCGGTCAAACGCATACTTTCGTCGTCCTGGAACACACAGCGGAGTGGGGAATGCCGCGAAGAAACCTTTGTAGGAAAAATAAGCTGCGAAACGACTAATATCAAACATATTTTTACCCTGCCGTTTTCGTACGTTTTAGATGTACAACAGTACCATGACCCGTAGTAATCAAGAAGTAGATCCGCTAACAGGCTGCATTCCTGCTGTATCGACCCGTGTACTGACGGCGGTACGCCACAGCAGTACCTTGCTGACTGTTGACCAAATTATTTCGTCGAACTCTCAGGTGGTTTGCTCGTATATAAACGCACCGCTAGTGGTACACTTCGGGCGTAAATCCTTGTTATATACTCCGGAGTAATACCGTAGCGTCGTGGTGGTCGTCTCATTATGGGTATTCAAAAACGTTCGGTTTCAATACTCATTTCGCATGTTTTCTCCGCTGTATCGGCCGGCTCTGTCCTACTTACGGATTACCACTACTATTTCTGTAGTGCGCCTATTAATAGTCAAAGACCGACGCAGGTTGTCCTTACACGAACATGGTTCCTTAATGTATGGGAGGCCAACAACAGTAGATTGATAACTACGTACCAGGTATCAGGTGTTACTTTTACCCATTGGAAAAATCCCCCAGTGTAATGCAATACTAACCGCGCGTGTATCTCTTCAAGTTGGGGGGCTGTTTTTAACTATCGCCATTCTGGACGAAAACATTAGGGCGTTTGGATTTAAGACTTTTGGGTCAACGGTCCGTACATCATACGTCATCAGTTTGTGTTTCGTCCCACGCGAGCACGCCCAGCCATGTCTAGACAACAGTGAATATACATGCAGGTAACACAGACAACGCTACAACCGTGCCCAGCGGCACAAGCAGCAGCAGGCAACACCATGTGCTACATACAGCAGTACAGCAGTATTTGCAGCAGCAAACCGATGCGTTGGTTCGTGCTCGAACCTCGCTACTTCGCTATACGCAACTAAAATTCATCTCTTTAAGGGGACGATTTTGAATCGGACCACGATCAAAACAACCCAGCGTGATTTTTCCTGACTCTAGAAAGCAAACAGCAGTGGATTAATATAGGCGCTGATGCTTCATGAGAGAGGGCTTCTCTGTCTCAGCGACAATAGAAGCCCTACAGATCCTCATTCCGTGCACTTTCTGCGACGAGCTGGTGGTGACGGGGGATAAGATGCCCATCCTGGCGTGGATCACTGGTCGTGGAGTTCGAAATCTGGATCAACAAGACAAGAAGAGTACTATTCTGAAATGGCTGATTCCCATATGAAACAAAAAGAAAACATCAACTCCGTGATAAAAGACCGCGCACGGAGCAACTGCTGCATCTGGCTGATGTTTTTTTTTGCCGGCTGGAAATCCCTGGAAAATTCACCATTTGTCCATTTATTTTTTACCACGCAAATTTTACTGCATTACAATAACAAGAGTCTCCCTCGCACAAAGTCCTCATCGTACTCCGAATCTCGTGCTGGACACGTGCTGATGAGATTACCACTTCTGTACTGTTCTCCACCACGACGGGAGAGAGCGAACCGTCCCTGAGGGGGCGCCTCCCCATCCCCCGCGTCTCGAGCTGCGGACAAGAACATAGTTTTCACTCCCATCGGGTACATCTTATTTGCCCAGGCAGTCAGATGTTGCATACTTAGGTTTCGTTCTTGCGCCACTCCCCTAAGCACTTCCCGGAGGGGAACCTTGTATCATATATATACCGCGCTTTGTCGATATCTAGCTGGGTACGCATAATAGGTACCACGTGTCATACATATGATACGGGATAGCATTTTCTGGGTGGCATGCGGTGTAGTCGGTTTTTCCAGACGCAACTGTAGCTCTTGAATCGAGTCCCCGCCTGTAGTTTCCAGTTAACTGGAAAAACTGACTGGCGGCAATGCCCTGAAACTAAATGTCTGGTCCACACGGCGTGACAAACCGTAACTGATACTCATTCGTATTATATAATCTGCAGATGCGCAGCGGAGGCGCGGCTATTAACAGCGACGGCTTTAGACCGCGGTTTGTCTGGGCGAAACGTGCAACCTTCTGGCCTCTGTTCAATATGCTCCGCTTGTGTTTTAAACTTATCAGCACACTGGTCTTCGAAACATGCCTACATTTTTTTGGTGAGCGAGTGATCATGCGTGCCAATCATATGGACGAGCAGCACCGGCGACGAACTTACAGGGCACGGGCAGCACGGACGTGGCTGCATGCTATCTAAGACCAGATGTGGGGATGCTTTCAAGTACAAGCCGCCGCATGCTTTGCACTGTTCCAGGTAGCGACGTATACGCTCTGTACTACAGTATTAACAACACGATTACCGGGTAATATCTTCTTGCATCGCATTCTTCAGAACACATGTCGTTTGTTTTATTACTTATTTTTTTCTGTTTTTATTATATTTGTTTCTTTCATGGTCTGGCTTGTTTTGTTGTGTTCTTGTACCCGATACTTTAGCATTTAACTTGCTTTACCTTGATAATTTGCGGCTGTTTGATTTCCTCTGTCTCACCGCCTGTGACCACATAATTGTATATATCTAGGATAAAGGGGCTGCACTAACACTGGATGAACTGGTGTCGTTGGGTAGAAAGATCATATTTGTATACGATCTGTGGCCTGATACTTCTAGTACTGCTCTGCCAGAAACGTACTCATGGCTACAGAACAAGGTAGGGAGTTACTACCATGTAGACCAGTTCGCATTACACCATATTCATTCCTAGATAAAATACCAGCGATAATGAAAAAACAAAGATGAACTATGAACTACTGTACGATCCCGTGTACGACTGATGTGCGGTGGAAATGAATTACTGACTCGCTCCCGTGTATGATGTAGATTGATTAACATTCCCCTTTGGACTCTGGTACAAGAAGGGGATTCGCCGACCTGTATCCCTAATGAGGTCAAGTATATACGACACACAGCTTGCAAAGACGAGCTTCGACGAAATCTGCGATCTCACAGCTCTAGTAGGGTATATATATGACCCGGTCGCCCCGGTGGCGTATCAGGTTATCCTCGAGCCTGGTATAGGTCAGTTTTGTGAGTTCGAATCTCCCCGAGTGCGTACTCGTATAAGTTCGTGGGGACTTTTTCTTGGGGACAAATCGACTTGCGGAAAGCGCGAGAGCGTGAGTTAGCAACACTAGATGAAAATCGACAAGCAGTGGGATTGCTGAACCCTATGCGCGATGAAAATTGAAGGCAACAGCCGGGAGGAAGAAGGGACGACACCTGTGACCACGGCTTGTCCAGAAGCTGGAAAGTAGATGTAGGTGAAAAACACTTCAACTGTGAGATCGACTAAAAAGGTTTTTGATCAAAATTCAGGTTTGCAAGCTGCGTTTGATACGTCGATCGCGCGTGTTACGGGGTGTGTATACCCTCGTGAAGGATTCAGGTCGGTGACTTCCCTGGCAATGCCAGGGTCAACAAGTCTGAGACGTTCAACCTTGTTCTGCGCACATAACTGTATATTCCGCATTGAGGGGGACAAAACCAGACATCTGTCAATGTGCGTGCAACAATAATTGTTACAGTGAGTTAACTTTTGGAGTTGGCTACTTGGGCCTACCGGGTTCGTCCGCAAGTTCCTGTGCACTCGCTGTATGTGCGGCAGGCTAACGGAAGTCCAGGCCAGCAGGCCTTACAGATATGAAGCAGGCCCCGAAAATCAACTAGCCATACAAGTACGGCACTGATGAATGTGACACACACGCAAGGTGTTGCCTACTGGTGCTGCTGGGCGCTGGTTTTTAACGGTGTGCTCTCTGCGTGTTGGCTGTGCTCATTGCTGTGTTCATGAGAGGGCGAAACACAGACCGAATGTTACCTGTGGTACGCGGAGCTGGGTACGCGCGCATGATTTGATGATTTGCACGTATTTTTTGGGTTTGCATCAAAACCTTACGTACGTAAAGTAACGGGGATAGGGGATACGATAAACGGGGATAGCGGATGCGGAAACCCGGGGATTTTCCTTAAATATGCCCAAGGCCAGGAAAGTTTAAAAGGCTTGCCACGCGCGACATACTGCACGAATCGCGCTCAAACCTCCGGCAACGTGACCCCAAGGACCGAATTGTGTCCACCCCCTCGACGTTTCGGATAAACGTTCAAGCACGAAGAGGTGTTCCCGAAAAGAGATGCGCTAAAGACAATTGTACGTATACATGTTGATGCTGCCGGATAAGCAGCGAAACTGATCGGCGAGACTGAGTAAAATTAGTCTAGATCTCGCTCGCTTGTATGGGCCCGCATGTATTGACGGGTGGCCATGCTGTGTCTGGTGCCTGGTGTGGGCAACAACGTGGCGTAATGATTCGACTACGGGCGGTTTTCCTTACGCTGGCCCATAACTGGTCGAGTGTGTATTGGTGGTTGGCATTGGTACTTTGTTTTTCCTTGTAAGTTCACGGGTACATTCATTCTGTGTCTCTCGGTGTTCTCGGAGTTCTCGTTGTTCGTATCCTCGAGTTGTTGCTTGTTGTTTATTTTTTGCAAGATCGGAGATCGGATCGCTTTTTTTGTTGTAAAATTGGAAATCCGGATGGCCATCGCTTGCTTTCCTCTCTGTGTTCGGTGGGCCTGGCTTGAGCGGTGCCTACCCCTCGCTGCTCCCGAAGCAACTTGCATCACTCACGAGCTTCTCGATCGGCATCGGTCGCATTCATGCGTATCATACGTTTCGATCGACGGCTGGCGGGCCAGGTACTTAGTTGCGATCGAACGAACGACATGTTTACTCTCTCTTTTTTATTTTGTACATAAATTGGATCGCCCATCGCTTGCTTCTTTCTCTTTGTTTGGTGTGCCTGGCTTGAGTGGCACCTATCTCTCGCTGCTACCGACGCTGTTTGCGTCACTCACGAGCCTCTCGATCTGCAACGGTTGCCTTCATGCGTATGCTACGTTTTGATCGACGGCTAGCGGGTCAGGTTGATAGTTGCAATCGAGCGGACGGCATGATCACTCTTTCCGTTTTTGGTACTCACCTGGTTTTTCAAGGCGTTGCTTCTGGCCCGGTTCACCCCCATAAATCAGACTCCAAAGCTTCCTGAGGACTCTCGACCTAGCCTGCGCTGCTGTATAAACCGTTACCAGGCTCTAGGTCCAGCCTTCCTATCTCGTATCTTCCTTCGTTCTCACCAGGGTGTTCCAGTTCGATCTCCCTGGGTTCACCATGCTACACCAGCGTGATGCCTTATGGCAGCTATCCAAAACGGTTTTACCTTGATGTAGCCGGGGTTCGTACGTAGAGCTCAAGAAGTGGTTTGTATCCGCGTAATGGGCCAGAAGACCTCGAAAGACAGGGTTTACGTTGCCAGGGCGGGTACACACGGTATATGGGCAGGTAGGTTGCGAGTCGGGCGAGAGCAGCGTACACGTATAATGGCACGGTGTTGGGACACTTGGTCGTTTGGACAGGTGTTTATCTTTGATTTTTGTCTCAGGGTTGGGACTAGAACTCCGAGGTGGGTAAGCGGACCCCCCGCGAATTGGAAGGGGTTTCCACGTTTTCCAAGAAGAATTCCCTGGCCGGGGACATCTTTCCTTCACCTACATTGTGTTGTGGAGGGCCTATCCGACGGCATAATCTGCACTTTACACGATGCACCCTACTCGTAATACTGGGCCGTTCAGCTATCACGTATCTCAGGAAAACCCCGGCGCCTTATGCGCCCTGGCGTTCGTAGCGCTGCAACATGTGCGTACGTGAAAAGCCCAAGACCACCGAGTCTAAGAACGACTTTTATTGCGAACCCTCGCCCGATCCACGAGACACAGCAGGTTGTGAGTTTGCTTGCGTGTATCCCCACTCCACAGAAGCACCACCACCACCACCCCCCAACAGTTTGCTTGCGTGTATACCCACTCCACATAAGCACCACCACCACCCCCAACAGGCTTCAACACGGGCAAGCAACGCATTATTTTCCGCGGTTCAGGGCCTTTGCGCCTGCTGTGGTAGCGATCAACCCCTGTAGGCCCAGTTTAATCGAAGCCACACAGCAGCAGTTTTTGTGAAAATGTCAAAATTCCTTCTAAAACCAAGTAATAAGGAACTCCCCCCCGGGAAAAAAGTCCGTATAATTTAAGGCGTAAAAAGATGCACGAGGTATGGGATCGGAGCCGAACGGAGCGCATCTGCTTGCTGCTGTACGTACTACTGCTGCACTGCTGTAGCGCATGCTTCTTAGGTTGTTTGTTGGCGGGGCGGATTGGTCGGGTGGTGGGTGGGTGGTTAGGTGGGTGGTTGGGTGGCTGACTGGGTTCGTATCTGAATGAGTGCACGTTTGTTTTGAATTTGCATTAGAACCTTATGTACGTAAGGTAAGACCTCCGACGGTGATAGGGGATGCGGATGTTGTGGAACCCCGGGGATTTTCCTGATCCTTGCCCACGGCGAAAAAAGTTACACATGCTTGCCAAGCGCGACACACTGCACGGATCGCGCCGAAACCTCGACTAAAGCGACCGCAGGGTCCGAATTATGCCCACCCCCTTTGGCGTTTCGGATAAAGGTGCGAGCACGAAGAGATATGTCCGAAAACAAAAGCAAACAATGCAATTATACGTATACCTGGTACATGTAACGAAGTGTTACTTAATGATATGTTGCAATGTAACGTTAGCTGTTGTTAGTATTGAGCTTGTTGCTAGATATGCAGACGGTTATGGTTGTGTTACCAACCTAACACCTGGTCATGCATGATGAGCATTTTAATGCACTGTCATTTTTTTCCATGGTTCCATTATCACCCCTTAAAGTTAGTATAATATGTGAATAAGGCAGTATCAGTACACTTGTTAAATGGTGTACGTACATTCCTCGTGATCTTAATACCTAGATTAATGATGGTTGTAAGTCTAAAGGAGACTTGATATTACTTTTTCCATGTAATACGTCAACGTTAATTTCCGTGTCACCTGACACGTTAATGTCTTCATCAGGGTTCATTTAAAAGCTTACTGAAAACGGGCGATCGCTGTATTGCGCAGCTTGCAAATATGAATATCGACCCAAAAATTGTCGAGCTCACAGCTGACGATGTTGGAGAAATGTTACATAATACAGTGATGGGCGATACATAATTTCGTACAGCTGTTGCTGGACCATGAGTTCTGCCACTTATCGCACAGGGGATCTTCCTCGCTGGCGTGATTACAATGTGTCCCGTAAATTATAACATTACCTGGAAGATCTTCTTTATAGTAGTCGAGCGTGCGGGCAATGTGAGGGGAACCTTGAACGGCATGTACTGGGTGACTTTACTAGAATGTTTCGACTTCCTTCTGTTGTTTGTGAGAGTCGTTACACTTTTTTTGGTGCAACTCTGTCCGTTCGCGGCGAAAGCAGCACGGGGTTACGAACATGGCCGGGGGATACAAAAACTCTTAAGTAGCATCTCTATCCTTTTCTGCTTGTGTCCAAAGTCTTTGAGAGTTGACCGACCTAGGTCGTGATGTGTGCTCGAAATACATACCCGCATCGCTTGGTACCATGCAACAGCAGCAGCAGTTTGGCAACGCTGTTCATTTTGCACACCTAGTGCTCCGCCATCACAACTTTCCTCCAGGCACAAACCGCAGGGTACATCTGAAACATGAAGTAGAATGACGGTGCCAAAGGGCAGAGGTCGTAGGGGTCGGTGTCTGGTGCCCCACCTGAGTTGGTAGACGGTTGAAGTCAGCACGTGCACACCACCATAACTCGTAGATGGGACAAGCTCACAGTATCAGATAGCTTTTTCAAAAAAGGAAAACGGGGTGTACAGGCACGCACTACAGGTGTACGCCATCCGCAACGGATAAAATTTGATATTCACCTGTGAGGAGATATACGCTATAAGAGAGTAATTACCTGGCACCACGATACCTGATATACGGTTGTGTTTTCTTCGCATCAAACTTTTTTTCTTCGCATCAAACTGTTCCCTCCAGCCATCGGGATCCATCACACCCACTGTCCGCCCCGACGTCTCATCCTAGCGAGAAGCTTTGCATTCAAAACCACGATATATGCATCATATCGTAACAAGGGCGCACTTAATGCAAGGTTTCTGCACTGACGTGCAATGATTAATGACTGTGATCCAACGACTAAACTACTATTATACCACTGTACCAGGTATGTACGTACCGGGTATTTATAAGAAAAAATGAAAAATACATTTTTTTTTTTTTTTTTTTATCCTCCGGCGGATGGGGAAAAATAAAGCTTTAGCTCACCACACTTCCACGTATTTTCATACGCGTCGTGTTATTCACCTTAGCGGTGAGATCGAAAAATTACCACCATAGCTGATGCTTCAGGATTTCTGCGCTGACGCGCATCCCTTCGTGAAAGTGATCCCTTTTTTGTCCTGGTGGTGCAGGTGCGGGGGTCGTTGTGGTGCTGCGGCTGGTAGCACTAATATGGGCAACTGAAATAGGTGTGCTTCCGTAATCTCTGACGGGTTGTGTCTGTGCCGGCCTCATTGGCGCAACAGCGATTTGTAGCGCTGGATACATGTATATTTAAAATATTTTCTTCGTTTTTTTTTTGGCTCGCTGCTCCCTGGCGGCCGAGTGTTTCTTCTCGCACTTTCGGCCGCGGGGCAAGCTAGCCTGCATGGGTACATTATGAAGCATGTCTGGATCTCGGCCGAGCTCCGTGACGGCGCTCGGCGCATTAAACGTCGCTTAGCTGGCTAATATTTGGCAAGGGATTGCGTTCCGCCTCGCTGAGACGAGCAGATCATTTGGAACACCCCATTTTTTTTTTCAAATTTTGATTGTTTGATTAACTTTCTTTTACAATTTTTTGTTCTTCGTTTTATTCGTAAAAAAATGGCCCGCTGCTCAACTAATTTCAGCAGCAGCACAACAGCAGTAGTAGCAGCAACCGTCCTGAGTAAATTAACCTCACTCAGCACCAGCACAACAGCAGCAGCAGTAGCGGCAACGTACAGCAGTAGTAGCAGCAGTACACATGTGGATCGGATTAGTGTGGGGTTTGGGGGCGCGCCGCCTGGGCTGGTTCGGCCCCGGATCTCCATGTGGGTGCGTGGACATGGGTGCAGACACACAAGGGTAAAACGGCCTGCGCTGGCGGCCGCTTGTCGAGGCAGGAGCGAAAGAAACCGTCTGAGGGCGTGGTCGACCCGGTGTGTTTATATTTTTCTTGTGGGGTAACTAGACGTGTCCGAATGTAAGGACCGTTTTTACGTAAACAGATAGACATATCCCGGTAATATATTTCCGGACATACTGGACACAGCGGATGCCAGCAGGAGGAGAGGTTGGGAGGTAGAGGCCAGGAGCAGCCGAGTGTTGGAACGCGCGCCACAGGGCACGGCTTGCATCTCTCCACGCGGGACACGGGGCTCACAGGGACATAGAGCGGGGAAAGCTTGGAAGATGGCGCCGCGCGCGGCGAAGGTAGCAGGCATCGCGAGCGCAGCATGCACGCGAATCTCGACCAGGGCAAATATTTTTTGGGGCAGAGTGGAACCATGGGTAAGTTTCCATGGTATTTAACTCCTTATTGGCGATAGCCAAACTCAGGTATATACACGGTGCTGTGGCCAAAAATCGGATACAGTTCTATTTCAGCGTTCGCCACGCGCCCAGGACGCCATCTATTTGGCTGGGTGGATCGGTTCTGGATCTGTTGCTATTATCGTACACAATTCATACACACATACATTTAGGACCACATTCATCACGTAGTGGCGGGTTCAGGCGGGAACACTATTGATCGAGCTCTACTTTCTACGGGGATAAACGAGGAGTACATCAAGGTTTCGGTTCCCCTCGAACACAGTACCAAAGCGTTGAACACTACTACCTCCAACTCATGGAATATTCTACCACGTACGTACGCCACACAAACCGAAATTGTTGCCGCCAACCAGTTACTTATTGTACAACATCCAAGAGCGACTGACATTGGCTGGTCAACGCTATCCATAGCCACCAAGTGCAAACACATGTGGCGTACTATATAGCAACGAGCACTATTAATCCACGTGCAGTACACAGCATCCCCTGACCACTAATAATTTGTTCGTTTGGGCGTACCTACTACCAGGTACATCAGTACGACGTGCACCCACCGTTGTCACACTCTCCCCGCTGAGTACGACTCTTTCTTTCGGGCAATGCACTAGATCATGCCACACGTTTCCTCTAAGAAGTGCAATGGGGTTCATCTATGTGAGTACACGTAACACCATCAGTACAGGTGGAAAACGTTTTTCACGTGTGTTACCGCCCCCGGGATGTCACGTTACCCGCATCCCGAAGGGGAACCTTGTACTTTATATTTTACTGATGAGGCTGAACACGAGAACGCGTACATGGCAACTCAAGAACCGCCAATGCAGCAGCTTAATGTATTTCGGAGCTTGACCACAACCGTAAATCTATCACGTTCCTCTTGCCCACGCTCTTTCTAGTGTCGTCGACGACAAAGGGTGCAGAAACACCATTGCGCTTAAGTCGCACAAGCACGACAAGAAGGAAAAACGCCCTATGCCGCTGGTTAGAGACCCCTGATGCGTACCTGGTATACAGTATTAGACCCAAAATTATTATTACACAGTCGGATTCATCAGTCCAACACGACCGTTTTCGACTGAAGCCCAATCGGACTTTCGTACACAGTCGAAATATACATTTTTCGACAGTTTTTCGACTCAACTATTCTCGGCTGATTTTTTACTTTTTCCACTGCACCTGCCAGTCCAAAAATTACGTTAGACCCATGGCATTGCTCATCCTACCTCGAAACACACACCCACCCCCGTACCAGGTACCACATATCAGTATCATACAACAACACTGACGCTGGTTTGACTGCCCTTCCTTGCCTTTATACGTTTGGTCAGATTTCGTACTGGTATGACCGTAATATTACTACTGTTGTTACGGTTTCAGCAGGTACGGGATTCGCGTCACGCAGCTGTATGCCTTGGTACGAGTAGCTAGGGGTACTGCCTCGTGATTGTTCTGCATGCTGTGATGACATTGTATGATCAGAGCATCGGCACGAGGGAGGCAGGAAGCGGAAATGTTTGTATTTTGTGTGCGGACCCGCGGGCCCACGCGCATGGCGCCTGCAAGTCATCAATGGCTCTCAGCTGTAAGTTTGAAAAAGGCGGATCCGCGGGCCAGATCCGCGGGTTTGACCCGCGGGTCAGCCCTAAACAACTCGCGGGTCATTATGGTTTGACTCGCGAAGTGACCCGTATCTTGCGGGTCATGACCCGACCCGACCCGCGACTTTTTGAAAACCTCTTGACCCGACCCGACCCGCGACATTTTGAAAACCTCTTGACCCGACCCGACCGGACACGCGAGATTTTGAAACCTCTTGACCTGCCCAGACCCGACCCACGAGACTTTGAAGCCTCTTGACCCGACCCGACCCGACCCGCGAGATTTCAAAAAGCTCTTGACCCGACCCGACCCGCGAGATTTCAAAAAGCTCTTGACCCGACCCGACCCGACCCGACCCGTGAGATTTTAAAACGTAATGACCCGACCCGACCCGCGAGATTTTGAAACCCCCTTGACCCGACCCGCCGGTCGGGTCATGACCAGTGAAAAGCCCTGATTTTTTTGGGTCGTGGGTTCTAATCCCACATCCAGCATAATAAAAAAAATTCAGGTTTTTTCCCACGTCGAACTTCAAGAATACTCACCTCGGTATCCCCAGGAAATGAAACTGCTTGGATATTGAAAGGTCCGCCCGTATATCCGGCCGACCTGCTGTCCCGCCGTTTCAGGGGGGTAGTGTTATAAGGCTTAGTTTGGGTAGGCTATTGGTTAACCTTTTGCAAGTGTTCAAACGGACCAATACCCCACTAATACCTTAACACTATCAACTAGATCACAAAGTCACAGCAGTGTCTCTGTGGTCTAGTGGATAGTCCTGTAGACCTATTTCCAAATATTATAGATTTCCTGAGCGGCCTCTAATTTTTCTGTTTCCCACACTATAAGTTTAAGATATTCTCCTCTATTCTTCTCTACGGACGACTACGCGGGGGGCTGGGATGTCTGAAACAGCGCTTTTCAGATTTTGATTTTTTTTTTTCGAAATTCAATACCACGCAAGTTGAGTTTCAACTTATCAATCGGTCTTACTCACAGCTGATGTTTCTCATTTTTATAAAATACCACGTACCGGTACTACTACACCAGGTTTTTACATACCAGGTACTACGAACACACATTTGGTGGATTTGAGATCCGATTCTGAGATTGAGAACACGGCAATACATGAAATTTCGAAACTTTCATAAAAAAAGAAATCATGATCGCGTGTCGCGAATCGGGTCAAAAGGTTGGGTTCCACCTGAAGATAATACGTGTGTTGAAAAGTCGTTTTCTGGTACATAGTATCAATTCAGGATACACGGAGATTGTCGAAGCGCACCACAACACATGAACACACAGCTACCACCGCATCGAACTATACACATACCATACTGCGGTGCTATCGTCGTACTCGTAGCACCACCGCATTATTTATTACCGCTTTTCACAGGAGAGTATAATGGTGACGACGTCGTCACTCTCTCCCCCAAGCCACAGCTTCAATCGACCGTTGCTGTTGTTGTTGTTGTTCTCACATCAACTCGCATAATATGTCCGTTGTCACAGGACAGGATCCAGTCACTCTTGAGCTGAGGAATACCCCCAGGCAAAAAAAACAAACCGAAGGCGGTACGCGCACATATCACAGTTGCCTCTGCCAGAAACGTACAAAAATTGAAATCGGGAGCCAGCCTACGATGTGCCAGGTCCATACTGATGCATACATCTCACTACTCGTGCCTGGAAAAATCGACTACTTGGTAAACCACTTGCCACCCAGGAAAGACTACCACGTATATATTACACGTAGTACCTATTGCTACGTATACGCACGTCAGACGCGAGTTAACTAGAAACAAGAAACTAAGAAGAGAAAATAAGAGAAAGGAAAGAAAAAGAAGGAAAAAAAAGAAATCGAAAAAGGAATGGAACAAAAAGAAAATTCAAGAAAAGCAAGAAAAGGCAAGACAAGAAGAGTAAGCAAGGAAAGGAGAAGGGGAAAAACATCATACTATTAATAGCAGACCCTAGGAACTGACTAAAGACGGCATTGGGCTTATAGAGGGTATCAAGTGCACCAATGGCACTGGGCAGAGAGCGCAACAAGGCGAGGAAGTCAGGGCGACCTTACGCTAACTTGTGACGGCCGTTGGAAGGCCCACAAATTTCAAGACGACGATGGCCAGACTCAGACTTGAGTCTCTTGGGAAGGATGCCCCCCCCCCCCCCCTCCCCCTCTCCCCCCCTCCCCCCCTTCCCCCCTCCCCCCCCCCTCCGGCCGCTTAGAGATGCCGACGGTGGGTGGCGCTGCCGCGGCTTTTTCGTGTCGCTCTGCAGCTTTGCGTCTCTCCGTCTCATGCCATTTCCGCGTGAACAAATCGGCTCCCTCCTCTACCCGTCGAAACCATCTGCCGGCTGCTTAAAGAAGCTTTTCACCACCTTTCGAATTTCATTCCAAAGATCGACATATCCCCCTTCAGATGCACCAACCAGTCCTTTTCTTGCCCTCCTGAGTAGCCCGTACCCCCAACAAGCTCCCCAAACATCACCCTCTGTGGCAGACGCTCCTCCCTCACACGCGCTACGAACCCCGCAAATAATACCCTCCGTTTGCGCACTATCGCCTGTATGCTCTTGGAAGCTGTTTTGGCAAGCGCGTCGGCGTACGATAGGGCGTGGTCGTCGCGCTTCCGCTTCCGCCATCCAAGGCATCGGAGGAGCATGGAGTGGTGAACCCATCGTAGCCTGTCATAGTCAGGCGTTGGGGCTCCACGTCATGCAACGGTAGAGTAGTGTCTCGACCACCTCGGCTTTAAGCAACCGCACCTTCAACCGTAAGCGCACACAGGGGCGATAATAAATTTCCATCTTGTACCGATGGAAGTACGCCCAGGCCCTCTGAAGACGCCGCGTTATTTCAATGCTAAGGTCTCTGTCTGCGGTGTTAGCCCCGCCCAAGTGCACAAACTCGATTATTTGTTTATATACTTGGCTGGCTGCATTGACGGTGAACGACACCTTCCCCCCTCGTTTGGTTTGCAGGCACACGGTCTCTGTTTTTGCCTCGGATGCCGTAAGCCCGAACGCTGAGCACGCAGTCACGATCACCGTCATCATCATCTCCAGCCCTTCTGATGATCGCGACACGATGCCCGCATCGTCAGCGTACTGCATACCCCACAATCTCTGCACCTCCTCCTCTTCCTTCCCCCCCCGTCCGTCGACTTTGCCTGTGCGTGAAGTGCCCTTCTTCTCGCTTTTATCCTTCTTTCGTTGGAGCTGCATCATGTTGTCCGTGATGGCTGCATCAGCGAGGAAGCGTTTCTCGGCCACACGCAGTACCGCCGTGAAAAACATGTTGAACAGCAGTGGCGCGAGCACGTATCCTTACCTGAGACCTTGCCCCACGTCGAACTTATCCGTGTACTCTCCATGATCCAACCGCACGCATGCTTGCATGCCGTCTTGGAATTGGCGGATGACTGCGAGCACTCTCGGTGGCACGCCAAAACGAGAAAGGACATCTCACAGAAGGGTTTGATCGACGGAGTCCTATGCTTTGGTGAGGTCGATGATGCACAAGAACAAGGGAGTGTCCTTCTTCCGCGCCAGTTCCTGCAGGCGTCGTACCACGAACATCATGTCAACCGTCGAGCGTTGGGGTCTGAACCCACACTGTGGCTCCGGCAGAATAATCTCACGTTCGCAAAAGTCACTCAGGCGACCCGCATTGACTTTTAGAAGTACTTTGCCAGCGTGAGCCACGAGGGAGATGCCACGACAAATGCCACACTATCCCATCGTTCTTCTTGTGAAGCACCCTAATCGTTTCATCGTTCCATTTTTGCGGCATGCCACCTCTCCTCCACACAACGACGACGATGTCGTGGAACTTTCCGAGAGTCCATATCTCCATCGTCGGCCAAGGCCCTTCAAGGGTTCTGCCGGGAGACCATCGGACCTTACCGCCTTTCGGTTCGCCAACGCACGGATCGCCTCCTCTACTTCGTACCTAGACGGGACACCTTCCAGTAGTCTGCACGGGGGCCGCTTCTTAAGATCGTCCACAATGCTCGGATCAAGGGTCGGCTACTTGGTGCTAAGCAATATATTAAGCCACCTCACCCATCGCTCGCGGATGAGGGCATTATCCCGCAGCAATCGACCATCCTCGTCGTTGATATACTGCGAGTTAAACGTCCTCTTCCCTTATACATCCTTCCCCTGTAGGTGTTTGTAGAAGCAAAACTGATCACCTTCTCGAATACGCCTTTCGAGTTGGCTGATGTAATCTTCGAAGAACCTCTGTACAGCTTCCGCCCGCGTGCGTTTCTGCCATTTGGTGGTCGCCTTCAAAGCTCGCCGTAGACGACGATGGTTTGGAGCAGAACGGACTCGTTTCGTCGCGTCTTCCCTATCCTGCCATCGTGTGTTCAACTCCGCTTTCGTCTCCTTGGTCTCACACCAGCTCCTCGGTACTTTTTTGCGCCGAATAGGGGGCGCTATGTCGGCCGCATTCGATAGTAGCGTCTCGGTTAGTACTGAGGTCATGTCATCAACGCTTCCGGTATTAGTACCGGGTATCGGGGAGGCCAGCTTGGCTGCTATCGCTTCTTGGAAGTTCATTCGGAGATGCGGGTCGACCACTAATCTTGGTAGATCAGTAGCTCGCCGGTTCTTGATGACTCTTTTTTTACGATTTGGTGCGACGCGGCCCAAAGGGCAAATTATTCTGAACACGAGGTTATGGTCTTACTCTAGCGCTTTTCCTGGGTGAGGTCCGCACAGTGACATGACGTACCAATCGTCTATCCACTTGCCGTGTCAGTATGTAGCCAATCCTGTACTGGGCTTTTCCTCGGTTTGGACTCTGGAACGTGTACGGTACACCACGGGCAGGTCATAGTACGCGTTGAGGAGGGCGAGTTTGTTGGCGTGAATCAATAGTCGCTCTCCGTTGTCGTTCAGTTCGTCACGTTCGTATGCACCCAATACCTTACTGTCGGTCCGCCCGATCCCTCTCATGCCTTTACGGGCATTTGCGTCCATCAGGACAAGGAGGTAGCCCCTGTTGTGTACCCCTTTAACCACCTCGTCACGTGAACTCCAAAAGTAATGTTTTTCGCTGGTGCTCTTGTCGAGGGTGGGAGCATAGCCTACAATGAAAGACAAACCGTTAGATTTCCGTTTGAGTTGGATGCGAACCTTCATCAATCTAGCACTGATGCACTCAACCGCGACGTCGCCCTTATCCATCCCTGCCACGATAGACTCTCTAACAGTTAATCCTACCCGGTGGTTCCACTTCTTCTCGTGTTTCTTGAAAGCAAGTGTGCGAACGTTGTATGTACCCACGACAAGTTCCCTCGCTCTCGATCTAGCCCTTGCACCTGTGCGTATTTTCTTAGCAGCCCTTCGAAACCTCTTTACATCTCCTTTTCTTCCAGGCGTACGATTTCCTCCCTTACCCTCAGTTTTTCCCAAACAGAGTATTTCCCCCTCTCCGTCTCCACTCGCCCAGCCCGGTTCTTGCCTAAGCACGAACGTCAAGGGGGCAGCATGTTGGTTATATGACACTACCCACTGGCCTACGTAGTCACGTGACTACGTGGACCAGTGGGTAGTGCCGTATAACCAATAAAATAAACGTTTGCGAGTCTGTCGATTGACTCTAACCGACTTCGTAACGGGGATCTCCGGGGCTCTCCCCTTGCCACGCACTACCGTAGTACCCGCGAGCAAACTATTATAACCTTTCACGTCTCCAGCGCGCGCGCTCGCAAAGACGTTATTTCCTTTTTTCTTCACCCGGAAAAAGCGGAAATATGAAGTCGGTGGTATTCGAACGCACGACATATATTTTGTTGGTTATATACACTACCCACTGGCCCACGCAGTCACGTGACTACGTGGGCCAGTAAGTAGTTGTATGTAACCAACTCAGCAGTCCCGACACGCCACGTCCATCTCCTTCCCGACTTTGGTGCTTGCTCACTATGGTTCGGTCCTCTCTTCTCTGTTCGATACGAGTCCCACGCTTTCCGCGGCGGTGACGCGACACTGCGTCTGCAGGCAAGACTTTCACCGCCGGCCCGGCCATACCCGAGCGCTAGTTCAACGCACGAGTAAGGTCGACGCCACACCCCCCCTCAGGAGCTCTAGCACGTTTCGGGGAAGCCTCAGGCCCGGGCACCACCCCGGTCGGGAAGCAGCCATACTCAGCTGACGTTTTTAAAATTTTGGAGTACCACGTACCGATTCCATTACACCAGGTTTGTACATACCAGGTACTACGAACACATTTTTGGTGAATTTGATACTGGTTCTGAGATTGAGGACACGGAAAAACGTAAAATTTCGAAGCTTTCAAGTATTTTGTCATGTTCGCGTGTCACGAAGCAGCTCAAAAGGTTTACCCACCGGAAGATAATTATTGTGTTGAAAAGTCATCATCTGGTACGCAGTATCAATCCAGGATAAACGAAGGTTGTCGAAGCGCACGACGACACATGAACACACAGGCAACACCGCATCGAACTTTACACGTACCATACTACTGTGCTATCGTCATGTACTCGTAGCACCACCGAATTATTAGTTACCGCTTTTCACAAGGGAGTGTAATGGTGACGACGTCATTCTCTCCCCCAAGCCACAGCGCATCGAAATACACATTTAAGATACCTTGCAGCTGTATTTACACGCTCAGGAGTCTACAACTACTGCTACTAAGACTGTACTTTTTCACACGACAGGGTAAAGTTTTTTTCACAAAGTGATACTATCGTGATAGACCGCTTCGTACTCGGGGTCGGCTCGAAGCGTGGACAGGCAGATTAAGACGATGTCCAGGTGCCACGAAGCACAGCAGATGAAGAAAAACACGAATATATTTCCCATACATTGTAGACCGAAGTCAAAGTAAGAGTAGAAGGGGAAAAAAAAGAGGTGGAAGAGGTGGAAGAAGGGGAGGTGAGCTGCGGTGCACCACCTTTTCCAGGCTTCTCCCCGTGTCATTCCATAACTCAACCTTCTCGCTAAATGCCACAACAAACTCGTAATACACGCGATCGGAGTATCACACACAGCTTGCAAAGATGAGTTTCGACGAAATCTTCGATCTCACAGCTGGAGTGTATTTTCATTTTTTATAATAATATAGACCCCTTCGGTGATCCAAGAATGACCTTCATCCACCTGGGGCAAAATAAAGTCGCTCCGTACTCTTACATTCGAAATAATATACATAATACTCTTCATGAATGCGTGTATCATGAACCATACCCCCGTGGATTACATTAACATATTGCTCACCAGACAGACTACAAATACTAGATTTTTTATCGCCCCCGCTTGTATGCCTGCCTCGATGGCAGTGCCTGTATCTGAAACATTTCTGCAAAAATAAGAAACAGGAATTCCATACCCACTATAGAACCAAACACCCGCCTCCTGGCTGTGTACTTGCCCGAAACAACCTAATAGCAAGAGTTGAACAACCCAAAGAACGGCAATTTCTTAACTATACTGGCTTAACTTCCAGAAGCCTACCCGATAATCAACACTCTCGCCTTCCTGTCGAACGGTCATCAGTTACCGTACACCGAAACCAATAATTAAACTCAATCATTGTCCATGCATACCTCGTACACACAAAATACCTCCACTGGTAGATTGCATGTTCTCTGAACCCCCGAATACTCTTTAGTTCGCCTTCAATCAACCAATTAAACATGAGGTTGACAGTTTCTTACTCCCCCAAAACTAAATTCCCACCAAAAAAAAAAACGTGACGATTTTGCACGCGATACTGCACTTTGTTCTTGGTACAGCTTGGTGTATTGCGTCGTCTTTAAAACTAAACTATGAAATCCCCGTGACATTTCATCAGTCGTTAGCACTCGGAACGAGCAACTTCCGATTATTTTGTCATGCTAATTCTCGTATACCTGGTATAGGTTAAGCAATATACAATTGACCGATACAGAATAAAAAAGACTTGCACTAAAAAAATAAAATATCACGAAAACTCCCCGCCAAAGAAAAGCAATGCTCTCTTGAAAAATGCAGCGTACTACCTCTCAATAGCTACGACCTTCAATAATCATACATACACTTTTCACCTATCCGAAATGTTCAACCCAATTAGCAAAATAAAATAAAATACGAATTATTGTACGAGTATTGTATGTATTCAGTATATCTAAAATCCTCAAAAATTGAAATCCCCCTCGAAAAACGATCGTACCATTCCCGGAACGAATCCCTTCAAAGTCCGCAAGTCACAACGCTCCTACCAAAAGTAATGTACCAAATAAAAAATAAACCTGCCTCCATAACCCATAACAAAAACGTAGATCGACAACTTGAAACACAAGAAAACAAACACCCACCGAACCACCCACGTTTTCGTCGGCGGACCGCACGTAGTACGACTTGCCACTTCTTCCGATACCCAGAATATGACAACCACCGAACCACCCAAAAGAAAAGGCCTATAAAAAGTAGTAGTCAAAATACGTATTACATCACACTAGAGCCTACAGAAACCAAAACCAACCAATCTAAATAAAATCGGAAAATAACGAAATACGTGCCCTCTGCGAATAAGCTTTGTCTGGTAGGTGACGAGTGACCTTGAATCTCTCGCGCTCCGTCTCTCGCCTCGGCTTGGTCAGGCGACGACCCATCGACTCCGCTCCCCAGCTCACGAAGGTGCTGAGGATCACCCGCGTACCGATCCCCTGTAGCTCCCAGTCTCTCTCCCCCTTATTTTCTTCCTCGCCATGTTTTCCTCCGTCCCCCCAAACACCAAACCACCACATTCCAGAGGGATCTAGTCTCGCGATCAGAGCTCTCAGACCGACGAGCAATTCCTGTAGCGCTGATGGTGGCCACGGCAGCGATGGTACCTTGGCCGGTAGCTGCTGTTCCACATCGCGACCGTCTTTTTTCTCCACAGCCACCATCTCCTGCTGCTGCAGTGACGTTCCCCCCGCCCCCCCTGTCTCTTTATCCACCACATCGAACCCACAATATTTTTCCACAACAGTTGTTACTCCGTCATCTCCCGCCTGCCGCTGCTCTTCCAGCTCCATCGCCTCTGCGTGGGGCGATGGCAGCGACGGCGCTGGCGGTGGCGAAGCAACCAACTCCCCAACCTGCTCGACACGATGATCCACCTCATTTAGCGACGGCAACGGCGGAGATGGAGCGTTCCTCTGGTCCTCCTTTTCCTCCCCGACTTTATCCTCCATATTTCCTTCTTGCTCCTCCTCTACCATCTTGACTTCCCCTAACACCTGCTCCTCCTTTTCCTCCTTCTCCACATTAGAGGTGTTACCCGACGAGTACCCGGTTAAATCGGAAAAAAAATACCCGGGTACTCGCGAGTATCTACATCTATTTTGGGCGGGTACCCGGGTACCAGTCTAACAACCGGGTACCCGAGTACCCGGCACGTTATTTTCATAATATTTGGCCCTTAACGTTGCAACGGATGGACTCTAAGGGTTGTTCTACAGCGTTCGGCATAACATGCCTGTGGTACAACGGTTTTCATACAACATACCACCAAAACGACAGACTACGCGCCGCAAAAGCATCGTATGGTTAGTATATATGGGTTCGCGGGTTCAAAGCACATGCGGGTCAGCCATAATATAGCAAGGGACATGGGCAACATAAATTCGCGCCGCGCGCTGGACCCTTTTCTCCGGTCTTTGATGTACGAGTATTTATAATTCATATTATGTCATCTATAGATATAATTACATTTGTCCTCGAAATTTTTTTAAACCTTATTCACTTGGTTAATGGGACCTGCTCCGCTCTCAGCGCTCCCACTTGGAACACGCCTGCCTAAACCCCCCTCTCGGAGAACCTTCCCGGCATTCTTCGCGTTCCTTACTTTCTTCGCTTTCTTCGTTTCCTTTTTTCCCGTTTCTCTCTTTATTTTTTTCATTCCGTAACTTTATCCAACGTATGATCTACGACTTTAGGGTGTTTATTTTCGTTTTTACCAACGCATGATCTACGACTCTACGACGCATCTACGGCGCAAAGTTGTGAGATGTTGAAGTTGACTGCCGGCTTTTTAGTGTTCTACAAGTAGGCACCTACTTTCAGCTCCCTACGCTGGCCACCTGTCGCCGTGGCGCTTCCCCACCACTTTACAACTCGGAGAGCGAGAAGCATGTCGTCTTCAAGCATCTATCGTAGCTCTCCTGCTGAAAAGCCGAAGCCCACCAACCAAAGCCAAGGAGGGGGAGGTGGTGGAGGCTCTGCCGGTGGCGGTGGTACTGCTGCACTGCTGTTCTCCTGTATGTAGTAAAAGTTTGGTCGGTGGGTGGGTGGAGGGTGCACTGCGTCGTCCGTGGTGGGTGGGTGGGCCGTTCTGTACGTGGGAAAGCCAAAGCCCACCAACCAAAGCCAAGGAGGGGGAGGTGGTGGAGGCTCTGCCGGTGGCGGTGGTACTGCTGCACTGCTATTCTCCTGTATGTAGTAAAAGTTTGGTCGGTGGGTGGGTGGAGGGTGCACTGCGTCGTCCGTGGTGGGTGGGTGGGCCGTTCTGTACGTGGGAGTCTTTTTTTCTGTTTCCTGTTTCATAAGAACCAACCAACTAACTGCGCCCCGCGTACCAGGTGTATATTTTGTTCGACGAATTCTATTTATACGTCCCACGCCCATAAATAAACGCCAGTAAGCTAGCAGCTGGTTACGCTGGCCACCTGTCGCCGTGGCGCTTCCCCACCACTTTACAACTCGGAGAGCGAGAAGCATGTCGTCTTCAAGCATCTATCGTAGCTCTCCTGCTGAAAAGCCGAAGCCCACCAACCAAAGCCAAGGAGGGGGAGGTGGTGGAGGCTCTGCCGGTGGCGGTGGTACTGCTGCACTGCTGTTCTCCTGTATGTAGTAAAAGTTTGGTCGGTGGGTGGGTGGAGGGTGCACTGCGTCGTCCGTGGTGGGTGGGTGGGCCGTTCTGTACGTGGGAAAGCCGAAGCCCACCAACCAAAGCCAAGGAGGGGGAGGTGGTGGAGGCTCTGCCGGTGGCGGTGGTACTGCTGCACTGCTATTCTCCTGTATGTAGTAAAAGTTTGGTCGGTGGGTGGGTGGAGGGTGCACTGCGTCGTCCGTGGTGGGTGGGTGGGCCGTTCTGTACGTGGGAGTCTTTTTTTCTGTTTCCTGTTTCATAAGAACCAACCAACTAACTGCGCCCCGCGTACCAGGTGTATATTTTGTTCGACGAATTCTATTTATACGTCCCACGCCCATAAATAAACGCCAGTAAGCTAGCAGCAGCTGGTTATTTTTAGGCGCCCCAAGTACAATCTTCATGGCAAGTTGTAGAGTCACGTGCTTGTCCAATGTACACTGGGTAGTCGGGTTCGTTTTCCATATACTGCAAGTAGTGGTGTACAACCACAATGCCATCTTGCGTTCGTATTTGGTGCTCTACCACAAGCAGCTGGTGGTGGTGATGATGCGCTATCATACACCCGTTCTGAATAATAAATGTCTTTTTTTGTTGTATTCGCCCGCACTGCCAATCTGAACGGGACATCGCCAGCATGCTCGCAACACAGCACAGAGTAAACAGCTCTGCCCATAGAGCTCTTGGCATTATCAAGTCGCGGGCTTCATGAAACCATGCACCTTCTATTCCTGTCTCTTTCACATTTGTTGTGTTGTACTCCTGGCGCGAGCGTAGCGGGCGGCGTCTGCCGCCCGCGGAGCAGAGCCCTTGTATCATATACTCCGAGTATATGTATCAGGTACGGCTACAATACACAGCCGTGATTCGAGTACAAATACCCATATTCTACGATGATGCGGATGCATTAGCCCATTAAGAACTTAAAAACATATGCCACACTATTTCCAAGTAGTTTCTCCCCCAAAACGGGGGACCAATTCTGAACAACATATCCCACACTATTTCCAAGTATTTTGTCCTCAAAAACGGGGGATCAGTTCTTGAGGAGAAACAAACAATTTAGGCAAAAATACGAAAACGATAAGATTCCCAGTGACAAAACCTCAGAATGTCTACGGCTTATTAATATTAATAGTAGGGTGTCACATAATTTGTACCAGGTACCAGGTATATATATATATAACATTAGTATTCGGTAACCTCATACTCGTACCTGGTATATTTGTACTGTGACAACCTGCTGTAACCCGACGAAGACATTAAAAACATTATAACAGACACAAGCTCAGTGGTACCCACAAAACGAGTGCGACTGCTGCTGTAACCTGCTGTCACCTAAATTATGCAAATAACAGAGAGAACATTCGGTGGTAAAAACAAAACAAGAGGAAATGCGACTTCTGCTAAAACATGCTACGTAAAACTTAAATAAAGCAAACCAACGATGGGAAAACCCAGTTGGAAAACCTCAGAAACAAACGAATGGGACTGCTGCTATAACCTACGATTGCCTAAATCATGAAAACCTGGAGGGAAAACCAAGGGGGAAAACCGCAAAAATTAATGCGACTGCTGCTATAATCTACTAAACCCGAAAAATGCAAACCATCCGAGGGAAAACCAAGTGGGAAAACCTCAAAACAAAATTCGACTGCTACTGCTGCTGTAACCTACGATTGCTGTCAAGCATAACAGAATAACAGAGGGAACGCCCAGCGGGAAAATCACAAAATTAACGCGACTGCTGCTATAAACTACTAAACCCGAAAAATGCAAACCATCGGAGGGAAAATCGAGTGGGAAAACCTCAAAAACAAAATGCGACTGCTACTACTGCTGTAACCTACGATTGCTGTAAAGCATAACAAAATACCAGAGGGAACGCCCAGCGGGAAAAGCTTCAACGAACCAAAAACAAAAGCGACTCTGCTAAAACATAAAGTATGCAAACCAGAGGGGAAACCCAGTCGGAAAGCCTGAAAAAAAAAAAAAATCGACTGCTACTACTGGCACCTACGATTGCTTCAAAGCATAAAAAAAACAGCGGGAAAGCCCAGCGGGAACAGCTTAAACGAAACCAAAACGAATGCGACTGCTGCTATACTCTGCTAAAACATAAATATACATATATATTATATAATAACATACATTTGGTATATATATAAATAATGCAAACCAACAGAGGGAAAACTCAGTGGGAAAACCTCAAAAACAAACGAATCCGGCTGCTATTGTAACCCACAACTACCTAAACCTAAAAAGCGAAACGGGGGGAAAACACAGCGGGTAAGCCAAAAGAAAACGAGAGCGACTGGTGGAAGCATGAACCCTTTTGCAACTTAAATCGATGAACTACATTAATAAAAGGCCGGTAAAGCTTCTAAAAGCGCGAGTGTCACCGTCGTACTCCCCCCATCGCTGCTATAAATCGCCGTATCATGGGCACAAAGCGTTATAATGCAAGGCTAAGGCGCACACAGCAGCCGCTGTCGAACGATAGCTAGCGCAAAAAATACGGGGAAGCCTAATATTGGTCGAGAAGCCCACAAGCGATTGCGCCACGCACGGTGACTAGCTGAGCCACCCTGGTGGACTTCAGCCTCCTCCGCTTTTTGGTCGGTGTTAGCCCCGAGACGTGAGGCATTGTGATACAGCATTTCATTTTGAAAAGGGTTTCGTGGAGAATATATACGAAATACTACCCAGGGGACGTGATTTAGGGGATGATAAGGTGTCATCCCCGGAGTTTCCAACGTAAACCAACGGGTACCCGGGTACCCGGGGCCCAAATGCTCGGCGAGTATGAAGTGTTACTCGTACCCGTCACGGGTAATAGCAAGCCGGGTAATACTCGCGAGTACCCGGGGAATTGGCAAAAGGGTAACACCTCTACTCCACATGCAGTCACTTCCTGCTCACCACTCGCAGCCACCGGCTGCTGTAGGTGCTGGCACCGTTTCTCCAGCTCTTGTACCATTATTACAACCAAAGAACCAATGAGCTTTTCGTGCTGGGCTTGAATTCCAAAACGTTTTTGCTGGGCCAATTGGTGTGCTGTTTATTTTACCACTCCGACGAGGGGGTCATCAGGCGTCGGAAAAGCGGCGTCCCCTTGGCCGCCCGTCTTCTTCTCCGCTGCTTTGCGGTACTCCTCACGTTCTCGGAGGGCGATAGCGGCAGTTCGTTGGGCTTGTAGTGCAGCTTCATGGGCGATGACCAATCTCCTCGCAGCAGCAAGTTCGTGTTCAAATATTCTTGCCTCAATAACTTCCGGCGTTCCCCAGGAGTATATGTGGTTCATTTTTCCTAACCCCTTGTACGAATTGTCTTCTCGATTGAATTTCGCTAGCACTAGCGTAACGGACCTCTTCGTACACGGAGTCGGCTTGAAGCGAGGACAGGCAGATGAAGACGGTGTCGAGGTGCCATGAAGCACAGGAGATGAAGAAAAACCCGTATATATTTTCCATGCATTGTAGACCGAAGTCAAAGTAGGAGTAGAAGGGGAAAAATATGAAGTGGAAAAGGTGAAAGGAGAAGTAAGCTGCGGGGCACCACCTTTTCCAGGTTTCTCCCTGTGTCATACCATAACTCAACCTACTCGCTAAATACCACAATAACATAGACCCTTTCGGTGGTCCAAGAATGGCCTTCATCTACCTGGGGCAACATAAAGTCTTTCTGTACTCTTACATTCCAAATAATACAATCACAAAAATCGGCGCGCTTTGCCCGCCTGATTTTGTTTTGTTGGGCTGCGCCAAGCGAAGGTCGTAGATTGTATCCACGGAAACCGTTGCATTACAAACGCCGCTTTAGTCCCGGACTCGTTAGAGCAGTAGAGGGAGATGTGAAAGGCGTGCTGTCGCTGTGGCGCCAGTTTGTGCTGCTGCTCTTTGGGCCGTTTGCCGGTCAGCGGAAGCGCGACCTTCGTGCAAGTGTGTTATTGTAACTACAGACACGTCCGACGACCAAGCATTCTTGTTAGCGGGACTGGTAAATGCTCACGGCTTGAGTGTCGTAGCATTGGTTGTGGACTAGTTATACGTACCAACCTGCCTTTATACGTTTTTTCAACACCACAGAGAATGGTCTTGGTGTAGAATTAACCGAAACGGACCATGGGCAAGCTCAAAACGCGAAGAGTTGATAGTCGTGGGTCGATGTTTTCCAGATTCTCAAACGATATGCTATTATACTTACTTTTACAGACTGCGCCATACTAAAAACTCACCGAGGGTGCTTTATTTTTGTCGTGGGCGTTATAATCGCAGATACGTGTATCTTCAGCATGCAGCAGTTGGTACCGGTACCACCGGTTCGTGGGTGGGTGGTTGGTCGGTGGATGGTTGAGAATGGGTGGTTAACACGTAGTTGTACTCCGCTGGAGGTGCAACAACGTACCAATGATTGAGTTTTCAAGATAATCTGTTTTCAAGGTAGAACACGAGTACAGACCAAACACCTCTGTTTGCTGGTATACATACTGCTACACTGCTGTACTGCTGTTGCAGATATCGGTTGGAGTGTTGGGCGGTTGTAGGGGTTGGTCGGTTGGCGGGTGGTTGGTTGGGTGGGTTGGTGCCGGTCGTTTTGTTCGTGGGTGAGTGCTTTCGTGCTTGTTGGAGGTTGAGCTGTTATTTTATTTGGTACATTATGTATGCCTTTCTCTCCGCTATATCACCGACCTGCTCTGGCGAAGTTTGAGCATTAGCCAACGCATCCGTTTGGTACTGTACTGCTGTGGCATGGTGGGTTGGTTGGTGGGTGGATGGCTTGGTCGGTGGGTGGGCGTGTCGTGCGGTGCGTGGGTGGTGCTTTGTCGGCAAAGTGGAAGAAGATGTGTTGGTGCGGTTGTTGTGTTCGGCCCATGGGATTGGGATTTCCACACCGTGCAGGGCGGTGGGGACCCGGGAGAACTTGATTTTCGTCTCCGGGGTGTCGGATTTGTAGAGATATGAAAGGATGCTTAAACCCGGGATGGGACCTAATCCCCGGGTGGACTGGGGGCGGTCAAATGGGGACGTGACCCTATCCTCCCACGATTGTGCTCGCTCTACGCGCACAGTCAATCAGCGATCGGCCCGTGGGATTGGGGTTTCCACACCGTGCGGGGCGGTGTCGTCCCAGGAGAACACGATTGTCGTCCCCGGGGTGTCGGAGTTGTAGATATATGGAAGGATGTCTGTACCGGGGATGGGGCCTAATACTCCACGGGTGCGGCGGGACTGGGGTGTCAAACGAAAAGACGTGGCTCTATCCTCCCCGGGTTGTGCTCGCTCTACGCCCCCCAGCCGATAAGCGATCGGCAAGTGGCATAGGGGTTTCCACACCGTGCGGGGCGGTGTCGACCCGGGAGAACTCGATTTTCGTCTCGGGGTTGTCGGAGTTGTAGAGATATGGAAGGATGTCTGAACCGGAAGTGGAACCCAATCCTTCCCGGGTGCGGCGGGACTGCGGGGTTCCAACGGGGACGTGACCCTATCCTCCCCGGGTTGTGCTCACATTACGCGCCCCCTGCCAATCGGCGTTCGGCCCGTGGGATTGGGGTTTCCACACCGTGCGGAGCGGTGTCGACCCGGGAGAACTCGATGTTCGTCCCCGGGGTGTTGGAGTTGTAGATATATGGAAAGATGTCTGTACCGGGTATGTGGACCAATCGTCCCCGGGTGCGACGAGACTTGGGGGGTTGCCCCGAGGGGCAACTCCCGCCTCGCGCGCCTCGCCCCATGATTGGCCGAGGGCGGGTGGGGTGGGGACCCTCCGTCAATGGGATTGGGGCTCGGAAAACGCAGGGATGGAAGCCATGTGCCTATGGTATTATATAATACTCAAGCATACATACGTGTATCATGAATCATACCCCTGTGGATTACATGAACATACTCCTCATCAGGCTGACTGCAAGTACTGGATTTTTTAACGTGATAATCTACAATTGCACCAAGTATGTGTAGATAGATGCCTATATTACTAGTAATAGCAAAATTTACGTTGCCTTTCCGGACATATGATATCGTATTCCGGACCGTGCGATATCAATGTGTGGCGTGCTGCTGCCACTACTTCCCCTTTCCGCTACTACGATTATAGTTGCTGCCTCTGCTGCCATGATTTGCTGCTGCTGTTGCTTCGCCGTTTGTTCGAGTACTGCCCACTTCTCATGTGTTGTGTATGCTGTTCGACCACTTTTGCCCTACCGGTGTTTGTTGTCTTCACATTATGTGTCTTAGTTACGACGTTTATTTTAGGAGACAAGAGGTTTCGATTTTCTGTTATATCTGGTCACAAACAATGTCCGGGATCTTGCTGCTACGTTTCGGGCCCAATCCGAATATGTCGTTGTCTCTTTTAACTGAGCGTACACGCAGGTAGGGCCTCAAGATTCAAATAGTTTCTTGGTGCGACGTCGACCAACCGCTTGGATTCACTATGCACAAGAAAATGCGTGGTCGTTGTCGGTGTACATATAACGAACGCATAACCGCAACAGAGAGTTCCCACTGACCTATCGAAGGGGAAAACCATCAACAATCTAGCCAAGCCCCCAAGTCGTTGGTGAGATTATGCTGTGTCACATGGCGTCCCGTTAGTCAAAACTCGGCAGAGCTGACGATGGTCGTTCGTTGCAAAAATGTGTGAGGAAAGCAACGCCCCCTCCATCACGGCGTTGACCAACTGCAATGTAATATTAATAGTTCTACAACAGCTCGTCTACAAACCACGAACAAAGCTAGTAGACTACTGAGAGGAGATTCACAGGACAGGGAGCGGGAAAGGCGGCAGAGATAGGTAGGCGCACACCGAAGTATGTAATGTGGATGCGTATTTATTTATAGCTATCGCATGAACTACATTTAGGGTTCGCTGCTATAAACAGCAGTGCGGGTCGTAGTTTACTGTTGATAATTGTATATAGCCACAACCAGGAGTAATAAAAGCGCACAACGCACACCGACCGCAGATAAAAGCTCACACCATAATCCCCCATTCGAGCTTCCCTGCCAAGGGGAGGCGGGGACAAGTAGTCGCCTCGCTCCTGAACAGAGAGAAAAGGCATACACGAATCCATGCAATGTGGTAGGTTTAGGTGCCCTGTGTTGGAGCCTTTTCTCTCGAGGCCATCAGTACCAGGTACGACACACGTAGCGGTTTGCGTGTAGTAGGCGGTACACAGGATGGCCGAAACAATTATACTCACCACCAGATGAATAAACGCGTCCATGCAATGTGGTAGTTTAGGTGCCCTGAGTTGGAGTCTTTCTCTCAAGACCATCATCAGTAGTACCAGGTTCCAGGTACGACACACGTAGCGGTTTGGGTGTAGTGCACGTGGTACAGACGATTGGCCGAAACACTTGTATACTCACTTCCACCAGGTCAACTATGCAATCAAAGCCGGCCACCACTGTACGCGTGATGCGTATATTTTGGTACACCCCAAATGTTTGGATTTGTTTCATGTTTCGCCATGTTCTCAATCTCTGAATCGGTTATCAAATTCACGAAAAATGTGTTTACGGGGTTGGATTACAGTGCACGCCCACGTCAGATCATTCCAGCTGTATATATATATAGCCCAGCGGCGCAGCGCAGCGCTGTGTGGTGTCGTGCGGTGCTGTGCCGTGCCTTGCGCTGCGGTGTCGTGTCGTGTTGCGCCGTGCTTTCTTTCGAACATGGAGCAGAAACAGCTATAATACACGTTATGTACTGTTCTTCTGCTTTTTCTTAATTTGTTCTCTTGCAGTCCCCATATTTGCCCCCCCACGAAAATAACACCCGTATTGCCGATCAGAACGTGACACCGCCAACAAGCATACTGCACAGCACAGGGCAATTTGCTCTGCACATGCGTAGCGCGTGCCAGTGCGTAGCGCGTGCCGCCCGCCGCCCGCGGAGCGGAGCCCTGGTAATACAATACCAGGTAGGCATATGGGTTATGGCTTTCATCCCTGCGTTTTCCGAGCCCCAATCCCATTGGCCGAGGGTTCCCCCACCCACCCCGGCCTCCCACCCCTGCCTCGGCCAATCATAGGGCGGGGCGCGCGCGGCGGAGATTGCCCCTCGGGGCACCCCCCCCCTAGTCCCGCCACACCCAGGGAGGATCGGTTCCCATCCCCGGTTCAGACATGCTTCCATATGTCTACAACTCCGACACCCCGAGGACGAAAATCGAATTCTCCCGGGTCAACATCGTCCCACACGGTGTGGAAGCCCCCCTACGGGCGGATCGCTGATTGGCTGGGACAACACCCCCATTCCCGCCGCACCCGGGTATGATTGTGCCCCATCCCCGGTACAGGCTTCTTTCCATATCTTACAAAACCGACACCCCGGGGACGAAAATCGAGTTCTCCCGGGTCCACACCGCCCCGCACAGTGTGAAAACCCCAATCCACCGGGCCGAACTCTGATTGGCTGAGGCGCGTAGAGCGAGCGCAACCCGGGAAGGATAGAGCCCCGTCCCCGTTTAACCCCCCCCCCCCCAGTACCGTTGCACCCGGAGAGGATTGGGTCCCATCCCCGATTCGGACATCCTTCCATATCGCTGCAACTCCGACACACCGGTGTGAGGGGAACGAGTGTTCACGGACTCCCTTGCTGATGCAGATATGTGCTGGTTGCTGGTGTTCGTGGTGTCAGTGCAGTGGCTCGCGATCAAGGACGAGTATCTTGTATTAGTGTCCCTACAGCATTTGATGGAGATCAAGGGAATTACTAGACTGATCCGATGTGGCTCGTTTTCCTTGCTGATTTTGCTCCAAAATGCTACATAACTCTTTTAATTTCCAACAAACACAACAGTATCTCAACAGTACCTGTAGGAAAAGCAGGCTCTCCTCAATTAACTGCTATTTTGCGTCAACCCAGATTACCTCCACTAGGAAAGACTCTCTTCTTCTCAAGCTTCCCGTGACTTCTCTGTCCGAGCTCTGCCTGGCTTTTTTTTTTTTTTTTTTTCATCCTCCGGCGGATGGGGAAAAATAAAGTTTTAGCTCACCACACTTCCGCGTATTTTCATACGCGTCGTGTGTCGATTTAACTCAGTTGCTTTCGCAGCCCAACGCTAGCTGGCGCACCCTTCGAGTCCCATTGTAGGTATAGCGTAAGCTGTCCCTATCATTGGTCTTCGTTACAACCCCGGATCTGCCTGGCCTTGCTACTTTCGACTCCAACTGACACTTGTCTTTTCCTCTCTTTGAGATAATCCTATTTTCTCTGCAATAACTCACGAAAATATCACCAAGTTATTGAATTTTTGTGTACGATTTCCCGTTGGTTCCTCTCAATTCGTAATTAATATCTTCCTGTGTGGGACGGTAGTCCCTTCGCAGGTTTCCCTTTCTCAGATGGAGGTGTGGAGACACACCGAGGTGGGTTATGTGCGCAACCGCACGCTCGAGGGTCAACGATGAGGAAACACCTCAGAGTCTGCCCCGAGGAGCCAGGATGGTCTTGAAGGATCATAGTGATAAGGAGGCGGTACGATCTAGGGAATAGGGACTGGTATCCACATCACCCCCCCCCTTCTTCACACGTGCAAACGTACGCGTCTTATAAGAGGTGTCGACTTGGGGTGACAGGATCCTAGGAATTCCCTGGAATACGCCGATAATCACTATTATTGCAGCAGAGTCCGAAACTCGGGTAAAACAATTGGTCAATATGACATCATATTCGTGTCGATAAGAAACACGTAAATATGATTATGACTCGTCTCAAGTTTTAACGGCTACGGGAACGGCAATGACAGTTTAGAACTAGCACGAACTAGCTACGAAACTGTCAGAGAACAGGTTTACTGCTAGGCCTCAGCTTGCGCGACTTTTGTGGGTGCAGTTGTGACCTGTAGTACGATTGACTACCTAGGACCTTCTTCAGGTGTGCTCAGACTGCCAACACTTGGTACTTCATGAAGATTTTGACATACTGATAAACAAGGTCCGGCTCCTCCACTTTGCTACAAAGCATGGTTGGATTGTCATGGTATCTATCATGGTGTTACAGACTACTATCGAAACTTAGCTTGTCTCAAGATAGTACATATTCTAGTGCTATCGTCGAGATATGACAATCTAAACCATAAAACAATTGTTGACTCGTCGAGAATCCTCGTTCGAGTTGAGGGTATTATGCCTGTAAACAGACATGCACCTTTTACATTTGTAGAACTTTAACTCTACAATATTTAAGTTACCTTGTTTATTTATTGCACTGAGATACAACTCAGTATCTCCACACCCGCATGTTCAGCCTGTACCAAGGGCAGAACCTGCTATGCAACAACCATGATACAATCTGGTGTATGAAATGACCAAATGGGAATTGGACATCTCTGTATCTTGTACATCAGCAACTTAGTGAGTTGATATCACATTCGGAGCTCGTGGGCGTCCCCATTCACTCTAAACGTGATCTTGCTCACACTGACCACAATTTACAGGAACACAACATGTCTAACTCAAAACGATTACCATCAACGGACTTACAGACTGTATACAGGGGATCAGTCTGTATATACAATAATCTGCTTGACAACGACGATCGTCGAGCATAGATGATGTCAACTGACATATTTCCTTACAAAAGGAAAAGAAGATAACGGAGAAGTGGTTGACGACCTACCGTACCCATTGTCGACTTTGATATCCAACTCATACCGCCGCACAAACGTGATGGTACCGTTGGATCTGCCTCGACAGTTAGCTAGACTGGGGGCGCGGGAGTTGTTAGTGTTTGCGGATCAGGAGGGACGTCCTGAACGCTCGCAAAATATGAGCGAATAAATTCACTGCAGTGGGGAATTTGGCGACGGTGATACCAGCCATCGCTATTTGGACCTTCCCCACGCAAACGGACTCGGCACTGAACATTAAACGGGGATGTTTCTTCATCTAAATTTGGTAGTGGTAATTTGGTTCCCAAAAATATTGGAATCAGGATCTGCGACAACTATGATGAAAGTGCTCGCGGATTGCAGTGTTTCTCGTCGCGGAAGGGGAGAATGGTGGCATCATCTAAAAACTTCAAATATCTCCAAATTCTAATTTCTTCCCTTTTATTAACTTCTCCGGGTCTAATGTAGGAAAAACTGATATAATACTCGAAACAATTCACGATCACTCTCGACTAACTAAACAGTGTTCATTCAGATTATTATTATGTACTTCATAATCACGTGGAGTTAGTGGGCGATAGGATTGCCCATCTTGTGGTGCATTACGACAAATAGAGGCTAACCTGGGTTGCGACGGCAACACATCAGAAATTTACGTCCTTTTGGGTTGTGTCCTCTGGTATATCGCCAAACAGTTGGGATAATGTGGCCGATACTACGTGTAATTTTCCCGGCTTATGCTCGACTGTAAAATCGAAATTTGCAAGGCAATGGCCCATCGTGTTAACATGTTGGACGTGTCTTGCATATAATATAGATGCGTGAGAGCAGCGTGGTCGGTGACGCATTAAAAAGGTTTGTCCCAAAGCTACGGACGCCAATGTTGCAGAGCGAGGACAACTCCACAACACTTTTTCATCGTTGTTGAATAATGTTTTTGTCCTTTGGTAAAACGTTTACTAAGTTAGGCAACGATTTCTAGGTCTGGTTTATCAGATCCTTCGTTGGCGTTTTTGGGCTAAGAATGCTCCGACTCCTGATCCACCTGCATCTACATGTACAATAAACCCTTAAGAATAATCAGGGAAATGTAATACTGGTGGGGAAGATAACATCTTAATCCAGGTTACTGCTTTAGATTGAGTTTTTCCCCAGTGTTCATCAAATTCCCGCCGTTTTCTAATTTTGCTTTTTAGTAAGCTCGACCAGAGGTGCTGTAACTTCAGCATATTCTGGTACAAACCGGCATACGAAATTGAATGTGCCCAACAAAGAACGTAATTCCTTCATATTCTCCGGGTCTAGCAACTCACTAATGGCTTTTATACGGCCATCACCAATAGTGATACCATGTTCCAATGTGACATGCCCTAAATATCTTATTTCGAACCGAACTGTAACTTGGGCGGTTTTCGTCAAACCAGCTGCTTGTAAAGCTGAAAACATGCGTTCGAGTAGCGACAGATGTGCTTCCCACGTAGATGAACAAGCTATTAAATCATCCATATAACACGAAGGACCATTGGCTGAACCAGTATCACTAAGAGCGATCGACATCATACTGTATATCATATATTGATACAACCAGGGGGCGTTACAAACTCCGAACGGCATGCGTTTAAAGCAGTACTTGCCTATAGATGTAACAAAAGCAGTTGATTCGATGTCCGAGTCAGCAACAGGAAGCTACTGAAAAGCACTCTGGACGTCGGCTACTGTGATGAACTTGGCTCCACCGACAGAGTCGAGATGAGTTTCTATGTTGGGCATGGGCCATGTTTTTTGGACGAGATGACGATTAAGAGTGTTACGGTAGTCAACACAGAACCGTGGTGACCCATCAGCTTTGCCGACGATAGTAGCAGGACTACCCCAAGCACTTGTGCGTTCCTATATCATTCCCTGCTTCAGTAACTTGTCGACTTGATCATCGATTTGTTTTTGAAGGCGGGGTGATGTACGGTGCGGCGCACGATCAACCGGACGAGTGCCTGGTTGTGACGGGAATGTAGCTTCGGCTATTTTACAAAAGCCTAACTCCTCCGCTGACAACGAAAAGACTGGGCGGTATTTTGCGCATAGGTTGGTAACCTCCGAAACTTGTTCGGGTGAGAAAGTAGTGTCAGCAATGCTTTAGCAAGGGCCGGCTCTAGTGCTTCTCGCGCAGCTGCTAGTTCATCCATATTTTTGGGTGATGCGGCTACCGCACTTATCCGTAATTCAGGTGTATCCGTCACACTGGCTATTGACAAGAGAGCAAGCGCTAGATGTGCGGGTATAGTGACACCGCGCGTAGACGGATTGGTGATTTTCAACCAGGCGGACCCGTCCGCTGCACCCCATGTTGCTACAGCAGTACGTGGAACAACAACACGTTCGAAAGTTTAGAATTGTTTTGCTCCAATACTTTCGGAGAATTCGGGTTGAGATACCATACGAGGTTCTAAAACGACAGTATCAACCGGAGGTTTAGTATCGGTGAAGACAACGACCGATGCCTCAGGTCGTGCTGGTACATAAAAACAGGATTTTAGACCAACAGTGATAGCCTTAAAGTCAGCATGGACGGATGCGACAGACACAGAGGTTACTCCTGCTGGGGAAATTGATGATCCCGTGGTATTTGAATCAGTACGATGAACAGCGGGTATAGTTGTTTCACTTGAGTGAAAAGTGATGCACTGATTTTTCCAGTCAATTTTTGCACCAAATAAAAACATGGCGCTGTTATCTAACAAGATATCATCAGGACGTAACGATGAAATGACAAGCGCTTCTACTGGGCGAGTGACGTCCCCCAGTTGCAAATCAAAGCGAATGAACCCTAGTATTTTCATCATTGATCCATTTGCGGCTTTTAACGTGAGCACAGCAGGTGGGATGGCATGTATCGGTTCATTTTTCAAGATAGGGTGACGTTTAACACATGAGGAAGCCACACATGGATCATCGCTTGCCGTGTCAACAGTGACACGAGGCACCTCGAAGCCTCCGATACGTCCACATATATGAACGCGATGAGACGAGAAAGCAAGCGTAAGCGGCGATCGCGTACGACGCAATAAAGCACAGGCGTACCATTCTTCATGTTTATTATTATGAGTACTGCTCCTTTCATGATCGGGGCAGTCTTCATTGACATCGATAGACACAGACTTATCAATCACTGGCAACGAATAATCCACCTGCTTATTACCTACATTCCTAGACACGGACTCACTAGGTACTGGCAATAAAAAAATCCGGCTGCATATTGCCTACATGGGGGTCTGCGGGACACATGTCAACCAACTACCTACCAGGCGCACTGTCTGCAAAACGCACACGCTTACTTACAGGGGAAGGATCTACGACTGCAGTATCCTCGCTTGTCTCATCGCAGATGGACATATCTTCGAGGGTGAGCGACTCGGAAAGCACGTGCTTCCCTATGTCGTCCCTCGGGTTACCGGACCTTACAGAAACCGATGGACAATCGATCTGGGGGGAAACCGTAAACAACTTCCCAACTGCGGGAACGACTTCCACAACTGGGCACCGTCAGGTGGACTTCTGACGGCGAGCTGTCCTCTCCCGATACCGGGCTAGGTTAGCCTCCCCAAACAGGGGGTGGTTAAAACAATCATTACTGGCGTGACTCGACTTATCTCTAGCCGTGCACTCTGATACTGAACAGGGTGAGTGGTCACGCGTGATGTTCAACCTAGATGTAGACGACTTAGCTGCAGGCATCTTAAAACTGGACAAGTGAGATGCTGCTGCCGCTGAACCGTGGTTCTTACGAGAACCACTGTGTGAGCGTTTACGCACAAGACGACTATCAGGGCCACGTACTGCTCGCACCTGAGCTCTAGAACGACCGCGCGCCACGATCGACCATGACATGGCACTGACTGTGCCATCGACTGCTGCTAGGGACGCAGCACTACGCTGGGCCCTATCGACTGTCTGCTGCATTCACTTACAGTATTGGCCAATGCGTTGTAGCTCCAGAATATCTGGACGTAACCTACGCTCAAAAATTCCGATCTGCAAAGCTTCTGCAGGCTGTACATGTTTTTGAACTTGACGGTTCAAATTGGTTAAACTATCACGGAGACGGTTTACGTGTGACGTGACTCACTCATTTGGAGCCTGAGTCAGAGTAACTATCCGCGCTACTGAGCGTGCTAAAGCATCAGCGGGCAAGTACGACGCTTCAAAAGCAGTTTTCATTTCCGACCATGAGGTCGGTTTTGCGCTGCTTTCTGTATCCGACAGTTGCCGATCTCCATCGGCACTACGTCCCCACGGAACCTGACCTCCTAACCAGCTGAGTATAAAACTGGATAGCTTCGTCCTTGAACACGAAGATGAAGCATGTTATCAGAAGGCCATCTATCATGTCCTCGGTGACGCCGGGACGTGACTGTAGCGACGCAGTGACGAAAGCTTCATACTGCGACATGACATTGAGATATATATTCTTGTCGTTTTCGTTTCCCGAAAACTCAAGAGATAGCACCAAAGTCATACCTTGTCATCCTTGTGTTTACACATGACACAGACGTGACTGAACTGCCTATTATTAGGCTGCTTCAGTCAGACGGAGTCAGTTGTACTCTACCCGTCAAAGTAGACAACAGGTCGGCAATGTTGCTAGTAAGTCCCTCCTCCGTTAACGACCTATCGAGCGACTGCTGTTGCGGGGAACTACTGACCATGTGATGGGGAAACGAGACTTCACCAGCTGCTCCTTTCCGTGCGGGGGAGAACGACTGGCGGTGGTGACGCTCACGACGACTACGGTGGCGACCATAGAGGCGTCGCCTAAGCTCTTCAGACGAGTCTTGACCACGTGATGGCTCACGGGGGCTGAAGTAGGTTTCGTCTCCTACTTCCTCACGACGTGAGGGAAGGCCACCTCCCTCCTGACGTGGGGGAAGGGCGTTTGGGTCCGTGTGAACATCCCCGGGACCAGGGGGGTCTTTCCCGTCTGCCATATGGCAAGCGGGACAAACGTGCGTTTTTTTTTTTAAAACGCTTACCCGCTCTCTTCGGTCGGGTTGCTTAGCTCCGACCGAGCTTCACGGCCTTGACGCCATTTGTGGGACGGTAGTCCCTTCGCAGGTTTCTCTTTCTCAGATGGAGGTGTGGAGGCACACCGAGGTGGGTTGTGTGTGCAACCGCACGCTCGAGGGTCAACGGTGAGGAAACACCTCAGAGTCTGCCCCGAGGAGCCAGGATGATCTTGAAGGATTAGTCTATAGTGATAAGGAGAAGGTACGATCTAGGGAATAGGGACTGGTATCCACACCTGCCTTATTTCGGTAAAAACCTGTGATTTCCGATGAACTATATTCCGTCATGGCACAACCGAACAAAGAGGATGAACGGAATTCTTGCTCATAAAGTGTTTGCAATTTTCTTCATCAAACATCCGATTCTTCCTAATTGAAACCTTCTGTCTCCAGTCTAATTACAAATGAACCCATTTCCGATACAAATTCCTAGTAATTTTCCAATCTCACCACACCGGGGACGAAAATCGAGTTCTCCCGGGCCCACACCGCCCAGGACGGTGTGAAACCCCAATCCCTCGCGCGGCGCTGTTTGGCTGGGGCGCGTAGAGCGAGCGCAACCCGGGGATGATTTTTTCCCGTCCCCGGCCCAGACATGCTTCCATATCTCTACAACTCGGACACCCCGGGGGCGATAATCGAGTTCTTCCTGGTTGACACCGCCCCGCACGGTGTGAAAACCCCAATATCACGGGCCGACCGCTGGTTGGCTGCGGCACGTAGAGCGAGGGCAACCGGGGAAGGATAGGTCCCCGTCCCCCTTTGACCCCCCAGTCCCGTTTCTCCGGGGTAGGATTTGGTCCCATCCCTGGTTCAGACGTCCTTCCATATCTCTACAACTCCGACACCCCGGGGACGAAAATGGAGTTCTACCGGGTACACACCACTCTTCATGGTATAGATACCCCAACCCCACTCGCCGGTCGCTGATTGGCTGGGGCGCGTAGAGCGAGCGCAACCCGGAGGATTGGGTCCCATCCCCGGTTCCGACAGCCTTTCATGTCTGTACAACTCCGGCACCCCGGTGACGAAAAATCGAGTTCCCCCGTTTCAACACCGCCCCGCACAGTGTGGAAACCCCAGTCCCACGGGCCGATCGCTGATTGGCTGGGACGGGTAGAGTGAGCACAACCTGGCGAGGATAGGGCCCTGTCCCCGTTTGACCCACCCAGTCCCGCCTCCCCCGGAGAGGGTTGGGTCCTATCCCAGGTTCAGACATCCTTCTACATCTGTACAAACCCGACGCCCTGGCGACGATAATCGCTTTCTCCCGGGTCGACACCGCCTCACACGGGTCCTGCGGCAGCACCAGCGAAGGACATAGCAGATGAAGAAGAGGCTACAGTCCCTTGCTGCCTATCCATCTCTCCGCTCCTGGTAAAGTAGGTCCTCGTCCGCTGGTAAGGGGTATCGTGCGTGTGTCGCGTATCGCTCATACCTCTCCTTGCAGTGCATCAGCTGTGTATGTCTAGTACAAACATTGGGTAACCCGGGGTTTCGGCCTGTGACCATGGATTGTGTTTCTCCTTTTGATAAATTTGTAGGATTAACACGGCCCCACTGGGAGTACTGGATGCCGCGGAGCCGGACGGACAAATGCAATATGATGACAATAACAACAACAGCAACAACAAAACAACACCAACACCAACACCAACACCGACACCAAACACCGAACACCAACCAGCAGCAGCAGCAACCAGCAGCAGCAGCAGCGTGGGCGAAGGTTTCCCGCCATTTATTTATTACTTTCGCAGGGCGTTTGTCCCATGATCTGTCGTCTTGGCGAGCGAAAAAAGGGTAGAATGAGATGTTTATGATTGCTAGTATTTCATCATTTCAACTACCTACACAAGAATCTCCCCACGCCTCTCCTCGGTGCCGAAGAGAATACCCCTTCTTGCCCTATGCCCTCTTTCTTTGGCAAGATTCATTGAGGTACCAAATTGAGTCATGCATCTCCCACCTCCCACATTATTATACCTTGCCACGCCGCCTGAGGAGATGTTCAGACAGCTAAAAAAACTAGAAAGGAGAATAATTATGTATATATAACCCGGGTACCCGGGTACCCGTCTCAGCCGGGGGCCTGGGTACCCGGGTCTGGGTCTGGGTTCACTCCCCCTCAGCCGGGTCGGGTACCTGGGTTCAAATTTTGAGGCCGGGGTGCAACTCTACGGTGAGGAACCCCCAATCCCACGGGCCAATCGCCGATTGGCTTGGGCGCGTAGCGCGTAGAGCGAGAGTAACCCCGGGAGGATTGGGCCCCGTCGCCGATTCAGACATCCATCTTTATAATACAAAAGGCATACGGCTTTCATCCCAGCATTTTCCGAGCCCCAACCCTATTGGCCGAGGGATTCCCCCTTGCCCCTTCTCGCCCCTTCTCGGCCAATCAGGGGGCGGCGCGCGCGCGGCGGGAGTTTTCCCTCGGGGAAACTCCCTAGCCCCGCCGCACCGGTTCAGCAATTTCGGTGACTGTCATCCCATGATTCTCACTAACAAGTGGATACAGATTAATCTACGTGCTGAATTCAGCACACGTTGATTTTTATACAAAATTGAAAAACGTCAGCTGTGATTGCAACTTGATTCTCGAACAGAACAAACCCACCGCACAACCTCAGCGTTCGGCAGCAAGGAAAGGAAGCAGCACACAACACAACAGCCGTACCAACACGACATCCGCTTCCACTTCGGCGACAAAACGCCACCCACGTACCGCACGACACACCGACGCACTGACCAAGCCATCCACCCACCAACCAACCCACCCACCCACCCACCCACCCACCCACCCCTAAAGCTACAGCAGTACAGCAGCAAACGGATGCGTTATTTTTTACTCGAAAATCGCCAGAGCAGGCCGGTTGTACAGCGGAGAAAATGCTGTTGTACCAAACAAACTAACAGCTCCACCTCCCACAGGCACGATAGCACTCACTCGCGCACGAACCGACCGCCACCCACCTACCCAACCAACCAACCGCCAACCAACCAATTCATCCTACCACCAACACTCCCACCAATATTTTTACTCAACTGTACAGCAGTACGTACCGGTTGGTACATACACCAGCAAACGGAGGCGTTTGGTCCGTACTCGGTTTTTATCCCGAAAAACACGATCATGGGCACGTTGCACCTTCAGCGGAGTACAATAACCTGTTAAACCACCCATTCCCACCCATCCGCGTACCCACAACCCACCAACGAACGGGTACTGGTGCATTTTACTGCGCGCCGAAGATACACGTGCCTGCTGCGATTATAACGGCCACGACCAAAACAAAGCACCCTCAGTGAGGTTTTACTTCGGTGTGGTGGTCCGTTTCGGTTAATTCTTCGCCCAGACCATTCTCTGTGGTGTTGAAAATAAGTGAAAAAGCAGCTATCAATAGTCCACACGACTGCTATGATGTTCAAACCGTTATCAGTTTTACCAGTCCAGTTGGAGAGGATGCTGCTTGGTCGTCGGACGCGTTTATATAGTTACAATAACACGCCCCAACACGAAGCCAGCGCTTCCGTTGACCGGCAAACGGCCCGAACGGCAGCAGCGCAGACAGGAACCACAGCGACAGCATGCCTGTCACACGTACCAGGTGCCACTAGTGCTCCAACGAGTCTGTGGGACGACAGCGGCGTTTTTTTTATGCAAAACAACCATAAATGCAACGGTTTCCGTGGATACCATCTGCGACCTTCGCTTGGCGCAGCCCAATATGGAAAAGGGAAAAATAAGGCGCGCTAAACGCGCCGATTTTTACGCTTGTTAATGAATAGGCATATGTCTTTCATCTCTGCGTTTTGTTAACCCAATCCCATTGGCCGAGGGATTCCCCCGCCCGCCCTCGGCCAATCAGGGGGCGAGGCTCGCGCAGCGGGAGTTGCCGCTCGGGGGAACCCCCTAGTCCCGCCGCATCGGTTCAGTAATTCAGTGACTATCTTCTCATCACACTCCTTAATAGAGTGATTGAATATTCAACATGCAGAATCCCGCGCAATTTGATGTTCGAAGCAGCAGAAACCCACCGCACATCAGCAGGGTTCAGCAGCAAGGAGCAAGGAAGAAATGCACAACACAATCACCACACCAACACAACATGAGGTTCCAGTTCGCCGAGAAAACACCACCCACGCACCGCACGACCCACCCGCCCACCGACCAAGCCATCCACCCACCAACCAACCCACCCACCGTATTCTACAGCAGTAGCAAACAGACGCGTTGGTTCGTACTCGAACTTCGCCAGATCGAGTCGGTATAGCGGAGAGAACAAAATACTGTACCAAAGACAATACCAGCCCCACCGTTCACAGGCGCGAAAATACTCACCCCGTACGAAACAACCGCCACCCATCCACCAAACTACCCACCCACCAACCGACCAACCCGTCCACGCACCAAACACCCTAACCACCATGTGCTTTGTACAGCAGTACAGCAATACCTGCAGCAGAAAACAGAGGGGTGTGGTCCGTACTCCATTTTTATCTTGAAAACGCATTGGTATGTTGCATCTCCGGCGAAGTAAACTAACGTGTTAGCCACTCATTTTCACCCATCCATCGACCCACCACCCACCCACAAACCGGTACCAGTACCTACTGCTGCATGCGAAAGATGCGCATACCTGCGATTATAGCACCCACGACAGAAACAAAGCACCCTCGGTGAGATCTTATTGCGGCATGGTCTATGAAAGTAAGTAGCACGTCGTTCGAGAATCTGGAAAAGTCGACCCACGAATGTCAATTCTTCATTCTTTTAGCTTTCCTCTGGTCTGTTTCGGTTAATTATTTGCCGAGACATTTCTCTGTCGTGTTTTCTCGCTGGAATGTTATGGCTCGGGCACGTTGTTTCTTTGTGGGGGGTGTAGGCAACGATGCCAAGCTGCCCTTCCGATTGTTTTCGGTTATTGTGGGCAATGTTCACGTCCCCGATTGGCTTGTGCCATTATTTAATCTAGAAAACCGGCCAGCATCTGTAAAAACGAGGAAAAAACGTCAAATGACAGGGTCATACGTATAATTTCATTGCGGCTAGTCCACAAATAATGCTACGACGTTCAAGCCGTGAGCATTTACCAGTCCCGGTAAAAAATATGCCGTTTGGTCGTCAAACGTGTCTATAGTTACAAAAACACACCAACACGAAGCCCGCGCTTCCGTTGACCCGCAAATGGCCCAAACAGCAGCAGTGCAGACAGGCACCACGGCACCAGCACGCCTTTCACTCCACTTCTTCTCCAACGAGTCTGGGACGAAAGCGGCGACTTTTTTATACGGTTTTGCGATGAATGCAACTGTTTCCGTGGATACCATGTGCTACCTTCGCTTGGCGCAGCCCAATGAGAGAAATAAGGCGCGCCGAGTTTGCGCTTGTACCTGTATACTTTGATGGTGTTGCGGTCGTAGGCATCTAATTTACCTCATCCGTGAATGGGCTGTGGTCTCTCCAACCCACGCCCCCGAAGAAAAACGAAAATATAACTAGATAGCTTTTTCCGTCGCGGCCCCTTCACGGGCTATGCAGTGGGAGTCTTGGTTCGAATTTTGCGAAAACCTGAGGAAAACGATATAGCTTACCTGTTATGTCTCATATAGTATTTTAACTTCGTAATATATGATGACCTTTTGAACTGGTTGAAGCTATGATACCAGTAACTATATCATTGACGACCCTGCATGTTGAATTTTGTCGCCTTGATTTTTTGTTGCACCGTAATAGTTTGGTGTGTGGCGTTCGTCGTCTTTTTGTGCTGAATTTGATGTGGTCGCTGCTATTATACTTGTTTAGGTGTTGCGGGGAGACATGCTTTTGTGGCGGGAGTTGAGACTTTTGTTGTGGCAGGAGTGGAGACATTTAATGTACCGAGAGTAAATTATTTTTTCGCGACTCTGCACAGTCTGAAAAGTTCGAGAATGAGGGCGTGAACGTTTGAATGCTAATATATTGGCACCCCTGTTGCTCGAAACACGAAACACCGAAAGCTTCCCCGTTCCGTTGTCGACTCCTCCCATTGGAAAGCCAGGCGAAAGTCCGTTAATATCCCAACCACAATGTGTTCACATCGACAGGGACATGAAGACGACGCTGGAGCCAGCATCTTGACATCTGTCGGCCAGAACACGCCTCCTCCTTCCCCAAAGGCTGTGGCTGGAATGGACTATTTCGCCTCGGACGACGACGACACCGAAAGGGTGCCAACATCGGTAAGCTCTTGATGTTTTGCGTATTCCACCTGCCATATTTTATGGTATGGGACTACCGCGTCAACGTCTTTTGAATTTGTTGATACTCCTGCAATATGCCCCAGTTGCTATGGTAAAGTTGCCGCTGTTTTTTGCGAAACCTTCTATGCTAGGAATTGGGCGTTGAACGTACTCTGATCTCCCCACGGAATCCTACCACTATGTAGCAGACATACTGTATTCGGGATGCATATTTTGTTTTCTGTCAAATATGATGCATGGCTCTTTAGCCAACGTATATGCAAGCCTCATGCTGCCAATGCTTGTCATCTGGGAATAGCGAGCACTATCACGTGTACGGAACAGCATTATGCCCGGCGGAAACACTGTGGGGAAATCGGGTGTTATTGGTTGGCCCAACTCAGCGAGTTACGCTTTCGCGAAACTGATGCGTCTGAAGGGCGTCAACGAACACCTTGTTGAAAGACTTGCCCGCATCAGGCTTCCAGTTTCCCCACTTGTTTCCGTTATCCTTGAAGAAGTGCCCACGTGGACAAGGCGTGACTATATACCTCGACTGCGTTATTTGGAGGCTTTACATTTGCAACTGCCACCTGAAGGCGGTGGAGCATGGCCACTGCACTGACGCTGCGAGACCGTACTACAGAGCGTAGACAGTTCAAAGTTCGGCATCACTTATAGACGGAACGCGGGTGGTGGCAAATGGTAGCGAACGTATTTTCGGACATACACGTTCGCATGGCTATACCCTCGTCTACCGCCGTGGTACTTGCATGCACCCCACAGACGAATGAATTCACTGCAGGCCTAGGGTGTGGTCTCCTTCAAACGCGGGGGGGGTTGCTTCGGTGCTATGCCGCCCATGGTCTGTATCATGCATCCATGCATGGCTTGTAGCATAGCCGCCTTTTCCGTGTGGTTCTTACCAACGCCCGAGGTTGCCGTAGGCTCTACGTCCGCCTGGCTGGCGACGCCCCGTCGCCCATGATCGGCGCGACCCTCATGGCACCGGTCCGCCCATATTTCTGCGTGTTTGTCGTCATCTGGGTGACGCGAATCGACGCTACGGCCTCGCGTGCCTCCGGTCCTGAGGCCGCCACGATCATGCCCCCTTTTTGGTCAGTCTGGCATGATACCTCCTCGTATTATGGACGATGCGGCGGCTAGAAAGTTATGCTTGTTTGAAGTGTAGATGATGCGGCGGCATTAGAACTTTTTATCTTTGTATCCAGTACGTGTACGAGCACGCATATTTTCATTTTTGTTTCGCAGAACGACCGGGACATTTTCGAGTCGGTCTGCGCAGCTTGGTGGTGAGTCAGCGCGACCACCACCTTTTCTTCACGCGGCGGGAGATGCTCCTGTCCGCGGTTCTTTCGTAGCAGAGTAGCGGGACTGGATCGTCCAGGCCTCATCTGGTTTCTTCACGTGGCTAGAGACATCCACGGCACTCCTCTCGCAGTGAGTCACGGATTTCGAATTTTTGGTGGAGCTATGGTATGTCGCGACCCTCGCGTATAAAAATCACCCACACCTACACCTCTGTACTTTGCAGGAGCCCGGGGTTGACATTGTCTTGCTGAATGGGCCCAGCTCGATGACGCTGAAATACATACACGTTGAATTATTTTATGCCTCGTAGTCGGCGAGGTTCCCATCAGCGGTTACATGTTACGGTTTGCGTAAAAACACGCATGCCTACGTATCAGTACTAAACCCGTGGATATGCCAGAGTACCGTCCGCATACGACAGAGTAGTGATGTATTTGTCCTCGTTGTCTTCAAGCGGCTGGAGCGCGAGGAGCACGTACTCAAACCATTAAGATGGGACACACCAGGAACATCCAAAGCCCATGTCCACCCCGATAGTAGCGTCGACTCTAATGTGACTGACGGCAGCGATAGCAGCAACACTACATGAAATGCAGCAACAGCCCGGCAGCCTGTGTTTTTTCCCTGAGTATCTTCGTACGTTTGTGATGAAGGCTCAGGTGACCTGGCTGTCAGCCCCCTCAGTCCGTGTTGTCGACTGGTCGTAGGGCAGTTGCCAGCGGAAGGTTGAAGCTGTGCCATGTTTTGGTACACTTGAAGACAACACAAGGTAAACTCCAAGTTGAGTAGCCCGAGACGGGTGCACCTTCGCGTTATCAGCCAACAATAGGTACGATGATACCTATAAATCACTCCAAAAGCCTAGGTAACCTGTTTTATCTTATTGTCTTTTGTACAACTTGATGTAATTTGGCGGAAATCCGAACGATACTTACCAAATACCGGAATTCCTGGCTCCATCAAATACTGAGACTTTTAAAGAAGGTGAGCCAGCATCCTTCTGCTTGAGGGGGACGCTGAGGGCGTCGCGCATAGGCCGGTGATAACAGCTACCATTATGTAGTTGTCGCGGTTTTCCATTATTCTGTGACTATGTATATGTGGAAAAGCAGCCGTTTGGAGTTGTAGTCGGCTGTGTCCGACATGCTACTTGAAACAGCCACAGAAAGCTACACCACCTCCCACTTTTGGAGTATATTTTGCAGGATATGTTGTGGTTATCAGTATCATGTATCACATACACGTTTTTCTGCGACTGTTTTGGGGCAAGGGGTGCAGAGTTTCGACGCGTCTGGCAGCGTAGGTCACGTGCGTGTCACAGAAAGGTATGCATACGTATCTTATTGTTGTTTCACACGCGCAAGGCAACATCGTGCGAAAGTGTGCGTGGGTTTCGTTTCCAGACAAGTTACATCATGAACCTTTGGACATATCTCAGACTGCGATATCGTGTTGGTGTTCGCGCCTTGCTTGCCATACGAAATTACCATGCCTACCTCTACTCGCCAGGCGTATAGGTAGGTATTATCACAAGTGACTGCTTCTCCGTCTTGATGGACCATAGCTATACCCCAGGGCGCCAGATCCCCCGTCATGTTGGGTTTCAAGTATTATACGCTTGGAAAACGTTGGCAATGGGTAGGAACCGCTCGTGACGTTGGCAGCACTTTATCGGGGTTACTGCTGGGGCTCGATCCGGAAATGTTTAGAATCATGGCACTCAAGTTGGCATGGGTGGTAGGGTTGACTTGTTTGAAACCGGAAGCTGTTCCCGTATCACCGAAAACAATATTTGGGATACGGTGGATTGAGCTTGTTTGGGAAACGAAACTGATTGATACTATTTTTGTATCAGGCATACTGTTGAGTCTATGGCATAAATGCATATGTCAACGAACGTTAATTATGGCCATCAGCCAGCACTGGGCGCTTCCTGCTTTTTTATCTACGCGAAGGATTCTCCTTTATAGAGCAACTGCGACCGGCTCGATGCGCTGTCTTGGGCTAGTTGTGCTGCCGTCGTCGTCTCGCTCTCAACAAGCATTTCCCGTGTGGAACGTTTGGGGTCGTACGTTTTCGTGTTGACTTTTCGCGGCTGCCAAGCTACCCCGATTTTGATGGAAGTCATACTAAAGGTAAACGTCCTATTTAACTGTAACTTAATCCTCCCTGTACACAAATCGCCCGTTGTTGAAAACATTACTAGTTGAGGAGAGCCCGACGTACCTCGTGAAAGTTGATATCCCCTTCGAAAAACATAGATGCGAAAACGACGAAGTGTATGGATTTGATAGAGAGTTAGTGCGGTAAATGTGGTGGGATGTGTAAGCTAAGATTTTCTCCCAGTTCTAACTGACATCAGTGTGCAACGTCTTGGATTAAGCACGTTTCGTGAGGGCTTAGGACACAAGCGGTGGTGGAAACGTGAACGGGAGGGTTGCCAATCATTCGAATACACCAATGCGATCATCCCAAACCCGGAGACGAAAACCGAATGCCCCGGTTTTCTGTGTCCATGTATTGACCCGTGCACGTCGCAGGGAATCTGTTCTGCATGTCTCTTGTGCTTGAAATTTGTCGGCATCGTTTTCTTAGCAATGCGGTGGCTACTGGATATTGCTTGACATCATGCGACCTATTGCAGCTTGTGGAGTGTAACTGACTCCGAACGGCTCATTCAAAGAGTTGCATTTGCCCATGGTGTAGAGCCGCCCCTACTCTACAATGAACAATTGATAACTCAGAAATCAAACTCGTCCTACTGCCCTCTGTAGTTGAAGTGAGACGGAGAAGGCAGTTGGAGCCGCGGAGCGTTGGGGCTATTTAATGTTGGGCACCAATGCTGTCGCCGGGGACATCCAGATCAATCACGATGCTAGTAGCACGGTCATTGAAAACGTGACAGCGTCTCACCCGGCAGACGCCGATGCTACGGCTGCAGCACCTCGCGATCGGCGAGGCTGATCAGCGCGTGTTTGGGCGTGAACAACTTGGACGATCATCCCCCCCCAAAAAAAAATTATTGATGAAAGGGGGGATTCCGTTTTCGCCGTTGGCGAGGAACTCGAGATATTGGTGGTCTTCAACATCAGTCGAACGAACCAGCACAATTTTTATGCTTACATGGTATCAATAGTCTATTGTTGGCGTGGTCACCATTTCCCTGCCTGATCATCAAAGCCAGACGTAATTCCGGCCATTTGCCCGTCTAAATATTCTAGAGCCGTACAGGGTCAACACAAAGTTTTTTGAAACAGACGAAATCGAAATCAGCGATGCGGTGTCGGGGTTTAAAAAATATTGGCACTTAAGTGGCACTGGCGATTATGATATACTCTTGCCTACACTAGTGGTACGCCAGCGGGGCCGATATTCGCCCTAGACTCGTACGACAAACGGCCACCGGCCTGCCCAAAACACATAACTCCCGAACCCACTCATCGCCCAACTACCCATTCATCGCCCACACGAACCCATCCACCTACGTACCAACCCATTACCCACCCACGTACTGTTGCAAATATATCAATGTATGCGTTCTAGTGCGCCAAAAAATCGTATGGGTTTACAATAGAACGCCATACTGGTACCAGGTGGTATCTGGTATATACCTGGTGTTGCTAACGCGGAATAAAAAACGTGCGAGTTTTAGTATGATATTGGTTTAAACGAAACAAAAGAAAAATCAGACAGTGGGACTCGGAGCACCAACTTGAGGTTATTGAACTGGGCTTTCTACCGATGAACCAAAGTAATAGGGGCGAATACCGGCCAACATGTAAAGGGTAGATGCCAAGAAGGAAAAAGACGTACACCCGCCCAAAAAATATTTTCAAAAAGGGGGACTACACTTTTCGCCGTTGGCGAGGAACTCGAGGTAATGGTGGTTCTCAACATCAATCGAACGGCCCAGCACAAACTGCATGCTTCCATGGCAGTCTGTATTCCACATTATCTCTATCGCTCTGCTTGGCCATGAAGGTGAAAAGTAATTCCGGCCGTTTGCCCGTCTCCTCTAAACCATATTAGAGCCGTATAATATATCTAGACCCTATCATACGTATTTTTAGAGGGTTTGCATCAAGACATGACCCATACACGACCTGGTGTCGTCGTTGACGAAATGACTGAAGGCGTACCGCTAGGCATCTCAAGGCCCTTACAGGCCGGGCTGGCCAATAATAGCTTATACACTCTTCCCGTGCTTTCGCAATCGTCTAATACAATTGGGACTCCCATTTGGCAGTAGTGCTTCAGGGCCGGCAGCGCCTTTACCGGTGATGGAATTTTTGGAACCCGATTTTATTTCGTCCAGAAAGTTAATTTAAAAAACATTTCTCGTCAAATGCCAACACCAAAGTCTGTTCGAAAGTTCGATCGACAATGCCACTGGTACTCGGTGTGAATATTCCTTGAGGCATGGCCCCACGATCGATGCCCTTACTATCGCCTAAATTTATCTCCATCTCATGCGGTATGGCATGTATGTGATCTATAAACCTCATTTGAATTTCAGAATTTCAGGTCGTTCGAACATTCCAGCTCTTTGAAAACAGCCTAAATAGTAGACATGGAGGCAAGGTTGACATACAGCTGCTTTTTTTCGAGTATTAAGCTCTTTGTGTTGAACGTGCAGTCTAATACCTAACGATTCCTCAACGGTCCCTGAATCGGCATTATCTGCATGATCCCATCAAAAGCTTGGCACAGCCTGGGAAAACCTAGGGGCGAGACTGTACATCCACACGCAAGCAGCAGTATACCTACCCGCACCGCCTGCATAGAAATACGTAGTAGCAGTACAGTACACTGTAGTGTTCACCGTGGTTCAAGTACGAGGAGATCGTGCTGGGATAGTGCTGTACGTTTTGCACCCTGTCCCACTCCTCCGCTGTTCACCGCTATAGACTAATATATTATCGTTCGTTTATTGCCAAGTAAGGTGGCGCGCTCCAAAACTCAAGACATTCAATAGGTGTCCGTAACGGCATTCGGCGATCGGCGATTTATTTGAATCCCACATGACGCAAGTACGCCGAACTACTTATTGTTTTGTCTTTTTTTTGAGAGGGCTCGGTTGGTACATCCCTGACCTCTCAAGATCCCCCACTTGGACACCACCTCTTTTGATTACTTGCAGAACGGTTGAGCTTTTATTTGATTTCTTCCTTCACCCTCATTTTTTTTAGTTGTAGTTCGTATCATACCACGTCCCAGCTGAGCTCAGCGTGGCTCATCAGCTCAGCTCAGCTCAGCAGCGCACCGCAGCGCCGGCTCAGTAGCGCAGGGCCGTGCGATGCCGTGCGGTACCGTGCCCTGCCGTGCGATGCGATACTGTGCGGTGCTGTGCCGCGCTGTGTGCTTAACTGTACTTACTCTTTCGTACAATCCCAGGTATCGTTCGAAGTATCATAATATGCCCAGTTCAGCATAGTACAGTAGCGCTAGCTCAGCAACGCGGACGTTTAGTGCCGTGCGTTGCTGTGCCCTGCCGTGCGATGCGGTGCTGTGCGGTGCTGTGCCGTGCTGCGTGCTGTGCTGTACTTACTCTTTCGTGCATGCTAGATCGCATTCGGTATCATCCAGCAGTATCGAGGTACACCAGATTAGGTTAGTACGTACTACATTATTGAATCACATTAAATGCTCCCAGCTCATCGTCTCAGCTGTAGCTCAGCAGCGTGCAGCGCCGCGCCGTGTTGTGCCGTGCGGTGCAGAGCAGCACCGTTCGGTGCCGTGCCATGCCGTGCCATGCCGTGCGGTGCGGTACTGTGCCGTGCTGTGCGGCGACTTGACGTGCTGCGTGCTTTGCTGCACTTACTATTTTGTAATGCCAGGAATCATTCGAAGTACCATACCAGGTACCGGTACTACTACGCCAGGTTTATACGTATTACGTTGTTGATCATTCAAAATGCACTCCCAGCTCTCAGCAGCGCAGCGCCGTGCGGTGCGGTGCCGTGTGGTGCCGTGCCTTTCCCGGCGGTGCGGTGGTATGCCATGCCGCGCCGTGATGTCTTTTTTAACCATACATTGGTACTAGGCATCATGCGAAGTACCATGTACCAGGTACCGGTATGTGCGTGTATACTCTTCTTTTTGCTTTCTTCATTTGATCTTCTATCGGAGGTCGTCTAATTTTTTTTTTTTGAAAATTGCACCCGTGCTGCCGATCAGAACGTGACATCCACCAAGCACACAGCACCGCACCGCGCGATAAGCTGTGCACAAGCAGTGTTGGGATTGTATCAAATCTCTAGCTGCACCAAATTGCCTTTTCTTTCTGCCCCCTTCTGCCCCCTTCACGTTTAGTTGTATGCCTCCGTGCGCGAGCGTAGCGGGCGGCGTCAGCTGCCCGCGGTGGGGAGCCCTTTCTATATCAATGTTAAATCACGAAAAATGCACTCCCAGCTCAGCTCAACTCAGCCCAACTGTTGGTCAGCAGCGCAGCGTAGCGCAGTGCGTGCCGGCGGTGCCGTGCGTAGCTCTGCGGTGCGGTACTGTGCTGTGCCGTGCTGCGCGGTGCTTTCTTTCGAACATACAGCAGTACCAGGTATCATGCGAAGTACCAGGTACCGGTATGTACGTGTGTACTCGTGTTTTTGCTTTCTTCATTTGATGTCCACTCACGATCCTCTTCATGCTTTTTGCTTTTCGCAAAATACACCCGTGCTTCAGATCAGAACGTAACATCGCCAACAAGCGCAAAATACAACACAGAGCAATCACACGAGTGGCATGATCAGACCGTTAGTTGCACCATATCATGGGGCTGTTCCTTCTGCCCCCTTCGCATTTAGTTGTCCTTGCGCGACTTAGCGGGCGGCGTCAGCTGCCCGTGAAGCGGAGCCCTTGTACGTATACATACCGATATGAAGCTGCTGGTCGGACAGGCTTCCGTGCCTGCCGGCGGGTCTTTCATAGTTTTGTGGCCTGCCGGCGGGCCTGCTGTTGGGCCTTTCGCTATTTTTGGGCCATGATCTGCAAGTGTTTATCAGCTGTTGCCATTCGTTTATTCAGCAGCTGCTGCTTACAACGTCAGCGGATTTTAATCCAGACTTGGTATCATAAACAGTGCTGACTTTTGCATCCACCGCCGCTATAGCACAGCATTGTCGCCGAAGTCTCCAACTCCACCGTTGTCCCCGCCGCGCCGCTGCCGCCCCTGCTGCTGCTGTTGGCGGCTCCTGCGTATGTTGCTAGAATTAAAAAAAAAATCCACTGTCTGCTGTCGTGACCTCGTCGAGCCAGTGTGTGTGCTCCTCCTGCTAGATGACTGCTGCTGTAGGCACTACTGCTGCTGTGCCGCAATTCCTTGCTGGGCCATCGCCCGCCTCTGGTCCCGCCGCCGCCGCTGCTGCTGCTGTGTGCTGTTGGTGCTAGTGCTAGTGCTGCTGTCACTCCCTCCTGCACATGTTCCCAAAGTGTGATGCGTTTGTTATTGTGATCAGCTATGCTGTGCGTGGATCCAAAATGTGCAGGGCTTTTCACGGGTCAGGTCAAACCTCGGGTCGGGTCGGGTACCTCCTGACCCGACCCGACCCGACCCGACCCGACCCGACCCGACCCGACCCGACCCGACCCGACCCGACCCGACCCGACCCGACCCGACCCGACCCGAGCCGAGCCGAGCCGAGCCGACCCGACCGGCGAGATACTGAAAACCTCCTGACCTGACCCGGCCCAACCCGCCACACTCCGGGTGACCCGCGAGGTGCGTGTTTCATGCGGGTCGGGTCGGCTGGACCTGTGGTGTATTTCACGGGTCAAAGTCGAAAAGTCACGGGTCAAACATGTCTGGATATGTACCTTGGTCGGTTGGTTGTTCCTTGATCCCTCGTACTTTCCCCAGGATGTCGTGCTCTCCGTTTTTGTACCAGCATTGTTAGCAGCATTTTAGCAGCATTATTATGTAGTGTGCGCGCAAAAAATGATAAAGGGACCGCAACCCACGCATGGGCAACCAGCCACGCCTGTAGCGCTAGAACACCGGATCGACCCGACGAGCAAGCTAGTTATCTATGCATTTTCCGGCCCCGGCAAGCAGCCTAGCTGAGCCGCCTCCGGCAGCAAGCCCACAACTGGGGCGGTTGATCTGTCAGCAGGCAGCGGCTGCGATCCGCGAGGATGCGTTGTCTTCTGCTGGTGCTTGCTGCTGGTGCTTGCTGGTGCTGTGCTGCTGCTGCTGCTGCGTCGACGACGGCCTCTCATGCTTTTTTAGGTTGGTTACATTTTATACTTGTATGATGATTGTCGAGGTAGCTGCTATTTGTATCTATGCAATGCAGTCTCCGGCCCCGGCAAGCAGGCTCGCTGAGCCGCCTCTGGCAGCGCTGGGGCGGTGGATCTGTCAGGGGCTACGATCCGCGAGGATCCGGGGTCTGCTGCTGGTGGTTGCTGCTGCCAATGCTGCTGCTGCTGCTTCGACGACGACTGCCTATTGCCTCTTTATGTTTGCTTGCCTTTTTATGTTTGGTCACATCTCGTACTGGTGTGATGAAATTCTTACCAGATGTCCAATGTGTACGTGTGCGTCGTACATGGGTTTTTATACTGCCATTTGTCGTCTTTATTGTTGCACCCCGCAATGCAGCAAGAGTTTGTCGCCTGGCTTGTTTTAGTGGACTTGGATGGATTACTCCATGCCTGAATAGTACCTACGGCTTCATCCGACACGGGGATTCGCGTAGTAATACTCTATGCCTGGTACGAGAAGTTGCTGTCTGACTGATGTTTCTGGACGCTATTATAACATACGGTCGGAGTATCGGACGAGGGAGGCTTTCATGCAGGAAGTGGCAAGTTTTGTATCATTTTCGGACCCGCGGGTCCGGCCCGCGAGGCGCCGGCCCGACAAGTACCCTCTGGCAGGCAACTGTAAATAGGCTTTACAAACGCGAATCCGCAGGCCCGATCCGCGGGTTCGACCCGCGGGTGGGACCCGCGGGTCAGCCAAAAACAACCCGCGGGTCATGGCTCCACCCGCGAGTAACCCGTATCTCGCGGGTCATGACCCGACACGACCGGCGAGATTTCCAATCGCCTTGAGCCGACCCGACCCGACCCGACCCGACTCGCGAGACCTTAAACGCCTTGACCCGACCCGACCCGACCCGCGAGATTTCAAAACGTCTTGACCCGACCCGACCCGACCCGTTGACCCGACCCGTTGACCCGACCCGACCCGTGCCATTTTAAAACACAATGACCCGACCCGACCCTACCCGCGACATTTTGAACCCCCCCTTTCCCGAGGGTCATGACCCGTGAGAAGCCCTGAAAATTTCATGTTTTTAATACTGAGTCCTATATGTTTATTCACACGGCCTGCGTACCGGTAGATAGATTTCTCTGTGGATTCTGTACCATACGATTTTTTTTTTTTTTTTTTTTTGTGTGTACATATCTCACAAACAGAGCCAAATGGATACGGGAATGAATCCAGTCTTTTGGAGTCCGATGGAAGGTTTGTTTACATTTTTTCAATCGCAAACTCGAGAAGGGTGCTTGCTACACGAAAAGCGTTTCGATTATTTTTGTCACAAATGCAGACCAGGTGTACGATAGACACCACTGCGGCTGCTGCCAAACTCGCGTTACCGCCGCCGCCACCGCCACCGCCGCTGCTTCTGCAGCTGTATTGCTGTCGTACTGCTGTTGTTGCATTGCTCTCTCTTTTTGCTAAATTTATCGCAGCTGTTTTCAAGCTTGGACAATTTGCTGCGTGACGCCGAACGAGCATTTTTTTGTTCCATTGTTTTCTAGATTTTGGTTTGTTGTAATTCTGTGCTTTCACACGCATACTCGATGCTGCTGCCTCCATCGTCGATACCACCATTGCTGATACACCGAGACCATCTTTGAAGCCGACGAACATTCTCTGCACTTTTTTGTATACGATGTCTCCACTGAATCATAGATGGAAATCATCAGCCTTGCGTCACCCCGCCTCCGACTTGATTTTACCACATTACCGCTGCTCTGCTGGGCATCTACACAAAGTTCGACATGATCACCACCGTAACATCGGCATAATCTGGCACCACGCAAAGACGAGGAATTAAATGTATTCGTTGTGCGTTGTCGTCGTCGTTGTTTTGGATGTTGTTATTGTTGTTGTTGTGGATGCTGTTGTTGTTGTTGTTATTATTCCATTTTCCGTCCGACAATGTGCAGCGAAGGTGTCAACGGTAAAAACTATGGTGAAACAATCGAAAATCCAGACCATGAAAAGTATATGCGCTAAATCATTAATCCAACAACCAACAACTACGAATACTAGATGTGCGTCCATGTCATCCTCACCCTATCCCCTCGAGCCACCAGATCAGCACCAAGCTCCCCTCACTGAGCGCTTCCGAAGAAGCATCAAACGGTAATCCGCTGTCCAAATATAAGGCTGGTTTGTAACTGGTGCCGCATGTTTCAACGCTCAGAAGGTTGTGCGGTATTGCTGCCTGGTACTGCTGTCGGTCGTAGCAAGGAGAGATTCCCGCCGTCTCGTTCTGCCTGTAGCTCTGCCCTCGTCACTCCCTCTCCTCCAACACCACTATATTTACCATGCCACCTCCAACCGCAAGGGCCAAGCCCTCCCCCCGCTGCAAAACATTAAATTAATATTGGGGTTGGCGTTCGTTGGCAATGACGCTGTAAAACATGATAATCACTGCGTGAGCCAGGCATCCAGGGTACCGTTTTGTTTCTGTTTTTGTTTTTGGCGGTCACCAGGATGGTCATCGAGTATTTCATATTGTGCAGGGTGGAGAACCCTCTCTCCGCACAAGGGGAATGATCGCCTCACGTAGTGTGAATATGGTAAAGCACCCACGAGGCAGCTACATAGTAATACCCACTGCTGTCTCTCGGGTGGGTTCACCAGAAAACAAAGCAACTCATTGGCGCTGTAATCCATACACAAGAAAGTAGGCACAAGGTGCCGAAGTCCGTCTTACTAGCGGTTCTTGGAAATATGCAGTTCACCCTTCATCCGACTCGCGGATTACCTCACGGCGCTTCGCGCTTGATGCAAGCAATATCTGCCTGGTTGATGAAAACCCGACGTGCTCCGTCCTAGCGTAGTAGGGATGCGAGGGTCAGTAGTCATACGACTGCGGCTATGCACAAACGGAGAACCCCCCCCTTGCCCCCCCCCCCCCCCCCCATGTTTTCGAACAATCATCAGGCGACAATGTGGTGTCCAAATATGTGGCTGGTTTATAACTGCTGCGCGTGTTTTTCCACGTGCAAACGGTTATGCGGTATTGCTGCCTAGTACTGCTTTCAGCTGTAGCAAGGCAAGAGTTCTCGCCGTCTCGCTCTGCCTGTAGCTCTGTTCTCGCCACCCGCTCCCGCCAAAGACGACTGCTCCCACCCCTAACCATGCCACGCCAACCGCCTAGTTCTCTCCCCGTTACGCTTCCGAATAAGCATCAAACGGTTACCCGCTGTGCAAGTATATGTCTGGTTTATATGTGCTGCGCGTTTGTTTCAACGCGCAGACGGTTGTGCGGTATTGCTGCCTAGTACTGCTCGGTCGTAGCAAGGAGAAAGTCCCCGCCCTCGTCGTATCTGTAGCTCTAGCCTCGTCACCCTTCGCCCCAAACACAACTGTTCCCACCTCTGACCATGTCACCTCCAGCCGCAAGGGCCAATTCCCCCCCCGCCCCCCCCTCCGTCATAAAATATTTATATAATAATTGGCCTCGGTTGACACCGACGCTGCCATTTTTTTTTTTGTATATTGGGGTCGGCGTTTGTTGGCAACGACGCTGTAAAACATGCCGATCACTGCGTGAGCGAGACAACCAGGGTACCGTGTGTGTGTGTGTTTTTTTTTTCGCGGCCACCGGTATGGTTATTGAGTAGATCATGTGCGGGGTGGAAAGTCCTAACTCCGCACAAGGGGAATGATCGCATCACGTGGTATGAATATGGTAAGTCATCCACGAGGCAGTTACATAGTAATACCCATTGCTGTCTCTCGAGTGGCCACACCAGAAAACAAAGTAACTCATTGGCGCTGTCATCCATAAACAAGAAAGTAGGCACAAGGTGACGAAGTCCGTCTTACGAGCAGTCTTGGAAGGATGCAGTTCACCCTTCATGCGACTCGCCGAACACCTCACGGCGTTTCGCGCTTGATGCAAGCAATATCTGCCTGGTTGGTGAAAACCCGTCGTGCTCCGTCCCGGCATTGTAGGGATGCGAGGGTCAATAGTCACATGACTACGGCTATGCACAAACGGATTACACCCCCCCCATGCACTGCATCGCATAGTGTGAATATGGTAAGGCACCCATGAGGCAGTTACATAGTAATACCCAGTGCTGTCTCAGGAGTGGCAACACCAGAAAACAAAACAAGTCATTGGCACTGTCATCCGTAAGCAATAAAGTAGGCAATGAGTGTCGAAGTCCATTGTACGAGCGATTGTTGGAGGGATGCAATTCATCCTTCATGCGACCCGCCGAACACCTTACGGCGCTTCGCGCTTGGTGCAAACAATGTCTGCCTAGTTGGTGTGAACCCAACGCGCTCCGTCCCGGCGTAGTGGGGATACGAGGGTCTATGGTCATACGACTGTGGCTATGCACAAACTGAGTACACCCCCCCCATGCACTGCATCACATAGTGTGAATATGGTATGGCACCCACGGGGCAGCTACATAGTATTACCAATCGCTGTCTCTGGAGTGGCCCCACCAGAAAACGCAGTGAGTCATTGGCGCCGTCATCCATAAGCAAGTAGGTACACGAGCGATTCTTGGAAGGATGCAGTTCACCCTTCATGTCACTCGCCGAACGCCTCACGGCGTTTCGCGCTTGGTGCAAGCAATGTCTGTCTGGTTGGTGTAAACCCGACGTGCTCCCTCCCGCCGTAGTAGGGATGCGAGGATCTATGGTCGTTCGACAACTGTCATGCACAAACGGAGTACCCCCCCCCCCCCGATGCACGTCTGAGGAAGTATCAAGCGACAATCCGCTGTCCAAATATATGGCTGGTTTATAACTGCTGCGCGTATTTTTGAACGTGCAGAAGGTTGCGCGGTATTGCTGCCTAGTACTGCGATCGGTCGTAGCAAGAAGAGAGTTCTCGCCGTCTCGCTCTTCCTGTAGCCCTGTCCTCGTCACCCCGTCCCCCCAAACACCACTGTTCCCACCCCTTACCATGCCATCTCCAACCGCAAGGACCAAGACCTATCCCACATGCGATTCCGAAGAAGCATCAAACGGCAACCCGCTGTCCAATTAAATGGCTGGTTTGCTCCCGCTCCGCGTAGGTTTCAACGTGCAGACGGTTGTGCGATATTGCTGCCTAGTACTGCTATCAGTCGTAGCAAGGATATAATCCCCGCCATGTTTGTTTGTCTGTAACTCTGCTCTCGTCACTCCCTCCCCACCAACACGACTGTTCCCACCCCCAACCATGCCACCTCCACCCCCCCCCCTCCTTGTGCTTTCGAAGAAGCATCAAACGGGAACCCGCTGTCTAAACATATGGCTAGTTTGTAACTGCGGCGCGTTTGTTTCAAAGTGCAGAAGGCTGTGCGGTATTGCTGCCTAGTACTGCTATCGGTCGTAGCAAGGAGAGAGTTCTCGCGGTCTCGCTCCGCCTGTCGCTCTGCCCTCGTCACCCCTTCCCGCCAAACACGACTGTTCCCACCCCTAACCATGCCACCTCCAACCGCAGGGCCAAGTCGCCCTCCCTATGCACTTCCGAAGAAACATGAAGCGATAAGACCGATAACACTGGAAAGCCGATAGTTTGGCCGAAAAGTTTCCAAACTTTTTTTGGGGGTTATTTGCTGAAATATTCCGGGTAACGTCGCTATGGGGAAAAAATGACTAAAGTGTTTTTTTTCTTGCTCTTTTTCGGTCATGCTGTCGAACAGGTCAATTTGTATATTTTTCATCATGCCCTGATCAACACTGCCCACCAAACACGATAGACCATCGATCTCGGGATAGAGACAACCCATGGTCACTCCTCTTCGTTCCGGACAAGGCCACATGAGTGTAGGTGACAGCGCTGAATGAGCTCATCTCGATCCATGCCCTAGAGCGTGAGAGGTTGCTTGCATTGTCCTGTGGTCTTCCGTCACATCCTCTCAAAAATCTGTTTTTGGCCCGTTGGGAGACGATAGAGAGCTTTTGCCTCAATTTTCTAGACACCAGCCGCCAAATGTGTGTTTTTAACAGAAGCCTGATCGGCGCCCGCCACAGATCACCGGCCGTGGAGTGAGCGCTGTACACCAAGGGGGGGTCGGAGCCCCTAATGAGCTCGCTACGTTTAGAGTTCACAACGCTGTCGTTGATTTCGTCGAACGAAGTGTGTGGAGAACACGAAATTCCGCCGCGTCTAATCCAAGATCTACTTGAGAACTTCTTAGGCCGATGCTCACCAAGATCGCCCCGAAATATCTTTTTTTCATGGAATTCTGGAAGTTTCAAAAAATAATTCCACCAAGTTGGGTCCATAGGCCACCGTTCAGGCAAACGTTGGCTGGGATTTCCAGGAAGTTCAAGCTTTTGGCCTTCCATTGTCACCGGTCTAACCCGCTGTCCAAGTACATCACCGGTTTCTTACTACTGATCGTATGTTTTAACGTGCAAAAGTATGCGCGATATTGTTGCCTAGTACTGCTATCGGTCGTAGCCGGGGGAGGCTTCCCACCGTCTCGTTCTATCAGTGGCTTTGTTCTCGTCACCCCCTCCCCCCAAACACGACTGTTCCCATCCCTAACCATGCCACCTCTGACCACAAGGGCCAAGCCACCCCCTCCATGCGCTTCTGAAAAAGCATCATGTAATAACCCGCTGTCCAATCAAGTGGCTGGTTTGTAACCGCTGCGCGTTTGCTTTAACGTGCATGCGGTTGTGCGGTGTCGCTGCCTAGTACTGTTGTCGGTTGTACCAAAGGGAGAGCTCCCACCTCGCTCTTTCTGCGGCTTTGCCCTGATCGACCCTTCTCCCCTTAACAACCTTTCCGTCTTACAGGGCACTAAATATCGTTTTGTGACACTTGCAACCACCCTTATCATCATCCACGCCGCGACCACATTAGTCAACAACAGCAGGGGGCGCATGTTATCACTAATATATTGTTCACGCCTACCTCCTACTGTACTATGACTGCAGTACCTCGCTGGCGGCGAAGCATTGACTGTTGATCGAACTATGAGCAAACATGATAGATTGCGATTTGTGCAGCAGTTCCCCCGTATATTTATTACGATCTGTATTTTACCCTTTTTTGTTATGCCACCTACAATAACATCAACCCGAACAGCGCAAAAATAGCACTCAGCTGCCGCAAGGCGTCATCTAGCAGCTAGACAGCCAAAAGCAACGCATGGTGTTAATTACGTTGGTTGTTTCGCGCGTTTTACGACAACCTGAACAGCGGAAACAATGCCATCACTATCATAGCCTATCTCGTGCACATGAATTGACTTCAAAATACAGTAGACCGACATTTCAAAATAAAAGAACACACCCAGTTAGTTCTACGCACGTACACGGAAACTTGTGGCATCTTCGTATCGTTTACGCTCTTTGCTTTTTGTCTCGCGCTGTGGTATGTTTGTGTTGCATCAGTAGTCCAACCAGCGAAAAAAGTTACACAGCAGTGAATCGTGTCGACATCCAAAAGATAATTGGGGCGTTGCGCAATGCGCGATCCAAGGATTTTACCGGTCGAATGTGACAACAAGATATTTTGATAAATTGACCTCGGGGTGGCAAGGCAACTTCAACTCGTACTTGTCGGCCTCAAGACGACCGACCTAGCTAGCTCCCACTCCCCTCCCCTTTGTCCTACCGTTGATCTGCACGAACCCGTTAGTCCTCCTTCCCCCCTCCGCCGCAGAACCGCTCTCAATCCCCAAAGCCACCTTCGCCTGGCACACGCCGGCGTTGATTCCGTCCACAACGAGGTTCCGCCGCGTTTCAAGTGCACACCGTCGTCCCGCTTTTGTTGCTTTCGATGCCAACGAGCCGACGCGGGCCGGTGCAGCGATGGCACGGTCGTAGTCCAGGCTAATGTTCTGCTTGTCTAGCCGGTTCAGTCTGTTGGTTTGTTTGGCTGGCGCTCGGCTCGCGGCGTTGGATGCAGGACATTTGTGGCAACGGAACGGTGCAGCCAGAAACACGACGGGTTAAACATGCATCATCACGTTTCTCGTACGAATTTACCATCGTCACTTTTCTGCTTTCGTTTGATCAAAGCGAGAAGTGATGTCTGCACAGTGGTTGGTCTATTATTCCATGCTCGAAAAACGTATCAATCCTTGCCATGAAAATTACATTTACCAAACCCTGGGCCGTAATGAGCTACTTGTGTCCCCTAATTTGTTGAAGTCCGTCGGCAGGTAAAATCGGACGGACGGTAAACGATTAGGAGACGTCAGTATACCAAGCTTCGGTACATATAACGACAGCATCGAAAATTCATGGTAACCGAAAGAGTCGTCAGGTCAGGCTCAAACTCAACGAAAACTGTATGTCTCATATACTGCGGTTAAAGCTTGTCTTAGTATTGTTGACGGACTCGAAACAGGTCAGGTGCCTCGTGGATAACTCAACAAAGGCCTACATAGTCCGCGTTCGGCAACAGAAAGTCTTGATATGACTAACTGCAATCTGCATGAGGAATGTACGCCCTTCGAAACCGACATCTCGCCGTATGATTGACCACACAGGAGGTAATGGCGATGGTCGGCAACCATCTGGTGTTTGACTGCCAATCTATCATATGCACACTAACATGCCTGATTTCCTACTGCTCTTCACTCTTGATGTTGATATGTTTGATATACGGTGATGGTATACCACCCCTGTATAATAACACGTGTTGGATGCTGGCAGCAACACGGTAATGCGATAACGCTATCGAAAGAACATCGGTGACTGGGTAGATAATTACTGTATGCGGTCGTCATGTACCCTGAATCGGTGCGATTGATCGAGCACAATCTATCGTCAGCCGGCAAAGTAGCGAAACGTGTACACTTGCGTTGTCTTCTCATGAATTTGCTTGGTGTGCCCACGAGAAGACTACTTCCAACGATACCATGTTTCTACCCGGGGACGTAAGTACAGACCCAGGAAGTAATTAAGACCACGGGGGGACCCAAGCGTCCCCTGGTTCCGGGCTTTGCGGTAACGCTAGTATATAAATGTTTTATCGGAACAGTAGAAAACAGGGGTGGGGTACACAAAACGAGACAAAAACGATCCCCAGCTGAACGTGTGCACTTCACTAGCGGGCATCTACAGCTCCCCACGAGCAACCACGGCCCGCAAAAATCAGGGACACTCCTGGTGGGGTGTATGACGACGTCGGGTGCGCCAGACAGCAATCGTAGGCAGCCAGAAGCGACTCCTGAGATGTGTTCGTGAGTTCGAATTTGCGAGCCAGCAGCACCAACAGCTCCAGAAAACGTTGAAATATTTCAATTCACCCGCGGGAGCCTAATACAATGGGTACGTCACCGATGAAAAAACGGTTTTCACCAAAAGCTTGCTGCTCGCCAAGCGGATGATATAACTCTTGTTGTATTTGGAGAAAAGCTAGAGACAAACAATTTTTCATTCCCGTGAGGCGTAGGAAGTTATGTATGGAGTCCAACAAGGGCTACAAACACCTGAAAAGCTCTGTATTCCTTGCTGCATTGTTTCTAAACTTTCAAGATAAGGATCTTGTTTGCAGATGCCATACTCTATTTTCAAGGGATTTTACATGTTCGCGAAATGTCTCCAAACGAGCTCCTACTCAAAATATCCCTGTGGGATCCCCTGTAACCTTAAATGAACGGGGGACTCTATCGGTGCTAATAATATATCTCGAGTAGTACTTTAAGAGAGTATATACAGTGTAGCCGTAGTGCATCCACCGCTGTCCATTCACAAGCAAAACTGCAGCAAGGGGTCAGTCATGTGATGTGAATACTACTCCTGCTGCCCAAATGTATACCTGATACCAGGTATATCATGTGGGACATGACATGAGTTGTTGCACTTGTGACTATTACTCCTGTTATCATATCGTGTGGTGTTCGGACATTAAAACACCTCTTGCCCCCCCTCCCCCCCCTCTCTTTGCAGCCAAAACGGAAAATGAAAAAAAAGATACAAGATTTATGAAAATGCAGCATTCGCATGGTCATCGAATTTACTGCACTGCCGTACCAGCAGCACCGTGCAATGAAATTCCACCAGCAAAATTCACAGCTGCTGCGTTCATGGTGCTTTGCTGTGGACTGCGCGTACGGGTACGACTAGCTTTTCGTGAAAGTGAAATATGAGGATTGCTCCAAAAGTAAGAACCAGCTCATAGCTCGCATCCTCGTACGCGAATGAAACGAATGCGATATTACTTGTGCATTGTATTGTGCGGCCATGGCAGCCCAGAACGAAAGACAACGGGAGCACGAGAAAGGTGCAATTCTTCTGGCTTCTGGTCAGTATGACCCGATAGTACTTTGAAATCAAAAACACGGTCGGTCTTCCAAAGCATGTAGGCATTTGTTGGTGAACGAACGACCATGATGATCGACAAACATTCAGACGGCCATGGTGAACGAATGATATTTACAAGCGACGAGCATACAGCATGCGTGCATTTGTCGTTGAACGAATAATTTTTGTAGGCGACAAGCATACCGTATTCATGCATTTGTTGGTGGATGAGCGATCAGTATAAGCGACGAGCTCACAGCATGCAAACAGTTGTTGCTGAACGAAAATCATTATTGGCGATGAGCATACAGACGGGCCTGGTGAGCGGGTGATCATTCTTGGCGTCGAGCATACAGACGGGAAAACGAGCGACAGACGGACAGGGCACGAGCAGCAAACGTGCTGGCATGCGATTTAAGACCAAACGTAGGACTGCCTTCACGTACGAGCGGCACATAAATAGAGGATTTGCAGGTAATCATACCTGACCCGAAGCGTCCCCTTCCCCATATTCTGAGGGACACAGACTTACACAACAGGTATGCCGGTATATGTCACGGTTGGTACCATCGTCGAGCATCGGGAAGGCATGCACCAGGTATGGTTTCAAGTCTGACCGCATTTTTCGAGCTTGGAATATGCGTGACATGTGGGCCCCTTCATGCGTAGTCTAACGATATGTACCTGACGATATACCGGCACAACAGCATGATACACACACGGTACAGCGGCATGCTAAACATGATACGGTACAGCAACATGCGATAGCAAGCATACCCCCGGTACATGCGTACGAGCACCGTGCATCAATGCAAGCACGCACCCGACCACAGGTACGCTGTATCACAAATAGCAGAAACTTCTGCAGTACAGCAGTAATATTGCTTTCAAACCTACAGTGGTCGTAGGTTACGAAGTCTTGTCTCTCTTGTACGCCTGGCACCTGTTCTAGGCTACCAATACTCGTGCCAATGCCAGTGTTGCTGCTTAGGTCTAGGCCTAACATATTATTATAATGCTCTTGCCAATGACAGTATTGCTGCTTAGGTCTAGGCCTAAAATATTATTAGTATTTGGTTTTATTTGAGGTGGACAGAATGCTTTAACAGCAGAGCGCACACGTGTTGTAGGGTGCAATGTCTCATATGTATGATATCCTGATGCGACGTCGCCCACGGGCGTCTTCGGTTTCGACCGACAGTATCCTCGATGTGGTTGGTGCGGTGTGACCCATACGTTGTGAGGTTTGCTGCCGGCAGCAGCAGTGCAGAGCTCCGAGTACGAACGGTGTTCACAACAATGCAAACATTCACATCATTTTGGGCTCTACTATCGCAGCAACAGTGCAGAGCGCCGAGTAGAAGCAGTATTCACAGCATTGTAAGCACAGAATGATTTCACAGCAGTGTGCATACGTGTCATGGGATGCAACTTGTCATATACCAGGTGTTGATTTGGGATTTTCAGTATGACAGTTATCAGTTTCGTGTCGATTCGGGCTATTGGCCTATTATGGGGTACCTAGTAGTACTTGGCTGACGTTCTAGACGGTAGACTGTGAGCTCTCATGCACGAGCTCACTTCTCGACTTGCCTCTACCCTGGGCATGGGAGACTATTCCATTGACGTGAAACCTACCCCACTTGGAGCTAACGAACACTCTAGACAAACCGATTCGATCTATTAATAGCCTCATGGGGGATCTAAGGGCCAGCAGTATTGGAACAGGGCCATGCTCTCGAAGAAGCTGAAAGAACGAAAGCGCAGGCGATCGCAGGATGGCAAATGTCACAGGGGGCCTGGTGGAGCTGATATAAATACGATAACGATTTGGAGAACACGGTACGTGGGTACACGTTGAGAGGTATACTGCAGATGTGTGGTATTGATGATGGTACTGATTGTGTTGAATTTTGCGGGTATCTTTTGTTTTTGGCAGTAATATTATGATTGATTGCAAAATAAAGGAGGGTGAGCTTGTTTATGATTGATGTGTTGTTCTACCAGCTGTATCATTGTGCGAATACTTGTTCGCAATGGAGGAGTGAACCACAAAGTGTTTTGCGATGATCGAATAGTTTTCGCAGCTGAGAGGGCGTAGGCTGTTCGTGTCGACAATGGCGGCATTTTATTGTTTATTAGATTATTTGGAGCTAGCCACCAAAGCCCAAAAAAAAGTATTTTCGGTACTATGCTGGTTTGCAAGCGACTAATATTTCGGGAATTACGCTTGTTCGCGAGGATTGGTTACACTGACTTATAGATTTTGCTGGTACTTTTTTTTTTTTTTTTTTTTAATCCTCCGGCGGATGGGGAAAAATAAAGCTTTAGCTCACCACACTTCCACGTATTTTCATACGCGTCGTGTGTCGATTTAACTCAGTTGCTTTCGCAGCCCAACGCTAGCTGGCGCACCCTTCGGGTCCCATTGTAGGTATAGCGTAAGCTGTCCCTATCAGTGGTCTTCGTTACAACCCCGGCAGCGCAAGCTGCCGTTGTATACGGATGCGTGTGTATGTCGACCCAGCCTGTCCCCTGAGGGTCAGTTTCGGTGGAGATAGCCACCCGGAATGTCATCTTGCCGGGTAGTGTGGGACTTGCGCAAGCTCACCCACTAACAAAACCCCTGGCCATGGGAGATGGCTTTCCGCCGGACTTGGTCCAGTTACGGTCCACCCTACCCATTCGGGCGTTGGTCCTTGCTGGTACCTTTCTTGTTTGTGGTTGCCTACGTGTGTTGACGGGATGGGATGGGGCATCCTTATCCTTGTGACCGTACAGGACATACTGGTCTCAAAATGAGAGAGTGGATGCAAAGCCATGATTAGTCATTTTATTTGGTACGGTACCGGTATTGATGTCGTGCCGAACTTACCGAAGTGCCCGGTACCGGTTTGATGTACCGAAGATACCGAAGTGTCCGGTGCCGGTATTGATGCCCTACCGAACTTACCGAAATGGCCGGTACCAGTATTGATGCCGTACCGAACTTATCGAAGTGTCCGGTACCTGTATTGATGTCCTACCGAAGTCACCGAAGTGCCCAGTACCGGTAGTGATGCCGTACCGAACTTACCGAAGTTTCCGGTATCGGTAGTACCGGTGGTATGCCTCGGTACGTACCGTGTTTGCTGCTGCTGTGGTGTACTCTCGCATATACGGTACGTAGCCACAACAGATGCGCACTGGGTGCGCTGCTCTTGTTAGCCTCTGGAGGTCCAAGCCCGCGTCCACCGACAGCTAGGTATACAGTGTGGCTACGGAGAGACGCGTCAACTGCGTTTGCGCATGGTGTTTGTATTTCTAGTCCAACGCATCGCGATCGTTACTCGTACATCTGTGTGAACCTCGTATTGCTGTTGTACTAGGCTCTGCTCAGTTGCATATTTACCTGATGAGAGACTGATGCCATTTTTTCGATTTGAGAATCCGACAGGCCGAATCGTCAGGTAAGATCTGACGACCTGGGACATCGGATTCTCAGGTAAGAATTTATCCCGTCCGATTGTGCAATAATGTCGGACGGCATACAAGACTGATCTATTTTCCAGATAAAAAAATAGAACTCTGAATCTCGGAACCGGATCGCCCATAAGAGGCAACCTTGTTTTGATGTCAAAATGTGGCGGTACGGGGTTGATGTCGTACCAATCTTACCAAAGTGTCTGGTACCGGCATCGATGTCGTACCGACACCGGTACCAACTTCGGTACAAACGTCTGTACCGGTACCCCCGGTACTGGTATTGATGTTTTACCGAAGTTACCGAGGTGTCCGGTACCGGTATCGATGTCGTACCGAAATTACCGAAGTGTCCGGTATCGGTATTGATGATGTACCGAAGTTACCGAGGTGTCCGGTACCGGTATTGATGTCGTACCGAAATTTCCGAAGTGTCCTGTACCGGTGTTGATGCCGTACCGAACTTCCCGAACTGTCCGGCACCGGTAATACCGGCGGTATGCCTCAGTACCGAACACACCCTTGCAATCTTGTTTGGGAATTCGAAGGATTAGATATTTTGAGGATTTGATTTAATTCACAAGCAAGTTGTTTTGCATTTGTTCAGCGATGAAAACCGGGGTGGTTTGTGGATTGCCAGGTACTCCTTGTATCAGGGACGGTGTAGGCTAATTTTCGCGTCGGATAAATTCTGTGCTTGTGGAAAATAATTAATGCTATCTATGGCGGTAGTAGGGGACAGCGGGAGATCTTTGTCAAGGTGACCTCGCGATATCTGGAATTTATCTGTCGCATTAGTTTTTGCAACAGTAGTAAGTGGGAGTATGGAAGAGGTTTTTGCTGTTGAAGATGAGTTTCCTCTTGCCATTTTTGTTGTTTTTGGTGATGGAATTGAGTCTATTGTTGATTCATCACTGCTAGGCCTGGGAATGAACCCCGAAATGCCCCAAAAAATGGCAGATCTATTCGATGAACACCGCAAAAATCCAGAAATATATTGAAAGAAAAGAAATTGTCGTAGTCCTATTTACTTGGATTTAGTATGCATGAACAGTTGACAGAGTATCAAAGAGTAATCGACGTAGGCGACGATTTGGACCCTGAGATTCCCAGACACCTGTTATCAGTGTCTACAGAGGGCGAGGCATATCATTCAGAATTTTTCTTCATGTTTTCAAGACAAATCGGCCGGAAATGTGCGGGGAAACTAGCGTTTCGTGCTTATATTCGTCGTTTGCTCAATAGGGGAAAAATATTCAAATTGAACATGGGATAAATGCGTTCCTTCATTTTCCCTGGGACTTGGCGGAGACAGCAAAGCAATCCGCGCTCGAATCCAATCAATAGCCGACGAGAAATTGTTGATCAAACTTGGCTTTTTTGCTGCCTCCTGAGCAAAAGTTCCAAAACAAATCATCAAAAACATATACAGAAAAAAAAAAGAAACCCGGGGAAAAACGAAAAAAACGAGGCAAACACCAATACATGTCTTTGTTCGTGTAGGGCAAACGCAGCCAGACACGGGCGAACGTATCCGCACGCCGACCGACTGCCATCACAGCAGGAGCCATCAAGAGATTAGGGAGGGAATCTGTGACTGGGCCTTGATGCAGCGGGAAACGACCTGCCCCGAGCTTCCAGATGCGGATGCATCTGTTATCGTACGCACGAAATCTTTGAGCAAACAATTTGGTCCGAATGTATGGCCCGTTTTATAATTATATGAATATAGCCCGGCCCTTAAATTTCCGGAGAAACAGGTACCTGGTATGGTTGGCAATGACTCGTACCATACGAGTAAGATTGCGCGAGTACAGTGAAATACAAGCTTGGAGCCTGACCCCAGGCACTTGCTGAAAAAGCCTTGGCAAAGATTCAAGCCCAGCGGCACGTACAGCGACAACGTACACGTGGGCTAGAGGTGGGGCGCGCCGCCACCGAGGTATACGGGCGGCGTCGTATACCATGCGCGGTGCAGCACGGCCCAGGGTCTTGCACAGCAGCAGCAGCCAAGAAAACAAGAGATCAACCCCTCCTGCTTGAATCGTACCACATTTGGGGTAGCACCGTCGTGCTGCCGGCCGCCGAGCCCAAGAGGCCGCTCACGCTCGTGCGTCCATGTGTACGCTGCTGCTCTGCGCTCTGGGCATGTGGCTGTACAGCCGTACGCTTCGTACGAGAAGCAAAGGCACCCCGGTGGGCTGACTTTTTTTTAGCAAAAGGGTGATGGCCGCCTGTGGCAGCAGTGCTTTTTGTGTGAATGCTACGCTCCGAACAGCTTTTTGCCGTGACGTGGTTTTGTTTTCCCTATCGCTGATTGGTTGATTTCCTGAAGAGTTTTTTCGTAGAGAACGACCATGGGACATTTGTTTTTCCAGTTTTACGTTCAACAATTTTCCATTCCCAGGCCTAACTGTTCTGTGAAGAATCCGGGAGAGTGTTGATTTGGAATTTTCAGTATGGCAGTTTCTTAACAGTTTCGTGCCGGTTCGGGCTATTGGCCTATTATTGGGTACCTAGCAGTACTTGGCTGGCGTTCTTGATGGTGGACTGTGAGCTCTCATGCACGATGGTGGACTTTTCGACTTGCCTCTACCCTGGGTTTAGGAGATCAATACAATGACTTGAAACCTACCCCGCTAGGAGCTAACGAACACCAGGTATATGAAATCCTAATCCAACGCCACACAAGGGAGTCTCCCATTTCGACCAACGATATGCTCGGTGTGATTGGTGCGGTATGGCCCACGCGTTGTGAGGCTTGCTGCGGGCGGCAAGAGTGCAGCGCACCGAGTACACGCGGTGTTCACAGCAGTGCAAACACCCATCTCATTTGGCGCGCTAGTACTCGCAGTTTGTTACACATGTATACCAGTGTGTAGAACACGCGGCGTAATATTTGAGCTGCATTTTTTGTTCAAGTAATGTGTGCAATGCAGGTTAGGTATGACGGTTTCGGAATGTTGTGTCGGTTCGACGAGTTTGGATTTTTCTTTTCTTTTTCATCCCCTCTCTACTACGTAGCCTTGTGGTATGCCCTACCCCCCCACCCCCCCAGCGCTCTGCACGCTGGTTGTGGGCGTACGGCGTAATAGCCCTAGCCTACGTGTGGTACTGACGTACGCGCTGCGTTTTTCCCCATGTAGGAGTACACACCACGTGTGTTTCGGCGACGATGCTTAGCGGGACAGAAACTCGTTTGTTCTTTTAGTACTTGTATGTTTTATATAATACACACCACGTGTGTTTCGGCGACGATGCTTAGAGGGCCAGAAACTCGTTCGTGCTTTTTGTACTAGTGTATTTCATATGATGTGCTGCTTGCAAGCCGCACGTGCGGCTCTGCTTTGACGTACGCTCCTTCGTGCGAGGTGTTAAGCCGCCCCTGTAGTCTACTCTCTCTTCGGTTCACCATATTACGTATGGACCCCGGGTGGCGTACTTGTCACTCACCTCTGCGCCCGGTCTCACAGTTCTTGTAGGGCTACAGCGGCGGCACTCACTTCCTCTGGATCGTACATACCGTGTTGGTTTTCCGGGCCTTCGGTGTCCGTATCCTGAACTTTGTATACCAAGAGGGGGTAAAAACTCTGGTTCTCGGGATGTGCCGATTCCAAGCTCGGCACATGCGCAAAGCGGGTGTTCGAGCGACACGGTTCAATGGGATGCAGTATGCGTACGATACGGGCGACATACAGGCACAGGAATGATGCGTGACAGTGTACAGTGGTTCAGTCATTTCTTTCTTCCATCGGTCGTGCTTGTTAAACATATGGTGGGCACCGGCGTATGCAGGATTATTAACTCGTTAGGATACGGCCGATGTAACCCTGCAAATCCTATTAAGCAATAGGCTGAATGCGTATAACTTTGATATTTTGTCTCAGGGTCAGAACTTGAACTCCAAGGCGGATACGCGGACCCCCCGTGAAAGGGGAGGGGTTTCCACGTCTTCCAGGAAGAATTCCTCCGCCGGGGACATCCTTCCTTTACCTACATCGTGCTGTGGAGGGCCTATTCGATGGCATAATCTCCACATTACACGATGCACCCTCCACGTATTACTGTTCCGGTCAGCTATCACGCATATCAGGATAATCCCGGCGTCTCATGCGCCCTGGCGCTTAGCGCTGCAGCACCCCCGCTGCACGACGCATAACTATCGTCGGCACAAAGCGGGCGTCCCGGTCATGACCCGGTTACAGCGTGAACACCGTCCTCCTCTCTCCGCCGCCGCCTGCCTGGCGTTGCCTCCTCCTCTTCCAGCGAGACTCTTAGCTAGCGTCGGCGCCGGGCAGATGTTGGGCATCGCCTCCGGTCATTTTCCGGCAACTAAACTCCGGGTGCACTCCTCCATTCCCAAACCTGACCCGCCGTTTCAGCGAACGGTTCCCGTACACGCCGGTAGACCGGCGATCTTTAAACTTTCCTTCCCTTCCAGGACACAGCAGGTGCGCTCCATCGCCGTAGACGGACGCACTTGAAACGGCTCCTGCCTTCCAGGAAACAGCAGACGTTGCAATTACCACTGTGCAGCCCCGCCCAGTTGGGGCCTCTCCGGAAACTGGATCTTCTGGGGAAGAAGGACCTGGTCTTGTTGAACACTTGATGATCGTCTCAAATTATGCCGGCCTGTGTGAGGTCGTTCTTGATCTTCTCACTTTTTCACCAACATGTTGTCACGTCGTTCTTGTTTTTGTCATCTACAAGTCTTCTCCTTGTACACCAGCGTTCTCCACTTTTGTCCACCCCTCTTTGTTAGACCGCGCAGGGAGTTGAAACCCTTCGGAGGGGGGTGGTTTGAACTCGCTGCCCAGTCTTAGTTCAGCTTCTCTGCCCCCCAAAGTGTGGTTTTTCTTCCCAGAACGCGTGGCAAGCTATCACTGTGTTCAGAATGTGAGAGCAGCTTGTCGGCTATCATGACTACAGTATTGGCTCAGTCTGGGTACTGTATATTTGCTCTTTCTATCCCTCCCTCTCTTTATGCTTTTCTTCCTGAACGCTCGGCTAGGGCCTTGACATTAGCTCCGTTGTCGGTGGCGGTATACTTGCAAAGTTGTCGACTACCATTCCCAGTTCTAGCATTCACACTAATCAAGACATTTGGCAGCCTGTATAAAACGGCACGAGCGGGTGTATCGTCCCTGTGTCTGTACGCCTGGAATTGCTCGTTGATAATGTGCTGTATGGCCGGTTGATCTGTGGCCCAACGGTAAACTGAGCGTGCGCGGAGTAAACCCGCTGGGCCGTGGTCGGCACATTGATCAGGTGATGGCGGCTATGTCTGGTGAGGTACCTGCGCCGTCCGAAGCAAACCTTACGATGGCGTCACGCACGTACGTTAGACCGTGATGTATGACGCTCTGTATGGCCGATGGTGAGGTTGCATCCTCAGGTCAGGGCCGGCGTCGCTGTAGCACCCGGCCTCCCACCGTATAATTTTGCGAAGCAAACATGTAGCGACACTGTTACAGTACAGTAATAGTGTCCTTGCACAATAAATAGTGTGTATCCAAATTATTGTACCAGGGTATACTTTTTCGATGGCACCGGAAATTGTTGATCATCTCCAAGTATATAGGGCGGAAGACGAAACGGATTTTCTACTCCACGGGTAATGAACTGGCGCTGTGGGTGCAGAGGCCCGCGTTGACCAGGGGTGGCACTTCGCGGCAACTGGCTCTGCGGGCTGCTGGTGTTCATTACAATCTTGAATGTATTTTGAGTTCAACAATATATTTGGCCATGAAGCATGCCGACATTGGTTGGTTGACGAACAGTCATGACTTCGATCCCGAGATCAAATGAGCAGCTAAGCAAATGCTAACGATGATCATGTACACGGGTGCGACGAGAATTACGGACAGGGCGAAGGCAGCAGACGTGCCTGCATGTAATTCAAGACCCAATGTAGAGCTGTATTCGAATACGGGCAAATTAACAAACACAACAACCCGCGGCCAACGCCGCCTGTTTCACCGCCTAACGGAGGAAACACCCTGCTGGCGCTCAGGATGTACCCACTCTGCCCCTCCTTCCCTTGCCTTGACGGTCAAACGCATACATTCGTCGTCCTGGTGAATACGACGGAGTGGGGAATGCCGTGAAGAAACCTTTGTAGGAAGATCAAGCTGTAAAGCAACTAGTAGCAAACATATTTATCTGTTTTTGTACGTTTAAGATTTACAACAGTACCATGACCCGGCGTAAGCAAGAAGCAGATCCGCTAATAGGCTGCATTCCTGCTGTATCTACCCGTGTACTGACGGCGGTACGCTACAACAGTACCTCGCTGAGTGTTGACCAAATTGTTTCGTCGAACTCTGAGCTGGTTCGTTTTTAAACGCACCGCTAGTGGTACGCTTCGGACGTAAATCCTTGTTATATAATACCGTAGCGTCGTGGTGATCTTCTCTTTATGGATCTTTTGAAACATTCGGTTTCAGTACTCATTTAGCCTTTTTTTTCTCCGCTGTATCAGCCAGTTCTGTCATACTTACGGAGTACCACTAGTAGTACGCCCATTAATAGTCGAAGACCGATGCAGGTTGTCCTTATTCGAGCATGGTTCCTAAATGTATGGGAGGCCAACAGCAGTAGATTGATAACAACGTACCAGGTATCAGGTATTTACTCTTACCGATTGGAAACCCCCCCCAGTGCAATGCAATACCAACCGCGCGCATATCTCCCTACAAGTGGGGGGACTGCTTTGGCTATACTAAAGTAACACTAAGCTAGTGAAACCCTTCCATCACTGTTGGGCGTGCGATGGTATGGTATGCAATAATTTGAATCCAGGCGTACTGATGACGAAACGGTACGTTATAAGACATTTTTTTCGTGTGTGTTTTAATCGTCTCGTTTCCTGTCGGTAATGGCACTATAGTTATCCCACAAGGGCGTTCCATCAGGATATCGTTGCGACAGGCGTACAAGCCTTGGTTGATGCGACTGGCTTGCATGCTGTTGCTGGCGCGTGCTGATCCTCTCCTTACGGCGGCGAGTTGCTTTCGTCATAGCCTGTCACATATTGTCCTCTTGCTCCTTCGTTCTCAATACGTGCTCTTTACAAAATTTTCTACAGTAAGCCGCATCCCACGCCACACGTGCCCCTTCTCGCTCCCTGGTGGTCCTTAAGCTGGAGTTGGAAGTGTGACGCTCTTCTCGAGATCACTTCTATCGTACGGTGTAAAATATGTTGTGCGTATTTTCTCAACAACAGATGGGTCGTGGGCCCGTCTATGCCGAGTACCCGAAAAGTGCTCAATGGACAGCTTTTGAGTAGACCCAAGAAGCAGGTAAAATGCGAATTCATTATTTTTCCGGGCAATTTTGTTTGGTATGTACAAACAAATGGTCATTGCGTCCGGTAGTGATGATAATGATGTGTCTTTGTGCCACCCCCCTAGGCACCTTGCATCAGATGTTGTTGTGGTTGTTGTTCTCACTTTAACTCGAATAATCTAGTCCGTGGTCTCAGGACAGGCTCCAGCCACTCTGGAGTGGAGGAATACCCCACGAAAAAAACACAAACAAAACCAAAAGTGGTACACGCATATATCATAGGTGACGCAATTCATGCCTCCGCCAGAAAAAATTGAAACGTGAAATCGCGAGTCAGCCTACGATTTGCCATGTCCATACTGGTACATACGTCGCACTACTCGCGCCTGAAAAAACCGACTACACCGCTTGCCACCCAGAAACTACTACCACGTATGTATTACAAATGGTACCTATCACTATGCGTTCACACGTCCGACTCAAGTCATTTGGAAAAAAGTCAAGAAAAGAAAAGACGACAAAGAAAGAAAAATAACAGAAAGCGAAAAAGGAATAGAAAATAAAAGAAAATACAAGACAATACAAGAAGAGGAAGCAAGGAAAGGAAAGAAAAAAGAAAACATACTAGCCGACCCTATGAACTAAAGACGGCATCAGGCTCATAGTGGGTGTCAAGTGCATCAATGGCACTGGGGGGAGAACGCAACAAGGCGAAGAAATCAAGGCGGCGTTACGCTAAGTTGTGACGGCCATTGGAAGGCACACAAGCTTAAAGACGATGATGGCCGGACCCAGACCTCAGTCTCTTGGACAGGACCCCCCCCTTCCCCCCTCCCCTCCCCCCGCCTCCCTTCCCCCGGCCTTTTAGAAATGCGGACGGTGTGGCGCTGCCGCGGCCTTTGCGTGCCGCTCTGCAGCTCTGCATCTCTCCGTGTCATGCCATTGCCGCATGGATGACTGCTCCCTCCTCTACCCGTCGAAACCATCTGCCGGCCTGCTGTGCATCCTTTCGCCACCCTTCGAACTTCATTCCAAAGGCCGACATATCCTCCTTCAGGTGCACCATCCAGTCCTTCTCTTGCCCCCCTGAGTAGCCCTTACCCCCAACAAGCTCCCCAAACGCTACCCTCTGTGACAGACGCTCCTCCCCCATACGTGCTGCGAATCCCGCAAACAATATCCTCCGTTTGCGCACTATCGCCTGTAGGCTCTCGGAAGCCGTCTTGGCAAGCGCGTCGGCGTACGATAGGGTGTGATCGTCACGCTTCCGTTTCCACCATCCGAGGCATCGGAGGAGCATGGAGTGGTGAACCCGTCGCAGCCTGTCATAGTCAGGTTTGTTCGGGCTCCACGTCATGCAACCGTAGAGTAGTGTCTCGACCACCTCGGCTTTAAGCAACCGCACCTTCAATCGTAAGCCCACACCCGGGCGATCATAGATTTCCATCTCGTATCGCTGGAAGCACGCCCAGGCCCTCTGAAGACGCCGTGTTATCTCGCATGCTGAGGTCTCCGTTCGCGCTGATGGCTCCGCCCAAGTACACAAACTCAATCGTTTGTTTGTTTACCTGGCCGGCTGCATTGATGGCAAACGACACCTTCCCGCCACCTTTAGTCTGCAGGCACATGATCTCCGTTTTTGCCTCGGAGACCGTAAGCCCGAACGCCGAGCACGCAGTCACGATCACCGTCCTCATCCTCCCTAACCCTTCTGATGAACTCGATACGATGCTCGCATCGTCAGCGTACAGCATACCTCACAACCTCTGCACCTCCTCCTCCTCCTTCCCCCCGCCCCCCCCCCCCCCCCCCCACGCCCATCGACTTTGCCTGTGCGTGGTGTGCCCTTCTTCTCCCCTTTCTCCTTCTTTCGTTGGAGCTGCACCATGTTGTTCGTGATGACTGCATCAGAGAGAAAACGTTTATCGGCCACACGCAGCACGGCCGTGAAAACCATGTTGAACATCAGTGGCGCGAGCACGCATCCTTGCCTGACACCTTGCCCCATGTCGAACTTATCCAAGCACTCTACATCATCCATCCGCACGCATGCGTGCATGCCGTCGTGGATTTTGGCGGATGACGGTGAGCGTTCTCATGGACACGCCGAAACGAGCAAGGACATCCCACAGAAGGGTTCCGTCGACGGAATCATATGCTTTGGTGAGGTCGATAAAACACAAGTGCAAGGGGGTGTCCTTCTTCCGCACCAGTTCCTGCAATTTTCATACCACGAACATCATGTCAACCGTCGAGCGTTGCGGTCTGAACCCACACTGTTCCTCAGGCGAAATGTTCTCGCGTTCGCAGTAGTCACGAAGGCAACCCGCGATGCCTTTGAGGAGTACTTTGCGTGTGTGAGCCACGAGGGAGATGCCATTATAGTTGCCACACTCTGTCCGATATTTCTTCTTGTGCAGCACCTTGATCGTTGCATCTTTCCATTGTCGTCTCACGCCACCTCCCCTCCACACAGCGACGTTGATATCGTGGAACGTTCCGAGCGTGTCCATTCTTCCTTCCTCGGCCAAGACCTTCAGGAGCTCGACCGGGAGACCATCGGGCCCGACCGCCTTTCCGTTCTTCAACGCACGGATCGCCTCCTCTACTTGGTACCTAGACGGAACATCGTCCAGGGGTCTCCATGGGGGCCACTGCTTAAGCTTGTCTACAACGCTCGGATCAAGGGTCGGCGACTTGGTTCTAAGAGATTTATGAAACCACCTCACCCACCGCTCCCGGATCAGAGCATTATCCGCAGCAGTCGACCTTCCTCATCCATCCCCTTCAGATGTTTGTAGCGGCCAAACTGACCACCTTCTTGGATACGCCCTTCCAGTTGGCTGACGTAATCGTCGAAGAACCTCTTTACAGCATCCGCCCGCGTGCGTTTGAGCTGTTTGCTGATCGCCCTCAAAGCTCGCCGTAGACCGCGATCATTTGGAGCAGAACGAAGCCGTTTCCTTGCGTCTTCCCCATCCTGCCATCATGCACCCAACTCCGCTTTTGTCTCCTCGGTCGCACACCAACCCCTCGGTACTTGTTTGCGCTGAATAGGGGGTGTCGACAGCATTCGACAGTAGACATTAGTACTGGGGTCATGTCATCAACGCTTCCGGTATTAGACCGGGTATTGGGGAGGAAACTTGGCGGCTATCGTTTCTTGGGATTCATCCGGAGATGCGGGTCGGCCATTAACCTTGGTAGCTCAATAGTCCGGCGGTTCTTGACGACGCTCTTTGGGCGATTGGGTACGATGCGATCCATAAGGCGAATATTGCCGAACGCGAGATTGTGGTCCGACTCAGCATTCTCTTTGGGTGGGGTTCGCTAAGTGATATTACGTACCATTCGTCTATCCACTTGCCGTGTCAGTATGTTGTCAGCCTGTACTGGTCTTTTCTCGGTTAGGACTCTGAAAAGTTTGCGATATACCACGAGAGGGTGTGGCATAGTACGTGTTGAGGAGGGCGAGTTTGTTGTCTATGCGTGAATCAATAGTCGCTCTCGGTTGACGTTCAGTTCATCACGTCCGTATGCACCCATTGCCGTACCGTCGGTCCACCCAATCCCTCTAATGCTGGTACAAGCATTCGCGTCCACCAGGGCAGGGAGGTGGTCCCTACTGGGTACCCCATTGACCGCCTCGTCAAGTGAACTCCAAAAATGGCCTTTTTCGCTGGTGCTCTTATCGAGAGTGGGAGCATAGCCTACAATATAAGACATACCGTTAGATTTCCCTTTAAGTTGGATGCGAACTTTCATCAATCTAGCACGGATGCACTCAACCGCGATGTCGTCCTCATCCATCCCTGCCACGATAGACTCTCTAACAGCTAATCCTACCCGGTGGTTCCACTTCTTCTCGTGGTTTCCTCCGTCTGCTCCCGAGGAAAACACATCATACCCCGCCGCCGTGAAGGCAATCTGTCCATCGCGCCTCACCTCCTGTAATCTTATGACGTCACAACCTGCGTCCTGGCAAGTCTTCAGTATCACATCGGCGTCGCCTATGCCGTTTGTACCCTTGAAAACGAGTGTGCGAACGTTGAACGCATCCACGACGAGTTCCCCCGCACTGGACCTAGCCCTTGCATCTGTGCATAGTTTCTGAGCGGCCCTTCGGATCCATATATACCGTGCCCGGTCGCTATCTAGCTGGGTATGCATAATAGGTACTCTGCGTGTTATATGTATACGTATAATTGCCATTTGTTTTCTCTTCGGGCACATCTCTTATTGCTCGCACCTTTGTCCGAAACGTCGGATGGCGTGGGCACAATTCGTCCGTTGAGGTCACGTTGCCGGAGGTTTGGGCGCGATCCGTGCAGTGTGTCGCGCATGGCGAGCCCTTTATTATTTTTTGGCCTTGGGCACACTTGAGGCGAATCCACGGGTTCCCGCAACATCCCCGGGGATTGGGGTTCCGCATCCCCTATCCCCGTGTACGCACGTAAGATTTGGATGCAAACCGGGTTTTTCTGCTCGCTAGCTCGTAGAGGGTTCACCTACGTTTCCCTATTTCGGCACAGAGCACCACATTACGATCCTGCCGCCCAGCAGCAGTCCAACCCCCTAGCAGCAGCAATCCGCAAATCTCTGCGCGTGTGGCTGCTGTTGTAACTGCTGAGTGCTTTGATCGGAGCCTGCGATGCTCTACCCGCCTATCCGCCACTACCTCTCGCTGCTGCTGCTACTGCTGCTTCTGTCAAGTGTCAAGTAACATGCCGGCGTAAAGTGTAAGGATGGTTTGAATATCTTATTAGTACATAAACGGTCCTTATATCTATGTTCATGTTGGTGTGCTTCGTATATGATATCGTACCATACCAAGAGAGCACAACGCTACAACTCTGCCGCACAGCAGCAAAAGCGGTAGGCAACATCATTTATGTAAGATCGCAGATCACAGACGACAGACAGCATGCGGAGAGCACAACGCTACAACCCTGCCGCCAAGCAGCAGCGGTAGGCAAGACCACTTATGTGCGCGTGGCGTGTCCTCGCTATGCTGCGGCGAGTTGCTTGTGTCGGAGCCTGTCATTTTTCACCTCACCATACCACACGTTTCTGCTGTGCTGCCGCTCTGGGTGCGCGTGTCCATCGATCCGGAAACATAGGGACTTCTTAAAATAGTAATAATTTAGATACCAACCAACCCATCCTCATACATATACGTCCACGGAGGCAGTTTTTTAACGAGTGTTTTTTCTGTTTTTTATGCTAAAATCGCAGATGACAGACAGCAGCAGACAATATGCGGAGAGCAAAACGCTACTACCGTGGTAGGACCATGTGCGCGTGCCGTATCCTCTCCTTACGGCGGCGAGTTGCTTTCGTCATAGCCTGTCACGTGTTGTCCTCTTGCTCCTTCGTTCTCAATACGTGCTCTTCACAAAATATTCTACAGTAAGCCGCATCCCACGCCACACGTGCCTCTTTTCGCTTCCTGGCGGTCCCTAACTTGGAGTTGGAAGTGTGACGCTCTTCTCGAAATCATACATATTATACGGTGCAAAAGTTTTGTCTGTTATGTGAATTTTCTCAACAACAGATGGGTCGTGGGCCCGTCTATGTCGAACACCCAAAAAGTGCTAATATTACTGCTAGTGAGTGGACCCAAGAGGTACTGCGGGTAAAATGCGAATTCATTATTTTTCTGGGCAAGTTTTTTTGGTATGTACAAACAAATCGTCATTGCGTCCGGTAGTGATAATAATTATTTGTCCTTGCGCCACCCCCCTAGGCACTTCCCGGAGGGGGACCTTGTATATTTTATAGTAGCCCTTTCTCGGTGGCATGCGGTGTAGTCGGCTTTTTCCAGACGCAACTGGGGCTCTTAGATTGGGTCCCCACCTGTAATTTCCATTTAAGGGGAAACTCTGCAGACTGGCGGCAATGCGCAGAAAATATATATGTTTGGTCCACACGGCGTGACAAACCGCAACTGATGCTCATTCGTAGATAGTCTGCAGATGCGCAGCGGAGGCGCGACTATTGACAGTGACGGCGATAGACCGCTGTTTGTCCGGGTGAACGGTGCAAACTTCTGGCCTCTGTTCAATATTCTCCGCTTGTGTTTTGACCTCATTAACGCACTGGTCTTCAAAACATGCCTGCATTTTTTTGGTGGTGAGCGAGTGATCATGCGTGACAATCATATGGACGAGCAGCACGCGCGACGGACGGACAGGGCACGGGCAGCACAGGCATGCCTGCATGCTATCTAAGACCAGATGGGGGGATGTTTTCAAGTACCAGCCGACGCATGCTTTGCAGGGTTCCAGGTAGTGACGTATACTCTCGGTGCTACAGTATTAATAACATGATTACGGGGTAACATCTTCTTGCATCGCATTCTTCAGAACACATGCCGTTTGCTTTGTTATCTATTTTTTTTCCCTTTTTTATTATGTTTCTTCTTTTAAAGGACATCTGATGTACGGCTTAGTATACTGCTGTGCCAGAAACGTATTCGTACCTACAGAACAAGGTAGAAAGTTAATACCAGGTATACCAGTTCGCATCACACCAGATTAATAAATGAAGGCCGGCGAGAATGAACAACGTAGATGAACTTTGAACTACGATCCCGTGTACGACTGATTAGTGGTGGGAAATGAATTGCTGACCCGATCCCGTTTATGATATTGATTGACCAACACTCCCCTTTTGGCTCTGGTACAAGAAGGGGAGTCGCCGACCTATATCCCTAATGAAGTCATACACCCAGTAGTAAGCGATCGGAGTATATACCACGCACAGCTCGCAAAGACGATCTTCGACGAAATCTTCCAAGATCTCACAGATCAAGTAGTTTTTTTTTTTTCTTGTATGTGGCGCACACTATCGCGAAATCTATGAACGTATAGTATATACCAGGTATATGATATGTACGCACGTAGATCCAAGAATCTTCATGGGTGGTCGTCTTAACTCGCTTTCGTCAGTAGCGTGCTACTTTTAGTTTTGCAGATCTCCGAGGTTAGTGGGACGATGAACAATAGACTGATTCTACGATACCCCCCCCCCCCCCAAATCAGCGATGTTCTTTAACGAACGTCTCATGGCTGCTTGAGGAATGATGCTACGAAAAACAAATGTGCATATACGTACTTTCTTGTATGCAAAGAAGCAGGCACTGCATGCGATCTGATACCAGATGGGGATCTGTGTTCAAGCACAGCCGGGCGCATAGTTGGCGGATCTCCAAGCAACCACATTTGACGTACGAACGCGGTCTATCTTCCCCGTGGTCTATCTCTCCCGTGTTCGTGATGTATATATACCTGGTATAAGACACGGTACAGTGGCACGTAATGGTAAGCCTACCCCCGGAGAGGACGCACCCGCGACAACAGGTGCGCTCTATCACCACTAACGTTACCAAAGCTTTTGCACTGAGAAGTTACCAGCTACAGCTCTATCAAGCAGTTAGTCTCTATCGGGCGTACCAGGCGCAGGGTATACAATACCGTCGTGTTGGTGCCAAGTGATGCAGTTCCCGAGAATCAGCGAGATTGAGTAACGAGAATAAACAACGGTAGTCTGTATCCGGTATTGCAGTATTAATAGCATAATCTACGGGCTGAGACCTGTAGTACTGCTGTACAAAACATGTAACACTCGTAGTAGTTAGAATGAAAACGCCAAGTAAAAGTCAGAAGACCAGCGGAGACCAGCGCCAGAGCTGTCGTTAGCTGGCTCTGCGCCCCCCAAAAAACGTAAAGTGCCTGGCGCGTAACCTGCGATTGGGCGATTTTTTTTTCCATTCTACGGAGCAGCGGCAGAGAAAACAGTTAATACAGAAAGCGCGGATGGCACGTCGTGACTCAAAAAAGCGAGGCTCCCCCGGGGTAGGGCGCACTCTACTTCTCACACATAGCACGGCAAGGCTTAAGAGTAGCCGGACCCAGATCACACAGGCGTACACGAAGACCCGACAGACTCAAGACCACCACGCCCAAAGTGATCCAGACCAGACTCCAAACGAAAACAAGGGTTGCCAGGGTCCCCCCATTTTATTCAGAATCCCAAATTCCAAATCCATCCTGAAAACGTTGGACATAGCCTATATATATGCACTGCTGTGTGTGATATAACTGTTCCCAGGCTCCAGGCTCCTGACCCCCAGGTAATAGCCTACACTGCTGTATGTAATATCACTGTTCCCAGCCTCCGGGCTCCTGTCCCCCAGGTTTCCAGTTCTATCCCCCGGTTCATCATCAGGGTGTGCCCTGGTTCGATCTCCCTGGGTCGTCACAATGTTACAGCAGCGTGAGGCCTTACGGCAGCTATCCAGAACAGTCTCATCTTGATGTAATCGGGCGTTCGTACGTACTAAAGAAGTGGCTTGTAGCCATTTAATGGTCCAGAAGACCACGAAAGACAGGGTTAACGTTGCCAGAACGGATACACGCGGTTTACGAGCGGGTAGGTTGCGAGTGGGGCAAGAGCAACGTACACGAATAATGACACGGTGTTGAGACACACTTGGTGGTTTGGACCGGTGGTATAACTTTGATATTTTGTATCAGGGTCGGGACTAGAACTCCGAGGTGGGTAGGCGGACCCCCCGTGAAAGGGGAGGGGTTTCCACGTTTTCCAGGAAGGATTCCTACGCCAGGGACATCCTTCCTGTACCTATGTCGTGCTGTAGAGGGCCGATCCGATGGGATAACCTCCACATTACACGATGCACCCTCCCCGTAATACTGGTCCGGTTAGCTATCACGTATCTCAGAATAACCACGGCGCCTCATGCGCCCTGGCGTTCGTACCGCTGCAACAGCTGTCCCATTGAAGTGGTCGTCCGTGTTGATTGAATGCGGGAAAATGCGTTTTCTTGTGAGATTTCCCTTCTTTTTTGTACAGTAGTAGGAATATGTGTACAGTAGATAAAACAAGTGGGCTGCTGTCCCAGTGAACAGGTCGTCCGTTGTTCGAGTCCGGGATTGTGTTTTTCTTTGTTCCAGTGTAAAAATATGCACGATGATGATTGAGGTGTCGTTTGTGCAATCGAGGAGAAGGTTTTATTTTTGTTAGGCGCCGTGTGTGTAGACAATGTTCAACGTGCTGTTAGAACGTAGTTTGCCCTCCTTGAGAACATACGGAGGTCGCAGGTTCAACCCCCGGAATGCTTCCTGTTTTTTGTTTTCGTATCCCGTTTTTTGTTTCACGTTTTGTTCTGGGCACCATGTGTGTCAGTGGTTTCACAACATTTTTATTTTTGGGTTGCGTCCCTTTTTTTTTGCTCCATATTCATACCGGATACCGGCCCAAAGCGATTATACCAGGAAGTGTTATTTGTGCTTACATTTCAGTGGATACTGCTTGCTGTTTGTCGTACTGTGCTTACCGCCGCTGCAGCATGCTGTTGTTGAATTTACTCGCACATAAGAGTTGTGCGGCGTTGCTGCTGCTGTTACTGGATGTGTGTATGTACGCTGTATGATACTTCTACGGCTTGCCGTTTGTGGTTGGGCTGCCGCTGCTGCTGCGTGCTCTTTTTTATTTCAAGTGCGTGTGTGTGTTTTTTTTTCCTCCCGTTTTTGTTCGAACCCTGATGTATATCCGATATATATATATACCTATAGAGTCGCCAGCCTATATCCTTAATGCGGACACGCAACCCGTAATACGCGCGATCGGAGTATCACACACAGCTTGCCAAGATTAGTTTCGACAAAAAATATTCGATCTCACAGCTGGAGTGTATTTTCATTTTTTATAATATGTACAAGGGCTTCGCTCGCGGGCGGCTGGACGCCACCCGCTACGCTCGCGCAAGGCAAGGAAGAATGCAACTAAAAACATGTGAAGGGGGCAGAAAGAAGGGGCCCACGATTTGGTGCGGACAGCGATTTGATAATGCCAAGAGCTGCTTGTGCAAAGCAAATTGCCTTGTTGTTGTGCTCAGCTGTGTTGTGTGCTTTTGGTACCGGTGTTACGTTCTGATCGGCGGCACGGGGGTACTTTGCGTGGCGGAAAAAACAGGAGGCCGTGCAAGATCGAATACATGTAGAAAAAGAAAAAAAAAGAAAAAGTATAGACTATAGTATACAACAGCACGTATTATACCCGGTACTGCTCTAGTCTATGTTCGAAAGAAAGGACACAGCGCAGCACGACACAGCACCGCAGCGAAGGGCACACGGCACCTCACCGCACGGCTCCGCACGGCGCTACGCTGCGCTGCTGGGCTGTATAAAGCCGGACTGATCTGAGCTGGGCGTGTATTGTGATCCAACAGCGTAGTACCTGATAGTATGTACAAACCTGGTGTAGTAGTACCGGCATGTATGTATTACTATAAGCCTCAAGGTCTTCTCGTAGGTTCGAATCCCGGTGTCATCGGGGAAAGAAAATGATCCTCATAAAAAAATAAATAGATATCAACGTGACTTTGTGGCCTTCTAGTAGATAGACTGTCCACCTTCGTATAAGCCTGGTGTTCTTTGGTTGAATCCAGGGGTCATATGAGAAAAAGAATGATCCTCATGAAAAAAATGATAATTATTTTCTGGTAAAAAATGGTAGTACTGGTAGATACACCACTGCTGCTGTGACATATTGTGGTCTAGTACATAGACTGTCCGCGTATAATCCTGGTGGCCTTCGCTGGTTCGAATCCGGGTGTCATCGAAAAAAAAAATGATCCTCATGAAAAATATTTATTTGTCAAGAAAAAAATTAGATAGCAATGTGACTTTGTGGTCTAGTAGATCAGATAGATTGTCCGCTTATAAGCCTGGTTTTCGTTAGTTGAATCCAGGCGTCATCGGGGAAAAAAAATATCCTCTTAAAAGAATCGATATATTTTATATAAAAATATAAAAACGTCAGCTGTGAGTACGACCGGTTGAATGATTGAAACGCAAAGCAAGAAATCAAAGTAAAGCTGGAACAATTATAAATGTCCAGAAGAAGATGAAAAACGAGTTCGAACGAATCAAATTTAAAGAAGATAGTAGAAAATGAACGAGGAAACAACTGAAAAACGAAAAAAATACGATAATTGTCATAACTGGTCCACAGCTTAAGCTTGCTCCTGTTGTTGCCTTGTGCTGTGTGCCCTTGGGCGCATTACAAAAAAGCTCGCATGGACTTCTATTAAAATGCAAGTTCAACTCCCTCGCATGGACGTCCATTAAAATGCATATTCAGCTCCCGAAGAAACAAAGTTGCAAGTTCAACTCCCAAAAACAAAAGTTACTTGGAAAAAAAGAGTTGAAAGTAAAAAGTTAAAAAAACGTTCAGAACATGGGCTGACCTGAGCTGGGGGTGCGTTGTGATCCAACAACGTAGTATGTACAAAGTACCGGTACGTGGGATAATACTGCGAATGAATGTTACTGGCAGGTACGAACTAATAAAAGTACCGCAAAGCACGCAGCATGGCAAAGCAGCAAAGCACGTCAAAGCGCAGCGCTGCGCTCAGCTAAGCTAGAGCTGCAGGGCATCGCAGGGCACTGCACGGCGCTGCGTTGCTGCGAGCTATAGCGCTGCGGTGGGGTGCTGGGCGGGCTGGCCTGAGCTGGCGGTGCGTTGTGATCCAACAACGTATTATGTACAAACTTATTACCGGTACGTGGGATGATACTGCGAATGAATGTTACTGGCATGTACGAACTATTAAAAGTACCGCAAAGCACCAGCATGGCAAAGCAGCAAAGCACGTCAAAGCACAGCGCTGCGCTCTGCTAAGCTAGAACTGCAGGGCATCGCAGGGCACTGCACGGCGCTGCGTTGCTGCGAGCTATAGCGCTGCGGTGGGGTGCTGGGCGGTGCGAAGCTAATGAGCCAAGCCCAGGTATCAGCTGACGAAACTCGGAGATGCCAGGGAAGCACCAACCGAGCGCTTTCGGCACGAAGATATTTGTAATTTCCCCAGCAACTAATTTTCTTAAGGAACTTCGGGACGGTTCTTTTCCCCAGCAACTAATTTTCTTTTCGGCAGTTACGGGCTGAGAAGGGCTGAGAGGGGGGAGGATATGCCGAGCGAGTCCTCCGAGGGGGTCGAGGTCTAAGTAATTAAGTTTATATTCCAGTACGCTTTTTTTTTTTTGCTCCTTTTTATTTTCTATACGTACCGGGTACCGGCCTGAAGCGAGCATGTTGTTTTTGTTGTTGTTTTTACGCATATTACACTGAATACTGCTTACTGTTTGTCGTACTGCTGTTGTTGCCGCGGCTGCAGCATGCTGTTTGTTGTTGAATTTTCACGCACATAAGAGTTGTACGGCGTTGCTGCCGCTGTTACTATATGTATGTACTGTATTGCTGTGGCGTGTGTTTGTCGTTGGACTGCCGCTTCTGCTGCTTGCTGTTGTTGGAAGCGCACGTATCAATATGTAGACCCTGTCGCGTCAGTGATCGAGAGGCCTGATTTAGACCAGGTTTTGAGCCGTCTTGGAGATAACACGAGCTGAGGTCCACTTGTCGGCACGCTGTTTCCTGTACGTGCCTCAACTTGCTTGCCCTCCCGACTCTGCCTGGCGTGTGGCCTTGGCCGTCCTCGCTTCGTGTCGTGACGATTCTTTTGAAAGTATACCCCTTGGCAGTGTGCTGTCGCGTGTACAGCCGCGATTCGCCTATAAAACCCTTTGCTAATACACAGATGTCATGCATCCTCGAAAATTACGGGCACGCGCAGAGGCAAGGAAGGCGGCAGCCCACCGCGGCGAAGCCCTCCTGGTATATGATGTCATGTTTAGGAAGCAGGTCTCTGTGCAGAGCGCAAGCAACCTTTTCATAAAATATTAGGGTTTATCTTATCGTGTTTATAGTATTTTATGTGGTCGAAACTGGCCGATTTCGGGAGTAGCTTTCTCCTGGGCAATGGAGTTGATTCCAATATGGTTTGATGTAGCAGGTAGGCCATAACCCAAAAGGTAAACTACGATTGCGCGACATGGAACCCACATGGACATCTCTGGCAAGGGGAGAAAATACCAAGAAAAACTGTATTTTTCGGCGATTGTTTTTGCTCAATTTGAAGAGTTATCGCAGAACGTTGTCCTGCTGCACTCATTTCACCCATACCCCTGTGCCGGTCAAGTGTGGACACCCGACTCTGTCCTTTGGCCAAGGACTCGTTGTGCCAAGCTTTGGCGTGTATGTAGTATTTAATGAAGACATTGTACTTGTACGCCTTTCGTTGCAAACATTGTGGCATATTTTGGCGGTTGAAATCTTATACCAGGTATAGTTCGAGTACACCCCTACAGACAGCAGACAGGCAATAACGAGGCCCGAGAAATATGTGAACATCAGTCGCCGACATGCCTTTCGTTGCGATAGACGATGACAACAAAGCCAAGAATATGTATGCCGTTGACCATGTTGCCCATCTGTCGTTACTGTTACACGCTTTCTGTGTACGCAGCATAACCGCATCATCTCCCCGTAGATCATCAGTAGCACTTGTACACTTCTTCGTATTCGTATACGAAGTTCTTATGTGTTCGTCGTGGTTGTACCTGGCACGTACAAACGAAAGATAATGCCCAGATGGTATGTGATTTTTGTCACTCGCTAAGTCTTGAAGCCCGCACGACTGGCGCGTCGGACACTTCGTCCGTGGTCATCGGCAGGACGGTCTCACCCACAACAAACAAGAACGGTGACAATTTCTGCGGGTCTAATGACAGGGCCAATACGTTCGTGTGAGATACTGCTGAATGAACCGTTTTTCTTCAGCAACAAAACCAAACCCCTTGTTTTAATTTTGATGTTCATCATTGAGTGAAGTATCTAGTTTTTTTGTTATTTTTTGGCTCATTCCATAACTTCGCATTTTGTTTTTGTTTTTCTTCCCGCCCTAGACGTAACGAATATCCAGGGTCGCTGAAACCGCTGTTTTCCCCCCTCCCCACTATGGTACGTGCCTTATTTTTTTATCGCGAGAGCACTTGAGCCCTTCTTTCCGTCGTCGACCCGCATCGAATTGTGTTCACCCATGGTTCTAGGCACTCTCGGCAGTGAATTCGTTTGTTTTTTTGGTAATAAGCTCAAAATTTCGACCCACGTAAGCTTCGATTTCCGAACCCAACTCTAGCATTCCAGGGTCGCCAAAGAACCGCCGGGGCGACCGTCTTGATACAAACCGATTCGAGTATTTATGAGGACTCATCATCACACAGCTGGCCGGTCGCGAGGTCACAGAAACGCATGCGCATCAGTTACCGGCATGGCTTTCATAGAGGCGTCACGATACACGATGCCGACAAAGACGAACATATGCCATTAACCCTGGCACCCATTCAAGGAATATCGTCGATATCGCTAGAACATCATCAAGTTGGCGGTACAGGCACATATAGTTGCCGCGAAATTTCCGGCAGAGGCGTATTGGATAGAATAGGAAGCAGGCAGAATATGACACACATGCAAAGTCCAAGGTTCCCCTCCGGGAAGTGCCTAGGAGAGTGGCGCAACGACACATGATTTTCACTACCGGACGCAATGACCATTTGTTTGTACATACAAAAAAAACTTGCCCGGAAAAAATAACGATTTCGCACTTACCCGCAGTACTTATTTTGTGTACTCAATAGCAGCACTTATAGCACTTTTCGGGGACTCGCACATACATGGTGTCACCTACCGCTGCTGCTGCGCGGCAGGGTTGTAGCGTTGTGCTCTCCGCATATTGTCTGCTCTCTGTCATCTGCGATCTTCTAAAAAATATCAGAAAACTACTCGTTATAAAACTGGCTCTTTGGACGTAACAGTAAGGATGGGTTGGTATCTAAATTACTATTACAAAGGTCCCTATGTTTCCGCATCTATGGACACGCGCACGCTGCGGCAGCTCAGAAACGTGTGGTATGGTGGGGTGACCAATGACGGGCTCCGACACAAGCAATCGCTGCAGCATAGCGAGGACACGCGACGCGCACATGCATGGTGTTGCCTACCGCTGCTGCTGTGTTGCAGGGTTGTAGCGTTGTGCTCTCCGCATGTTGTCTGCTGTCTGTCATCTGCGATAATCGCCAAAAAAACAGAAAAGTTACTCGTTAAGAAACTAGCTCTGTGGACGTAAATGTAAGGAAGGGTTGGGACCTAAACTACTATGACAAATGTGCCTGTGTTTCCCTCATGGATGGACACGCGCACGCAGCGGTAGCACAGCATTATTATGTGGTATGGTGGGGTGACAAATGACAGGCTCCGACACAAGCAACTCGCAGCAGCTGTGCGGCAGGGTTGTAGCGTTGCGCTCTCCCCATGTTGTGTGCTGTCTGTCATCTACGATCATCGCTATAAACCAGAAAAATACGCGCGGAAAAAACTACCTCTTCAAATCTTACGCACGTACACAGGGATAGGGGATGCGGAAACCCGGGGATTGCCTCATCCACGCCCAAGGCGAAAAAACTTCAAAAGGCTTGCCACGCACGATACACTGCACGGATCGCGCCCAAACCCCGAGCACAGTGACCCCAAGATCCCAATGGTGCCCACCCCCTCTTACGTTTCGGATAAAGGTGCGAGCACGAAGAGATATGTCCGAAAAAAGCGCCAAAAATGACGATTGTACGTATACGGACATGGCTCCCGTGGGGGTAGTGGGGTGTTCCCCGCGAGGTGACGCAAGGTGGCATGCTGTAGGGAGGCATGGGATGAAACGTGAGGTCGTGCATAGGGAAGGTCGAGGTCTCAGGTTGTCGGACGATATCTGTCAAAAGTCAAAGACCGAGGTGGAGCGACCGAGCGACCGGGCGTCGGTGGCCGAGCGACCGGGCGTCGGTAGCCGACCGACCGGGCGATTCCTCTGGCGGAGTGACCAAGCTCTCCCGCCTGTGTGGGCGTGACCCCCTTCTGTCCTTGATGTCTACCACATTCTCCCTCGTTACTGGTACGTACATAGTACATTGGTACAGCAGTTACTACGCTCATGAACGCAGGAACGTGGAAGTTCTGTGTGTAAAAAGGCTTTCTTGAAAAAAAAAAATAACGGGGAAAAAAAATGAAAATGAAAAAACGAACGTGGCAAAAACCTTATGCATCACATATTTGTATACATCAAACGATGTTGGGAACACAACAACAGAAATTAAATAAAGGACGCCATTTGAAAATGCCAACAAGGTAGCCCACCCCATGCGGAGCCGTTAGAAAATAGCATGTATGTGAATCATGCACAGCAGAAGAGTAGCAAAATCCTGCAGCAGCAACAATCCCTTCACACCAGCACTAAAGCAAATGGAAACATACAAAGGCAAAAATCAAGAATAAATTGCCGCCCTCCATGAGGAGCCCTTGTAAAAGCAACACCTGGTACGTATCGAATGTTTTGGGTTTCGTGATTTGGACGGAAATAGCAGCACTGGACAACAGTACTTTCAAAAAAGCAATCACAGAAAAAAATATCTAGATGTTTATGTAAATTATGGTCTTCGTTTTCTTTGGCTCGGTGCTCTCCGGCGGCCGAGTGTTCCTTCTCGCACTTTCGGCCGCGGGGCAAGCTAGCCTGCCATGGGTACATTTTGAACCATGTCTGGATCTCGGCCGAGCTCCGTGGCGGCGCTCGGCGCATTAAAGATCGCTTAACTGGCTCTATTTGGCAAGGGATTGCGTTCCGCCTGCCTCCCTGAGACGAGCAGGTCACTTGGAATACCAAAAATTGTTTTTCAATTTTTGATAACTTTGATACACAATTACATTTTTTTGTTCTACGTTGTTCGTGAAGATATAACCCGCTACTCAACTAACCTGAGCAGCAACACAGCAGAAGTAGCAGCAACCGCCCGGACTAAATTAACCTCAGCAGCAGCAGCACATCAGCAGCAGTAGCAGCAACATTCATCAGTAGTAGCAAAAGTACACATGTGGATCGGATTAGTGTGGGTTTTGGAGGCGTTCCGCCCTGGGCTGTTTCGGCCCCGGATCTCGACGTGGGTGCGTGAACATAGGTGCAGACAAGGAGGGTAAACCGGCCTACGCTCTCTCGCCGCGCGGGCGGCCGCTCGTCGAGGCAGGAGCGAAAGCGTGTGTGGGCGTAGTTAATCCGTTGCGTTTATTTTTCTCTTGCGGGGTAACTAGACGTGTCCGAATGTAAGGACCGTTTTTACTCGAACAAAAAGTCATATCCCGGTATTATATTTCCGGACAGAGCGGATGCCAGCAGGAGGAGGCTAGGAGATAGAGGCCGGGAACAGCCGAGTGTTGGAACGAGCGCCACAGGGCGCGGCTTGCATCTCTCCGCGCGGGAGACGGGGCTCATAGGGACATAGAGCGGGGAAAGCTTGGAAGATGGCGCCGAGCGCGGTGAGGATGGCAGGCATCGCGAGCGCAGCATGCACGCGAGTCTTGACCAGCCCAAATATTTTTGGGGGGCAGAGTGGAACCATGGGTAGGGTTCAAGGATATGTAACTCCTTTTTAGCGCTAGCCAAACTCAGGTATATGCACGGTGCTGCTGTGGCCAAAATCGGGTACAGTTCTATTTCAGCGTTCGCCACGCGCCCAGGACGCCATCTGATTTGCTTGGTAGATCGGTTCTAGGTCTGTTGCTATTATCGTACATTGCGTACACACACCACACACATACATTTCTGACCACATGAATCAAGTAGTGGCGGGTTCAGGCGGGAACGCTATCGATCTAGCTCTGCTTTCTACGGGGATAAACGAGGAGTACATCAAGGTTTCGGTTCCCCTCAAACACAGTACCAAAGCGTTGAACACTACCTCCAACTCCTGGAAGATCCTACCACGTACGCCACAAACACCGAAATTGTTGCCGCCAACCAATTAAATATTGTACAAAATCCAAGATCGACCGGCATTGGCTGGTCACCCTATCCATTACCCCCAAGCGCAAACACACGTGACGTACTATACAGCAACGCGAGCACGATTCCACGTACGTACGGCACACAGCATCGCCTGACCACTAATAATTCGTTTGCGCGTACATCAGTACAACGTGCACCCACCGATATCACACTCTTCCGGCTGGGTACAACTCTTTCTTTGGAGCAATGCACTAGCTCATGCCACACGTTTCCTCCAAGAACAGCAATGGGGTTTGTCTATGTGAGTACGCATAACACTATTATATATACTCGTAGGTGGAAATTTATATTTTTACAACATAGTAGGCGGAAAAAATCTTTTACTTGTGTTACCGGGGTCTCCCTTTTTGCTCTGCGACGCCCCCGAGATTTCACGTTACCCGCATGCCGAAGGGGAACCGTGCATATTTTAAGTAATGTATGAAAAATCCTAGGCAATGCATCGGCATGTTTGTTTTACTGTGTCGGTCTCAGTATCGGAATATCGATACTCCAATACTTTTTTTTTTTTTTTCTTCTATGGGTGCTTTTTTCGAGGATTGGCCTCAATGCCCCTTGCCCTTCGTCCCCCCGGCTTACCTCGCCGTGAACGCGTGCAGGAGCCGAGAGACACAAGCGAGAAGTAGGCACGATCTTGGATTTTGGGCGGCATGCTCGATCGTTTATTTGAATCTTGGCAGGGGGAGTTGTAGTGCGCAAATACGAAGGGGCAACTTTTTTAAGTATTGAAGTCGTGGTAGGAATCACATTTTGTCAGCCCTTTGCATTGCTGCTCCGAAGAGTCGCTGTCCATGTTGCTTCGCGGTTCATCCTCGAGTGAGTGTTTACGGTAGGTGCACTCTACTTTTCACGGTGTTGCTGTGGCGAGAGGATCGACGTGAACGCGTCTCGCCCTTCGTGCTCCACACCCCGTGAACCGTGAACGCGTGCGGGTTGTCAAGCGTCCTCATACCATTTGCCGCTCCCCAAAAAGGGCAGGTTGCTTGGGGACAAAAACGATAGTGTCATCTGAATTTATCCCAAAGACTCAGATTTTATTATACTTGACAGGGGGAGTTGTTGTACGCAAATGCAAATAGGAGCAAGTGTTGAAAATAATTGCTGTATGATAGGAAAAACGTATTGTCAGCCCTTTAAAAACAAAACAAAATTAAGTACCAATATATTCAACGTATACAGCATACATGTAGAAAGCGTTCGCCTTATATCATAGTACTACGTACGGCTGTGTTGTCGCTGCACGATCGCCTCCTACAACCGGTGACCCTGGCATGTACGTAGTATAGGAAGCTCCCCTTCACAGCCAGCGTTTCCTGATGTATGCGTACGTACTACTAACTTATCGTGGAGTGCCTGATCACGCTGGGGCACAGTTTGACCTGCTGTGGTAGCAACCAACCAATCAAAGCTCTCCTCCCCGTAGTCTACATACCGGTCCAAGAGTATGTGTATCTTTTGAATTGCGGTTATTTTCGGGGGGCTGCTACTGCTGCCTCTGTTGATACATACGAATACGAGAACAGTTTTTCAGACAAGCCACACCAACGAATAGCTACGGGTACAGCAGTCTTTATTCATCTAGCTGGGCTGGAGCGTTTTGCACGAGCACGTAGTACACGAGTATACGCAAAACACTGGCAGCTTCATCTGCTGAGCAGAACTTACTGCGCCGGGTGTGTTGTGGGTTGTCGGTTCTTTCTACTAAACCCAGTGTCCATCCTGATCATCAAACAGCAAAGAGAGATAGGTGGTTGGCCTACTTTATTTGGTATCGGACGCGTACTGTTGTTGTTTTTCTTTCGTAGCTCTGTGTGGCTTTTGCCTTTCCCTCGCTACGCCCCGCCTTTTACTTCTTACTGGCGAGCTGTCTTCCTTGGTTTGTTTTCTATTTTATTCACTCGTTTTTTTTCCCTGTTTTTTTTTTTCCTGATTTGGTACATAATTATTTTTTATTTTATTTCCTTGATAGCATCCGGTGTAGGCGTTTTCAGCGAGTCTTGAACGTATGTACCTGGGCCTGATACGTATGCACCCCAACCTCCGATAGCACTTATATACATTGTGTGGCTGATACACGATATTACTTGCTTCAGCTATCATATGCTATGATATAAATACAAACGAAAAAAACACGTTTGTTTTTTGAGCTGCGTCAGGCGAAGGTCGTAGGAAACGGCATCCACGGAAGCAGCCAGTTGTTGCATGCGTTCGTCCCGGTGTCGCATCGGGAGGTCGGTTTCTTCCCCAACACTCTTTGGAGCAGTACAGGAGGCGTGGAAGATGTACTGTACGTGCTGTTGCTGTGGTGCCTGTGTCTGCGGTGCTGGTTTTGTTTGGTCGTTTGTTGGTTAACTGGAAAAGAGGGTGTCGTGTTTGTGTACACAGTTGACAATTAATTGAGAGTTGCTTCCTGCTTGGCAATTGGTCTCCTTGCTGTTGATTGCTGGATGATAATCTTGTGATGAAGTGGATTTATTTCTGCTGCAACGACATCAAAGCAAGTAGTTGCACCGATCTCGCACTTAGTCGGGACTGTTTATGAAATTGTGGTCCTTGTTGAATGTGCAATTTCTCAAATAATCACAGACCGATATATGATGAGATGATAGCGATTGAACTTGCTTAACTTCTTGGTGGTGCTTTGCTGTTTCCACGAACCCTAGCCGAGGCAATCATTCGAGAAGTACCCGGAGGTTGGGTTCCTACACTTTGCGGGGCGGTATCGAGGCGAGGGGTGAAATGAAATGTCGGCGTACCGGGGTTAGGGTATACGAATAAAAATGCAGCAGGACGAGCGGTCCCATTTCTTTCAGTTGTTAGTTGTAGATACCTGGAAGGGATATTTCTGAGCAGGCGGTTGGACCCTATGCTTACTTTGTGGCGCTGGCGTTATATCAAACTCAGCTTTAAGGTTTTCACAATATGCGGGAGCTGTGTGTCGACCCGGGAGCACTCGGGTTTTCGTCCCCGGCTTGTTGGCGTTGTAGATAACTATTGGAAGGAGTTCTGAAATAGGTATGGGACTACGAGTATATATGTCTCCTTTTCCGTGGTGGCGATTCCCATATATCCGAGCCCCATCCAATCAGCGGTGAGCCAATATTGTTGGGGTTTCCACATCATTCGGGGCGGGGTCGACCCGGGAGAATATCGCTAGCGTTCCTGCGTTGTTGGAGTTGTAGATATTCGCGGAATTTTTAAACCGGGGGTCAGAACCTATCTCCCCCGTTTGCGACGGAAAACTGCCTCCCATTGCTGGGCCCTCCTCCTTGGGCGGCGCTGTGGAGCTCGAATCATATTCAGCGATTAGCCAACGGGAGTGGGGTTTCCAGACCGTGCGGGGCGGTGTTGACCTGACAAAACTCTGTTTTCTTCCCTGTTTTGTTCCCCGTTTGGTTGAAGCTTTAGAGGTATGGAACGACCTCTGGACCGGGGATGGGACCCTATCCTCTCTCAGGGTGGAGTTGGCTCAATATACAACCAACCCCCACCGCTAATCAGCGACCGGCCGATGTGGTGTTGGGATTTCCACACCGTGTGGATAGGTATCAACCCCGGTGATATCCGTGTTCGTCCACGGGTTCTCGGAGTTGTAGATGTATGGATCGATTCCGATCCCGGGATGGGGGGCCCTATCGTCTCCGAGTGGCGCAAATGTACGAGCCTCGGCCAATGAGCGATCAGGCGAAAAAGCCACACGTTTTTATTTTCACCTTAACCTCGAGCCTGAAATACTTGACTGCCAACATCTTAAGCGATGTCGCGTACTGCATGTGAGCGATCTGCTGTACCATGCATGGTATGACAGAAGCTGGCCCTGTGCGCGCCTCTCAGTGGCTACGAAGAGAACATGCAGAAGACACGGTCAGTCACCTTGCTGGCCCCGGATGCTTGATCAGTAACAAAAACAATGAGAAACGCATTCAACACGTCTCTTCATGTCCAGACTAAAGCGTTAGTCGGCGTGTGCCCGGATTTATCCGATCGAATTTTTTGATGAAGCTTGGAATCGGATTCATTTGCTTTAAGAAACGGCATCAGTTAGCCCATTGTTAGGCTATATCGAACTCTTGGCATTACCTTAAATACTGTACGCGTAACTTTTTTTGCTCTCTATCCAATACGGAATCGAACAATTCGAGGTGTTTCCCTGCCCTACCGGAAGCATGGGTGCCGGTGAATGCCGGCACCCATGCAGAGCCGTTGTATACGTATGAAATTGGAAAAACGTCCGATTGAATGGTTGAAAGTCAACTTTGCAAGCTGCGTGGTACATATATATCCACTTAGAGAAGCGGGCAGCCCCGCCGCTCAGACATTTGACGCGGCAGCCGGTGACCAAAGCGTCGATCTTTCGACACAGGTCATGGACTTGCGTGTGAACTACGCCAAAGCAGCAGCAGCAGCACCACCACTACCACCGCCACTAGACTACAACACTAGCAAGTGGCAGTTTATTTTCCGTAGTCTCGGGCCCTCGCGGCTGCCAGCAGCAGAGGACTGGGGGAGTTCATTCAAAGTCACAAAGCAGCACAGCTGCTGGGAGAACTCTTCCGCACGCAAAGAAGTGGACCGCACGAGGTTGTGATGTTTAGCGGTTAGAATGGAGAGCAAAGTGGTGCATGGATGCACGTAGATTTTTTAATTGACAGATCATGAGTGTACTCGATTCCACCCCATTTCCCCACGCGAACGCCAGATACCGGTATATGCTATCATGCAACAGCAGTAGAAGGGATACACATATATGTGCTACTGGTACAACAGCAGTAGCACTGTTACGTACGGAACCCAACCCCATGAGTCGTCTTATTTCCTTTCAGCACACACATTTGAACCTCTGTTCTTCCTGGCTGTGACTGCTGCTCTGTACTGCACTATTGTTTCGTGCTGAGCTGACTGTTGGAAGCTTAACTTGTGCTCGTGCTCGTAAGCCTACCAGCACGACAAGCAAGTGAGTACGAGCAATCGAGCACTCACCAACACGCCAGCACCCCAGGACGAGCACGAGAGCATGAGAGCACGAGCACGACGAGACGCCCCTTCCTGCAATTTGGTCATCACTTCGTACGCATCTAATATGTTTGGGAATGTAAAGACCGTTTCGATATCACCATGAATACCAAACCGTTCATTATATTCCGGTACAAAACACTATTTTTGTGCTCCACGCTACAACGAACGCCACAGCTCCCGCTGCCCTTGTTCGGCCGATACGCGCCAAACCGCGACGAAATTCGGCAGCCCCGGCCTCTCTGAGTCGAGGAGAATCGTCCCCTACTGAGCGTTTGACCTGGGCAAGGCCTGTTGGGGCTGTGGTCACGCTGTCTGAGGAGCTTCAGCGATCATAAGAAGTACGGTTCGCATTTCGTATCTGGACGTATCTGGACGAGTATAAGGTTGCTTGCTCTGTATTGTATCATGATGTGCCTTACCTTATTATGTGGGCAACCCAAACTGTGTTTATTCGCCACAGGCCGCTTCCGACAACTTGGTCCCCACCCTCAGCTCGAGCGTGTTGGTACGTCCGCGCGACGGTGCACAATAGACAACAGCAGTGCTGCTGAGCCCGAGAAGGCGAGTTGCTCATAGATATGTTCGGCGCTGCGCATGATCTCGTGTGCGAGTGCTAGGGTGTGGGGGACGCATGGTCTCGTGTGGGCGAGCGGCGGGGCGTTTTTTACGATGTGCGCTGAACCGTGTTTTTGAAAAAATGTCTTGGGCATACAGTGCGGCGGGGAGGGGGGGACGGGGCCCTGGGGCTGCCCCGCGAAACTGACCACATTTTGTCGGCTTCGAGAGCGCGCTGCCCGGGCCACGGGGCGAGGGCGAGGGCGAGGCCCCGGGGGCGTGCCCCAGGAGCCTAAGGGCGTCGGCCGGGGCGAGCGTGGCCGAGATCGGGGCGGCGGGGCCAGCGCGAAAACGCGCCGCCGGCCGAAAAACACGTGATCGTACTATGTTACAAGTTCTCCCTTCGGACGTGAAACGTAAGGAGGCAGAATGCTAGGCAGAATAAAAAGTGATCGTAGAGTCCCAAACCAAACGTTTTTTTTTTTTTAGTAGGAAACACTAAACTAGACGATAAAATGGAAAAATAGGCGAGCAGACCAAAAGAGGGTGACGCAAGAGAGGCTTAAAGCGTATGACTCAGTACTCGTACCAGGTCTGAGTTAATAATGCTAGCACAGGAGCAAAACGGAGGAGGCAGTAGCAGCAGCAAAGCAGGAGTAACAAAATCTTGATAGAAAAATTACATGACCGATGCCAAAGAAACGTGAACGCGTACTTGTACGGACAGTGGAATGAAGGGAGCAGTACGAGCAGGAGGACTTTTATTGTAGAAACATACGTAAGTCTGAGTTACTGTAGTTTCGGGCTACTTGCAGTTATTATCTGGTGCAATTGGGGCAAAAGCCTAGAAAAACTCTTGAAAATAATCACAGTTGTAGTTGTATAAAAAAAGTAGACAGGAAGATGTACATTGGTTTTGTGTTTTTTTCCTGGTGTATTCCTCATCTCCAGAGTGACTGGAACCTGTCCTGTGACCACGTACTTACTTGATTATGCGAGTTTATGTGCGAACAACAACAACAACAACAACAGCATTAGTAGTAGAAGAAGCTGAAGCGGGAGCAGAGGGCCCCAAAAAGCGAAAACAGGCTCTTTAGGTATTTTAGGTTAAACCCCACGGAGGCCAGCCTATACAGAAGCAAAACATGCATCTCGAGGAGTGTAGCAGAAGCAGCCAACACAGGGAAAAAGAGGGAAAACAAACCTTTAACATGGCGACTATTATACGGCCAAACACAGACAAATAATGTCGTACGTACTCACATATTGTTTTTAGACGTAGAAGTTGGAAAATGTCCCACAATCGTTAGACTTAGCACCACGCGTATAGCAAACCCCTACATCTATGCAACCTAAAGCCCTCCCCCCCCGGCCCCGGCCCCCCCCGCCACATTCCCCCCCCTCCCCCAACAATAATTATTTATAGTTTCCACGCACAAATTGACCTGCCCCACCCGTCCCCTCCTCCCTTTCCCCCCCTCCCGCCCCCCTTTTGATCAAAATCAGGCCCCCACGCCCTTCAAAACTCCGCCCTCCCCTCACCGGATATTCGACTTACAGGATTCACTTGATAAACTGATGCATTTCCTTCCTCAGCTGTCAGATTTTGTCCCCCTCAGAAACGGGTTCTATAGTTTCCGCGCACAGACTGCCTAACATCACCCTGTTGACCCTGATAGCTACACTGTAGTTGCAAGGGGAGTCGCCGACCTATATCCTTAATGAGGACACACAACCCGTAATACGCGCGATCGGAGTATCACACACAGCTTGCAAAGATGAGTTTCGACAAAATATTCGATCTCACAGCTGGAGTGTATTTTAATTTTTATAATAATCGTTCTCTAGGAGAAAAACTCTTTAGGACATCAATCAGCGATGGGGGAAGACAACTACGTGCAGACAGAAAAAATTGTGACACGAAGAGATCAAGTAGCAGGCTAGCCGCTCATCTCTTGCTTTCCTTGCGGCTGCTGCTGCTGCTGTGCCAGCCCGTCTTGTTCCAGCCGCACCTCGCATGGTGCACGGTACCGCCCGTGTACCTCCGTGGCGGCGCGCCCCACCTCGAGCCCACGTGTAAGTTGTTGCTGTGCGTGTCGCTGGGCCGGAGTCTTGTCTAAGGCTTCTTCTCAGCACGCGCCTGGGATCTGGCTCCAAGCTTGGCATTTGTCTGTACGCCCGCACTTGTACTCGTACGATACGAGTCATCGTACAACGTACCAGCTACATATTTTCCCGGAAATGTAATAACCATGCCACATTGATCTAAATATTCAAACGGTATTTACATTTCGGACCAAATGGTGGATGTGCTTTACTCGAAATTCTCACATATTATACGAATATACGATGACAGCTTTGAAGGGACTCACCCGCATCTGCAATGTCGGCGCAGCTCGTTTTCCGCTGCATCATGGCCCGGTTCCAGATTCCCTCCCTCCCCTCGACGGCTCCTGCTCTGATGGCAGTCGCTCGGTCTGCGGCTACGCCCGCCCGTGTCTGGCGCCGTCTGCCCTACACGACGAAGAAACGTGTTGGTGTTTGCTTCGATTGTTTTTCGTTTTGGTCAAATTGTCTGTTGTTTCCTTTGGTATCTATGTTTTTGTGCCGGTTGAATAGTGCCACTGCCGATACAATAGTTTAGCACGGAGCTTTGTGTTATGGCTGTGACAAAAAAATGTTGCTGATGATCTAGCTTAACTACTATGGTTGACTGTTGACGCACTAAACTGACGTCACGGCTTCCCCTGAGCTCTAACAAAGTGACAGTCCTGAAAGCTACTCCCCAAAAATCAGAAGCTAAAAGCAGTTTCCACGAAAAGTCCCTGGTGCTGGCCAGTCACGGTCGCTGGCTAGCGAAAAGTCCGGGGAAGGGCTCGGCTAACGACCGACCGCGCCAGGCGAGTTTATATCTATTAATTTATATATCTGATGGAAGGCCTGACTGGACAACGTACCGTAAATAGATACTTCGATCGATACGAAGTATACGTTTAGATGTGTTAGGCGAGCTACTCGTAATAAAGAAACAATTATCAAATTTCAGATATGTTTCCACGTCAAATATTGTTGACCGCCCCCAGACCCCTGTGTTTTGCCGAATAGGCTTCTGTACAGCTGGTGCCGTAGGGCTGTGTGCTACTACAGATGTACACATGGCCTGTTATTGCTTTTATCTGTGCTGTTATTAGCGGTGTCATTGGAGGCATATTATTACCGGTAACGGCTATAAAAAATGTCCCAAAATATGGATCAAGTGTAGAATGAAAGTGTTGATCGTTCCCAAATTAAACAATCAGAATCACTGACATACCGTTTTGTCATAAAATACTGAATTATGACCAAATTTTTCAAAGTTCATCACTGCTGTCTTGCTGCTCTCTGTTTTCGAGCTATGAACACAAGGTTCGACCTTCCTTTGACTCATACTCATGCATCCTGATCCTGCTGCATCGCGCTCCTACCTATTTATTTATTGATTATATCTATGTTTTTCGCTCACTTCTACTTTCCAGCTTCTAGACAAGCCGTGGTCACAGGTGTCGTCCCTTCTTCCCCCCGGTTCTTGCCTTCAATTTTTATCGCGCATAGGGTTCAGGAATCACACTGTTCGTCGATTTTTCATCGAGTGTTGCTAACTCACTCTATTGCGCTTTCCGCAAGTCAATTTGTGCACAAGAAAAAGTCCCCACGAATTCATACGAGTATGCGCTCGGGGGGGTTCGAACTCACGAAACTGACCTATACCAGGCTCGAGGATAACCTGATACGCCACCGGGGCGATCGGGCCTATTATATGATACCGCGTAAGCACGGTACCTTTGTACCTGGTACTGCAGTAAAACAATCTGTCCGAATATACAAGGTTCCCCTTCGGAGGCGGGGTGACGCAAGGCTGATGGTTTGGCATTTATCATATATTATAAACATAAAAATACACTCCAGCTGTGACGAAGATTTTGCCGAAACTCATATTTGCAAGCTGTGCGTGATACTCCCATTGCGCGTATTATTGTGTGTGTCCTCATTAAGGATATCGGTCGGCACCTCCCCTTGGAACTACAATATAGCTTGTACCAAAGTCAACAGGGTGATGTTAGTCTGCGCGGAAACTGTAAAACCCGTTCTTGAGGGGGACAAAATATGACAGCTGTGGAAGGAAATTTTATCAAGTGTATCCGGTAAGTCGTACAACCAGTGAGGGGAGGGAGTGCGGAGTGTTCGAAGGGGTGGGGGGGTTTGGGGGGTTTGGGGGGGAGGGGTTTTCCAACAGCTTTAGGTCGCATAGGTGTAGGGGCTTGCTATACGCGTGGTGCTAGGTCTAGGTGATGGTGCGGGTGGTGAGGAAGGAGGACCGTTGAGGGGGGGGGGGGGGATTGGAGCTGCGGATGGATGGCTAGAAATATAATGAGGTGATATCAACTGCCTGGTAGTGTTTATTACTCTGCAGCGGCGGGGGCAGAGGCGGCCGATAGCCCATCGAGGAATTGCGGCACGGCAACAGTAGTGTTTAGAGCAGCAACCATCTGGCAGGGGGGGGGGGGGGGGGCACACGCACTGGCTCGGCGAGCTCCAGACCACAGACAGCCGATTTTTATTTTTAGAAAAAACGTACATAAAACAAACAGGAGACACCAACAGCGGCAGCAGCAGCACAGCAGCTGCACTACACAAAAAAAAATTAATTAAAAATATTGAGAAATGTCAGCTGTGAGTACCACCGGTTGAATGGTTGAAACTCAACTTTGCAAGCTGCGTGGTACATGGATATTACAAAAAACACAAAACGGACACAAAATATCTTTAAAACTGCACAGGTCGACAGAGATATCCGGCTATCTACGCAGCTATGGCAAGCACAGAACCCCATATGGCTCAGTGTGGGAAACATGAGGTTTTGTGAAAAATCCACGCACGGCGTAGATCAGTACAACAAAAGAGAGTGAGCAGCACCAGCAGCGGCAACTCACAACAGCAGCAGCGGCGGCGGCGGGCGCAGAGGCGGGCGATCGCCCAGCAAGGACGTGCGGCGCAGCAGCAGTGGTGTCTACAGCAGCGGCCATCCGGCAGGAGGAAGAGCGCACATAGCACTGACTGGCACTGGCTAGGCGAGGTCATGACCACAGGCAGCCGATTTTTGACTTTTAGAAACATACCACGGTACGCAGTAGTCACCAGCAGCAGCAGCGGCGGCGGCGCGGCCGACGGTGGCGTTGGAAGCCTCGGCGACGGCGCTGTGGTATAGCGGTGAAAATTCAACACGAAGTACGACACGAAATCTGCTGACGTTGTAAGCAGCAGCGGTTGCTGGGAATAAAACGATTGGGAGCAGCTGATGACACACTCGCAGACTATAGGCCCAAAATAAAAAATAAACGAAAGGCCCAACAGCAGAGTATATGGGGATCTTGTAAATATTAATATACAAGGGCTACGCTCCGCGGGCGGCTGACGCCGCCCGCTACGCTCGCGCAAGGCAAGGAAGAATGCAACTAAAAACATGTAAAGGAGGCAGAAAGGAGAGGCCCACGATTTGGTGCGAACAGCGATTTGATAATGCCAAGAGCTGCTTGTGCATGGCAAATTGCCTTGTTGTTGTGCTCAGCTATGCTGTGTGCTTTTGTTACCGGTGTTACGTTCTGATCGGCAGTGCGGGGGTAATTTGCGTGGGGGAAAAACAGGGGGCCGTGCAAGATCGAATACATGTAGAAAAAGAAAAAAGAAGAAAAAAAGAAGTACACACCAACACGTATTATACCCGGTACTGCTCTATGTTCGAAAGAAAGGACACAGCGCAGCAAGACACAGCACCGCAGCGAAGGGCACACGGCACCGCACCGCAAGGCTCCGCGCGGCGCTACGCTGCGCTGCTGGGCTGTATAAAGCCGGACTGATCTGCGCTGGGCGTGCATTGTGATCCAACAGCGTAGTACCTGATGGTATGTACAAACCTGGTGTAGTAGTACCGGTATATACTATAAGCCTCAAGGTCTTCTCGTAGGTTCCAATCCCGGTGTCATCGGGGAAAATAATTATCCTCATTAAAAAAATAATAGATGTCAATGTGACTTTGTGGTCTTCCAGTAGAAAGACTGTCCGCTTATAAGCCTGGTGTTCTTTGGTTGAATCCAGGGGTCATATTAAAAAAAAATGATCCTCATAAAAATATTGATATAAATTTGTAAAAAATGGTAGTACTGGTAAATACACCACTGCTGCTGTGACATATTGTGGTCTAGTACATAGACTGTCCGCTTATAATCCTGGTGGCCTTCGCTGGTTCGAATCCGGGTGTCATCGTATTATGGATATTGTGGTATACCCCAGCACGGTGGCAGAGAGGCTGTGTCCCCGACGCTAGTCGGGTTGGTGACACTGTGCAGTGGATAGCCTGGAAGACTTGAGCGCCTCCATGTTGAGAAGATGTAAATATGTTGTAAACACTGGCGCTTATGTGGCCAACACACACAGATAAACCGCAGACTATGCAGGAGTCCAGAAGTTGGCTGGGTACTGGAGATACCAGGATGGCTACGATGCTAGACAATCCAGAAGGATCCACACGAGAGAGTGAGCTACTCGTCAAGGCAACATATAATCCTACAGAAGTAATTCCTCCGCATTTTCATACGCACGTTACATACCAACCGACACATAACAGATTTACGATGATCTACGACGTACAAGTGCAGTGCTACTGAACATTGACTCATACTGGCTATGTGCTAACATTTCCATTACACATCGAAAAAAAAATTGTCCTCATGAAAAATCGATATTTATTTGTCAAGAAAATTTAGATAGCAATGTGACTTTGTGGTCTAGTAGATAAACTGTCCGCTTGTAAGCCTGGTTTTCGTTGTTTGAATCCAGGCGTCATCGGGGAAAAAAATATATCCTCTTAAAAGAATCGATATATCTTTATACGAAAATTGAAAAACGTCAGCTGTGAATACGACCGATTGAATGGTTGAAACTTAAATCAAGAAATCAAACAAAAGCTGGACCAATTGTAAATGTATGTTCAGAAGATGAAAAGCGAGTTTGAACGAATAAAATTTACAGGAGATAGTAGAAAATGATCGAGGAAACAACTGAAAACGAAAAAAATACAAAAATTGTCATAACTGGCCCACAGCTTCAGCTTGCTCCTGTTGCCTTGTGTTGTCTGCCCTTGGGCGCATTACAAACAAGCTCGCATGGACGTCTATTAAAATGCAAGTTCAACTCTCCCGCATGGACGTCCGTTAAAATGCATTTTCAACTCCCGCAAAAGCAAAGTTGCAAGTTCAACTCCCAAAAACAAAACTTGGAAAAATAGTAAAACAATAAAATAAAGGTTAAAAAATGTTGAAAACATGAAAAACGAGTTTGAACGAATCAAATTTAAAGGAGATAGTAGAAAATGAACGAAGAAAAACTGAAAAACGAAAAAAATGCAATAATTGACGAAATGGAACAACCAATAAAGTGTGGAAGAAAGCAAAGAAAAACTGGAGCGGTGAAATAATGTTGCCAAGAGGTGCTTGTGCGGATCTAATTGCCCTGCGCTAGATGCTTGTTGATGTCACGTTCTGAACGGTAGTAGTACGTGTGATGAGAACACGGCATGTACATAATAAATGGTACCTTTTACCTGTATCATACCTGGTATTACTGCTTGCTGTATGTTCAAAAGAACGCACAGCGCCGCACGACACAACACCGCAAAACGAAGGGCAAGACACGGCACCGCACTATGCCGCGCTGCACTGCTGAGCTATGTATAGCCGGGCTGACCTGAGCTGGGGGTGCGTTGTGATCCAACAACGTAGTATGTACAAACTTATTAATAGTACCGGTACGTGGGATGATACTGCGAATGAATGTTGCAGGCATGTACGAACTAATAAAAGCACCGCAAAGCACGCAGCATGGCAAAGCAGCAAAGCACGTCAAAGCACAGCGCTGCGCTCTGCTAATCTAGAGCTGCAGGGCATCGCAGGGCACTGCACGGCGGTGCGTTGCTGCGAGCTATAGCGCTGCGGTGGGGTGCTGGGCGGCGCGTAGCTGATGAGCCAAGCCCAGATCTCAGCTGACAAAGCTCGGAGATGCCAGGGAAGCACCAATCGAGCGCTTTCAGCACGAAGATGTTTGTAATTTCCCCAGCAACCAATTTTCTCAAGGAACTTCGGGACGGTTCTTTTCCCCAGCAACTAATTTTCTCAAGGAACTCCGGGACGGTTCTTTTCCCCAGCAACTAATTTTCTTTTCGACAATTACGGGCTGAGAAGGGCTGAGAGGGGGGAGAATATGGCGAGCGAGACCTCCGAGGGGGTCGAGAACTAGGTAATTGAGTCTATATACAAAACGATCCTTATATCAACGAACAAAGTGATACGGTATACCAGTACCTAGCTTCATCATGCGGTTGTACGCGTGTACATTGTTGCGGTCTCGTTTCGAGCAACGATGCCGGACAACACAACCCACATGCCGCGCTCAGCGGGACTTTCGACGCCACCTGTCTCGCAGACATGTAGCGCTCGTAGCGATAGCTGACCGCACGAGAGGCCGACAGCAACGCCGATCCAAGCAGAGAAACAGCAAACTGCAGCAGCAGCTTGCAGCAGAATAGCAAGTAGCACCCAACATGATCCGACCAGCAGCAATAATAGCAGCCCACGGCAAAGCGCCAGTCAGGAGCGATGGCCCACAACCGGCGGCGATACATCTGCAGCAGTCCATGCCCCAGAACGATCCCACCGTCTTCGCGTGGTTAGCTGTAGCAGCAAGCAGCCATGCCTGCTGCGTCACCCTCGTATGATACCGGGTGCATATGATTCGCCTCGTTACTCTGTGTTACTGCTGCTGCTTGTTGTGCCTGTGCGTATGATAGTACCTCTGGTGCCATAGCAATCTCTCCGAATATATAGTGACCGTGTACATATTATTATCTACACAAAACAATCCTTATATTTACAAATAGAGTGATATGATACACATGGTAGGTGGTCTTGATATTGAAAAAAACATCGATCTTGTGTTGTGAGCCCTTGGGACATGCAGACCAGCACATGAGCATGCACCAGTCCAAAACATATATTGATAGCATGATATCTTGCTTTTTTTCCCTGACAGTTACCATTTTTGTCCCATGATTTCTCATGGGTAATGATGCCGATTTCTGTGCGGTTTGCTGTGATGGATGGTACAAAACCCAAGGGAGTGAGTAAATGAACATAATCTTGCACAAACTGAAACAATTCTGACCAGGGGAGACAAGGTAAAAAACAACACATTAAAGGAATTTCTCGCTCTATTTGAGGTTCCAGCGTAAAATGTTGGTCAGACGACAGAAAGCGGTATACCGCCACCATTCCGCGCCACCGTGCGGTACAGCAGAGTACACCTAGGTTTTCGACCCCGATCCGCGACGCTGATTGGTCAACTCAGCCTTGTACCGGTTTTTGACACCAACCCCTTGCGGTACATCGTACCGCGGCTTCTCAGCTCGGCCGTCACAATTTCCTGACGCGACCCATAACGCTTTCTGTCGCAAAATGCACCATGCGGACCGACTTTGCCCCAGGCTCTTCACGGCCCATAGCCTTTCCATCTCCAACCGAATCTCAACCATGGGCGCGGCGTCATGTAGCATTCATAGAACGACCTGCTTTCATATTCCTTGATATTTCGAATTTCTTCAGAGATATGGACATATCTATCCCCAACATTGAATCTCACTTTTTTGACACTCAACAACCCATCTTCCTCGCCTTGGCGAAACGCTTCTAAGCCGGAGCATGCATCCATACCTCTTGTGCCTTTGTGTAAAATAAACCTACCCGACCATGTCTGTTGGTAGACTGACTGCATGGCTACAAGACTGCACATGGAGGCCTATGCACAAGACTACATTGTAATACGCTCCTGATATTTGTAAGGTCCACATTTCAATAATATTCGAAAGCCGTTGTTTCGTACATAACCAGCAGCAGTGTACGACCACACAGATGGCGCCACCACTCAAAAACTTCTCTATTTTTTTTTCATAGGTATTAGGGTATGGGTAGTGTATTACAGGTTATTTTCCGGGCATCTCAAGTGTGCCCAAGTTCTTGACTACTAAGTTTAAGTGGTGGCGTCTTCTCCTTGCGTGGATGTCAACATGATAATGCGGTGTACGAACTCGCAAGGCGGACAGCCGACGTCATCGGGTGTATGTGTGGGCCAACAGGGTCGACCGTCGTGCGCGTGTAGCGGGACTGTCATTCCCTCTTTGTCCCTTTGCCCCAGCCTTTTCGCCGCCATCCATACATACCTAAGCCAATACTGGAGCCTGTCCTGTGACCACGGACTTGTTTTTGCGAGTAAATGTGAAAATAACTACAACAACAACAGCAACAACAACTACTTGTATGATAATACGTGTACGTGGGGTGCGCGAGCTACGTATGGTGCGAGCTATGTATGGTTGAGCAGCGGTTCGTGCTGTGTGCGGAAGGGGCGTTGCAATGATTGCTCTGAAAGGATCCGAATATAAAAGCGCGTCGTTCTATGGATGCTACGTGACGTCGTGCCCATGGTCGGAAATTAAAATGCTATGGGCCGTGAAGAGCCTGGGGCGAAGTCGGTCCGCATGGTGTATTTTGCGACAGAAAGCGTTACGGGTCGCGCCAGGAAACGGTGACGGCCGAACTGAGAAATCGCGGTACGATGTACCGCAAGGAGTTGGTGTCAACAACCGGTACGAAACTGATTTGACCAGTCAGCGTCGCGGATCGGGGTCGAAAACCTAGGTGTACTCTGCTGTACCGCACAGTGGCGCGGAATGGTGTCGGTATACCGCTTTCTGTCGTCTGCCCTAAAATGTTTCTTTGTTAGCACCACCTCACCTACACCATCATGACCACCGATTTTCAGCATCCAACACCACTCTAAGCCCGAGGAATCATCACACAAAGTTTTGCACGTGCTCTAGTGTTGAATCAAGATGATTTACAAGAAGTTTTTTTTTCCGGTGGAGTTGATATTTTCTTTTCTTTCCTGGTCGATCCGAGAGATTAGGACTTAATATTGCGGTCGATTAGTCCTTCATTGACACCACTAGCTGTACTATTCTGCTGGCGCTTTCAACTTTTGCTGCTGTACTGCTTGATATTTTTTGTTGATCGTTCTGCAGGTGTAGCCTACATGCTTTACGTTTTGGGTTGATCGTACGTGCACTCCTTTCACACTTCGGGTGATACGCACTCGATTATGTGAAGCCTGCTACTCGGTCCACGTGTAACTTAAGTTGCATGTATGATGTGATGTTCGATAGCAGATAAATTTATGATTTTGACAGATTTGGTAAGACTATTTCAAACCGGTATACAGTTTTTCACATCTCCGCACTACAACAAGGGTTTTGAGGCCACAGGAAGACACGCGCCGCCATCGTCGGTACGATTTTTTCGTCGTACAAAGTGCAGCAGAAGTCAACGGTGGCACAATCATAGTTTCAACCGCAACAAGGTTCGGGTTGCTGACGTTGCAGATGAAGTCTATGCGGTGGCCCCTGTTGTTCCCGGTGCCTTGCATCGCTCTCCCACGACGCGGGCTAGTGTTGACTAAATCGCAGGCAAAGCCCTCAAAATTGTCGGGCGGCTTTCTGGCTGTAGTCTATTGGTAGTGGATTGGTATAAGGATGCGCTCCGCGGGCGGATATACACCGCCGGCTGCGTTCGCTCATGGAAGCACGTAGAACAACGTGTACACCAGACAGAGGGAGAAGAGGACGCTCATGTTGTAGTGCAACGGGCGAGTTTCAAATGCCAAAAGTTAAACGGTGCAGGACAACTGTCCCGGGACATTTTCGTGGTGTTGTGCGCAGAAGAGCAAGTTCAAAATTGAAGATTAAACGTAAAACGCTTTTTGTTTGCAGCGGTAGTAGCGGCATCTCCACGTCTGATACGTCGTACTGGTACGCACATATATGCCGGCACCTGGTAAAGTTTTTGTTTACCGGTCGTAATGTGCTGGACGCCTTCCTGATGCGCGCAGATGAAAATCAGGTTACAAAAATATATATATTAAAATATATACACTACGCGTACAGAACAGCAGCATGATTATATCATGTCCCACTAAAAACCTATATTGAGATATCTGCACTGTGCGTACAGAACAGCAGTACGATCATATCATATATAAATACCAGGGCATGTCATGGGCCGAAAGTGCGGGCCGGGCTGAGAATATTGAAAATGTGATGGGCCGGGCCGAGCCGGGCCGATAATATTGAAAATGTGATGGGCGGGGCCGGGCCAGGCCGAGATTTTTGAATTTTTGATGGGCGGGGCCGGGCCGGGCCGAGAATTTGTAAAATTGGTGGTCCGGGCTGGGCCGGGCCGAGACTTTCGAAAAATTTGATGGGGGCAGGGCCGGGCTGCGGCCCGTAGTGTGGAAATTTGATGGGCCGGGCCGGGCCTTGGCCCATCATATGAAAATTTGATGGGCCGGGCTGAGCCGCGGCCCATCGCCTGAAAATTTGATGGACCGGGCCGGGCCGCGGCCTATGAGATGTGGGCTTTTAGGGGCCGCTCTGCCCAGCCCATGTGGCGGCCCACGAGTTTTCACAGGCCGGCCCGGACCGCGGCCCATGAAATGTGGTGTACTGTTGCTACGGTGACGAAATCTACTTTGCCCATGAGATGACCCGCGGTTTTGGTGGGCGGGCCCGAGCCGCGGCCCATCAAATGTTGTGTGCTGTAAGTACTGCTATGCCGACGTCGACGTCCGCCCTGCCCATATGAGGCAACCAACCGACGTTTATAGGCCAAGACACGGGCCGGCCCGCATGTAACCTGTGCTAAAAGGCCGCAGAAGATCGGGTTACTCTCTGTTTCGCAGCAAAAAACAGCCACAACAGGCGGGTAAAACACATGGATTCGATACTCGCGATATGCATACTGCGAAACCATCATGAAATCAAGAACGAAAATTAAAAATGGTTTACAAATCAGGCGTATCTCTGCATACCAAGCGCAACCGCTGTTGCTGCAAGAGTAAAATATACTCCGGACGGAACGCAAGCAGAACCAACAACAACCTGCCCTCAGAAACTACTGCTGTGCATACTGCCCCATAAACGACCTTGACGAGAGAGTGTAGCTGCACATTCTCACGTGGCCTATCACGTTTCACGAGCACCACACTCTAGACTACATCCCGTACATCCCCCGCACCAATAACAGTCTGCGCCTTTGCAGCAAGGCTCCGTAGCTCGCTTTGGCACGTACATTCTTCATCTCTGGCTGTTCGTTAAAGAGGACGGCTGAGTGGCTAAAGGCCCCTGCGGGAGAAGAAGCACCTTTCTCAACGAGCGTCTTGCAGGGGGAGGGGGGGCACTTTGACGAAGCACCGGCTGAGCCCAACACCCTCCAGACTGCGCTGTTGACTCGATGGCCACGGCACCGTGACCTGTGCGGGAGGAATTTAGAGAAATGATAATCATGAACGAGTGTTAGAAGAGAAGGGTAGATGCGTATAATGGTTTCAACCTTTCTTGTCTACAGTACGAAACACCCAGCAGATCATGGTAGCTATCAGGTTGTTCTGGAACTTATTATTTATACTTTATAACTTTTAAATTATTGTACTGCACAGTTTTACCAGAAATTTAATAATTTAAGGCCCCTCCAGCCGTCTGTCGTATACATTCTCTTATATTTATGTCTTGTGTCGTGTACCTGCTCCGCTATTCTAGCCGTCTGTCGTATCCAGTGCCTGTAGTATACAGGTAATATATTATATTATGACGAAATTCGTATGAACAAATTAACAATGTGTGGTGCAATAGTAGTGGGTACTACAGTAAGTACACTGCTTGTACGTGACATGCGCGGCAAACACACGCCATCAACGAATTGTGTATGTTGTCATCACATTAAAACGTTATTTTTACCATCAGTACACCCAGTGTCCGTGCTGATTCTTCATCCTAGAGAGATACAATTTTCTAATCACAGACTGTGAGACAAAGTAAACAAACAATCGCAATATTCTCTTTCACGATGTAGATGTAGGCTCTCTGTTTCTTAGCTCGGTGCATGCCTTCGTTTCCAATGCTGGGTTCAGCCGTCCCAGCCCATCCACTCTTGTCCTCGCTGTTGGGGTGTTTGCTTACCCACGCGATGCCCAGCCTCTTCCCTCCCCACGCTATACATAGTACGCTCTCCGCTGTGGCGATGCCCCTCCTTTGCTTTGCAAGCAAGCAAAACGAAAGAAAATAAGGAAAAAGAAAGACATCATAATCCAAACAATGGAAACAAAATAACAACAAATACTCGTATTAATAGCACGCTATGACGCACGTTTAATCGATTTTATATCGGAACGACATCTACGCTATACGCTATTCTTATACACAACTTGTATCCCCGCCAAGAGAATTTGTGTCCAGCCAAGCAAATCTTGCCTTCTTTCTCAAAATAGTTAGAAGCGCGATCCTCACAACTAAGCGCCTGATGCCTCGACGAGCGCCTCTGCGCGTTGACTCGTTGCCTGTGCTGATCTGCTCGCGGCGACAACCAACTTCTACTCTGCATCGTGACCCTCCTGCAAATGTCTGATCGAAGCCTTCGTACCATTTGTGAGTGTACAGGGGACACTCCTTGCTTTCTCCGCGCATCAGGCAGCATTTGATGTCTTCGCCATTGTTCGGCCCGGACGGAACCGCCGGTGAAAACTTTGCAAACCGGGCCAGACAGGGAGCATCTTTTGGCCGAAACTTGCAGCGACATTCACGTTTGTAGGTGCTGTCGTCGAACCAAGAATGAAGCTTGCTGCCGCTGCAGTCGCATGGTTAGCCGCCACCAAAAGATCACTAGCGTTGTCTATGTTATCTTTGGATGAAAAACCGACGGCAGGTAGGTACAGGCGTTGCAGCAGCTGTTATAGCAGGAGCGGGTATCGCGCCAGCATGTCAGGTCCTGCTGCTGGTGGCGGTGCGGGCGTAGCGGGAACAGAAGGAGGTTGTGGTCCACCAGTCGGGACATGCTCCATCGGACCGGGCATTTGCTGGTTGATGGATCAAGACTGAGTGGGCAGTGGATGTGTGTGTCTCATGGGCCGGAAGCAGCTAGCTACAGGAGTAGTAGACCCTGAAATACATAATGTGTATCACGCAGTTGCAAATATGAGGATAGACCCTGAATTTATATATTTATCGAACTCACAGCTGGCGTGTTGAAATAAGTTTTTTTGTTTAAAATATAACGGCTACGAAGCAGCATATAATTATTTATAAATACGTGGTAATAATATCAGCTGATGATAAATAATACAAAATATAATAATAACGTCAGCGTGCACTTTCTAGTACGGGGTAACGCATGAGCCAGCTTATGGGCCGGCCCGTGGGCCGGCCCTTCAAATCCACGGGCCGGCCCATATAGAGCCCGTTTCTCATGGGCCTCGCTGGGAATGTCATGGGCCGGGCCGGGCTGGGCCGGGCTGGGCCGACAAGTTTGAACAATTGATGGGCCGGACCGATATACTTTCAACTTTGATGGGCTGAGCCGGGCCGCGGCCCATGCTCTGAAAAAAATCACGGACCGGGCCAGACCACGGCCCATCCTCTAAAAATGTGATGGGCCAGGCCGAGCCGCGGTCCATTCTGTGAAAATTTGATGAGCCGGGCCGGGCCGCCGCCCATCGTGTGAAAATTTGATGGGCCGGGCTGGACCGCGACCCATGAAAGTATAACTTGATGGGCCGAGCGGGACCGCGGCCCACTACATGAAGCAATGATGGGCCGGGCCGTGCCTAACCCAACCACGGGCCGCCCCACCAGCATCGGCCCATGACAAGCCCTGATACATACCAAGTACCTGAGCAAACTGAAAATGAACAACCCCAAACATTGTTGAGTTGCTGCAGTTGGAATGGGCATGATGGTGGTGTGGTCTGTGGTTTGTGTTTCGTTGCTGTGTCTGTGTCTGTGCTGGTGTTTTATGGTTCTCGTGTGCTCGCGTGCTCGCCAATCGTTGATCGTTTGGGCACTTGCCACCTGCTAGTTTGGCAGTAGTTTGGATGTGGGGTGGGATGGTGGCCTGTGTGCTGTGTTGTTTGATGATGTTTGTTTGTTTTGTGCTTTGCTGTTTGGTTGCAAAAACGAAACCAAACGGTAGAGACACGCGGCTCAGACGTACGAGCAGGATGCCTCTCACTGCCGCGTGTTCGTGCTACATCGAGCGGGCTTGCTGCAGTTGGATTTGGCGGGACGACGAGAGTGTGCTGTGTGTTGTGCTGTGCTGTTGCTGTGTCTGTGTCGGCGTTGCCACGTTCCGCGTGTGCTCGTGTGCGTGAGTGTTCGTCTCTGCGTGTGGTAGCCTTTAGGTCGTTAAATTTAAAAACTCCGACGATTAACGCCGAACATCAAAGAATATTTCAAGAGGGCACATGGAGAAACTCTACAACCAACCCCGAAAATGTTTCCAAATCGGAACCAAATAACTCGCGGATCGATCTTAAAACGTAGTTTCCCCGTCGGCAGCTACTATCTGAGAATAGGCCGAGACGCCAGGGAAGTGCCAAGGTTTTCTTCCGGAGGTGCCAAAACACCTGTAGATGGTGGCAGCGTGGGCACGTTTGCAATGCTTGCGAACAGCGGTTAGCTGGAATATGCTGGTACTTTGGTTGGGCATCGTATTGAAGGTGGGCAACCCGTGTGTGCTGCGCTGTGTATTGTTTTGCTGCAAAAGGCTAACGTCGACCTCTACAGTACGGTGACAATGTGACTGCTGCCGTAGCACCGATTAAGAGGAGAAAACTCTACGACTAATACCAACAGTCTGTCCAAATTGACTGGCGACATTTCGAGGATTGATCCGGACCAAAACAAATTCCCCGTCGGCAATTAAGAGCTGAACGTAGGCGGAAATACCAGGGACGTGTCAAGGCTGGCCTCCGGATGAGCCACGGCACCTGCATGTAGTTTTTTCTATGTAGTCCTATGACACGGTAACATGTTCAAGGAGAGCTGGCTGGTATATTAAGCGATTCCCAGGCTATTTCACGCCATTTTCGCACTACACGTCGATCTTGTCCTGTCCGCGGTATAATGAAGTTGGAGTAATCCAGCGGCTGAAGAAGCATTTTTGATGCGCTGCTTCGCCATGGCGGTTTGGAGGCAGATAACCCCTTTCTTGCCATTACTGTCAATGTAAATTACGAAGAAAAATAGTTAACGCACAACGAAACACACCCAAAAGTTATTGGAGAGGTTCTCGTATGGACTGCTAGATGGACGACTGTGCGAGGAACATGCGGAGGGGTATAGCACTCCGTCTGGCGTGTGGCTTGCTCGAAATCAAAGCGACTTTTGATCTGAACCGCACCGTGTTGCGTTGTTCATGCTAGAAAGCACACGATGCGGATCAGTGCATTCTATTTCTTTCGTTAATAGACTGGTGTCCAAATATCTTAATAAGTGGATGAGAGTGAGGAACTTAGACTTATACTCCAAATTATACTTGTTTCGAAAGCTCAGAAGTAACTTTGATATTTGAGGCTGGTACTTACGGAAATCTCAGAAACCTGCCTGAGAGGAATACACTGCGGGTAAGAATGACTCAACGAATAGTCCGTCTGAGTGTGAGATATGAGAGTGAGAAAATGTACGACAGAAAGTAACGTGAGAACTAGACATAGTCTGATGTAGCGAGTATGATACCTGCTTACTGACGCTGCCAGTGTGCAGCACTAGACGTTAATAAGGCTTACCACGAGACCGGCTTTTGTCCTCTGGATGATCCCGAGGGATCAAGTTACCGCGGGACTTCACGGTATTTTTTGTACAGGATCCGGCGACCACGAGACTGAACGGTATTGTTTGTATGGGATCCGGCCACCGCAACCCTCCCCTGGATGGGATGCAGCCACGACGAGGCTCAACGGGATTTTTTGCACGGGATCCGGCCACCGCGGGACTACCCGGGCGTGATTCGGCCACGATGGGATTGAACTGGGTTGATTTCGCGGGATTCGGCCATCGCGGGACTCCCCGGGCGGGACACAGCTATGATGGGACTCTACAGGATTTGTTGTACGGTTCTAGCTGCCGCGGTTTTCAACAGCATTGCTGTATTGGACGCGATCACGACGTTAATTGACACCAATGTGCGACCAGGACGGCGGTATTGCACGTATCACGTGTTGGTTGGCGCGGGATCCTCCCGCCACGGTTACTGCGCGGTTTTGATACGCGCAAATATACATCAAACACCGAAATATTTCCCAGAGTCTTCAACTCTCGTCGATCGTTTTTTATAATGGAATATTGAACCAAGGAGCGCGGTGCATTCGTTGACAACGGGGTTGTGAGCTGTAGTGCAGCGCCAACAACACGAGTTGCCTTGGCTGCGCGCCAAGCTGTACTTGTGCAGCAGCCGAGCCGTCAGATGTGGCCACAGGAGGTCCACCATTTGCTGCAGGCGCGACATCCCCGGATTATTGTCCCGCAGCAGCCGCTGCCACCTCTTTAGCAGCAGTCTCGTTAGTGTTCATGCAATTTCTAACTCTTGTGGTCAGGGCCATATTTGCGTGTGTCGTCGCGCTCCGCGCTCGGACCTTTCTCCGTCTATCTCGCTCTCTAAATACAGAATACAGGGTTTCTTGTTCTCCACGGCGATACTCTGGGGAGAGACGGGGGCTCGCCCTAGGACTGGGAATGTATTTTGATCGGAAAAACAGCAATAAATTAGCTAATAATTCGAGACGATCGAACCAGTGATTTGACACCTCCGTGTATCGTAGCAGTCTGTCTTTTTGTAGAAGGATGACAACTTGAAGAACGCCAGGATTGCTCGTTCCTACATTGACGGAATTAGGGATATCAACATGTATACGGCATTTGTTTGCGCCAGAACAGGATTATCGGGGTTTGAGCGGGAATCGGATTATAGAATTTCCACGGGACGCGGTTGTGCGGAAACGGGAGCTCGCATATTTCACGGGACGCGTTTGTGCGGGGACGGGATTTCGCATAGTTCATGGGACCGCGGGGTGCGGGATTTCGCATTTCACGGGACCATGAGATAATCCCAAATCCCGTACAAAACCGTGGATTTCGCCCCGTGGGAGAAATCCGTTGGAACCCCCTGGAAATTAGGCTATTCTGGCAACAATGTATACACATGAGGGCTAAGAAATCGATGAAGAAGGATAATTATGCATTTTCAGGAATATTGGGAGGTATACGATGTTTTACTTTCCATGGCGCGTACTGGCAGTCTCCAAGGCGCGCCCTTTCGTCTATAGTACGCCATGGAGTGCCGTGGCAGTACGACTGGCTTCCATGGCACTGTGATGGCACTTCCATGGACTCCCGTGGCTATGCCAATGGCAGTGCCATGCAATGTCACGGGAGCCACAGCATTCCCTGGGAGCCCTTGGCATTGATGAACGTGCATGGACGTTCACGAACTTTCATGGGGATTATTGGCATTGTTATGGGTTATGTCGGCACCGACTGTGGTGGCGTGCCTTGAAATACATCATGACGTTGCAATGAAGCTTTTTCATGGCGGTGCCATGGGAGGTTGATGGGGCAGCCATGGCACGGCCATCGCCATGCTCTGCCCCCCCTACCCCTGGAGCTAACCGTTACTCTAACCCTAAACTATGGCCATGGCAGTGTGTCTTGTGGTGGGCTTTGGCGAGTGCCGTGACGCGTGGGATGGCAGCTGCCTTGGCGTTGGTATGTAACTCCCATGGGCCTTCATGACAGTGCCATGGGCCTTCACTATTCATATGGTGATGCCATGGAAATGCCAAACATGGTGCATCACTGGGAATATTGAGCCTAAAAAAAGGGCCAAGGCGACGCTGTAATACGAATATCATGAATGGGTCTGATAACTGGGACTCGTTTAAGGAATCTCATAAACGAGTCTTGAAGAAATGAGCCTGATGTATGCCTGAGACCTGATACTGGGAACTACATACCACATCGTATCAAGTGGGCAAGCTGAATAAAACGATTTACTACAACTTCAAATAGCCACACTTTGTTCGCGTTCGCAGTGTACGGCCATGCTTGAACTGATTTATACCGTCGTTGCTACTCCTTGCCGGCAGCTGTATTTTATTTCCCGTGATGAAGGCGAGCTTGCTACATCTTGATAATGATTTTGCGAAACAACCATCGTCGCCCCATGAGGTGACCCATTTCTGCTCGTAGGCTATCCTTGCGCGACCACGTCTATGTTGAACCAAGGTCACTCAAACGACATATTCTGTCACGATACCGGCTGTCTGCGTTGTACGAGGGTGCCAATCCTTTGTCGCCAATCCGGCGATTAGAGCTGTTCTAAGACCATTATTGCACTGGTTCTATTAGTAGCCGACACAGTGAACGCGAATCGGCGAACGAAGGCACGATTGCATGCACGTCTTCGCTCTGCCTGTTGCCCAACCAATTGTATTGTATGCCCTAATCCTACCCTTCCCCTAACTTACGCGAGGCAGATTCCCGATGCCGAAAAGGATCAACGAGAAACCTACAAGGCTAGCGACATCGATCGCTACACCAACGTCGAAGCTGGCGAGCCAAGGTACCACAATGCGTGCCGTTTCGTACGACTGTAGTGTCGATTAGATCCAATCACCCCGAGGCCGACGGGCCTGGGGCGCAAACTTTATGTTTGTACTGTATGGTTGAGAGTCAGGTATGAGTTCATCATGGTGTCTCCGCTGTCAGTCGTCTGCGAATGGTGTCGGGCTTGGAATACGCGTGTGTCTGAGCATGGCCCTACTATTCGAGCCACTGCCGTGTTAGCGTATTGGCGCGAAGCCCAGCTACGCCTTTGGGTTTTGGCGAGTTCCTGTACTGGCCGTAAAGTGTCCTTGCCATTGAGCTGGGCCTTTTGTAGATACCGCTGCCATGTTGCTGCACGTTTTGTTTTATGCGCCTGTTCAGCATGGGTTTTGAAGTCATTTATATCTTCTGGTGAGGTAAGTTGTTTTGTTTCGAACATGCCGGGTATGTGCGAGATTATAGCGATATGGGCTATATGCCGTGTTATTCAAGTCGTGTTCCGTACTTTCGCTTTCTGGCTCGGATAATAACTTCAGGGTGTTTGGGGAGGTCCCAGACAGCGTGAAGGAAAGCCTCGCGGCTAAGGAGGCCTTGCGAGAGGCCACGGCGAATGGCTTCGAGCAGCGTCTTCGAAAAATGGAAGAATCCGTAGTGGACGCAGGTGGAACCACGACGGTAAGCGAGAGATATGTTTATCTTCGAATATCATTGGCACCGGCAAACTACGGAAGGGGTTTGTGTTTGTGGGTTTGAATTTTGCGCGAAAGGATAATCATCGGGCTCAAAACCCTTTTTTTGCGAAGAGCCTGGTTCTTCCGTGCTTCACTATAGTTGAACTTGCTGTTGTCGGAAACATGGATCGCAGGTGAAGGAGAGCGATCCTTCTTACTCTCCGTTGAAAGACGAGCACGCCGTCAACGCTCGCCACTCGGGACCTACTGCGAACGGTGCACGTGCCCCGGACAACGATACTGTGCATGCCGGGGGTGACGACCAACATAAATCGTCTCGGGGCTGCACTTGCGTCATTATGTAGTGGTTTGATTGGCCAGGGGTGGGGTTACGTCATGTTAAGGAGAACGAGACGTACCATGCTGATGTGTTTTACCGGAGAACCAAGGACAAAGGGGGGTGGGGGTCGCCTTTCATACAGCGTTGGGGGAGTAACTGTCTTGTTCATTTTCAGGAATATCGCGGCTCCACCTCAAAATACTGCGCCAGTGACTCTGAAGAAGCTATTGGGTGGGGGACCGAAGATATTCTGGCTGAACATGTCTTCATTAAGGATGGTGTTGGTGGCAAGTCTCTCCCTCATGCCATCAAACGCAAGAGTGTCGCTACGCGTATCCTACTGTTGATATTCGTTTGTTATGCTGTGTCGTATCGAAGAAATATGCGTTCGAAACAGACTGTTGCAAGCAGGGCGCAACGTTTGTGTTTCACCGGGGGAATCTTAAGAGATGGAAAAAGGTATTCCGATCCTTTTTATTGGGCCCCTCAAGAACAAATTACGTTAACCAATTGGTTGCTCACCTCTCTACTGGGCGTTGGGCGTCTGGGGATTCATTGGCTTTCTTGAGAACTAATTGCGTTAACGGATTGGTTCCACGCCTTTACTGGGCGTTGGGCGTTTGGCGATTTACCTGCGATTTCTGTTCTTTTTATTTGTGCCACTCCCCTCGTCTTGCACCCATTCGATTTACCTTCCACTATCGCTCGAAAATTTGTGGCTGCGCTTGTGTGGTTTGTTCATGATCGCCCCGGTTACGATTTTCTCCACACGATATTTTGACCGTCCGTGCTGCCCTGTAAGCCACGCGCACAATGGAGCGTACGGAACTGAAGTTAATTCCCACTAAACAATGCGCGTTCTGGTATTCTGTACCTGTCGAGAGGGGGGGGTGGACACGAGTATGTACTACGAGTATGTACTCGTGATATCGAGGAGAAATTATAATGGAATAAAACTGCACTAGACGCTTTCTAAACTTCGGGGCAGGAGGAAGTGTTCGTCCACATGTGCTTTTTGTTTCTCGTTCTCACGGTGTGAGTACATAGCATACACACATGGAAACCGTGAATTCTTCCTTCCTCTTCCAGATCCGCCGGTGGATGCGGAATCCTTGACGACAAAACATGACCCGCCTGTGTACGCCGGCAAACACTTCTGTTATTGGAAACGTACTCTTTCAGAGTTTCGGAAGGCCTTCTATTTTTCTACAGCTAACGTTTCATCTACGACCAGGAAAATAGCCCGCGTCACGAGCAGCAATGATAGGGATAATGACCGGTCGTCGACGTGTTCCAACCGGGCTTTTCCCGCCTTGCCATATTCGTGAGGTCAAACACCAGGCGCTCTAAGCGTTGAGGCGTCGGAGCGGAGATAATATGGGAACTTGGCTTTGCAATCCGATCTTGTTTATCGTCAAATTTGGGGGCACTATGGCAGCATGCATCCACTGCCACCCTTGTTAAAATCTCCCTGGTAGGGCGTTACGTATTCCGTTTATGTTTTCGAAGTACGTATACCGGCATATGCTGTACGGGGCGGCTGGTGTGGATTAGTTTTCGCCGATGAATTTTGTCTTGAGGACCGTGCTTGCTTCTGGAACACGGGTTTTCGCTGTCTGGTTATCTAAAGGCTTCCGAGGTCGAGTTTAAAAACGATGGATTTCCATCTCTCGTAAGAAACAAACTCGTAATCAGGATCCTGGAAGGGAAGTTTGTGTCGCGACCTACTTCAAGTCATTTTGCGTCTGACGTAACCACTCTTAGAGCTTCGAACGTGATATGTTCCCTCCTGAGATGCCAAGCGGTTGACAACAAACCCGCGACCGATGTCAAGAGCTGATATACACGTCCACCAGCGACCCGCACAAACTCTTGTCCCCTGGGCATTGAGAATCCTGATACCCACACGAACACACGGACTTTGCGAACCCTCTCAGTTTGTGACCCGTGGTCGCTTCGCGCCAAGGACCCGGACCATCGTTTTGCTGAAACGGAACTACTTGCCCCCGGATTCCTCTCTTTATTGGGGTCTCCTAACTTAACGTTCGCACTGTGGAAAACCGAGTCTCTGTTTTGGTAAAGCTTTAACGCAGAGATTCCCGTCTGTTTTTCTGTCCGTCTGTCCACAAGCTATACCGTTTCATTACTATGTTCTCTCAGGGTATACCGTCTTTTCCGACTCCTCTGGCAACTACTACCTGTCCTTTCGTCAATTTCGTGATTTTATATCAAGAACGTTCGGCACCCCACGTACCATATCATACCAGACCACACTCCGAGTATGCTATTTCTCAGTTTCAAAAACTGAGTTGCCATTTGGTAGATTTGTCCGCCTGCCTGTCTGCCTGCCTGTCTGTCGGTCGGTCGGTCTGTCGGTCGGTCCGTCCGTCCGTCCGTCTGCATGTTGTATACCGCTTTCCTGCCTAATGTTCTTCGAGAGTATACCGTTTTTTCCCGACTATTCCTGTTACTACAATTAGACCTACCGGTTGTACTTTGGATTTTTTTTGAGCGATTATTTCTGGCGATTATTTTTCTAGTCCAGAAATAATTGCATGGTCAATAAGCGGCGCCCATTAGACTATGGCTTTGGATTTTTGGAAAGTTGTTATATTTTGAATTGGTAGGTCTTGTTTTCCCGTTTGCCTTTGTTTTTGACAATTTGGCACTTACATTGTCGCCGGCGACGTTAGGTCACCACCGCTTCTGCTGCTGTCTCTGCTGCTGTCTCAGCTGCTGTGCTGCTGCTGTGGTGGTTTCAATCGCGGTGGTGGTGCTGCTGTCGAGTTTGTGTGAGGACGGAGCTCTGTCACGCACACAACAAGTGTGGTGTGCTGCAGTATGTGTGTTTGTGATTCTTTGTTGTGGGTGATGGGCGACGTGTACAGCATACAGCTATCACACCAGGTACAGAGTAGGCAGTGGTGACATGTCATACTTGGCACGAGGTAGCATCCCAAAATCCGATAATCCTAGTTCTGAGAGGTTGGAAGAGCTGTTATTTCTGTGCTCAGAAAACACAAGATCTGCTGATTTCTGACCTAGATTACTTCTGAACCCGGACATAACGATGACTTCTGGTTCCATAGTAGTCTATATGATTTTGATTTTTGGCGTCGGATTTCCCTGGTAAAGAGAGAAATAATCGCTCATAATATTTCTCATGATAGTTGGTGTTAAATATATATAAAATCATTCCTTGAATATCGAGTCATTCCTTGGTGTCATGGACTTCGGTCAGGAGTTTTTTGTCTCGGCCTAAGTATGCGATTCGCGGAACTGGAATTCTCGGTCGAATATGGCTTGGTTCGAGCGCCGCCTTCGGGGGGCGGCTCCAACGCCTCTCGCCCTGCCGTGTCCGTTCCGCACATCGACGTGAACGCTGACGGGTGCCGAGCGAGACGAGCGAGTGTCGAGGAGGAATTGTGGAAAATTTCTTGAATCTTAATGGCTGCAACGCCTGAATGATTTACAAAATTGGCATCATTTTCAAACGGTACGTGATAATGTGTAATAAGAACTGGACTCGGCTCACGCGGTCTGGTGAATCTCACTCGCGAGACTGCTGTATGCTCGCTAGCTGTCCAAACTCATTCCATACAATATCTGCAGGTTCTTCCATCTGACGAAATAAATGCTTGTTCTGGCTTCGAGAACTGGTCAAGAAATATGATTGATGGATCGTGTGTAATTGAGCATCATTTATCCTTCTTCACTGCTTTTGTCCGCCTACCAATCCGTCACGTACTGACTGCTTTCGCCTGATACTCGCTTACATCAGTCTCACCCGACCCCGGTGGCTTGCCATATCGTGCATCGACTCGAGACGGCTCCAAGCGACACCCAGCGAGCTTCTGACATGAAAGGGCAACCACGCCAAACCCCGGGAAATCTGCTCTAAAAACTTACCGACCTTACAACTACTTGTTGGCAATCAGTTCTGTACCACGACTTTCATATCCTTCTCAACTTCTTCCTGGAATCCACGCAGTACCCAACGACGACCTTTCCACCTACCAAAATCCCGTGATTATTCCAGCTACCCAGATGGATCCATATTCTACTCCAAGATCAACCCACAACTACGAGCGAAGGTCAACTCCACCGCCAGGTACTCGTATGTAGGTGTCTTAACCTTCCTTGGATCTATTCCGAACCTGAATTCTCAACTTACGTTGTGAGCTTTTGACTTTCTTTATCAGATTATCAATTGACTTATGAATTTTACCACATTGGCCCACCCTGCTTTTTAGTAGCAACCCAAACAGTTTGCTACTCAAACGCAATTACCGCAAGGTAAGAAGTCATCACAGTAATCCCACGCAGTTGATTTGATAGCAATCATACGTGTGCATCCCTGAGACGTTTAATGAACTCAACGCGACCCGAACAAAAACTTGAATGACCACCCAGACTGAACAATCGATCAAGACAGAACGATACAAGTGATTCCATGTCCCCAATCCTTCCCCGAACGGCGGCCTCAACGAATCGGAGGGCGTGGATGCATACTATCGTTACTATGCCTCCGGCCCACCCAGGATGCAACCCATCCTCGCGATCCAGGTAACTTCCTAGAGGCCTACCCAAGCACAAACCCGTCTTTCATCGAAAGAAAACATGGATCTCTGAACATTTTTCTCCCAAAGGAAACACCGGATAACTGGTTATCTTCGCAACGACAGCGCTGCGCCCATGCCTGTCTACCATTTATTTTCTTTACTTGCAACGCCCCTTTAAAAAAAAAAACATACAACCCTAAATAAAACAACACAAAACAAAAAAGATGGCGGCGTAGGGTGATCTGTTGTCCCCTTCCGACGAGACGCTGGGGACGTGTTCGAGCCGTCGTCCTCCAGTATCCACCATGAAATAGTGCGAGCTTCTTCACGCCTTTAGTCAAACGTGCCTTGCCGGTTTCTGATGCCCTGGGGTAAGGACGTAACCTGTCAGGCAGCAAAACGGTGCTAGGCCCCCGATGTTCTGCACGCTGTGCGACAACGCGTTGGTGCGTTCGGGAACACCTGTTATCGGATCCTACGTGGGCGATGTTACAGCTTCGGCACACCAAAAACTAAAGAGTATCTGACAATCTCACAGTGAGTTGTATTCGTCTCGGACTCCAAACCCGGTTATCCATATACGATAATTAGACATGAGCTAGTTCATTATTTCCTGCAACGGATGTGGGAAGTCGAACGATACTCTCCCCCCCAACTAAAATGGCAGCAGGAGGGACTCAGCGGCATAACAACGGTTGTTTTCCGCGCGCGACGTCTCGCGGCTTTACGCAGTACTATACTTTGGCATATCCACGATTCTGATTTACTCTCGCTGACATACCCGTCTACCAAAAATATCGTTCGACTAATAATCCCCGCGGGTGACATTGTTGCACGAGCATCAATCGAAGCGTTGTAATAGTGGTGTGACGGTAACCGAAATCCTTATCCTACCATACTTCTTTGGCTAAACCTGACAGACGTGAATGGTGGTGTCAGGAACCGATGAGCTGCCAATTATCCAACAGGCGGGTCTGTGGGTTGCAGTAGACTCGGCACGCAATGATCGAACTGCGCTCATCGTTGCTGAAGAACGTCTTCCAAGCCAGAGACGTTTTTACCAAAAACAACACAGCGTATTGAGACGCACAACAGAGTAGTAGTAACTGCTAATTGCTGTTAGAAAGTAAAGGGGGAAAAAGCAATTGACATTTACGTGCGTCAGTCAATTCTTCGGGCGGACTCCACTATGAGAGAACATACTTGTACAAAATACTGCTGTGGGGAACCCGTGTCAATGAAAGGTATGCCGGGGTATGTGCGTTTGGCATGAGGCCCGGCGTGAACTCGGACATGGGTTGTTTGGGGGGAAAGGGCGACATTGATTTTTCCTCCCAGAAATGTTGAAATTCAGATAAGAAATCAGGCACCTCTATCTTAGAGTCAGGGAGGTCTACCTGCTGTCTACATGCTCTGGATGAGACCTCTGCCAGACAGGGAACCAAATCGCTTTTTCTGAGAATTCCGACAAGGGCGGCGCGGAGCCGCCACGGCCGATAGAATGGGTGTGTGCGTGCTTTATAGCGACCGCATAGGCGTTACCGGCCAGCTGATACCGTCGTTGCTACAGGCTCGGCCGACGTGGTTTGTTATGTGATTGTTTGAATCGAGACTGCCTCGTCTGCAATCGTCGACTAAAAAAATCATACTTATCAAAGAGTTGCCAGGGGGCGAACATCGGGCATGCGACCCTGCGTGTACTTTGACGAGTAAGTGTTGTTAATAAGAGGGGCTTACTGAAGTCACCCCCCAAGCAAATGATGGCATGCGGAAAAAAAAAATCAGCTACGACAACAATCTTGGTCAGAGGAATAAAAAATGCAATTGGCTATGTACAACAATCTTGGTCAGAAAAAAAAACAAGCGGTTACAACGATCTTGGTCAGAGGAATCTAACATCCTCCAGACAAACTGCTTGCCCATACAGGCAATCTTATTTCTTGTCCTGAAACAACAGATAAGGAAGGCGCGGGGCTACATCTTCGATTGAACAGATTTGCGTACGCTGTTGAAGGGCCATCACAGGCGATACCGGTACTGTAACGGGCATAACCGGTGAGGAAACGAACATGGATGTCGGGATCACCTCTTGGGCTCGTTGGTGATGGGCGACAAAATTCTGGGGGTGCAACACTACAGTATTTTGATATGCTGCCATAACCAACACCTAGCTGTAGCTCACCAAAACGAGGTACCTTACCACGGGTACCTGGTTTCCTACCCTGGAAACGGGGAGACGCAATGGGCGAACCTCGTTTGCTACAAGTGTTCGCACTGCCTAAAGCGCCTAACTTAATCGTGTGATCAAAACGACCGGAGATTTTCCACGTCTCCAACTAAATTTCTTTCTTCAGCCTACTGGGGAATTGAAACACGGCTCATCCATGCAAAAATTCGTGAAGCTGATGACGAATCGAGGTCATGACTCCTGTTTTCGTCGGCTTCCTGCTGTACAACGGAAAAACAAAACACTGTAGTTAAGGGGCCCATGGAAACTCTGGTCCAAGGTACCCGAATTATTCCGTCACACGGTTCTGTACGATATCGGAAGTCCCGATCGAGGGGCAAGACGATACCGCACATTTTGGGTTATCTACTCTACAGGAATCGGCGGTCACAAACAATGATCGGAGAGGCGAAAGAAGACGGGATGTATCGCCCCAGGTGGCTCTCGAATCACGGTTTACGGCTACTCAACACTATCGATGACTGGTGCAAGTTGGCTGCCTGCAAAAGCATCACTCCGTTTTGTTGTACACAATCCTAGATCCACGAAAAAAAAGAATGGTTTCGCAGCGCCCAGTGCATGCTGAACTGGGGATGTGTCTGGTACCACCTTGGCCACCATGTGCGACGAATAGAAGGCCGTCAGATCGTCATGATACGGTAAAACCAACGCACTGACGGGCGCGTGAGAGTGAGAAAACTGCTATGGAGGAAGGGCTAAGGTGATGTAACCGAGAACGCACTCGCACGGCAGCAGCAGCAGCAGCAGCGTCGAGCGGCAAGGAGGGCAATGCAGGGTATGACATGTACGACGGTGGACAGAAAAATAGGCGCCATACAGTTGTTTAATATGAGCACCTTTTTGTTCCTTACATTTACGCCCGTTGTGGTCACTCGAAAAGCAAAGCGGAACAGTTTGATTGCGAAGAAAAAACAAATTGCCGGTCGTACGACGCACCAGGGTACAAAGACACGTACATCCGATCGTCTCATTTTTCAGTGCAGGTCAGATCTCGAAGCGTTTTGCAAGCATGTATCTCAACAGACGGCATCACAGGACAACGCCAATGTAATAAGAACTGGACTCGGCTCTCGCGGTCTGGTGAATCTCACTCGCGAGACTGCTGTATGCTCGCTAGCTGTCCAAACTCATTCCATGCAAAAACCGTCAGATTTATCCCCTTGAAAGGATTATAACTTACATGCACAAATTCCCCCCCTCTTTCCGCCCCCCCCCCCCCCCCCCTCCTCCAAACCCGCTCGCTTTTGATCAAAACCAGGCCACCACGTCCTTCAAAACTCCGCCCCCCCCTGTAGTGGTACTCCGAGTGGGGGATGTGTTGGTAAATCGGTAGCTTCTGGGGAAAAGGTATTATATTATTGAGACTTCCGTCTGGAGAGACATGCTGGAAAGTGGAGTGGGTCATGTGGGCCAACTCTCCACAGCCCAGTAACAACCGCTCGTAGTCGAATACCTAAACCTCCTCGCATAGTGCCTACTCGTACATACCCGTGGGACTACTCGTGGGTGATACCACGAGACGATCCCTGTAACTTACCTCCGTGACACAACGTATGTAACTGTAACTTATTGCTAGGCTGTTGGTTGAGACAAGCTATATCGTGTTAGCAACACTACAGGAATGTTCCTACTCGTCAATGTGTCCAATGAACACGAAGGGGGCGAGCATGGTAGGCGCGTTGCTCCGATCTCCCAACGTCTTCTCGGTGGAATGCACACTCGGAATACCACGTCACACGCCGACACTACAACAACCAAACAATCCGCACGATCCTATTGGCCAAGTGTCTGACGTACTCCAACGTACTACATATGCATATGTACCATTTTGATTTTTTTGCCTAGTCCGTCCCTTTTTCTCCGCCGGCGCAGAGTTTTTTTGTGTGCTTTCTTCTGCAATGCGATCAGACTACCCGTCGGTATATTATCAGCCGTGTGCCGGGCTCATGGGACGTCCGTGGCGCGAGCTATGGCCGCGCAAAGCCGCCGAGACTGGCTCTATTTTGCGGGGTATGAGACGCTTCTGTCCCCGGGCAACCACACACTAGACGTATTTAAACCTCGAGGTTAGGTCTTAAGTACTTCCAACTGGAAGAGCTAGGCCATTCGATACTTCGACCTTAAACGCATAAAAAAAACACCATATGTCTAAAACTCGAAATAGTGGTCTCTTTCAGTACGCATAAAAAGAAAAGCCGAGGAAAGATCAAACTACTTGAAAATAGACTATGATATTTCTGCACTACTCCAGACGCAGATGGCATAACGAGGATTTATGTCATGAGTCAGCACATGAGTGGGTGGAAACTTCGAGAAAGACCCTCCCCTGCCCATGCTGTGCGAGCTTGAACAAACGGCCAAAACAAATAACTGGTGCCTGGCAAAAACATTGAGTGCTTCGTACTCCATACTCGCTTCATATGTAGGATACCTCGCAGGCGTCTGCCGCCTTCGGTGTGCCTCAGTGTGGCAGTCAGTACAGCAGCACAGCAGGACTGGCCCTCAACCCGGTTCAATTTCCACCCTCGAAATGTAGGCATCCGCGGGAAAGAGGCAACAGGGTTGTAAACTGCAGCAGCAGCTCCGGCCATGCGCTACGTCGGGCACAAAAACCAAACAAAAAAAATGTGTCATCGAAAAATTACAGCCTCTCAGGACGAGAGAGCAGGAGCACGAGCGCGCGACGAACTATGTCAGAGTCCCAGTTCTCTGACCGCAGAGAACGCCAGGGTAGGAGGAGTCTCGCGGGCGTTTTCCACCGGCTAGTTGTGCTGTAGTTGGGTTGGGTGTTGGGGTGCTGGTTGTCTGTGTGTTGTGCTGTGTTGTTTTGTTTTGTGGTGTGTTGTGTTGTGTGTGCGCTCGATCCTCGTGAATGAACAAGGACTCCTTTTCAAGTAACAGTACGTAGAGGCATGCCGCTTCACGAGAGTGGGTCGCCTCTGACCACCGCCAACGTTTCTGATGGTGTTGTACACGCAGGTTGATTAACCCGGGTTGGGGATACACCAAGCGGCTTGCTAGGTTGAGCGTTGCAATTACTGCGTGGGTGTTGTGCTGTGCTGCTGCTGCAGAGTGTCTGATGTTTCCTCGAGCTTTTGTCGTCTGAAATGCTGTTGTTTGCTGGAAAATACTCGGAAAATTGCTTCAAATATGCACTTGGGCCAAAATGTGCCCAAGTGCATATTTTGGGAAAATCCACATCTCACCGTGGTCTGCCGTGGTCGTTAGGTCGATAAAATAGACCTATTTTTTAGACATTTAAAACACGATAGGGCTTAATTTGGTTTAGAGCCAAAAAGAAAAGCATATCGTCAGGCTTAAATACGTCTACTACACACATGGTGGAACTTTAGTCCTCGCACGTACATCGGGGTGGCATCAAAATGTATTTGCGAGAGAATTTTCCCGCACTGCTAGACGCGGGCGCGGTGTATATGTACCCGCTGCAACGACGTGAACTATGTCATTACTGTGAGTTCTCCCTCACAATTGACACGGTGGTTGCCATACAGCAGTAGCGAAACCTGTATAAAGAGATATAAAGTAGCAACACAACTCAAGCAAAAGTAACGATGTGCACACAACAGACCATATCGGCAACAAACATCGGTATAAACTGTTGAACTGTTTAAGCGCGCGGGGAAAAATACTGGACACAGAAAACAAACAACAAATTGACACCAATGATTCCTCTAACAGCAGCGACAGCAGTACAAACGTAGAATTAATTGCTGCCACGCAGTTATACGGAGTGGACTTTCGAATAACTTATCACACCGAGCCTCAGCAATATCCCAACCCTCCTCCTCCAAATGTCTGTGATATCTTATATTATCCACATTATTTCCACTACGCATCCCTCCGATATACACCTCCTGCATAAATACTTCATCATCAGTTGTAGTCATTCGACTTGCGTCGCCCCCGGGAGGCACGTGTCCACCTCCCGAAGGGGAACCTTGTACCAACATACCGACAGAGACACCTTCGTCCGTTGTATTAACCCGACACACTACAAAGAGTATTCTCGGAACATCCTGCTCAGCAACAATGAGTGACAGCAGTTCTCATATTCAAACTGTCCAATCAGATTCTCCTATCACAGCAGCCGATACACTGCCGCTACCACGAACACCCTCCCTAGGGCCTGTTGTATCAACCAGACCAAGTACTTATCAAGAAAAACAAAATCAAAAACAATTCAGACTTCTACTTCCTAGAGCCCAGCGCAAAGTCATTTCTGCGAGCGCAATCGCACCTGAGCTGTCCCAAAGGACCTCTATCTTACGAGGCTTCACACTGGATCTCAAAAACAGGAGCACTCCGTTCACGAACAGAGAGCCTCCTTCATACCATCCACCATCGCAAGGTACTCTGCCTCAGAAGTCGACTGCGAAACGCATTTCTACGTCCTAGAAATCCAAATCAAAACAACAAATATCTCAGCTACAAAAACAACCATCGATCCTGAAACTGATCTACGGTCAGTAGCCTAATCTCGCAACGTCGGTACCTACGAACTACAAACAATACCAGCGTACCTGCTATGTCTACCAAACTGTCTGTTCAAACTATGTTAACCGAACAAACTTCAAAACAAAAATAAATGCGCCATTTCCAGACGATTATGCAGGATCTTCCGGGTTGCTTTCTAGTGGCTCTTCGTTGGCTTGTTGGGTGCCTGCCACAGTTCGCACAGCGTTCAAGGTATCAGTTCTCGTCTCGCTGGCGATCCATGCTGGCTCCACACCACCTCTCGGCCACCACCTCTTCGAACGGCACATTTTCTGCCTCGCCATCCTCCAACAAGGACCTGTATCGCTGGCAAGGGAAGGAGGGATAAGGCTGATGCGACAAACAATTAACGTCTCATGAAAAACTCCTCACGTAGTATCTTGCCCGAGTAATCTCAATCGAGCCAGCCCCGCGGTCACCTAAATTATTCGCACCCAATAAAGAACTTGACCTCACCCAAACTCTTCGTAGAAACAGATTCGTCTGCTGCTGCTGCCATAAACACTTCAGCCAGACTAATCGTTCCTGCATACAGAATGTCATCCACATGAATCACATCCATCCCCACTACCGTCTCCCTTCACGAAACGCAGGACACAGGGGTCTGAAATACACTGCTCGAAACACCAGTCTAGATGCTTGCCTTCGTCCGTACAAACTCTTGTGTTCAAACGAACAACTTTTCCTGACACCAAACCACAGCCAGGAGGCAACTCCATCAACACTTCGTGATCCAATTCCGACCGAGCAAATGCTTGCTCAATCCGAGTGAAATAATTCCAAATTGTACTTGCTCGCCAACGCCACTACCAATCTATGAGATACAGCATTTGCGGTAGGCAAGAAAGTCTCAAGACAGTCCACACCGTACTTCCGCTTGTAGTTTTTCACTACAAGCCTAGCCTTGGCTTTCACTATCTTTCCTTTTTCGTCTGCTTTCCATTCGAAAACCCTTTCAGCATCAATCACATTACAGCCTATCGGGACTTTTACTGCCAACGTGAACGTTCTTGCTCTCATCAAGCCTTCAACCTCTGCAGACCTGGCTCCTTCCCAAATCTTGGCGTACAACGCTGGGCTACATGATAGCTACCAGGCTCTGACCCAACATCTTGAATCAGTAACTATGGCAATTCCATTTCTATCTTCTGCTACAAGGGCATACACTATGTCTTATGCGAAGATGGATCCAAAATTGAATACGAGTGCAGACGCGATCTACTCCTTGACTGCACAGGTTTCGCACGCGAGTTCTATCATCTCACACTTCACCATTCTCGCGAGTAACAGAACTGCAGTCAGCAAGCTCAGCGACAAGCCGCGGAATACGATCGGCAAAAGGGGACGCCTCTGCCTCCATCTGTCTTCCCGACCCAATCAACTCGTCACCATTATGCCCTCCCGGCCCAATCGACTCTACCTCATCATTCTCTCCCGGATCCCCCGTCTCTACCACCTCCTCCTCTATCTTTTGCCCTCCCTACTCCTGCCCATCAGTCTCAGGCGCTGCAGAAGACACACAAAAGGGGGCGACTCAATCAGAGAAAATATTCACGGGCGAAAGCGATCCACAACGGAAGATGGAACACAAGAGGAATGACCTACTACACTGCCCGCATCAACCGAGACAACATCATTAACTCCCGCACCAGAAAGTACGACAGCACGTTTCAAAAGTGTGTGGGCAACTGCTCTTCCAACAGGCGACCATACCTCGTTTTCTACATCGTCGCTACTATCCGTCACTATCCTCCCCTCCCTCCTCTGCGACCCTATCGGCAGACAAGATTGCAGTGGAGGGAGCTGTGACGCCAACACCTCCCATGGCAACAGCAGTTTGGACGGTCGCTGTCACCTGCAGGGCGTTGGCTTCAAAAACAAAACGGATACGGTCCGTCAGGACGAGGTTCTCCATACCACATTTCATACGGTGATTTAGTCTCAGGGTTAGCGGAGCACGCAGTGTGATTCATGGCTTCGCAAGCCCAGTGCATTGCCTCAGCCCAGAGTATATCAGTCTTATGTAGTCGCACATATTCAAAAAAAACTTTAGCCTGGATACGAGCCGCCACCGCGGCCTCCTATATCAATCCCAACCCACGCTATGCAACACCACTATATTGCGGACTATAAGCCAGTGTGAACTCTTGTTTGATCAAAAGCTCGTGGCACACAGATGCAAATCCCTTCCGAAAAACTTCCTTCCATCGTCAGATCTAACAATCTCAACCTATGACGGGACACCGTCAGCACGCACACTGCAAGAAAACTCCGAACAGCACTCCCTGCGTCTGATTTATTTTTCAAGAAATACATCCATGCATGCCTTGTGAAATCATTCTCCACAAACGTGGGGTAGCGCTGTACCCCCTACGGACACAATGTCCTTCCTCCCTCCCAGGTCAACAAAAACAAATCTCTCTGCCCAACTTTTATCTTATCAATCTACGTTTAGCATCAAGCGAATGAGCATAAATGTTGTTAACTCGTTCACATCCATCGTGGTTTCCTGCTTGCAGTATTAAATCAGTCAACACCGAACAAATAGAGTCTTCTCCTAGACGATACGCGTTCAGCATGCCATGAACGTTTGGAAATATCACTTTGTCCTTCAAACGCAGTCATCACCACATCAGGACCATCAACACACATTCCATGACCTGGCACACATCTAAATCGGAGATGATTGTTGTATCCTAAGTTGGGGGAATACAACACTTTCTTTCACTCTACTACGGAACATTCGTTGTCAGCAGTCACAAACACCAACAACACGAATACCAACTTCAGGTTGCAGCGAAAATGCTACCACACCATTCATGCTACAAGTCGCACAGGATGGCACCTAAAAATGATACCATGCATGTTCGACTATTAGAGTTGTTCAAACTGGTTTGAGAGAAAAACACTACACTCTCTGCTGATGCACCTTACCCACACTGGGTCATTTCTCTTACCAGGGGGTCAGTTGGAAAACAATGTCAGTCATCGGAATATCAGCCTCAGAAACAAGCGTCTCATACAGATTTTGTGTCGGGCACTCATCAGAGAATTCAAATTCTGTCACCACAAGGGATACGATACTTCAGTGCCGTACAGTACCGTTGAATTCAGGAGCTTTGGGAACTTTGAAAAGGACCCCCACCCAACCTCTCGCCGAATTATATATGTCAGCCCCAGGAATCCATGTATTTCCACTGGCGACGTTTTCCCACCTCCTACTACTCAACTGAGAAGAGGTGTGAGGAACTGAGGACTGGCTATCTAAAGCCCTACCTACAGTCCCGTGGACCGAATCGAAGTTTACGGCAGTAACAACGAACGATCAGCATACAATGCTACACGGGGTTCAAGCCTAAGTCTACAAGACTACTACTCCCAACCATCGTGCTGGACACGCCAAGGCCTTGGGCATCGCCGCCCGTTCCTCCGACGGCCCTGCCGGCGGCACCCGATTGGTGCGCGCCAGCCTGTGGTCCCGCGTCTCTAAGTGCAACGCTCCGAACCTGCGAGGAACAATCCTCATAAAATACACGGAGGTTCAAGTCTGGGTCTATAACACCCCACTCCAAACCCTCATACCGGACACGCCAAAGCCTTGGGCATCGCCGCCCGTTCTTCCAACGGTCCTGCTGGTGGCACCCGAGTGGTACACACCAGCCCCTGGTGCAACACCTACATACACAACCAGGGGACTCCATTCCTTTCTCTCCTTCTTCTTTTGTGTCTCAACAACAACCAACGCGAACAAACCCTGTTGGTGTGAAAGCTGGGGTGAGCAATACAGATACTGCGTCTCTAGGGAACTCATGAAACACATTCTCTCACCAACAACCTGCAGCTCACCCTGATGGTGGGCCGCAGGGGTCGCGTTATCCCCGTCAGCCATGACGAAAAGAGGTCGGGTGATCAAGCCGCCTCCGACATCCATCCGACAGCCCGTCGACACAGTCCAGGGGGACGAAACAGCAGTCGACTGATGACTCGCTTAAGCGTGTTGGTAAATCGGTAGCTTCTGGGGAAAAGGTATTATATTATTGAGACTTCCGTCTGGAGAGACATGCTGGAAAGTGGAGTGGGTCATGTGGGCCAACTCTCCACAGCCCAGTAACAACCGCTCGTAGTCGAATACCTAAACCTCCTCGCATAGTGCCTACTCGTACATACCCGTGGGACTACTCGTGGGTGATACCACGAGACGATCCCTGTAACTTACCTCCGTGACACAACGTATGTAACTGTAACTTATTGCTAGGCTGTTGGTTGAGACAAGCTATATCGTGTTAGCAACACTACAGGAATGTTCCTACTCGTCAATGTGTCCAATGAACACGAAGGGGGCGAGCATGATAGGCGCGTTGCTCCGATCTCCCAACGTCTTCTCGGTGGAATGCACACTCGGAATACCACGTCACACGCCGACACTACAACAACCAAACAATCCGCACGATCCTATTGGCCAAGTGTCTGACGTACTCCAACGTACTACATACCAACATACCGACAGAGACACCTTGGTCCGTTGTATTAACCCGACACACTACAACGAGTATTCTCGGAACATCCTGCTCAACAACAATGAGTGACAGCAGTTCTCATATTCAAACTGTCCAATCAGATTCTCCTATCACAGCAGCCGATACACTGCCGCTACCACGAACAGGATGCGTGATTGGTCGGTGTTGGGAAGCGTGCTCCTCATTGGTTCCGGTGCCCTTGTTTGGTCTCTCCTCATGGCTCGCTGGATAGACTCAAAAGCTTATACATTATTTCCTCTACATTTAACTCTAAAAGACAGACAAAACATGCCTTTGGCACATGGTAGCGCAGGGCAAAGCAAGTAGAGCAGGTAGAGCAGGTAGAGGAGGTAGAGCAGGTAGTGAGATGTGGGGCGTCCTGCTTGTCCCATCATCGTCACCTACATTATCGCCCATCTACGATGGCCTTGACGTGAATGTGACATCTAATGTCACGTGGTTTCACCTCAACCATGACATGGTTTCACGTCGAATCTATAAACTATCCTTCTACGAAGGGCACTCCATTACACTAGGCCACCCTGAATAGTCGTAGATGCAGATCTCATGCCAATCAAAGAATGCCAACAAAACATCCAGCATTGGGAAGGGGATCGAAAATGCGGCTATTCGAAACAATCGAAAATGAGGCTATAAATTGCCCCACACCTCGTAATAATGAGGCTTAAACGCCTCATTGCAAGATATACAACCCTATGATGGAGCTCGCAACCGTGAGAGCTCGAGAAAGGGTATGTACCTACGGTATACAAGAAGCAATCGGCCTACGAAAACACGAAGGGCGCGGCCGCTGAGCGCAAGAATGCGAAGGGAGAAAAAGAAGAAGGTATAGACGCGTCCTGCCGACGACGCCAATTGTAGTGGTACTCCGAGTGGGGGATGCGTGGTTGGTCGGTGTTGGGAAGCGTGCTTCTCATGGGTTCCGGTGCCCTTGTTTGGTCTCTCCTCATGGCTCGCTGGATAGACTCAAAAGCTTATACATTATTTCCTCTACATTTAACTCTAAAAGACAGACAAAACACGCCTTTGGCACATGGTAGCGCGGGGCAAAGCAAGTAAAGCAGGTAGAGCAGGTAGAGCAGGTAGAGGAGGTAGAGCAGGTAGTGAGATGTGGGGCGTCCTGCTTGTCCCATCATCGTCACCTACATTATCGCCCATCTACGATGGCCTTGACGTGAATGTGACATCTAATGTCACGTGGTTTCACCTCAACCATGACATGGTTTCACGTCGAATCTATAAACTATCCTTCTACGGAGGGCACTCCATTACACCCCCCTCACCGGTTATTCGACTTAGGGCCCGAATTAACGAGGAACTTGCCAAATCGAATTTCGATTTTTTTTTATTAATTTCATGAAAAGTACACGAAAAATACACGAAAAATTCAACTTTGGTTCTTATCAAGGAACGGCGCAGTGCGTTCTAGGAAACAAAAAAAATCAAAAAACGCAAAAGGATCAACGAACACCCGTGGGCAACGACCGAGGCGAGCGATGGCTCGCGTCCTCCCCGGAGCGCCGCGGCTAGCCGCAGATTCTTTTGGCCGGCAGCGGCTTGGAGGCTATGGCTCTAGGTGTCTCTTGGATGGGCTGGCGCCACCCCGCCGCCCGACACGGGCAGCAGCGACGGGGATATAGCGGTCGAACTTCTGAGCGAAGTCATCATGTGGTAGTTGGTCGTGTAACTTTCGAGGTGCAGGGCGACGAAAACTTGGGTTTGCGGCGGTCTCGGTTGTTTTCGAAGCGTCGCAGGCGGTCTACGCTGTGCTAAGGACCTTCGGAGGCCGCGCTGCGGCTGCTCCGGTGGTCCTACCTCTCGCAATGTTGGCTTCTCGCCTCTCAATCAGCCGACGATATGGCACCAATTCGCGTGGCCGGCTTCGGTTACACAGAACAAGCCATGTCTAGGTGGACAAACTCCCTAAATTCAATTTTGATTTTCGACTAAATTCGACCGAGAAAGTCTTTTTTTACTTCTTTGTTGAATTTGATTTTTCGTAATAGTTCTGAGAATGCCTGCTTGGTGATTCATTTCTTGACCAATCAGATGCAAATTAAAATAAATTCTGTAAGAAAAAATCGAAATTCGATTTTGCAAGTTCCTCGTTAATTCGGGCCCTTACAAGATTCACTTGATAAAAGGATACATTTCCCTCCACAGCTGCTGTCAGATTTTGTCCCCCTCAGAAACGGGTTTTATAGTTTCCGCGCACAGACTGACTAAAATCACCCTGTTGACCCTGGTAGCTACACTGTAGTTGTAAGGGGAGTCGCCGACCTATATCCTTAATGAGGACACACAACTCGTAATGCGCGCGATCGGAGTATCACACACAGCTTGCAAAGATGAGTTTCGACGAAATCTTCGATCTCACAGCTGGAGTGTATTTTCATTTTTTATAATATCTGCAGGTTCTTTCATCTGACGAAATAAATGCTTGTTCTGGCTTCGAGAACTGGTCAAGAAGTATGATTGATGGATGGTGTGTAATTGAGCATCATTTATCCTTCTTCACTGCTTTTGTCCGCCTACCAATCCGTCACGTACTGACTGCTTTCGCCTGATACTCGCTTACATCAGTCTCACCCGACCCCGGTGGCTTGCCATATCGTGCATCGACTCGAGACGGCTCCAAGCGACACCCAGCGAGCTTCTGACATGAAAGGGCAACCACGCCAAACCCCGGGAAATCTGCTCTCAAAACTTACCGACCTTACAACTACTTGTTGGCAATCAGTTCTGTACCACGACTTTCATATCCTTCTCAACTTCTTCCTGGAATCCACGCAGTACCCAACGGCGACCTTTCCACCTACCAAAAACCCGTGATTATTCCAGCTACCCAGATGGATCCATATCCTACTCCAAGATCAACCCACAACTACGAGCGAAGGTCAACTCCAACGCCAGGTACTCGTATGTAGGTGTCTTAACCTTCCTTGGATCTATTCCGAACCTGAATTCTCAACTTACGTTATGAGCTTTTGACTTTCTTTATCAATTTATCAATTGACTTATGACTTATTACCACAAATGTTTGGAACTTTGCGGTGGCATACTCTCGAGCGTTAGTTCATTTGCGGTACTTTTTTACTAGTTCGTTTGGTTTCTTGCTCGGCATTTTATTGCTTTTGTTTCTGCTCGTTTTTCCAGCTGGAAATTCAATTTTTTAGTGTGGGTTCACCTAAAACGTGACACAACTTACCGACGATATCCAACATCTTCGTGACACGAATTACCGACGGCAAGACGTTTCGTGACAAAATAACTCCCAAATCATGATACTTTCACGTAACAGAGTTTCGAGACAAAACTAAGCAGATAGAAGAGCCGTCTCTTCGGCCTTTCGCCCTGGCTTTAGCACGGCCGCTGACACTCCAGGCAGCCTCTGCTGTAGGCATGAACGAATGCGGTTGATTCGCAGCGAACTATCCCGCTGTGCTCGCTTCTATGTGGCCATTGTCCATGCCATTTCATGTCACCTCCCTTCTGTTTTGAGCTCGTCGTCGTACGGTTGAGGTACGAGGAAACCCGTACGTACTCGGTGCGAACAGCAGTATGTACGACGAGCATGAACGCCAATTAACGACATTGGCAAGCACAAAACAGCAGGTGTAGCAGCAGTAGCCGAAGGGCGAAACGTCTAGCACATAATGCAGCAACTAGTAGCAACCAGAACTACAGCAGATAGCTCAAAGTGCAGTGCGAGTGCCGTTGGCAAGTTTAGTCGTACACGCATCACTCTGTCCAATATATATAACAGAATCTCGAGACAAAACCAAGCAGATAGAAGAGCCGTCTCTTCGGCCTTTCGCCCTGGCTTTAGCACGGCCGCTGACACTCCAGGCATCCTCTGCTGTAGGCATGAACGAATGCGGTTGATTTGCAGCGAACTATCCCGCTGTGCTCGCTTCTATGTGGCCATTGTCCATGCCATTTCATGTCACCGCCCTTCTGTTTTGAGCTCGTCGTCGTACGGTTGAGGTACGAGGAAACCCGCACGTACTCGGTGAGAACAGCAGTATGTACGACGAGCATGAACGCCAACTGACGACATTGGCAAACACACAACAGCAGGTGTACAGCAGTAGCCGAAGGGCGAAACGTCTAGCACATAATGCAGCAACAAATAGCAACCAGAACTACAGCAGATAGCTCAAAGTGCAGTGCGAGTGCCGTTCGTTGGCAAGTTTAGTCGTACACGCATCACTCTCAAGAGCCAACAAGAGGCAGGGCAGGGCCCCCCAACACAGAGACACGTGACAACCACGGCCAGCTGTCGATCGCGTAATTGGCCGGT